>OY720639.1:27113892-28313892 GCA_963169105.1 Ceriagrion tenellum
TCTTCACCATTTAATATCGCATGGAAAATGAAATCTATCAACTGATTTGATTTCATTTTCCATGTACTGCACTGTTATCTATTGATAATAAAAGGAAAACACATCTGTTTGCACCGAGGTTCAATCCTTGATAGAACGGCACGGTGAGGAAAGTAGGTACTTAGCCTTGAACCTCATTTTATAATTACTCTTAGGAACTTTTGCGAAAACGAGCACAATGCACTTTTTACCCAACGCAAATAATTTTCATTGAGTGAGGGCCACCCCTTTCACTCTTAATAGCGTGCCATAATGGTCATATTTTTCCTCCCCAAGGATGGTTCTTCCCTTGATGTGATGGAAGGGCTTGCGTGTTCCCACGGCCCCCAGGGCTGAAGTCGCCAGAGTAATATTTGCTCCTATCAGGGTCACCTTCGCCAGACAGATCGAAGGAGCCGAGCCAGACGATAAGGGTAGTCCCCGCAGCGTCCCTTGCTAAGTGAAAGCGGCTACAGAAAGGCGTCGTGACCCCAGTCGGCCCACCAATTTAGGTAGGTGAGGTCAAATAAAATGAATTTGGCCCCATCTTAAAGAAAAATATCTCACCTTTTCTAAGATAACAAAATATCAGCCTCTTGTGACACATGCTTTTCGAGGAAATTGCCAAATAATAGAAGCGGTTTTCCGAGGGATATGGAACGCGCATGCTTCCCTTATTTTATAAAAGAAATCAGGATTTTCTAAAGACTAAATCTCGTAAAAAAACTTCACAGAGTGTAGTTTGCCATAAATATCAACTATTTCTATAAATAAATCAAACACTCACCGAAATAATATTTAGCAGAATCGCAAAAAAAATCTTTCAGCACTGAAGGCGTTTTTGCTGTGTAGAATGAAAAAATGTGTCAAGTCAAAGGCTTAAATATGTCCATTTAATTGCTTAGAATTCTACTCGTATGAAACAATTTTGTGCGCCATAATATTACAATATCTACTTCATGCTTCACGCTGATGATGAAATTACATAATAAAATTCGAATACGGCCTGTAATATGGTTAAGGTAAAATATCCCCACAACTACCTCAAAAGAAGTTACGCAGGAAGAGATTAGTGAGGCAGGCAAAAAGGTACAAACCCTTATTGTAGGTAATGCACATCCATACAAGATAAGGAGGGGGAAAAGCAGGACTGCATTAGTTAATTTATTTTATTTATTTGAGAAAAAGATCACAGCAGGAAACCATTTTATAGTGAACGTATAGCAAACATAAAAGGACACAAGTGTAAAAACATCACTAGAAGAAGGTAACAAATAAAAATCCAACATGGGGAGATAGTACAAATTACTTTTTTGGGAATAATATATGGTTAGCGAAGGTCAGCTAGGTTAGCGAAGACGCTGGAAGATAGGTGAAAGAGTCGATGTTGTCAGGAAGGGAATTCACAAGGGAAGAGAGGATAAAAATGAGGAAGCGCTTGGTAAAAGATAATCTGGGAGTAGGGATATGGAGCAATGAGTGAGTCCTGGTGTTTCGGGTGGCTATTCTGAAATTTATGAAGGAAACCCGGTCGGGGCAGTCAATGGTTGAGTTCAGTGAGCTATGGATAAGTCTAATATCAGATTTGAGGAAGATATTAACAATCTTATTAACAGAAAGTGAGTACAAGACAGCATCAGAGGGTAGATTGCGGAGATTTGGCACTCTATCTTTAACAATATGTGCGAAGAAGTTAGTGATATGTTGCAGAGATTTGACATTAGCACACTGCAGTTGCAGAGATTTAATATTAACAATGTTAGGGCACACATCGACCATATATGGGAACAGCAGGAGAGAATAGGAAGAACAATAGATGTGAAATAGGGCTGTAATGCTCTGGGGTCTCTAATTTCTGTGAAACGGTATAGTTTAACGATAATAACATCAGAACAGAGGAGATTCCAATCAAGCGAAATTTATTGCGTAGCAAAAGAATGTTGAAACGGACGGGTAGAGTCACCGATGAATAATTCCCTCGAAAAGTTTGGGAATAAACATGTTTGATAAAATTCTGCAAAGTAGAAAGGTCGGACTGATTTAGCACGTTCGCATGCACAACAGCAGCGTGAAAATATTTTAAGAAAGAAAACATTCATAGGAAGCTTTGTCTGATTCCGAAGATGGAATAAATTGAGAGGGGATTTTTAAATGAGGAATCAAAGGGATAGAGCAGTTACATGATACGGAATAGAGTGCTCAGTAACAGCAAATCAGTCTTAAAATTACTGATTATTGATAACAATAAATATTAATGCCCAAAATTTGTGACCGCTCTGATCAAAATATCGAAACAATACATTCCTGACTCTTTCCAGCAAGTCAGTCACTTCAGCTGAAATCCAGGGGAAAAAATTAAGTACGCACATGCCTTTTACGAACAATATTTTCGACAACGAAGGAACCACCACGAGTCATCGACGACAACTCGAAGGTATATATACGACTGAGGGGCATAAAATACAGCCATGCAGCGGTGTTTAAAAAAAAGTACCCTCTCGGCCCGGTTTCCCTCGTAAACAAGAGTGGAATCGAACGTGCAAAATATCACAAATGGGGGGGCGGACTCACAAACCGAACGTTAGGGTGGAAAATTACGGTTTCGTGCGACCGAGAGGGGTGTGGTTGGGACCGGTTCGCGGCAATGATAATAGCTAACCCCATCAGTTCAACCCTTCCGAACCATGTTGGACCCGTGCCATTGGAAAAAAACCACATCCGGAAACCATGCAAAACAATTCCGGAGGGGTAATATATTTCACCTTCCCTTTTCTCTCCCGTCTCCACCAGGACTGGCCCGATATATATATCCTACAGTTTCTATATCACCGATAATTCACGACTACGAACGATCCCACGCTCTAGGAAATATTGGCATTTCTCAACGGTTTAAGAAAACGTGAAGGCGATAGGTTAGTTCATCATTTAAATCGCACAGAGCTAAATTATCAGGGAAAGATTTTCAAAGATTCATAACTACTAGAAAATAACGACCCAGAGCACATGTTGATCTAGAGCAGCGGTTCCCAACCTCCTTTGATTCGTAGACCCCTTGGTCACCCTTTTCAAAAGATTGTTCCCCTCACATTAGAAAAAAAAAAGATGTTAGTCATATATACAGTTACTGGCACTTCAAATTTACATCCACTATTACTGAAATGTTTTCGCATAATCCTAAATCCTCAAATACATACCTTTCAGGGTACAAGCACCACAGGTTGAGAATCACCGATCTTAATGCATAATTTTCCCGAGTTTTATTTTAGAGGTAATGCAAAAACGAACTCACCAATGAACTAAAATGTTTATGCTTCACTTCCTAGTGGTTCTTAACATTAGCATTCAAAATTAAAATCATATAGCTTCTCTTTACAATAATAGTTTACGACACTACTTTCTGGTTACATAATTGATGATGCATTAGGTCGAAACCATATTCAGCTCCAGAAGTAATCAGCGTGGCATTTTAAAAAGGGGCCTAATTCCACATTTATACAAATGGTTTTCAAAAAAGAACACCAGGAACTCTTTCTAAACGAACACTAGGAACGCTTTTTCCCTTGTGAATTTAGCGATTAATGTCTCTCTTCGGGAGATGACGCTATTTTATTAATTTCGTTACTGTATTAAATGGTTCCGTGGGGGTTTCGATAAATCACCAGGCAGTTTAGGAGTCCTTTTATTGTCGTAACAAGAATCTCCTTTCGAGAGTGTGTACCACTCTATTCACGCACTTCCTCCCCTAATGGCAACCAACCCCTCTTCTCCTTCCGTCCTCTCATGTTTCGTTCACACACTTCGTACTCTTTTATTTCGGTTCAGAGAGTGAAGTTTGCTCACCGTCTGTTTTTCAATCGTCTCCTCCGTTGGCTATCGACCTTCCTCTCTGTTTTTATTTATTCCGGAGGGGTGAGGAGGGTGATAGCGGCCGTCGACGTCTGTAATGAATCGTAGATGTGGAGAAGGGGGATGGCCGGGAAGGTGTAGAACTAGACCCAAAGGGCTATTCTCTAACTCGTTAAGGTCTTGTCTGAAGAACATCGGCCGTAAAATGTATCTGTCACCTCCGTGGTATCCAATTTCCTCGCTCCCAAGTGAAGATAACGAAAGTTATCGCTTTCTGAAAACGATTCTATTATAAAAAATAATAAGCCCGACAGAAGTTTAATCTATCATCTCCGATATCACTCAAATCAAACGATACTCCAATTCTTCCGATCCGAAGAGGATTAAATTTAATTACATTGTAAGAAAACTACAAGCTTTATCAATAATAAAACATTGAGACTATTTTATAATGTTTCCCGATGAAAATAAATAATCTT
The DNA here is from genome assembly GCA_963169105.1 of Ceriagrion tenellum. Taxonomy (NCBI): domain Eukaryota; kingdom Metazoa; phylum Arthropoda; class Insecta; order Odonata; family Coenagrionidae; genus Ceriagrion; species Ceriagrion tenellum. Next base: position 27,118,236 of record OY720639.1, read on the forward strand.
AACCTCCCAAGCTAAGCGAATATACCCATCACTTCATTGAGAGGAAGGAAGACATCACAGGAACCTTGTGAAAGGATGCTAACAGGATGCTAATGTAGATGTAACAAGAGAAGGCGAAGATTTAAAATAAGAGGCGAAGTGGAGTTTAATATGGAGAGTCGTTACGCACGGTGAAAAAACAGGAATGTGAGGAAACAGGTATAGGCAGCAGGCGTTTGTGATGTGCGTATGAAGGAGAAATGAGAAAATGCAATAGACGGATAAGAAGACGGACCGAGCAGAGCCAAGAAAGGGGAGTAGACGCCGCAAAAGAAAATTAGGGAAAGCCGAGGAGTAGGTATGAAACAATGAGTGGCAATGTAAAGAGTGACCATGATCGAGTTCATCGGTATCGGTCGATCGAGATCGGTATAATTTTGCATGTGCGGGGAAAGGGGGGGGGGGAATAAGCTGTCTAGTTTTCTTCTCGCGTGAAATTGATGAACAGATGGCAATACTTCTGGATCTAAAACATCCTGCCTCAGGGAGGATGGAGCGAGGTCGGGGAATTTGGGCCGTAAAAGAAATATTACTCAAAATTTATTTTAAAATCTTGAGGTAGAAAGAAGCATGCATTTCAATTCTTTACTAACTGAGCAAAACCTTAAGTATTGATGACTGAAATGATCAAATGATAATTAAATATGTCATTCAGAAAACATACAATGAATAGACCGATATATTACTGACACTACCTTTGCCTCATATTTAAGTTTTTAACTACGCCTATCTGTACATCTTCATCTACATAATACCCTGCGAGCCGCCGCATGGGAGAGTTGCAGCGAGAGTTAGGTCACCAGCCGTGTAAAGGTGTAAGTATTTGGAGATGAAATGGTGACAAGTATTAGAGGAGTGTATTAAGTGGAGCTCAATTTTTATTGTGGTCGCTTATTGTTAGCGGAAAGAACGAGTCTTTGTACCTATCTGTTCGGCAGTGTATCTCTCTTATTTTATCGCATCTGTCAGACCTAGAGATTTAGTGAGGAGTTATGATAATATTCTCTATATCGCTCTGAAAAATATCAGTTCTGAATTTCTCAAGCAACCTAAGCCTATCGTGTAGCCCCCGAGTCTCTAGGGGCTCCCACCTTAATCCCTCTAAAAGTTGTGAGACACTGTAGCGCATGGCGATGTCTAAAAACAAGGTAAACCTAACAATTTTTGGTAAATATCTCGGAAATATGAGAAAAATGAGTAACATTTTGGTACTACATGAAAGATGAAATACTTTCCTTCATTACGAAGTCAAATTCACTAAATATTAAGACAACAGATATCTCCTTCAAATACCCTATTCATTCTTGGTCATTCTTTTCATGGACTTCCATTATTTTCTTTTTTCTCGCACCGGTTCTCGCCCTGATTCTCAGTAGCATAAAGGAAAATTATACAAATTAACATCCTCCACATACGTCGTTTTTTCGAGTTAATTACACAATTACTTATGTCCAGACTTCAACAGTCACAATCATAAACTCCCTCCCTCATTCCCTCGAGCAGATGCGGACATCCTCGGCGAGGTATTCCTGAAGGCGTGTCTGCGCGTTGCGCAAGTGCAGACGGGATATCTCAATCCTCCTCGGCGTTATGATCGCGCGCCTGGACGATGACTAAGAGAGCTGCCATCCACCACTCGGGAGACAATTGACGGGCACGCTCCGCCAGCCACACGTCCAACGGGTGAAGAGTTAACGCGAGGCGAGAACTAGTGGTATGACACAGAGCCCAGTTAGCCATTATGGTCGGGGTTGAAACACACGAGGAATCTTCACAATGGGCTTATTCATATCGGCCCAAGGATCGATTTTACACACAAGAGGAGCGCAAGAGAACTCTATATACAATGCCAATGATACATGGAGGCTCATGCACGAAACGTATTATGAATATTCACGTCCGATGCATCGACAAGGACGTGACTGAAATTCATATCGCTCGTGCGCATTGCGCTAAATCACAGCGACAGCTGCAGTAAACAATGAAGAACTTCCTTTTCTGTTTATCTTTTGAAAAAACTTTTAACAATAAAGCTTCCCATTTACTAACGAAGGCACGAACAATACACTACCTGAAATGTATCGCTACTGGGAAAAAATATAGGTTATGATCAAAAGAACCATTGTTTTACTTTAAGAGTTGGCAATCACAGAGACATGAGTGATTTAAAAATACTAAATAGACTCCCGATAGATAGGCATAATAGAAAATCGCATTTGCTCCATAACGATAACATGTAAGGAACGAAGGAATATGAAAAATTCACACGCAAGTAAAATACAATACATCTACTTTCAAAAACAAATCTTTAAAAAGAACCCAGAAGAATTAAGCCATAACCTAAGTTTGGATCAACGAGAAACTGTGATTTCGTCGTAGTACTGATAAGTTCATCAACATAAGTTCAACAATAACTAACCAAATAGCAATTATAACATAGACAGGAGATAATTACAAATGCGCAAATACATAGATAATTTAATGGTAACATTTACAATACCACAGACTTATAAACGAACGACCCGGGTTTCAACGCTTAAGCGTCATCTTCAGGTATTTTTTTCCGGGTTTACAATGTCTTATATACAAGCTTGGTGGGGGGTGTGGAGGAATAAGTCAGAGTCAAAGAATATCAGCTAGCCTATTTTAACAACTGTGAACTTAAAGAGTAATTTTGCGAAACATCTTTTAAACCATGACCACCACAGTGATTTTAATCCTGATATTTTATACTTTTCAACCCATACACGTGAGCTTGACTCACTTGAGCAGCTGGAAATTTTAAAGACATTGCATGACTTGAAGATTTTAAATGAGTATTTGTACCCGTCCTCATCTCCCATCCTCACAGCCGCCTCCCGAATTTCCCTCCCTCCTCCCCCACTGAACTCCCCACCAATCACCGCTCCTGACCTTCAACCCGAATCCACACCACCCTAATCTCTTACCTCCACCCCCCCCCCCCAAAATTGTATACACAGTGTCCAGCAGCTGGGAATTTGAAAATTCCCTGAGATTTCCAGGTTTTCCGGACATAATTTTTATTTTTCCAGAGGAAATATTGATTTTTTCTCGTTAATTATACGAGAATGTTCGGTATGTTTTTTGGGTGATAAAACGTAAGGATTATTTTTAAACTTGCATATTTGGAGGGAAATAAATACAAAACTTTATAAGAGTTTGAGAGAAAATCACATCACCATCCTTTCTTAGATTTTAACATTGCCATGCTGGTGCTCAGGAACAAGGTTATATTACAGCCAGACTTTGCTATGAATAGCATTGATATAAAATGGTCAACAACTTAAAAAGCTGAAGGAATTGACTTTTTTCCTTATTTTGCTAAATGCGACAACGCAAGGGAAATTTGACTTCGCAACTTACCGATAAAGGCACATTCTTTACGCCGCTGATTTACAGACTATGACCAATAAGAACACAATGTACCTATATAGAAAACATTGTACCAACTTTCGGTGATTACAGGACTGCAAAATGCGACAACGCATGGGAAATTTGACTTAGCAACTTGACGAAAAAGGCACATGGCTTCCGTAGCTGTTTTTTATATTGACACCACAGAAAATTCCAGAGTCAATTCGATATTTCCCTGATATTTCCAGAGAAAATAAACTTCCCTGAGATTTCCCGGTCTTCCCGGTTTTCCAGAGTCCTGGACACCCTGATATAAGACATTGTAAACCCGGTAAAAAACGCCTGAAGATGACGCTTAAGCGTTGAAACCCGGGTCGTGTGTTTTTTAAGTATGTGGCATTGTAAATACCATAAAATTATCTGGAAAATGGAATACCACAAAGTTACTAAAGAGCTTGTATTATTTATTTGCAAATACATAGACTGAAAGCAAACGAACATGCAGTCAATGTGCAAACGAAGGAGCTAAATTGTCAAGTGCAGTGAGATATGTCGGAAATTTATGTATTACATAAAAATCAAGTAGAAAAGCAATTACGCAGGCAACCACATTATCGCAGGGTGAGAGAGCGCAGAACAGAACGCGAATAAGAACTCTGATCTATTGCTTTGGCAAGGATTGCTTTAACTCGAATGAACATCCTGGCAACAACCACTCCTGAAGAACGACAACCTAATCACCCGTCATTTACTCAATAGCGCCCGCATTCCCTACATTCATAAAATAATCTAAAATCACCATCCCCTGTGTATACATAAAATAATCCAAAATTGCCAATTTCCGTTTGGCAAACTCAAATATATAAACATTTAAGTTCACAGAAAAGACGATAAAAATAATTCGATCATCATCAACACTCATCATTGGAAGACAGATTTACAGATGCAAGATTAACTTGCAGGTTCTATCGCTTTCATCGCTATTTCTCCAATGGCCATTTCTAAGAATGTTTGGTCTCCTTGCCATGGCTGAATGAAAATGAAGAGGGTTGACTTGGTGTGGTGGCTAGAGTACTGGCTTAACATACGGATGGCCAGGGTTCATATCCCTGCCAAGGAGGTTTTTCAGAGAAAACCCGATCTCTGCTTGAGTGTCTTGCGGAGGGCACTTCATGTGGAGTACTCTGTCTGTCAGATGAGACGTTAAACCGTGGTCCCCTAGGCGCCTTTCGTTAAGAGGTTTCTATCCACCCTTCCTCCCTTACCTGTCATGGCGCAAATGATCTTAGCTGTCGGTCGCGTCCCCAAGTACCCAATCCAATGAGCATGAATGATGTTTATCTAATGCACATAAATTATTTGTCTTAGATTTGTATGATCAAAATAACCTCGTCATTTGTAATTTAACAACTCTTTTAAGAAGTAATAAGGCCTCCATGAGGTCCATCACGATTCCATACTGTTTCAAATCGAAGTTTTCGTTGATTTGGCAGAGAATATGTATTCCAAAGAATGACTTGAGCCGCAAATTCGCAGACTTCACCAGGTAAAGTTATCAATAAAGTAGAATAATGTTTCAGATTGAACGAATCCTTAGGTTTCATAACTCATTTAGATACATTCGTGTTGTTTCTAAAAACCGGCCACTAGACAATTTTTACCCGATTCAGACAAGTACTGCGGTAATGGCCGCGACAATAAATTTGGCCGGAGTCGTCGCCTACAAGCTGCCGGAGTTTGCACATCAGCCAATCGTCTGCAATCCTCCGAACAGCTGATTCACACCATAGCCACAGAGTTTCGAAAAGAATTACAACGCCACGGTGGATACAAGTCGACACGCCCCCTGGGGAAACAACAAAGAAGCGGCGATCAGGTCTAGCCCGGGGAGGACGGTTCCCGCGGGCGGAAAATAAGAGCGTTTCGGGAAAAACGACAGAGCGTCGCTGGAGTCGGGAGAAGTGGAACGTGTCGCACGTGAGGGACGGGTCGCGCAAAGACTTCGCGGCTGAACAATGGGCAGATTAGCATATCATCACCGAGAGACCGAACAGACCCCAATTCCACCACCGTAAAGCCGGCACCACACGGAACTTTTCGCCCCCCTGCGCAGTGCCTTGCGATCCAATCGAGTTGAAAAGTGTCCCACGACACTTCTACCAGCGAACAGACAAGCCTCGGTCGTTCCATTTGATATATTCGTAGCTCTGTCGACTTGCGTCTTCACAATAATTTCCATCTCGCTATAATTTGCTTACTGAGCATTCACCGTCAGATCATACCCAACGAAATCTGCGAATTTGCGGAGTATTTCCAATACAAATTCACTGCCAAATCAACAAAAACTTTGAAAAATCCATGCTATGCTAATGGAGAATATAGAAAAATAAACACGCCAATGGCGGATTTGTTTACACTGCGAATATCTTAATACAATAACATTGAACGACGGACGGGAACTCTCTCGCGTCCTCTAAACCCCACGATATACCAGGATTCGAACCAAGGCCTCCAGGATATAAAGACAGCACTCTAACCACATATCTTCTCCCGTTCTAGAAGTTGCAGAATACATAAATACAGAGAGTTTCTTTAGAATTGTTGGCCAGTCTATAGCGTGGAGCATCTTTTACCCAATAGTGGTAGCTTCAATAGCAATAGCTGCCGTCCCGGCCCAGGGGGGGGGGGGGCAGGAGTCCTAACACCCCTGCCACACGCCCGTGCGGGGGCTCGTAGGGTAGTATGTAGACGTAGATGTTACTCCTCACCATCTTTCCTTCACATCCTCCATCAAGGTCATCACCGTCATCAACACTAATCCTGTTTTCGAACGCCTCCAGCAACGCAATTCTCCATCAGATCCCCAACTACTGAGACCGTTTATTTCCAAGACGATTTCCTCTGCTTTAATTACTAACTGGAGTGGGTGGTCTTCTCCTTTGTAATTAGCCTCGATTCCTTCGCTTTCTTAAGTAGATGCAATTAATTATCCCGTGTTCCGCAGCTCACACATGGGTACTCTGAAAGGGAAAACCAGTGCTCTAGGTAAATGTATATAGAAGGACGTTTAATCCCTCTCCATAGGGAGCTGCAAAGCATTCCACACTCATGGCAAACGGTGAACTTCGTCGAACGGTTGTTGCGCCGCTACTCGAGTACATAGATGTAAACATTCACTAACTTCCTCAAGTAAGTAAAAAATAATCACCTATATTTTAGAACTCCACGTAGTCGGTATCTCTTCAACTGGGAAAGAATTTCCATCTCAGGCTCACTTAAACTCCGACTAACAGCGGTCTTTTACGAGTTGATAAAACAACGAAGTCTAAGGCAGCGACGAAATCATCACCATCATCATTTCTTTTAAAAGTATTCCATCGGTAAGAGGTAGGTTTCGCTGAAAGTTAGAGAAACTCCTACCGATTTTCGACACTTTCAGATTCCCCTATACCTCTGGTATTTCCTTTGCCGCCTCAGCATACGACCTACCCTTCTCCATCCCGTTCATAAAACCTATTCTCTTTCTTCCACCTCCTCGCTTGCCCAACCTTCTTCCCTCGATTATACGATGATAACTTCGGCACTCCAATTTATTATGTTTTTTCACAACAGCTATTTTGCGGAACTCAGAGGCAACAGAATAGCATATACAACGGGGAAAACATGTGAACCCATGATGCATATTCAAGACTAGAGGTGGGTCGTTCGCGAACGAATGGATCCATGGAATGAACGGGAGGACGACGGACTTCTTTGGAACGACCGTTCCTTTCGGTCCTTCGTTCCTTTAAGTCCGTCGGTCCTTTCGGTCCTCCGTCCCCTTCGGTCAGTCGGTCTGTCATTACTTTCGCTATTTTTTTGAGAGATGGGATGTTCTTTCAAATACCCCAAAATTCATCTGCTGATGCTAGCGGTGTAATAAGCAGTATTTTTTCTTACATAAATTTAATCTATTTACGAAACCATCTAAAAAGTTGGTAATACTAAATTCCATTTTATATTGAATCCAACATTCTTAAACACCATCATTATGGTTTTACTGAGTATTTATAGTTTTTTTACATTCTTAAAACGCCAAGAACATGTTACATACATACATACCAATCACGCCATTTCCTTCCGGGGTAGGCATAGTCATAAGTTTCACCAATAATACATATTTATTTGTACACCTAACTCTGCATCAATAATTTCCTCCATACTGACCTACCCTTGCACACCTCTTTTGCCTCATTTACCCCATACACTGTTTCATACACGCCCTCATGTTAAAACACTCCTAATATTCCTCATCCTACGAGTTTCCTCAACCACATTCAACCACAACTTTCTCGGCCTATCTCTCGCACCATTCATTTCACTCTAATATATCTGTTTCGTTACGCGACTCTCATTCATTCTCTCCACATGGCCAAACCAACGAAGCAAACTCCTTTCATATACGTATGTCTATTACTGGAGCATCTAACCCACACTCGGTTAAAAATAAAAATACATGACCACCAATAATAAAGAAACGATGAACGAATGAAAAGGAACGGGACCCCATGAGGACCGGGCCAGAGTGAACGAGTTCCCAAAAAGGAACGGGTTGGCCCATCTCTATTCATGATTCCAACCACAAAAGCAGCCGAACAGTTATCACGACGATACTATAACAAAAAACATTAGATTAACGTTTCAAAACGCTTCCGTACCCATCATTATACACCACAAGGCGTAGGTGTGGGAATGGACCAGGAAGAGGCCGACTGGAGGGTTTAGATTCCCGCGGCTGGGAAGAGATCAGATGGGCAGGGTTACAATGAAACGGGGGAAGTTTGAATGGAAAGAGATAATGGGAGAGGAAGGATGGCGATGGGGCCAAAATCACAAGGGTCGACGTAGGATTCCAGTGCGGGTCATCAGTTAAGGGATGGGATGAAAGGGTATCCTGGAACCCTGATGCGGGGCGACGTGGGAGGGCAGAAGGAGCTGAGAAAGAGAGATAACGCACAACCTGCGAGAAAGGGATTTTCAATGGGGGGTCGGATGGGGACGAGGATTTTTGCTCGAGCGCACTACGGAAGAATTTCCGACTGGCAGCCAACTACACCCTCGCTTCGGCGGAAATCCCGCTGGAGTAAGAGAATAAGGGAGTTTAAGCAGGATATTCTACATCTACATAATACCGTGTGGGCCGCCGCATTAGCGAGTGGCAGGGGGATTTAGGTCACCAGCCGTGTAAAGGTGTAATTTATTTAGAGATGAAATGGTGGCATGTGTTATAGGAGCGTATTTGGTGGAGCTCAATTTTTATTGTGGTCACTTATTGTTCGCGGAAAGAACGAATTTTTGTACCTATCTGTTCGGCAGAGTATCTCTCTTATTTTATCCCATCTGTCAGACCTAGATATGTAGTGGGGAGTCATGATAATATCCTCTGTATCGCTCTGAAAAATATCAGTTCTGAATTTCTCAAGCAATTTAAGTATTATTAGCCTAAATATTACAAGTCCAGGGTGTCCAGCAGCTGGGCATTTGAAAATTCCCTGAGATTTCCAGGTTTTCCAGACATAATTTTTATTTTTCCAGCTGGTACAACCCACACAATTCAATACATTTGGCCTCATTATGAAGAAAATGATCACTTACCTCAAATGAAATCAAAACATCAGCCAAATTCTACACTTCCATCACAATTTTTTTTACGTATTCTACATGTTAAAGGTAAAGTTTGTTGAAAGTCAGAGTCTCCTTCCGGTTTTCAACTCTTTCATGGGGCCTAAATACCAGTAGTATTTCCTTTTTCGCCTCGGCATACGATCTACCCTTCATCATCCTATCCATGAAACCTATTCTCTTTCTTCCCCTTCCCCGCTTGCCCAACATACTTCCCTCTATCACATTGTTGCGCAACCCATCGCTCCTTATTACATCCTCCAGCCACCTACACTGCCTCTCCCGGATTTCAATTATATGCTTCCTTTCCTCGCCCATCATACATCCTCGTTCGTCTTCCTTCCCATTCACCGCAACTTATCCACACCCACATCTGAAACGTCTGAGATATTTGAGAAAAAAGCAGAAGCAGTTTCTTAAGGTATCTGGCAGTGGTGCGCTCCTAAAACGCATGATTTAAGAATTGAGGAAGTGCCGACGCACATATAGAGCCATAAATCGAATAAAAAGGCGTTCAGTTCGTGTGTTTTCTTAATTAGTTAATAAATTATTACTCACTGTAGGAATGGTAAAAAGTTTAGCGGAAGGAATAAAAAGGCTATGGAATGAAAATAAATGCTGGGAAAACGAAAGTTATGAGAATGAATGATGAGGGAGATGTGAATTTTAATACAAATGAGGTAAGAATGGAGCAGGCTAGAAAGTATAGATATCTGGGGAGCATACTGACGCAAGATTGGAAGAGTGAGGTAGAGGTTAAACCAAGAATAGCAATGGGAAAGGAAGCTTTTAATTAGATGAGAAATGTGTCATGCAGCGGTGTGGACCTAGAACTGTGGAAGAGACTTGAGAAATGTTATGTGTGGAGTGTTATGCTGTATGGATGCGAAACGTGGACCTTGGGAAGAAGAGAGGAGGATAGGACCAATGCTTTTGAGGTTTGGGTTAGGAGGAGGCTAGAGAGAGTGAAATGGGTGGATAGAGTAAGAAATGAGGAGGTGCTGGGGAGAGTAAGGGAGGAAAGAACACTACAGAAAACAATACAGAAGAGAAAGGGAAACTGGATCGGACATACTTTAAGAGGGAAGGGGACTTTAAAAACAGCTGTCGAGGGAACAGTGGAGGGAGTAAAGAAGAGGAAGAAGAAGGCTGAAAATGACAGACGAAGTGAAGATAATAATAAGTTACAAGGAAACCAAGGAAGAGGCCCGGGACAGGACATATTGGAGACAGCTTTGGTATTTAGGACCTGCGACTAGTCAGAATACCAGTTGATGATGATGAACACTTTGCATAGACTCGAAAAAAGATTCCATCGGTAGTAAAGGTATTTTAGACGTGATGCGTGAAAAAAGCGAAGCATCGACCTCAAGTAAGCATATTTAGCTGATTGCTCCTGATTTCAGGATAAAAACTAAGTTTTTGCGACATTTATACAGCTATATCCACTTCATGCTTCGATCAGCGGCTTAGATTTTAACTGTACAATTCGATTATGGCCTCTATTACGACAAGAGAAAATACTCACCGACTCAACCTTCGATGAAGGCTTTGGAGAAAATGTTAGCAAGCAGCACTTTGGTAACTAGGAAACACGTATCTGATTGATTAAGATGGGGTTAATTCATAATTAATACCAGTAAAACTTCAATTCGATGCAGCAAACCTTTGGTGGGTGCCACCCGCTAGGTACAACACGCACAAATCCAGGATGCATTACGCTCCATGCACTTGGCACTAATGCGAGTGATCATAGTTCGAGTCACAGACCAGGCAAATGATGCTTTTAATCAATTCCGCACATTAACGTCTCCTGGAGGGAGGGAAGAGGGTGAGGTCCATTACGTTTAATTGCTATGAAGCACGTCAAAGGTAATTGCTCGAGATAAATAACGTTCCATGCTTTTTAACGGTTCCTAACAAACATCAAGGTGACCTGCCGATTTAAAGCACATATTTACAAATGATTTGCGCTTAATTTAGAATTCTGCACCCTAACCCAAGTCATAAAAATGCTTCAATAAAGAAAAAATTACATAAATAATTCTTACATCGTATGTACCACAACATGTATAGTAATTTATGCCGCACCGCACAAACATATTATGTAAAATGTGGTCCAAGAGTTTTTCCACCTACGTAAAAAGTTATTAAAATGTGCACTCAATGACTCACGATTACCGCTCCAACCATCTTAAGATTCAATAAATGTTACATAAATGAAGCAACGGATACTGTTGAAGTTTCCAAATACTTTGAGGCAAAAAACGTTTACCATTATACGTATTTTGCTTCAACGTATTTCCTCCTAACTTGCAAACCTTTCATCCAGGACTAATGTATACCAAGAGATTTCTTCTCAGTGACAGGCTACCTAGCGTTACGCCTCCGCACATCGTACCATTCACCGTTGTTCTTTTAACCGCGGAAGTGTTCCGATCTTCGTCAACTGTAACACCCAGAACGGAAAGCTTCCAGCATGGCGAGAAGTGGGAGGAGTATCAGTATTACGAAAATGTATGCGCCGCGTAAACAGCATGGGTTATTTTTCTAGCATTCATTCACACATTTGCTCAGTCATCGAAATACTTGTGTCCTACACACGGCTCACTTATCAACTCAAAATGTCTATGGCTACGAAATACCTAAGAAAAAATTATCTTGACGCCTATCATCGTCTGTATTTAACTCCTCTGGAGCCATGAATTTTAGCCGCAATGCATTACGGCCACTTAAAATTATGAAAAAAGGATGAAGAAAGTGTTGGTGTTTATGATCAGGCAAATCAATTTCATTTTTTGATCTTTCATTTTGATTCAATTCATCAAAATCGCAACTGGCTCGGCTTCAGCAAATTTTTTACCTTTCTAGGTAACCCAGAAACAGCACACATTTCGAAAAAAGCTGGTCAAAATTCCAAAAATGGATTTTTTTCAGTTTGAAAGTACAAATTTGGCACAAATACTCTCCTTTCATCGCTGCATAAGCCCTTTGATTTCATTTTTAATGGTCACTGCGCAAGAACAATATGCAAGGGCTTAAAATTGAACAAATTATGCAAAAAAGCCGGAATTCAGTTTTCGCAGAAAATCTCCAAAATAAAGAGGTAGCAGAAGCCTTTGTAGAAGCTTCATGGAATAAAAAATATTACTACCATTTCAAAGAACAGACCTCAGTCTTTGACATGTCGTGATACTAAATAACGTTAAGGGATATTTGTTCTATTAACAGGACAAAATGGCGGATCCTATTGCACACCAATTTTCAGCATTTAGGTAGAAAAATACTTATGATGGACACGGAAGAACCGTAGATAACTTACATCACTAGATTCACTGAAGCTTCAGGAATGGCAATTCGTTGAGAAACTCTGCACTCTTCCGCGACGCCGAAAAAACACTCGTTTTTCCGAGCACTCGGAGGAGACCAGGCTTGCGCGCTAGCTAATGGGAATACAGTGACAAGGCGAGTATCATTACTCGCAATAGAGCCATATACCTACTTATGACTATTTTCTACCTGTATATGGTGTAAAGGACCACCAAGAATGCTATAATAGTAGTTTGAAAAGAGAATCCATGCCCTTTCACATGGTCCGATAGCCCTAGTCGTCTCCCTTCGGATACATTCAAGGGGCTAAACATGGCATTGCGCGTTTACATTAAAGTTTGTGGAAGATTAGTCAATCTTCCGTTGGCAACATGCAGAGCCCATTGTAATGCTCACTTTTTACCTGAGGCATCTGCAAGAATCTGGCGGTAAAACCATTCCTACGCCTCCTCTTCCACCCCTTCCCCAATCCCTCCATGCCGCCCATCGTGAGGGTTCGCAATACGCACGTTGTATCACATATTCGGGACTGTTTGCGAGACTATTGAGGTCTCCAAAGACGAGTCGAATCGTGAGTTTCTACGGCGCTGGTGCGAATAAATCTGGATCTGCAAGTTCCCACCGCGTTAGTAATTCCAGTAAACAACAGTGCGGAGAACATAAAACTGTTGTCCACAGAAACAACTGATGAGGTGAGGACCAGAAAATGCGGAGATCTTCATTAGATCCTAATTTCATAGCTTGTAATATGTGATACTTTTCGTGAATGAGTAATTCCTTTCTATGTTACTCCATACACCCTGGTTAATACGAACGAATAGACTGTGAATAAGCGGTTTGCTGTTCCAGATTCTTAAACTTCTCTAAAATCAGGACAGCGGAAAGTCTATCTTCAGAGCTTACTTCACCACGCCTCGACAAACTAATAGCAAAACCAATTAGATCATAAACATAAAATTAGGGAATTATGCAATCCCGCCAGACGGATTTCAGGGTGCAAGTTTTCCAGAAACAATATGAGATTATGGTCATCCTCAGGCACGGTATTATAACCTCTGATTTAATATTTTCCGACTATGAATACCGAAGTTAATGTGCCTTATCATCGGGAACTCTCACCAACTAAGGGGCTATCCATAATTCACGCAGACACCAAACAGTGGCGGGGCGGTGCGAGGGTTGTCAACGAAGGTCCACGTTTGGTGGTGGAGAGGTTGGAGGGATGTCTACGCAGACAATGGTCGACGCCATACAGTTCAAATTTTATTTTACTTACCTTTCCTTAAAATCAGCCTTAAATTACAGATAGTCCATGACAATCTATTAATAACCCGTTTCACAGCTTTTTCCGCAAAAAAAGAAAAGTCTACGTGGACAACAGGAGGAGCGGGGGTTGGGCGGATGAAGTCCATGAGTGTCCACGATGGAGGGTGGAGGGGCGTCAAAAAGTTGCCTATTTTTGTCTACTTGGATTATGGACAGCCCCAAACCAACAATAAGGTGGAAGACCCGAACAAGACTTTGCTATAAAGGCTTCGTACATAGCGACAACTAAAGTTGCCACACCGGGCATATATGAGAGGAGTGCATACGCCACGAAAAGTGACACTAGTGCTCTGAGAGAGTAAATCTGTAAACATTTAGGACCCATTTCCATCGCAAGGAGGGTGAATTTTAATGCAATAATTATAATAAAACTAGAATACAGCAGCCATTAGGCTTGGAATAGGGATGCCAAGGCGCAATCGTTCATTACTTTGAGTGGGGTGTAGCAATACACTGAGTGACTTGGATCGAAGAAATGTTTAAAGAAATCTAACGACATATCTCATCTAATGTTTAGCTCTATCCATAGTAGACTACAGGAAAGAAGTGAAGGTGCAATTGACTAGAACAGCCAACATGCGGAAGCAGCGAGTGGCTAATCGGCCGGAGTTCACATAAACCATAATGTTAACTGCCGAAGGCTCTAATTTAAACAACTCGTCACTTTTTCAGTTATGGCGTCGGAATCGACCACATATCACCTGAAATGGCTTCAGGTTTCAACGGAGAGGCAATGCGGCGACGGCATGCGATACGAGAGCTCGGAGGAAATGATATAGTCCCACGGGAGGCTGGGCTTGCATATGGGGAGGAGGTCGCTACTATGAGGATGAGGTTAATGGTACGTACTTCCTCCTTTGAGCCAGGTTAGGGTTAGAGAGGCTGGGTGGGGGCGGGGATGGAACGGGGGGTGGGGGGATAAGCAGAAGGGGAGGCCGGGGACCAATTAAAGGTGACCTCACAATGCCAGGGGAAAAGGAGGCTAAGGAGATCGGCCGGTGAGGCAATCCTTTTTACGTAACAAGCATACGGAACAGCTTAATATTAAAGGCGAAACCCGCACGAAAAAGCTCAGCTCCATTTATTTCATCGTCAATACGAACGGTGTGCATCGGTCTCAGTCAGCTCGACATCAACATTCTACCTCGTAAACCGGCGCAGGAGCGCGTGGCAGAGGGTGTTAGGACACTAGCAATAAAAAGTGAGCTTAATGCATGATTATTGTTCGATAAAATCGTCACCACACTGTGATTCCCCCACCGAATCCCGTCCAGGATCAAATCTATTCAACGCAACTCAGTATGAAAGGCTTCTTTCAAATTCAACTTATACCAAGGTTACTAACATCGAAAGGTTACCACATCTAAGCACTACTTCCTTACGTAATCGAAAATAAGGGGTTTAATGTTACTTCTCTTTAAAAACTGATAGATAATAAGGCATACTATTATGAATTCTAAGTAGAAACATCTTTAAGAGTTCCTTATTATTGTAGTTTGTTACAAGTCACCACGCTAAAAATTACGCCTACCATATTCTACCATATTGTTCAAATACTGAGAGATGGGAATACCTGTAGTGACATCGATATATTTTCTGTACCACTTCAACTCTTAAGAGATATATAATGACAGTACCAGGAGTACTAGAGCAAACATATTAATCTGATTCACAAGTTAAAACTACGCAACATCTTCATAAGCAAATTGATCAGAAAATTAACCACGTAAGAATATCTTACTATATTTTTCTTTTGGTATCTCGCTCATTGATGCATCGCTATTGTTTAAAATTCTCTATTATTTTGTTGCATGCATTTGTTTTGTTTTGAACCTGCATTTTTACTCAGTTACTATTTTCGTGAATGGTTTCCTTTTTAACTGTACAATTACTTTCAATGGATACTGCCTGAAAAGGTTAGTTAGAGCGTGTATTTAACTGTCTACTAATTTACTATTACACCTACAGGTCATTAAGTTTAAAGTTTATGCCGAACGAATAAAGTCGTTCATTATAGTAGATACAACTTTTTAAAAATAAGAAAGGTAAAAACCTTCGCGTCATTAATTAAAGCCAGTGCAAATGCCACATGATCTGCTTTCCTTCCCAGCGTCTTGAAGACCGTATTCGCCAGGAGACTTCCTTAGGTCACAAAATTCAGTCGATGATAAGATAAAGAGGCAGAGAAGACAGAAGTCGACGTTTCACCGCGAGGAAGCGGTCGAGTGTTTTATTTCGAGAGAATGATTACGAGCAAACGTTTTTGGAATTTTTATTTTTCCTTGGTTGAGATGGGGCATTGACTTAATTACTGTCATTTGTACGGCCACGGAGAGTACATATACTCATCCGTTAATATCCTCGACAGAAGACAACAAAACAAAGGATTAGCACATTTCTTAATTTTCACTAGATATTTTTTTAAGAATGGAATTAAGGGTAAATGCGAGCAAGACTAAAGTAGTAGTTTTTGATAAGAAGAATGGGGAAAATAACTGTCCGATGAGGGCGAATGGTGAAGTAATTGAACAAGTGGATGATTTTGAGTACTTAAGTAAGATGCTTGCGAAAGATGTACGGATAGATGAGGAGATAAAGAGACGTGAGAATTCTGGAAGGAAAGTGTTAGGGAGCATGTGGAGCATATCAAGGAATGAGTGCCTGTCTAAGGTAGCCAAGATCGCCGAGTACAATAGTATACTTCTCCCCACTTTGTTGTATGGTAGTGAAACAAGGGTATGTCAGGATAGACATAAGAGTAGGCTCAACGCCGTGGGTATGAGTTATCTGAGGTGTGTTTGCGGCAAAAGTAGGATGGGTATGGTCAGGAATGAGTGAGTAATAAATGAATATGGGTTAGATGCTCCAGTAATGGACATATATGAAAGGAGTGTGCTTCGTTGGTTTGGCCATGCTGAGAGAATGAATGAGAGTCGAATTACGAAACAGATATGTAAGAGTGAAATGAATGGT
Organism: Ceriagrion tenellum; assembly: GCA_963169105.1. Classification (NCBI taxonomy): domain Eukaryota; kingdom Metazoa; phylum Arthropoda; class Insecta; order Odonata; family Coenagrionidae; genus Ceriagrion; species Ceriagrion tenellum. The sequence goes on from OY720639.1 coordinate 27,134,940, forward strand.
TCGAGAGGTAGAGGTAGGCCGAGAAAGTTGTGCTTGAATGTGGTTTAGGAAATTCTTAGGAGGAGGAATATTAGGAGTCTTAAAAACAGGAGGGCGTGTATGAAGCAGTGTATAGGTTAATGAGGCAAAAGAGGTTTGCAAGGATAGGTCAATATGGAGGAAATTATTGAAGCTGAGTCAAGTGTACAAATATGCATTTATGAGTGAAACTTTGTGACTGTGCATATCCCGGAAGGGAACGGCGTGATTGGTATGCATGTATGTACGTATGTTTTTGGAATTAGGTTCCGTTTTCTGTCTGCATATATTTCTTACCCCGTGTTTCGGTCATCTTTCTTCATTAATTGATTATATTCTTGTGCCCCACGAGGCTGATTGAGAGTTTTTAGTACGCAAACTATATGCGGTAGCGAGAGTCAACTCAGTTCACTAATGTCGATGCAGAAATTATGTACACTCGAGTTTGGGTACGAATAAAAAAAAACGAAAAGACAGGCAGAAAAACTAATTACACCATAATGTCTCTCATTTAATTCTGCGTTATATAATGGTAAAGTTAAATTTTTAAACGCATTTTTATATATCTTACTTCGGGTGTAACATAAAAAGTATCGGCTTTTGACGGTGCGCGGGTTCTGATAGTTCGTTACTCAAACACAAGTTCTTCAATGACAATGATATTTCTGCAAATGGTGGCTAGATGTGTTGGCTATGAATTGTGTCCGTTTCAGCTATGTATCTTTGAAAGAAAAAACCCTTGTTATTAATTTTGTAAAATGACTGCATTCCAAAACTGGACCATCGTACGATTTCGTTCTTGCTCTCGTTGCAATTAGCATGCCTTGAACTTTTCCAACACGTAATTGTCCAAGACATCAATAAGTGCGTTCAATTGAAATCGAGTGGTATTTATAAAGTAGTACAATCGGGAATGAAGGGTAAATTGGTACGGAGAGGATAAGATTTCGGAGTGGAGGAATGGGGGAGAGAAACCCAGTGTCGGCATAAGTCTACCCTTTACGAAAGGCACCAATAATTTTCAACTGTTTCATCCTACGTACGAAGTACTACCATACTATAGAGTCCAGACCACATGGCATGCAAGTGGAGGTCGAAGCTCGATGTACTTTGAAAAGGGAGGACTTCATAGCAGCCACCACTTACACTGACCCGATCCCATCGAAACACCTTTTTCAAGATGCTTACAATTAGTTGATGAAACCATTGTGAGAAATCAATAATGAATTACTTCATTATAATATAAATATAGTGTGCAAGTACTAAACCCGAAGTCTTCTTGTTAAGTGCATCAGTTTACTTTGTTAAAATAAACACACAATATACCTACCAGCGCGATATCACACCGTAAAGCCGGACTGAAGCTTGGATTTACCAAAAAGATCACTTGCATTGAAATATAAATGAATATGTCAACAAATTTTGGCCTTATAATAATAGGACAATAACGGTGGATAAGTTTATTTCCAGTAGTAAGTACGTAACATGATATTAACTCTAAATACAGTCAAAATACCTTCGGAAAAAATCTGCAAAATTAGTTTTATGACTGGAATGGAAATCACTATATGGTTCAGGAAAAAATACTGAGAACTCTCCACGGGCGATTTATTTATCTTGAAGTACAATTTGATAGATCAGTTCCGTTCGATGTAAACAAAGTTTCATGAGAGTTTTTGAAATTCGAGTCATACAAGTTTTTCGTGATTTTTCGGTGTATATCATATTTTTTTCGTTATGGGACACCTTAGAGTATTTCGTTTTGTTTCTACGTTTAACATAAACTTTTTTGTAGCTTCAATGGCTCTACACTATCGACATTGGGCTCTATCTATTGAAAATCAGGATAATTCTTCAATTTAATATAGTTCACCACATCCAATTTGCAGCCTATTTTCATCCCCCACCGCACCACGTTATTCATTCTTCTCCGTTTCCATCCATGAAGATACTGGCAGCCAAATCACCACCTTAGATAGGCGTGGAGATTTAATATACAAGCTCGCAAAGACCCAAAAGTAATTAACTCCAATTAAATTGAAGAATTTTTCAGATTGTCAATAGATAGCGCCAAATTACAATAGTATAGAGCCGTAGTGACTACAAAAAAGTTTAGGTTGAACAGAGAAATCAAACTAAATACGCTTAAGTGCCCACAAGGAAATAATTACTATCTACAACTAAAAATCACGAAAAAATGGATGATTCGAATTACAAAAATTCTACAAAAGGTTACAGAACATGAACGCTCGTAATGAACCAAGATTAAAGAAAAAACGAGAAACAATACAACGAAAATTTTGAGCGAAAAACAATGAAAAAACCTATGTTGTCTCAGGTGTGACTTCATGAAATTTACGATGAAAAAATTATTGACAGTTCGGATAATTCTTTCATTTAATTCACTAGTCAATAACTCACAAGCAATTCCATAGCACTAAAACATTCGACATTCTTCCAGTTTTTTTACAACTTAAGACCAAATTTCAAAAAATAAGTCAATAGAGCTAAAGGAAACCAAAACTATGTTATTTTTCGATATTTGTAAAAAAAAGTTAAAAACAGACGAAAAATAGTGAAGGTCACCGTTTACAGCACAAAACCTGCAAAATTAACAATCACTTAGCCCCAAAAAAACAATATAGTCTAGACCCGATACATATAACTCTAACTCAGTAATGTTTAAAATAATAAACAAAGAAGTAGTAGTAACAAAATCATTTTAAAAACCAAAACTGACGCGATTAAAACGTTGCCTACTCTTCCCACGGCCGAAGAAGGAAAGAGCCAAGAAATAGTCGCATTTTTTCTTATTCCCCTCATGCGATCCCTATATTTATTACGAATATATTTCGCTTCTTTTACATGGCATCCAAGATGCCAAGACTGGAAGGTATTTCATGCCCACTCTGTAGGAGATAATGGAATTCTTATTAGATTATCTTCCAACCCTGGAAGAGGTTCGTTTTTACGTCAAAACATAAGAAAGCCTACCCTTGCCACCTGATGACCATGCCCTGAACATAAATAAGATTGAAAAGAGCAGACGGTATGCCTTTGTCCAGGACGTACTACTCGACTTCTCCTCTACATAGAATCCCTGTCTCTTTAGAAGGATAATATACTCATTCACTCGATTCTCAAGATCAGCACATAAGCTACTTTCATTCGCGATAAACTTCTCGCCGACCGCTGCGCCGAGTAGTCGTCTTTAAGCACAATGAAAGGCCAAAACTGCTAGACACATCTAATATCCGTTGTCTTCTTCATTGAAGGAGAGAGAGAGGAGTTCATACATCTTGAAAACGTAGAGGTGAGAAGGGCGAGGGAAGCGGAGGTTTATATAACTGAACTTTTTGCTACCACGTATGAATACACGGCAGACAGTTTAAAAATAGTTGACATTAGGAATGTTTCAATTTTTCATCGTTCGTTAATGTTAGTAACAAGTCTATGAACAAAAACTGAAGGCCGATAACCTTGACCACTCATCTTTAGAAGTATTCTGCCCAAAACTGGGATAATCGTATGGCTCCCTGAGAAATAGCCCTTTCAGAAGTTTGAAAATGGCACCAATTTCCCTCCTGACGACGTTTAAGCTCCTATAAAATAATCAATTGTACTTTTAGGTGCTTTAGCTTGCTCTACAACAAATACATTTTGTAAAATGCAAACAATGAAATATTCGAAAAATTGAATTTTCGGTAGTTCAAAAGTCGAAAGTCAACTCTAAATCGACTTAACATATTAAAAGTCGACCTCATAACAATCGACTTTTGCAGTAAAAAGTGGATGTTGACTTTCTAATCCCAAGTCTGCCCGATTAGCCTCTCTGGCGTCACCAAGGTTCGTTTAGCGCCCCAATCCGGCAACACAAGGAGCATTGATTCGAACGGAACGACTCCAAAAAAAGAACAATACCGCCATAAGGTCTAAATAATAATATACATTCATGGATCTATGTACCAAGTACTAAACCGACGCATAGTGGGTTCGAATAAGAAGAGCACATGCCCGTGAATTTTAAGAGGATACGGGAGGAAAAAATTGGCAGGCTTTTCGGCGTCCCCATGTAATGTTTAGCACGCTTAGGCTCGGTTTTATAACCTAAATGATTAACTATTTTCTCGGTATGATAACTGATGTGGACATATAATAAAGAAGCGAGCTCTTACGTCTTGTATACAATAATAAAATAAATGCCTGGTGTGGAAGCACCCCCTGCTACACACCCTTTGGGTGGCTTGCAGGGTATGACGTAGATGTAGATAAAGGTGAAACTCCGATAGCCGTAAACAAGTTACTAAGTTTACGACTATTTGAGTTTCACCCCTATTATTGATGTGGACACGCTTAAAAACCTCGACTAACCGAAAGCCTGACTCAATATTCAAAACCTGAGCTCTTAGTTGACATCGCATTAATTTAAAGACTACATCACCCATGGGTCTCAGTTAGCCAGACATAAAATTGGGTGCGAGTGTATTGAGCCAGCACAGCCTCGAGTTTTGACGGCACGTCAACAACACTAGGCATGATAGATGGCAATGGGAAATCACCTCAACTAAAGGCCTGGTTACACGATACATTAACTTGTACGCATTCATGTACGAATGCGTGAACCAAATACAGCAGGTTCTATTTTGCTGTTCACGTGTTCATGCATTCGTACGAGGTGTGGTTACACGGTGAATTTTCGCGCGGTGAATTATTCACGCGTTCATGCATTCGCACATTAGCTCGTACGGGTTAATGCATCGGATAACCAGGGCTTAATCTTTCCCACGAATATGTATATGATCCACCAATCAAGAGATAGATTACCAAATGAATCAACCATCATTAACCTAAAAACTACTCTCACCACAACAAAATAATTGGAGGTGAAATAATAGGAGGTAAATTAATCGCGTACATTTGAACCTGTACAAAGATCAAATTTTTACAGCGTATTAAGGACGATGCAATACCCCACTTTATGCGTATGCCTCGCCCGATATCCATGTGAGCGGATATCGTGTGCAGTTCGTCTGCAGAGAAGTGGCGGATGTGGGTTTCCTGGCACAAACGCAAGACTGTGCTTGTAACCCAGAAGTACTCAAAGTTTCGGTCTACGCCTGGGTTTAAAAGAAGAATATTCACCAGATTCGTTGCCTCGTGAGAATCACGATTATCTGCTAAACCAATGCAGCAATAAGTAAAAATACGAGTCACCACAATACGGCTTCACGTCAGCACCTTCAAACGGAGCCTCAATAAATTCCCTTGACCCTCAGCAGCCAATTAATTGAAAAACTGAGTACTGCAGCTCTCCTCTCAGCTAATCGGTTTATTACTTCAAAACTCTCCATTTTCAAGCCCATCATAACTTGCTTATTTTATTGCAGCCTTGATCACAATTGAATATTCTTCGCTATAATGTCTCCTAAAAATATTCTTTTCAAGTGTTTGTGCTGTCGCCGAATATGTTCAATAAGTTTGATTCTTCCACTTTGTATCGTTTTCATTTAATTCCTCTCCAATTCTTCGGGGGACTTCTTCGTTGGTGATTATCACCGTCCAATTGATCATCATTCTTCGATTAAACCGCATTTCCATTACTTCCAATCTTCAGTAGTTATGGTCCGGACTTGGCTGACGTAGAAGAGCACGCTCCAAATGTATGTTTTAAGAAAAGCTCCTTTAAATCCTAGATCGTGTTGCTGGATGTTAAATGACACTTCGTATAGTAGAATGTCTACATGTCATGTGCTACTCAACTTACTGAATCTTTCTGGCATCTTTTGATTGAAACGATTGTATTGGTTTTACTTGAGATTATTTTTTAAATTAGTTTTCCGTGAAATCCAGCTTATCCTTATGAATTTCTATATTTTCTACCAGACTAATTCTCATCTAAACAAAGCTTGGCCAGCTTATCGTCTTTTTGTACACAAGCATTCCCACTGTTTTTATTTTTTGTCATCCCTGTAATCTCTCCATGGAAATATGCAATAATGGTGGAAATTTCCAGTAAAAAGGAGATTACTGCCTCTTGGGACGCAGATTAACAAGGGAATGAATCATTCGACCATCAGGCTACATTTCAGTACAAACTTGAGGGAACTGAGAGTCTTAGAGCTAAAAATAATCACCATTTCAAAAGTAAGATAATCGCTCATTTTAAATCGGACCTAAATTTTTAGGGCTCTGAGGACATTGAAATCAAAAGAATATCAAAACTTGAAGTTGTTAATAGGTGAGTATTCTGGACGAAAGCTGACGTAGTCCAACATACACGGGAATAATAACTGCGTAAGTAAAAGAGGCGTGCGTGAACAGAGGAGAGCAATACACGGGGACCTTGAGGAAAGAAGGAAAAGTTAGTGAAGAGCATGGGTAGTAGATATACTCCATGTTCCGAGGTGAAGAGCCTGGCACGGGGTTAGTAGCCCCGTGATAACAAAATCATGACCAGGAGAGAAGACGAGAGGAAAATTGAAGGCATTCGAGAATTGGGGGCGAAGAATGAATGAGAAAGTAATGATGGGCCGAAAGGAAAACAAACAAAGAAGTTCTTAACATGGTGAGGGAGGAAAGAAAATTGACTGAGGAAATCAAAAGTAGGCTAGGTGTATTGGGCATAAGCCGTTCATACGCGTGCACGACGCGCACGTTCTTATTAAAACAATCAGTGCCAAAAAAATCTAGCGCGAGCATTAACAATGATATAAGAGCAAGACTACGCCGGTTTCTGGGCTTTCATACAGACGTCCGGTAGTACAATAAACCTTGCACATGAAATGGACAGTGACGTTATCTATCAAGGGAATTCACCATAAAGCACAATCGGTAACGACGGCGGCGAGGTAAAATCCTCACCTGTAAACCCTGAGGTTGGGGGTTCGACTCGCGCCTGGATAGTATACTGATAATCCTGGAGGTGGATCACGGATAGGTGGAGGTCATGAATGTTTGTGAGTCTTTACTTAGGACTTAATTGTGAGAAATACAAACAGTCAAATCCTTAATTTACAGTTGGTAGTTTCCGGCGATACTTTATGGAATTTGCTACTCATTTTGAAAGAATAGAGTAAACTTTGTTTTTCCACATGAATTTAATAACTTGCGACCATGGTCTCGACGATTAACGTCATCATCAGGACCTGATGATGACGTTAATCGTCGAGACCATGGTCGCAAGTTATTAAATTCATGTGGAAAAACAAAGTTTACTCTATTCTTTCAAAAAAATCTTTAATTTACCCTTAACATATTTTATTTATTTGCATCTCTGTCGATTATCAATCTCTCACGCTTCCAAACCAATTATAACGTGTAGCGAAAAAAGAGATTTTTGTTCGGTAATAGCGTGATTTTTTCCGCTATTAGTAAAAAGCACAGCGCGCGTCTTGAACGCGGAGGGCATGAAGACGACGAGGGAATATGCTCCAAATAGACATGGAAGCTTTCGGAGACGATTTTGAAGTGTAGAAACAGTGGGGAGAATGATAGTAATTTTAGGTGACCAGAAGAGAGAGAGGAAGGATGCTGAACCGAAGAGAGATTAGTGAGGAATAGTACAACACTAGGTTAATTGGAAGCATGATTGCAAGTCAAAAACCTACCTTTTCCAGGAAAATAAACAAATAGCAATAACAAGATGAAAGATATTAGTGCGGGAACACTATAAAAGGCTTAGAAGTAGTTAAGAAGTTTTGCAGGTGAATGAAATAAAAAGAAAGAAATACTGTCGAAAATGTTTCAGGAATTACAAGGTGATATGAAATGGCATTGGGTGAATTGTCAGAAAATGAGTCTGTCAGAGGAGGATGTAATAATCGATACTGAAAGGCATTTAGACGAGCTAGGAAGACACGGTAAAATAATTCAATGTAAATAAGCAAGTAGTGAACAGAAGACCATCGAATGATTCCATTTGCTAAACATGTAAGGAACTTTAACCAAAGCATGCATAGGACATCAATCAATCAACCTCAAACTTTGCAGTGATAAGACCAAAAATATTCCAGTCTTGGCCCTTCATATACCAACATGGCATGGAAATTGTCCACTCTCTTTCAGTATTACAAACCTATTCATTTTTGAACACTTTAACTTGAATGGCAAAGTATCATTGAAGATGCTAATGAGTGATTTATTAGGCCGATTTCTTTTAACTTACATACACAAAAATAAACACTATACTTATTATTATAAGTGCTATACTGGTTAAGGTAGGTTTCTATGAATTGAAATAATGCCTGCCAATTATTTTCACACAGCAGGCTGAGGATAAAAATGGTTCGTACATGCAACTGAACCACAGCCTCCTGCCAAATTTTTTTCTTCATCTCCACACATTTCCTACCCCTCTATATGACATCAGTTATTTCTGATCTGTATTCCACTTCACCACTTACCCATCCTCTTCCTCCCCGATATCTCGACCTTCACTATTCCTTAATCTTCATTAAACCATCCCAAAAACCTAATCCACCGCCTTCTTATCTCCTACAGAAGTTTCCTCGCCTCACCCAGCACACTACATAACCAATTCCTCGTTTTCCGTACTTTACATCATTCACGCCATCTCCTTCCTCCTCTCCAAAATGAAAATGCACTTTTCCAATGCCTCCAGTATACTCAAACTCCCTACCTTCAGTGTCCACATTTCTGTACTGTTGATAATTGATGAATTGATGATTGATGAAAATAATGAAAAGTTGTCACCATAATGGATATCACCCGTCTATTCATGACATCCTTCCATAAAGTCCCTGTAATCAGTTCTCGCCTCTTAGCAGATTTCACTTTGTCAAATGCAATTCTCAACCTAATGATCTTACAACTATAGCCATTTCCCTCCAGGCTATTACCAAGTAACTTAACAACACAGGAAAATATAGAAATCACTCTCTAACACTGCACACTCACATCTCTAATATGTATTCAGCAGTAACTTTTAATGCACTCCCTAGAGTGCACTCCATACTAATATAGGTAAACCAATCCAAAAATGTCAGGTTATTCTCACAAATATTAATAAGTTACAACTAAACAACTAATTTTTATTCCATTTTATTCAACAGAATTGATTATTACTTAAGCTAGCATCCAATGAATACAAGTGCAATAATTTGCATTTAAACTTCATGCTTCCTTTTTCATAATCATTGAGGCTTTGTCGGGTGACATGGTAGCCTACCATACATAGGTGCTGTACAAAAGACTCCAGGGTCCCAAAACTGAGTTGAAGGCTCTCTGAAAATCCAGCAGTGGAAATTTTTCTGAGGAATCCCTGGCTCTTCTTGTAAGTCTTGGGGAGAGCAGAACTCTATCCACCAGATCACTTAACTGACGATCTTATGGTGTCTTATGGGACAATCACATTAACATTGGATCTGGATTTCTATCTAACAAGCCTCATGTCCCGAATAATTCTTCATGAACCTACCCAATTGTTCATAATTTACAAGGGATATCTTTTGCAGGTTGCCTCCCTTAATTACTATTACCACAACTTGTGTTAGACTTCCCTACCTAAACCCCAGGTTGACTTCAGAATACCTGAGCCATACAAAAAAAAACTAGAGGGTTATCATAAGGGAACTTGCATCTCAATATTCGAGATAATAAAGTCACACACCCTCTTCCTTTCCCACCCTTCAACCCACCCACCCTTCAACCAAGGGCAAGAAAAGCCTTGCCACAGCAGATCATACCAACCTCATTATTCATTAATAAAAGTGAATATTAGGGCAATAATTGCTCAAGGACGACAGTGAACAAAAAATTAATACAAAACCTACGTAGAAAAAATTGATGTCACCCTAAAAATCTAAACTTTTATGATATACTCCACGGGAACTATCTTGATGTTCTAAAAAAAATATTGAAAGCTAAGTAAACTAAATGCTTGAGCCCAGTAAAATAAATTATCCCCATCATAATTCAAGGATGTTGAATGAATCGCACTGCTTCAAAATCCTTGAAGTAAACATCATTATCTAAATACACACTATTGACAAGCTGATGAATTTGAAGAATTTTGAAAGCAGTGCTAAGAGAACAATGTCGAATGTCAATGCGCAACACTCCAGTACCAAGCAGGTTACAATGCTGAGTTTCAAAACCAATTATCATTGAAGACCTTGCCTAACCATTTCCATGGGCATCTAAAATTTGTAACATGAAAACTGCTATGATATAAATATCCGGCGGTTTGCAATCACGTTCAGTTTCACTATTTCCAGGCCAAAGATTATTTTCAACTACAGCTTCAGCACTAACCTCATGATAGAATGGCACATTTCTATCTTCCAATTATAATCCATACCATAAAATGCCTGTTATCTAACTGAATATGGTGTTCATAATTACACTTGTATCCGTCCGAAACGTGCACCTATGCTAATCAATCGAAATAACAGAGAGAAAAAATGCCCCGTACGACATGTCCACAAGATCCTAAATTTATATGCATAAAGAGTCTAATAAACAAGGAATGGAGAAGAGAGTACAAACATCAACTGAAATGAGGGTGCTCACAACTAGTAAATTAAATAACATAGACGAATCCAAGCTACAATAATTAAAAACGACCATATCGTTGAGCTAATCATAGGGGGAGAAAATTATTATGCTTAACGGCAGTACGCGAGTAGGAGCAATACAGAAAATTTTCAAGCCAGGCAAAGGACAAATATTTTTTATATATAGGCCAAATACTTAAGCCAATCATTGATAAAACAAAAACGACCGATTATATTCAGTCATGAAGTACCTTTAACACAAAGTATCCATGGAAAAGAGCATCGAGTTGACAGTTAACATAGGTACTAATTTAAACATGCTCAAAACGTTCAAACATTAAGTCATTGGTAATAAAAAGCTATCGACTGACCATGCGCCGGTAACAAAGGTATAAATCTCAATTCTGAGAGCCTTGACAACTCGGTAACTCATGATACAGGTAGAAGACACAAGTACTTGTCACAAGTACACCCGACAGCAAAAAATGACGTTTCTCCATAACATGGACCATATCCATGCAAATATTTACTAGGCTTTAGTGAGATATTCATAACAGTCCACAGGAAAAATACATGAGACATGCTCAGGCAAATATGAACAAAAACTACGATACCGTACAAAGGTGTGTCGCATCCAGGTGAAAGTGTATAGTACGTGGAGTGTCACATTTATAATAGATTCAAACCTACAAATCGATACTACATGAGCAAGAAGCCACACAACTTTCAATAAACAGTATATAACTCCATTAAATATTTAACTTACCTTCTGGAAGTCATGGCCACTCTTTAAACGAAGAAAATCTTCATACACTGCACGAAAATGGATAACAGAAACGGTGGAAACAACCCGACGAGCAAAACTTGATCGTCACTTTGTTGTTTTCACGGCCTATGAAAAATTTCTACCGCCTCCTTGTGATGAGACACCCCATGTCAGAATCACGCGCTGAGCGCTACGTGAAACAGCTGTGGTGGTTGGTAATTGTCGTGAGTAGATATTTCAGTAAATAACTACTATTAATTAACTATCGTCCAAAAATATTAGTTTGATATTCACCCGTCTTGTAGAGAGCGTAAACCAATCGCTCACAAGGGCAGAAGACGCATGATAGCGATTGTCCGAATTAATTCAAGATTTTCCCACGCCTCTTGAAGAGCCGTCACCAAAGAAAAAGCAAGTGGTCTTTCAGAAACTATGGTTCAGCTGATCACAGCTCTCTCTGATCAGTACTCATCAGTCCTACCTCTTTCTTTATTGTGCGGACTCACAGCCACGGTTGAGAGTGACTCCGCGCGATGTGTATTTAAAAGGTAGCTTCGGCTTAATTTATAGTGTTCAAAATACGAGATAATTACTGTGTCATATGCTTCACACTTACGTGCAACATAGGCGGGTCGTTCATTTAGGCCTGATTTCTTTGCAAAGCGTAGTGAAGTATGTTACACCCATGTTAGTACAAATTTCCAGCCACCTTGTTTACTCGTGAATATTAATTCAATCGTAGCATGAAATGGTAAATATGTTAGTGTGTGGTGTGAAAATCGCCGGTTATGACAAGTTAAATGAGGAACCGTCGGTAACACATCTACCGCATGAAATATTCCGTCACTCCGGCTATATACTCTAGTGTCTATGTGCGATGCAGCTAACTAATCCACCAGCCCGTGTAGGATTTGGTCATGAATGAAGTGAGGGCAAGGATTGTGGAAAGGGCCCACTTAAAGAGAGCTGGAATGTGCAAACGGAATACGCTGCAGCTTGAGATAACTGTGGGTCTGAAATAAACACCCATCTACCTCCTTTTTGTGTTCACTTTAAGAGATAAATCCCCGGAAATTCATAACTGGAAGGGGCATAGATCTGTAAACCTTTGTTTCACCAACACTTGTTTCCCTTTTTATGGATAATAGGCTCTATGCGAGGAAAGTTGAGAAGAAGAGAACATAGCACCAATATAGCAATGACGTCGGGAAACTTTCAAGCCTGTTGTAATTTGGCAAAAACTTTTCTTGGCAAAGATCGGAGCTTCATCAGTTTTTTCTGTTAGTAAGACACGCTCTCATTAATGAATCCAACAATCTTAAGTTTCTTTCCTCATCTGTGAATGGGTCAACCAACTTTTTCTATGGAAGAGCCTCGCCTGTCCCTCACAGTCTTGATATTAGCCATTAATAAACACTTTTACAAATAGGTATAATTTGAAGTGCTATGAAAATAAATCAAAATATTATAATATCATTATTTTTGGTGGCTAGTTAGCCTCAATTTGCCAACCATGAATTAAACGGGCTATCAACCCCAATTTGCAACACGATACTAGAAGTTTCATGGGAACTGGGAGGAATAGGAAATATAAAGTAAAACAAATAAGATTGATCCAATAACTTTACTCTTTCCCGATGATAATGAATGGTCTTTACAAAAGGAAATGATTAGAACATTTTATCATCTTTGTCAACAATCACACAGCCATGTAGCTAACTGGCAAATACGAACAAGAATAACATCAGCTTAAAAACCTTAAAAACCATTTTTAAATGTGCCTTAGAAAATCCAATAGAGCTATGTGCACAAAAATAATGATTCAGTTCCGACAAATGCTGCGGAAAACAGTTGAGCAAGCATATTTGTTGAAAGGGTTTCCACAACAATACTTTTAACAGCCATACAATTAAATGACACAGAGAAACTCTGTTTAAAACATCAATAAATTGCCCACAACGTACATATAAAACATAAATTCAGATTACAAACACTTCAGTTATATTCAGATGGTTAATCTAATATGTTGGCTTTCTTTGATTCAAAATTTTTTTGCACAATACACATCTAATTTGGCACACATCAACTGCAAACATAGTGCTGTGATACATCAATTACTTCATGTAATATGATCCTTAACATACAAATACCCTTTTGACACACAAATCATAACTAAAACATGAAAAAAAGCTTACTAAACGTCATTATTTTTCCCTCTAAGTATTATTTCCAGGATATCTCATTCTGAAAAACAGGGAAATCTGTGATTGCCATTTAGGTCCATCTTAGTATCCATACAAAGAAACAAAAAGTCGATATGACTTGGTACCTTCTCGATATGATTTCTTTGATATATTATTTATGAATAGCATGAGACACTATAACTTCATTAATGATGGGGCAATGAATAAGCAGGGCAATAACAATTACGGGCAAATAAAACAGTGTGAAACACAAGGTATAAAATGCTGCACAAATTCCACCAACTCTACCCCACTGCTGTAAAAAATACTTGATAAAAACACTGACCTAATTAGGCACAATAGGTTTTTAAGCAATAAAAGCCACAATACAAAGCTTTTACATGTCTCAAATTTTTATAACATTTTTCTGCATGTTACTCATATGGCGATCTGTTCAAAGTCGACAATGATCTGGAATAAAAAGTAGTATTAAGCATTAACACTTTAAGGATCATCTCTGGAATCCATCACAACCCCATGACCTCAGTTTGGATATCTTTTACAGAAAAAACAATATACTTAAAAGAAAAGGTAAACTGAACTATGCAGCTGAGCAAGAGCTGAAAGAGCCCCACTATTCTTCTTGGTTCACAGCAAGGATATAAAAACCATCCAATATTACTGGGGTTCAAATTCCAGTGATGCATCATCCAGTGGGCACATGCCTGAATGTCCGGCACTAGAGATCCTGAAAGAGTTAAGACCAACCAGCACCTACTTTCCCTTCTTAGGCCTAAGTCGGTGACAAAATGTTCTTGTCTAGTAGAGCTATGAACTTACGGCTTCACTCACATGGGCGACCAGCCAGCAGTAAAATGCTGGAGGAAGGAGAAGATGCTCAGACATTTTATGCGAACCCTTAAGCCCTGCATTTAAATTCAAAAGGTGGGAGATTATGTAGCATAGTCACCCACGAAGCAGGTCCCTGATCAATTGCAAAGTATGAAGTATTAATCTTGGGGTGACTTTTATGAAGAGCTCACTGATTTTAAAGCCAATTTCCAAAACTGCCTTCTCTGGTCCCCACTTACCATCTCTAACAAATTATCCAACTATTATAAGGGTGCAAGTTACCTCAGCTGTTGGGCACATCCCATAACAATAATTATGACTAGTCCTACAAGCATTTACACGAGTGACAAGTGATATTTTTTCCCCTTCACATCCTACTACCTCACTTATCAACTCTGAGATCAGGTTATTACAGTGGCAAGAATACCAGCTTTCCAAACATTTGAGCTGGTATCATATCCTAACTCTGGGGTGGAGATATAATTCATGGATTCAGGCAGTTTTGTATTGATTTTTCCATGATAAAATACCTTTGATAAGTGCAATTTTCCACAGACAGATAAACTTTAACGCACAACATGGGCTTTGAAGTTATAGTCATTTTCAGGGGACCTCAATAAAAATGAAGTCTGAAGTTGATGCAAAACCTTGAAATCAGTGCTGTACATTTAAGTTAAACCGTCAGATCAAAATTGCAGTAATCAAAATTAATTTATCACTGGTGGACATTTTTCAACAGAAATTCTGAATCATACTTGAGCGTTTCACAGTCTATACACAAACATACTTGAGTGCTCGAGTCTTTCAAGCGCATTACTGCAGGAATTATAATGCTCCCCTTGGAACCCTTCGTTAAGAATAGGCAGAAGCCAATCTATCAAAGCCAGTGTCTCTCCACCCTCGGTCCATTCCCAAAGCCATCCTAACAACCCACGTGATGACAACAACACAAGTGACCTCAGTCGTAGGTCACATCTCCACATAACCAACTTACCACTCTGCAACTCTCAAAATATTGATCCAAAAAGTTACTGAGAAGCCAAGGGGAGTGGATGAAAGAGTACCTGACCATAATCACCCACGATTCTTAGAGAGATTTACGGCATCAAACGTCAACACTCTGAAAGAACCCAAAAAAAATTACCACAGAAGGAATGTAAAAATTTATTTTTTAACTCTAGTTTCTTGGGAGTTTTTACATTGAATTACCAAGACCTAAGGCATGATAAAATATGGACATAGAAAAAGATATGAAAAATTCAAAGACCAAGATGGAAGAGAAATGTAGATAGGGCAAATATAACAGCCAATAAAAGGAAAATTAAAAAAATTATGCATACCTATGTACTATCGGTTTCATGCATTTGATAACAATGCCCTTTGTTGAAATACTAAAATGGATCACATCCAATGTAGAATACCCAAATGACTGTAGAGTGGTATTGTTATCACAGTACTGAGATTTAGCAAAAAAAATACTTTCCCACCTGATGCCTCATCTATATTGAAACTACATCAGCAGAATAATAGAATATATAAAAATGGATTTTACGACGAGTAAATCTGTTGATTTACATCTTTATCATAAATAAATGGAGGAAACCAATGCCTTAATACATAGATTAAAAGGCTTTGTATATTAATAAATGCATACACTTAATGGGAAATATGTAGCTGATTCAAGTTTCTGACATAGTCATTCAAAAAGGCGATATTAAAGAATGCAATAAGAAGCAGCATAAAAAAGCAGGAGAATTCCCATTTTAATGCCTGAATTGTCAAGCCTGAGTAACAAATGAAGAGCTTGATACAACAAACTTGGCATGGTTCAAGCAAATAAATTAACTGGACGGGCAAAGTGGACTTAGCAGGAATGCTGATTATGATAAATTATATTAGGCAGATGAAATACCTATTACATTTTTAACAATCCCCTATCACCTGATGACCACCCAGATATGTGAAGTTTTAACACTGATTCACCTTCTTACACAATGATATATACATTTTTTCCTAGCCTGGAAACTACCTAGTAGTCTTTTGTACACCAACAAATGCCTATTCATGCTCAACTCATTACAAAACTAGTCCCTCAGATACATTGGTGCTTTGGCTAAACATGTTAAGACAGCAGGAATGAAGCTTTCAACAGTGGAAGACTTGTTGACACTAAATTCCTTTCATGTTTAAATTAAACAGTACACATTTAAAAAAATTCCAACATACAGGAAAGTATACATGGGTACCAAGAGGAAATCATGTCTCACCATCACATCTGATTAATCAATAAGTGAAACTTAAGTGACCTACCTCCATTTATACAATTAGAAAATCCAATTCAGCATGAATAGATTAAGCAGTCATATAGGTTATCCTCAGGTCATTAACATAAAAATGTTTCTGATACAAAATAAAATATTTTGATACTCAGAATGAGGAAACAAAATATGTACTGCACACCATACACAGAGCTTCATAACCACATCAAAGTGCCTCTTACCATTAGCTATGTTCTAACACGTAACTATTTACACACACTAGGTATCTATGAAATCAGCTTTCGACACCACTTACCTATAATACATTTCAAGGCATTTAAAGCCTTTTCTTACATCCCAAATGTATATTTTTGGCACAATTTTTATCAGGTAGCCCCTTGAAGGTTTACGTGAATCTTACAAGCAACAAATATTTTTTGCATAGGAACCTTAATAATTTAAAACTTTTTATGACCTGGTTCCTTACATCATTAATTTCTCCAGAGAAAAAGGGTATATACTAGACCTTATTCAAACAAGAAATATTGATTGCACCAGCTCTAATTTAAAATCAGAAGTAATGTGCACTTCTCCACATACATAAAAAATAACTTCGGAAGACCCCAGGACTATCAAAATTATGGTTTAACACTTGGTTATCAAATCTGTTGATATTTCATTACATAAACATTTACAGTAATAATTATATTGGTCACGACATCCAACTTACTAACCACAATCATGTTTATAATACCAGTGATGTACTTAAAAAACCATCAGTCAATACATTTAATGACATGTACTTGTAGAGTGCACTGCAAATCCCTTAACCTAATGCCTTCAAATATCTAGCTCTTCTTACAAAGTAAACTGAACTAACTACATTCACTTACAGATATTAGAGCTCCACATTCAGTTTTACCTTTACAAAATGATAACTAAGCTAAATTCAAGTAAAGGTACCTCACAAAAACAAACTTCTTTTTCTGATTACTTCCACAGGCTTGCACCAATAGGCAAATATCAATTTACTTGGAAATTCACATCACAATATTATTTCATTACCTCATTAATATAACCCTCTCCAACTACTCATTACCCACATGGAGCATAGATACATTTACCACAAAAGCAGGCAAAGGAAGAGAAATTTCTGGTCAACTGGCAAACTTTCCAAAATACTTCTATTACATGACCATTATGTACGAACTATTGCAAAACTTAATTTCACTTGTACAATGACTAAAACTAATCTGGAATGAGTAATGCTATTACCTATTCAAAAGTAAGTTCAGATGGCAGTTACAAATGAAGGAGATTTGTTAGAAAATTTAGCAAATAAAATGTAAGAGAACCCCCAGTTTTTTCTAATGTGAGACCAGCAAAAGCAATGAACTAAAATTATCAGCTGCAGAGATCCTAATTATTATATCCACTCTGAGGATAAATGTCTTCATCACTCGGGAGGATAGCCCATTAACATCCCCCCACTAAAGAAAAACTTCCACAAAAATTTCAGCATGGGCATGAAACTACATAATCCTTATTGGAACAATACCCCATAGAGCATACATGAATATTTAACCCTAATCTTCTCATCACTACAGACAGTCGTTGCAAAATTTTACCAGTACTTCGAGAATTCTTGGGTTCATTGGAGTATCTAGGTAACATACAATGTCATTTCTCTTTTCACTTTTTCAAAAGAAGGACTACAAGGATACCATGCCAACATAAATGCTACTGTATTTCCTTAAATCATGATTAGATCATTACTCAAGGTGGTTATAATTAAAATACATATGTATAAGAAACTATTTTCATAAGAAATTTCATGAAGTTGTTCCCAAATATATGAAGTTTACACTACCTAAATAATGTCTTTTTTGTCTTACTACATAAAACATTGTAATGTTAACAGGGTCGTAAGTCACAACTAAGTATAATCTATAACAGTCAGATAAAACAACGAAAGCCCAAAAATCAACATATAAACATATTTATTTTTAACTCGGGAAACAATATCACATAAGTCATACCCAGCATTACAACATACTGAGCACACCACAATTACAGAAAATACTAGTACCTATAGGAATTAAAGTTAAAAATTCTCCCAAGGTTTAACAACAAGCAGTTTCAGACATTAAGCTTATGTTCATGTAGGTAATTTGAGGTAAACATATTAGAAGTCTATTAGCACATGATAAGTTTTTTCAGTGAAAACACCAAATGACAATTTTTGATTAAACTGTACAAAGGCAGCATTGTTAAAATCTGATAAACAAATATGTAAGTTTTTTCTGCATGTTTCTACTTTACCCTGCATCATATGTGAAACCCCTAAGGTAAGTACTTACAAAAATAGCAAATAAATAATTTGGAGACAACAACTGGATTGAATTCTATCTGAATTCATTGGAATGATTACAAATAAAAACAATGCAACAAACTAACTTCTAAACCTAAAGCGTGGATTGATTAATACTATCAAGTCACAGCTTAAGGAATAATGCACCATACCTCAAAAAAGAGTGGGCTAGGCAGGCAAAAGGACCATATTTTCTGTCAAATAAGACATGCTTTTTCCCTTAAAAAAAATCCCATGGAAAATCCCCTCGCAACTCAAAAGGCCAATAATAAGGTCGGATTTGGCCAAAAGACTTTAACTAAGTGGTTCCAGTTGACTGAATCCCCAATAAACTCCCTTGAAAATTCATATTGATAATACCTCGGACATAATTTTTGCAATATCATTTCAACAATTATCAGTGATAAAAATCAATGGTAATCGTATATCCCAATGATCTTTTTAATCGCAAGTTGGTTGAATTGTGTCACATGAATCTCACAATTAGACATGACTGACGGCATGGTGAAAGTTGCTGCCCTTGTTAAAATCATTCGTTTAAAGATCACTTCACAGTTTCAGAGTAAACAGCATCAAGGGATGAAAGAATGTTAATTTATTTTTCCCAAAATATGAGTCCAAAACAAGAGGTGCATGCTCGTGCGTCTTATAAGCCAGAAAATATGGTACACGGAAAGCCACCATTATCACAAATTTATGCAAATGCCCTGCACGAATGATGATGCAAACAGCATGTTCCATGGTTAAGATGAATCTGTTAAAGACCTCAACTATCAACATAAATGCTTTCATTATTATTAAAAACATGCAACTCGCACATATTCACAGTTTGAGGTAAAGGAACTGTGATAGTTGGGTAGTAAAACTACAGAAGCACACACCAGGTGAAAAGACATCACTGGTGAACATAATTTAAGAATATTTCACTTGACAACATAAATAATATTCCCATATTATAATTCTTAAATTGTCACGCTTAGTCTTATAGGTTTTTACTGTTCAGTGAGGGCTTATTAACTTTGTTTGTTGCAAGCCAGTTCAAGTTATTACGGATGACATATCCGAGTAACATGCCATAACAACACAATGATAAACAAAATACTTGGTATGACAATGAGAACGTTCAGATCCAATCTACTAAACAGACACTAACAATTTTGATGGGTAGGCATCATTTGAAATGCCAAAGACAAAATAATTTTTTTTTTCTGTTTCCTTTTCCCTATGACTATGTTGCCATGGCATTTTACAACTTGTAAGATATCCTTAAAATTCCTTAAAAAGGGTTGAAAAATATATATACTCACTTTACAAATGCACAAATCAAAATTTCACCAAAATACAGGAATTGACCACCTAAATTTTTCAAAATTTCTCATATACACTATCTTTAGTCGGCTCATGCATCATATGAGTCTCCCTGCTTATCCTCCAGCATGGCAATCCTGCGGCTGCCGCCGGACTGTAGCTGTCTGCAGCTTTCGGCTTGGGCCCTTTCGGCCCAGTGACTTTTACAGAACAAGCCGAGACCAACCAACACTACCGGGAGGCCCAGTAGGGCACAGATTAGCTCTCCCGTGACAGATGGGGCCCAATGGAGCCCAGGTTCTTGGCCAGTCAGCCCTCCATCATGCAATACAGACCAGAATAATGATGCCAAGGGTAAAGCCGCAGTAGGAGTGGCCATAGTGAGCACAGAAGATTCTGAGAGTACTAACAGTACAGTCGACGTCAGAAAAAATACTGTATAGGCAATGGCAAAAGCCCAACCACGCTGAGCGACCATTTTGCAAGACTCACCACCTCCTCCAAAGTGACAAGACAATCCAGATGTCACCATACTCCATGATTCAGCAGCTGACGATCCCTTTTAACAAAAGGAGAAAAAATGATTTCACCATGACAATGAGAAAAAAAAATCCTCAAGAGTCTACCCTTATTACTAACAACTAATTCATATAAAGCTATTTCATGAAGGAATATCCACCAGAAGCTTCCACAGGACACAGACTATAAGGAGTAAGGGTCAAAAAATGATCTGCATTTGAGAAATTGGTTGAAGGGAGAGATTAAAAAGAAAAGAAAAATTACATCTCCTACAAGACATTAAAAGATCTGGAAAGTATTCTGAGACTAATGAAAAGATATTAGAAAAAAGAGGTGTTTTGAAGAGAAAAACAGGAAACATTTAGTCTCTCATAGCATACTTTGAAGTGCAAAATAAAGCTAAGAACTTGCCAAGAAGGCCAGCTTATGTTGTTTATTAACAGGGTTTAAAATTATTGTGTTTTCAGAATTGTGTCCATCCTGCGGCACAGGCACATTCATAAAAATTTAGGGAAAAGGAATCATGGTGAAGGTTCCACAGATCAAAACTGAAGCTAAATGAAAAATTGTGAAAAAGTGATTGGGGGAGAAAATGATGCAGCTGGGAGGAGAGAATAAGGGAAGGGAAGATTAAGAGAATGCAAATGAAATATGATTAGCGTTAAGGGGATGTTGAAAAGCAGAGCTCAGTGCAGAACGTTAGGGAAAGCTGGCAAGAGGAAGAAATTCGTTAGGCGTGTCAGATAAGATGGACAAAGGTGGGAAGTAAACAGTAGATAGTAACAATGAAAAAATATTTTTCAGACAGAAATGAAGAATGCTCCATCAAAAATTACCCTAACTAGCAGAATACAAATAACAAGGATTAAAATTTGCTGTCACTTACTTTACCGATGTATGGAATCATGTCAGTCCAGCAAAGACATAATATGGCGAGCATCGTGACGACGTGTATCCAGAAGGCAAGAGCTGGGGGAGATGGCAGCCTACAGCCATGGCACTGAGAAGTGTCCCCTGCGTCTTGTATTTGGATCCCGCTGATGGGTTGAGATTCAGCTGCAGTGGTTGACATTCCACTCATTCCATCCAAAACTGTGTTACTGACATCCGAAGATGAAGCGAGGAGAGGGGAACGGCAGGAATCATTATTCGCTCGTCTCAGCCTATCTTTCGTGGCAACAAGCCGGGATATGGTGCTAAGTAAAGATGTGGAAGACAGGGAAGATGGAGCATATGAGGAGTGAATGCACTGAAAATAAACATATGAAAAAATGCAGCATTAATCGAAGGTAAGACTTGTGACAGAAAGGAAAACATTGGCTTTGTTTAGCACAATGATGATTGGAGTATTCTAAGAAATAAGACGATTGTCACAGACACAGCAGAGCACAAACGATAAAGGTTTTGTATCACACGCATTAAAAATACGAAGCATACATTTAATGAAGTGTCACGCATGCCTAAAAAATCATTTTAAAATCACAAGTTCTATCGGAAACAATTAAACTAATGAAAGCTACAACTCAAAAGAAATACATACGCTTGATCTGTAGACTTCTCCTTCAAGAAGAGTAAAATTTAAGGTCCAAACAGCAAGGGCTCCAATATAGACTAATGTCCAAACGGCATGACTGCGCCAAGACAGCCGAACAGATTCTTCACTCTGAGATTCCCTGCTGCTACCGTGACATCGGAACTCGTCACAAAGCTGGTAATCGACGCTGATGAAAAGACCGACGATGATTGTTGTAGCGCAAAATATCTTCTGAAGTCCCATCACTAGTAAGGTTTAGGAGGGGAATCCATTAATAATAAAATTTGCCAGGAAAGAGGCAAGTCAGCGTTTAAGTAATAATTCCAAGAGTAGCCAATAAGCAAATTTACTTACTCTTTCCACAGAAGAAAAAGTAGAATACAAGCGAAAATACTAAAATGACACCCATTATTGGGTCCTGTAAATGGCACAATACCCTTTTTCTATCCAAGGAGTAAATGAAAATAACTCCGCTAACCGCATTTAGAATTCCTGCACGAATAAGGCGCGTTAAGGGCAAAGGAGGACCAAATGATCGTCTCGGCCAGGGCCACAGAAGTTGTCCGCCGATACATACAGCCCCAAGCAACACAGTTGACACGGTGCATGTAAATATTAGGGTAGAATACGCATCACCTTTGACATTTACTGCTTCCAGATACAGCGGAATAGTTACGACTAGTACAGTTGCAGACGACACAACCGCAAAAAGGGATACGAAAAATAAAATTTTTTCCCAAAATAACTTATTGTTATACTGATGAGGCTGCGAATCCGCTTCATTGTTATTAACTTGAAAGAACTCCTCTGTGTGTATTATGTCTTCTTGATCGCCCTCCATGTAGAAGTGAGTAGGAATAAAACAGATTAAACGAAGAGACCGACACGGTAAAACTGCTAATTTAACTGGAAAGATATATGTTTAGCTCCTACATTTCAATCATTGATCACGTGAAACTGTCCCACGTTAGAAGAGCAAAGATATCTCAACGCAGAACGTACACACACACATCAGTGCACTATCGCCATTTTTAAATCCGCTAACAACTGACTGTCAGCTTTTGTGCCTCTGCGGCCGCCGCTTTCCACAAATGTAATAAATCATCAATCTCAGGGATGCGTACATTGGGTATATTGTGCCATTACCGCAATGAATTTCTCAAGGATGAAACGCGAGAGCGAACTTACGATTCGGGCTTTATTATTTAAGGAGCCGAAAGCTAAACACTAGCCGCGAATGAAATCTTGATTCGGAAGCATAATAATAGAAATAATAATGGCCAGGCAGACCAAAGTAAATATCCATTAGGTGCTCCGGGGATTTTAACACAACGATCATTTAACTTTTCCAGGTGGTTAAGATGATGTTTCACGAAGCTTGCCCACACTACCAAAATGTAAGTTGAAACCCAGGTTTTTTCCGCGGTATTTTTTAAAATCATATGGGTAAATATGTAGTTTGCACTCCATTCGGAAAGAATTTTTTCAACCCCTAGAAAGTTCGCGGAATGGAGTGTAAACTGCATATCTACCATCATCTGAATTTTCCGAACGACGTCATGATGCGGCATCCAAAAATATCTTCATGTCAACGATGAAATGACTTAGAAAGATGGAAAATACAGAGTTACTGTCAAGTGTATGTTATTTTTTTCGCCATGAAACGATTAAAACTCCGGTATCAACGATGAAAAAATCGTTTGCCTGGTTGCATACTGACTTCTGAGGAAACGATTTGTTGTACGAGTTGCGGACCGTCTGCACCAGTCTACACCTATATCCTGTGAGGCAATATACGTACTACCCCAATGGCGTTACCCAAATTTTATACACCCGATCCGTCTTAAAATTGCCCCATTTTGATTCAACCCAGCTATTGCCTAATTATCCGAATGTCATATAGAAAAATTTAGGGACGTGTGTAGTGATGATAGAAACTTATCGAAATCACAAAATTTATAAATATAGCTCCACTATTCAGTTTTTTGGAACAATCATGATATAGCCGTACGTAGCGGATATAGGGATACATTTCGTAATTACATTATGGAAACCTTGAAATCATCATACCCATTGTGTTGCATTAATGGATAATTTTTCAAAGGGTTTGTCCCAACTTACACCACCTGATTTCCTCTACACCCATGAGCAGGGTCGGATTAGTCTTAAGGCTTGGTTACACGATACACTAACCCAAACGTGTTCATGTACGAATGCATGAACCAAATAGAGCAAGTTGTATTTTCCTGCTCATACATTCGTACAAGTTGGTATGGTTACAAGGTAAATTTTCGCATTCATGCATTAGCTCGTACGAGTTACTGTATTGTGTAACCAGGGCTTTAGATTGGGGGAGGGTAGAATGCTACTTACCGGTAGGGTGGAACACTTTGACCACCATTTTTCCTTTCTTCTCAGGAATTACTGGGGTGGTCTCCACCCTGCCTACCCCCTTAATCCACCCAAACCCATGAGAGGTAGAGGTGGCTTCCCATTATGATGGAGTTTTATGGAATGAAAATCGTTCAAACTGGTCTCAACCCTTGTCAGATATATCTAGATTGCCGAAGTCATTTTCATGCTGTAGTTGTTGCAAATTAAGAACTATTAATGTTGTGGGGATTTTTCAAAGTATTTTATGGATTCATTTCAATTTCAAGAAAACTTAGGTGAGTTACAATATTATATTACATCAGTTGACATTAGCCAGAAGTAGTTTCAGCTCTGACCAACAGATCAATATAGTCAATACATCAGCCACCTAGGAGTTAAGGATTTATGGTGACTACCATATATTCAGAAGCAGAGCTCTCAATAATATCTTTCTTAAAATATGCTGAGAATGAATTTCCGTGGATTAAATTCTTTAATCAAGAATTCCACAAAATTCTAACAAAAAAATTCAACCAATTATCTTATTCAGCACATCTTCACAGCTTTAATGCATTCTTCACATTTTTGCTTGGATTAGCACAAAAATTCACATTTCATTTTCAACCAGAATACTGTAGCATCACAGTAAGCAGTGTTTTCTCCACAAGTCTTGGCTCTTGGTTAAAGTGATGACTCAGGACACTATTTGAAAGAAAATTGGTATGATCATAGTCACAAAAGATTTCCATGAAGTTACAGTAAGACTGCCAACTTAATTCGTGAGACACTTTTCCTACAAAAAAAAGTTGATAGAAAGCTGTATGGAGTATTATAATTACACATTTCACTTTACAATCAACACGTTCAGGTCTTTAGTCCATTAACTAAGATACAAGAAAAAGTTTAATTGCTGATTTCAAAGAGTGCATAAAAGTTTTCTGAACATTTTGGAGATGAACATAAACATGAGAGCTCTTTAAAAGCTAATTTTGTTAAAAACTCTTGTGATGAATGGTTCCATGATGTTGGTCCCTATTGAAACTTTACAATTATAAAAATTGCCAAAATCCAATTGTAAAGTTTCAATAGAGGCATTACTTTTCAATGCTTAGTCCTATCAATCAAGATAAATGCTTTAGAGGTGCAGTTCAAGAGCTATGGGATGAAGATAAACCATAAGAAGATGAAATTGATGAGGTTCTCTAGAAGCAAGAAGGTGGGTCTAAATATAAGGGTGGAGCACAAAATAGAGCACATTGAGCAGTTTACATTTCTGGATATCATTTTGGATGAGAATGGACTTTGTGGCAAGGACATCAGATATGAAACTGTCATGGCTAAGGCAGCATTTTCATAGAGGTAACTGACGAGGGGGGTCTGCGCAGAGACATAAAGGAAAGGCTGGTGAAAATTAAAGCATGGTGATGTATGGGTCAGATACTTGGTCATTGCAAAGGTAGGATTTACATAGACTTGAGGCATTTGATACGTGGGTATTGTGTTGTGACCTGGATATTGGTCAAGATTCCATCAAATAAACTGTAATTTTCCTTTCAAAACCTCTGTGATTATTTGAATCCTGACTCCAAGGGCAAGAACACTCTTTCGAAAAGTACCACGGGTCTGAGTGCGTCATCGCCTTACAACGGGCAGTGTCTCTACATGGCGCACACGACAGTGGAGAAGGATGGAGAGGGTGAGCATGGTAGTAAGGACGAATGAGGAGATATTTGATATCATTGGATTGGAGAGGTAGCTATCTGCAAAGGGTCAGAAGAGGTGGAAAAGAGAAATGGAGGAACTATTGAAAAGAGAGGGAATGTTGAAGAGGGAAATATGGGGGAAAACATTGGGAAAGTGAGGAAGATAAAGGAAGAGGTTAGGAAATCTGGATGAAATAAGAGGGAGACAGTTAGAGGGATTCAAGTGTGCACTAATGGCAGGTCATCAGTAGAGAAAATGGAAAGAACACCAGAAAATAGAC
Organism: Ceriagrion tenellum; assembly: GCA_963169105.1. NCBI lineage: Eukaryota > Metazoa > Arthropoda > Insecta > Odonata > Coenagrionidae > Ceriagrion > Ceriagrion tenellum. The sequence continues at coordinate 27,161,620 of OY720639.1, forward strand.
CTTATTAGAAGTTCTATTGAAAAACCTACCTATTAACTGGTAAAATACTCAAATTTAAAGTCTTTTCAAATGGAACATTTGCACATTACAATCTTTTTCCCGCAAGGAGTAAAGGCAATTATGCAATATTAATAAATTAGGTTTATTTCAATTTTTTAATCAAAGTTTATTAGATAACAGGAATGGAAAACTTTGCTCAGTAAAAAAGATACACTGAAAACAATTCGGGAACATACATCTGGTCCAAAGCAAATCATCAACACTACTCCTTTTCCTCGACAACATGCTTTCTCCGTTCAGGTACATGAAGAACAGTCCCAGGTTTAGAATGAGCTCTTCTATTAGCCTCCCTGCAATAATAAACATTCCATAATTATAAAATTCTTACTGGTTATAATGGATTATGAGGATTAGATGCATATTCCAAACAATTAGTAGAGTCTAGCCAAATGGGTGAAAATACCATTATTATGACTCTTGGCTATAATCAAGAGCACTTGATAGGAAGATATACTCTAGAATGAGAGAGGAATCAAGCCAACTACATTATATTTGAAAGAGTAAATGAGTCACCAAAGAACTTAAAAGAATTTGCAATGAAAAATTTGTATATCATTATAGTATTTTGTTACAGGCAATGAAATTATGTTTTCATGATGAAATTCATCATATGAATAATCCAAATTCATAAATCATGTTCCAAATATTTAATGCAGCCAAGAAAAATACTACCGTTATTATGAGTATTATATACCTTACTAGCATAAAAAAACACAGAAATTGTAATTATCACAATACGTGAAGGATAACACTTTTCTAATTTTGGATTTCAGCCACAAAACAAAGGAGCCAAACAAGCTACAAAAGCCACAAAACTGGTATCCATGCAAACTTGAGAACAAAAAATGCAGATAAATAAATTACAACCCATTATATCTAAAGTACATGCAATTTAACCCTGCAAACTTTCAGTTTACCACTGACATTAACATACTCTACGTGAAAAATGAATGTCTAAAGAGTACTTAAACAGTTCTTTCTTTTTGTGTAATATTAAAGAAAAATTATTATCCAAGTTAAATTGCCATAAATATTGCTAAAAAAAGATGGCATTCACATACTTGCGGGAGGCCTTGTCCTTAATAGCACGCAACTCTTTCTGTGCATTGTAGATGTGTTTGGGAACATGCCGATGTCGTGCAATCCTCTTGATTTGTGGATGGAATGCAAACTTTTCCCTTAATGCTTGTGCATACTCTAAAGCTCTCTTCTCACGAGGTTTAAGCTGAAAGAAAGATATGGTTATTTCTCCGTGTTCATTGAGTTAAAGCCAAAAACATAGAAATTAGAAATATTTATATAAAAGTAGGGTGAGGCCTATGCACAATATAAGGCATACTTTCATTTCTTTGCGTGTGATAAGTTATTGGTTTACAAATCACAATGTGCCTCAAGAGATTCACATATTAAACCTTTATTTATTTTAACCACATATTTTGACATCATGATAATTATAATAAATCAGCAAGGACTGGGGTGTAGTTATCCTATCATGTGACCAGTACATTTATAAATATGGCATAGATGATAGCACAATCAAAACAAAATGTACCCTCAAGCAAAATGATGTACCTCAAGAAAAACAGTATGACAGGCAAAGCATGCACTCAAACCAAAGGCTAAATCTTCAGTTCTTTTGCATGTCTAGCACACCTAAGATTCGGGTAACTGTCCACAAATGAGGTTGATAGAATTGAAGAGGCATAGAAGATGCAAAGTGTAACAGATGTTGATTCAGTTGTATTTTGTTGTTAAGAGATTGAGTCAACAGTTGCAAAGGATATATAATATATTACTTCTGTTGAGTAACATGCTTGTGTCAAGATTTAAGTACATTGTAGTTTTACTCATACAAGGAAAACAGAACTCTAATTGAAGGAATTATAAGAGGCTGAGAAAAGAAAATGTCTAAAATTACTCTTGATGGATCGTTAAGACCTCCAGCATCTCTTGATTTGAGAAGAGCAAGTGATTTAAGTAAGACATGGAAGACTTGGAAACAAGAGTTTCACAAATTACTTGGAGGCAGCTGGTTTGAATGTTAAAGTAGTATCTGAAAAGAGACTAGTAGCCATTTTGATTAATCTGCTGAGTGATGGTGCAACTGAAATTACTAACACATTGAAATTCAAAGGAGAAGAAAAAGAGACTGTTTTGAATGATGTTATGCAAACATTTGAAGCTTATTGTTTACCAAAATTAAACCAAATGGTTGAAAGATTTTAATTTTTTCCAAATTAAGCAGAAGGAAGTAGAGAAATTTGATTCATTTTTAACAGCTTAATGAACAACAGCAACTACCTGTGATATTGAAGACCAACAAGATAGCTTAATGAAATCGTTTCAGGCTTAACTTGGTGGAAATGCGATATATCCATGATAAAATATAACAACAATAGTAATATCCACACTTTAATGTACTACTTCAACACCGACCATGGTTTCGACATACTATGTCATTATCAAGGTGATGGGACAGACACTCTCGCATGTATTTAAATGAAACCATGGTCGGTGTTGAAGTAGTATATTAAAGTGTGGATATTACTATTGTTGTTATATTTTATCATGAAGATAGCTTAATTCGCAATACAATAATTTGTGGTATAAGAGATATTAGGAAATGTCATGCATATGGACAAACATGCAGAAATCACTTTGCTAAAGTGTGAAAGAAAATGCCATTAATGAGGTAACTGAGGACAAGAATAAGACTGATGAGAGTTTTGATGTAGACAATTTCTTTGTTGCCGAGATTGCTCAGACACAAAATGAGAGTAATGAAAGAGCTTGGTAAATTGACTTAAGGGCAAATAAATCACATGTTAAATTTACAATGGATACTGGAGCTGAATTAAATGTTATACCAAAGAAGAAAGTTGATGATTTATAGGCCGAAATAAAAGAGTGAACTTCCCAGCTGACATCATATGGAGATTTCACAATGAGACCAATAGGAGAAGTTGATTTATCAGTTGCGCGAGACTCAGGATTGAAGAGAAATTTACATTTCCTGGTTGTCAATGTTGATGCAGTAAGTTCATTGGGATTATAAGGTTGTTAGGCACTACAGTTGATCAAGAGACTTGATACTATTGGGATGGGTAAATTACAACAGTTCATTAATAAAAATTATAGAGAAGTGTTTACATGGATTGGAACATTACCATTGGAGTACAATATCAAATTGAAGCCCAACACTATGCCAATGGTTCATCCGACCAGAAAAGTTGCATTTGCAATACAGCCAAAATTGAGAATTACATTGGCAGAAATAGGGAGACAAGGCATAGTGGCCAGGGTGGACAAACCGACAGTGGTCAATAGTTGTTGAAAAAAAAGATGGGTCTTTATGCCTATATCTTGTCCCAAAAGATTAAATGAGTACATTATGAGAGAACACTTCAAGATGCCCACACCAGAAGATGTAGCAGTTCATATGAATTGTAATCCCGGGTATCTGCAGAGAGTTATTCAATATCATTTACACGGTTGGCCCGAGTACATCCAAAATGTTGCTCTTGGTGCACAACCTTACTGGAACTATCGTCACAATACATACACGTCACATACAACAGTACTGATGATGGATTGATCTTTGTGGGAGATAGACTTGTGGTTCCTGCATCAATAAGGCCAGACATGCTCAAGATATTACATGAAGGCCATATGGGGGAGGAGAAATGTAAGAAGAATGCTAGAAGTCTGAGACTCTGGCCAGATCAGGTGAAAGATATTGAGTCATGGGTTTCTTTGTACAGCATTTTTCAACAATTCAGATGAGTCAATAGAAAAGAGCTGATGATACCACATGAACCCTTGAGACTTTGGGCTAAAATCACTACTGACATTCTAGATTTTGGAGGGCATTCATCCTTGGTAATAGTTGATTACTACTCAAAATGGCAGGAGCTCATACAGCTTTCAAGGAAAACAACAGGTGAAGTCATTGAGAAGCTGAGAGGTATTTTCAAGATTAGAAATTCCAGAAAATATAGTCTCTGACAATATGCCATTAGGTAGTGCTGAATTCAAGATGTTTGGCATTGAGTGGGATATGAAACTGACGAAATAAAGTCTGCAGTATCCTCAGTATAATGGTATTGCTGAAAGGGCAGTACAAATAGTGAAGAATATACTACGGAGAGCTGCTACTGGCTGAGCTGATTTGTCTATCATGCTTCTGGACTACAGAAATACACCAGTCAAGGGCACGAGTGTGAGTCCTGCACAAATATGTACAGGCCAGAGACTTCATACTAAAATTCCAGTAATTACCAGAAAATTAGCTCAAAAGTACCTGCTGGTGTCAAAGATAAATTACATTGTAAACGGGCAGTTCAGAAACTCTATAATGATAGATCAGCGAGAAAACTGCCTGATCTCAACATAAGTGACAAAGTTTTTCTTAAAACTGTGTATAAATCAAATCATTGAAAATAAAATAATTTTGCGAAACACACAAATGTAATAATAAGTCCAATTCAGATGTGATCTTGGATTCACCGAGAGAGTTTTTGAGAAAAATCCATGGCAAGTCAGACAGCTTCTAACGTGGGGACTGATGTAAAAAGGTTGGTTACATCAAATGAAATGAGTTTAGCATTCCTATCTTTATGTTGGCCAGTTTCTTAGTCAGTTCAAGATCACATCTGAACTAGACTTATTATTACATTTGTATGTTTTGCAAAATTATTTTATTTTCAGTGATTTGATTTATAGACAAACCCATGGCCTAGGTATGGGTTCACCATTATCTCCACAGTTGGCAGATATTTTTATGCGTTATTTGGAAACCAATCTTTTTAAGTCTTATCACCCTCTTTTATGCAATTTAGTGAATTGGTATCAACATGTTGATGATGTTTTATGTTTATGGACAGGAAGCCTCTGACAGCTTGACCATTTCACTTGATTTTTAAATAGTCTACATAGATTAATTTTTACTATCTATTAATTTTACTTTAGAAGTAGGTGGCAAATTTTTAAATTTCCTGGACTTAAATATTGAAATAACAGGAGATACACATGAGTTCTCCATTTTTAGAAAATCAACCAATTCTGATGTTGTAATTCCATCTGACTCTTGCCACCATCTCTCACATAAATTATCAGCTTTTAACTCCATGATATTCAGAGCTTTATCAATCCCTATGTCTTGTAACAACTTAAAAATAGAATTAAGTAGGATAAAACGTATTGCTGATGATAATGTCTACAATAGTAACTTTGTTGATAAAATTGTACAATAACAACAAGCAAAGATGGCCCTCCAATTTGTCACCAATTTGTCTTTACCCCAACATGACATAGAGTGGAGTCAGCGATGCCTCCAGGGATGGAAAAAGGGGACGTGCCCAGGGATTTAACAAGCTATAGGGATCCCTATCGCTGGAGCCATCCCTGACTTTGTTCAAGTCACACGATAATTTTCGAGCGATCATTTGAGCTATCATTGTAGCTATCCCTTAAAAGGGACGGAAAAAATGATCCTGCGATTCAGGCATAAGACGTGCGAGGAATTGCCTACTGCAAGCATTTACCGGCGGGATAAACTACTCCGCTCGTAGTAACATACTGTAGTAAATGATAAAAATTGCTTCATCACCAAAGTATAACCAGAGGCATTTTCTCACAAAGGTTTCCGCGGCGGTTTCCATTGCTGCATGTTGTTTTCGGGTTTTCCAACCTCGTACGTTGACATTGGTTGACACAGTTTCGGTAGCCATCCTGCTACCGTCTTCTGGTCAAAGGTGGTGAGAAGCTCGTCTCAAGCGGAATGGCTGCGCCGGAGGCGCGACAGCTTTACCGTCCCGGTGAGAGGAACTCACCACAACCGGTTTGGTGACAAAAAGGTGCCTTGATACATTACATTTGATATATCATCAGTGCTATCCCTGATTTCCAGGAGATAAATAACCAATTGAATCAGATTTCATTGTGATGACATGAGTAATTTTGAGTCCTTGGGATTTTAGAACGCGGATATGACACAGCATGGGTATAAATTGGATCCTGATGCACTATATTTCAAAATCACCCGACGTTTAGAAGGATCTAAGTACAATAATACTACTCTGCGAGAAACTTATTGTCGTTATCAGGATTTTCCCACAGAAAAGAGTTAGGTTTCAGCCTCAGCTGCGGTAGATTTTTTCTGTGACCCCTACCTCTTTCAAAGGCAGTTGAAACCTAGTACACATTGGGCAGAAATGACGTCAAATTCAAGTGGCCGCTGACGCCATATTGTCTAGATACCTAGTCAAGATACCAAGGCAGTTCTCGAACTTGGCAAATCAAGCAATCTTGCCTTGAAACCTATTACGCATCAAAAGCTATGACGTCATGGATGCGTCATCACCATGCGCTTGTTCACTCGCTATCAAGGAAAGATACCAAGTCAACGAAAAAGGAGACTTGTTATGCTTGCTAGGTTTTAAGTTTGAACTCGGGGTGTGATAATATGGGCTTGTATGGAAAATAGAGGTGAAGAAACTTTCAAATGGATACTATTTTATCATTACTACATATATTTGTGTGATATTTATTATTTTTTTGTGAAGAAATTGATGAATTCGCTATATTTAAAGGCTTTTCAAATGTGAATATATGGATAAAAGATTTAGTACCTAATAGTTGTGTGAATAATTCCATACATTGTAGATGTTCCGTCCTTGTTTACTTCATTGAACCTACAAATTCTGTTTTCCTTGCTCTGGAAGGAAAAAATTATCCGTTGAAATAATTATGGTCCGATGGAAAGTACTCTCAGGTAGCCATAATATCATTGGCAGAATTAGTTTTAGCTAATGAACATCATAATTGTTCATTGAGCATTGGAGAGATTTTCACTGCATTCATCAAAGGGGGACAATAAACCATTAGAGTAAATATAATTTGTTTTCAGCTTAATTATGTTAGCTACAATGCGCGTATTTATCAGTCAACAGTCGAAGATCTTAGGTAGTTAGTTCGGAGTGTATTGCATTAATATATTGTTACGTGTTTTTTCATATATGCAAAAAATATTATAATGCCTTTTTTTGCATAAAGACGTTGATTGTGGTTAAATACAGTGAGCGATATGTCGTCCACTTTAGCAGCCCCAAGTAATCGAAGCATAATAGTTAATCACCATATTATGGTATATGAGAATTATTTCATTCATAAGCAATAAGATTTTTATAATAATATTCTCTTTAAATTTGTCGTATAAGGTTGGGAAGCATTTTAAAGAAGTAATCCACTTCAATCACCCACAATAATGATGGACACGGATGGCACTTTTCGTATGTTTTACGAGATGAAGGCCGCATGATGTGTCTTCCATCGTAAAAGGGCTACGAAAGTGTCAAGTCAGAATTTCACTTTGTTTGCCTAGGCATCAAGATATCTTGATATCAAGTTAACTATGCGTTTGCCAAGTTCGAAAACTGCCAAAGTCCCCCTTCAGTAAATTTGAGAAAGTTACGCTTCAAACAGTTAGTCCTATTTCGTTTTCGTGTTTTATGCTCCACAGCAATGTCAAGCATAGGAGACTAAAGTCGCAGAGGGGAAAGAAAATAACTAAATAATGGAATGGAGAACGCTGGATCTGGAATATCCCCACGATGCTCATTTAGGATGAAGTTTATCTTTCACACTATAGTGAATAAAAAGTTTCGAAAATCAAGGAGTGATTCGGATATCACTTTTGAAGTACGAGGTACATATTTCACTAGCTTCTATGTTTTAGATTACCGAAGTTGGCATATAAGGACGCCATTGGATAAAATGGCGTTCAGCATAACACCAACTATGCGAAGAGATTATGCGTAGAAGGATAAAAAAGTAATCGCTTACTTTATTTCCTGGATAATGTTTTGCCAAATAGAACTATAAAAACTAACCATCGAAGTGAAAAGGAACTTGGTCATGAGAATGTTTCTTACGCGAACTTCAATGAGCGGTGAAACCGTTTGGCTTGGAATGAAATAATATTTCTCCCCAATTTCGAATATCCAGTAGGTGACGAGGAAGAAACCACAAATAGTGACCTGAGGATTTTTTAAATGGACTGAGTACTTTGCTCTTTTTGCCGATAATTCAGCGATAATGAAAGGGCGATTGGAAGCACGGTCAGGCCAGCTACTATCTTAACTGTGTAGATGTTAGAAACATCAATAAGAAGTGGATTGGTGAAGCGCCGTCATTGCAAGCGAAGGCATGTCGGAAGTTGAAGCCTTCATTCTTTCTCCACGAACCGTGATCTGAGGTTCTATTTTCTTCGGTATCATTTTCCACGACATCCACATAAATATTCCATCGGTCCAAAAAATATCGCCATTTAGAAACGGAAACTTGGTATACTCCGTGATGGTTAAGATATGGAAACTATCCGGATCACGCCCAATTTGTCGTCATGCGATTAGTAATTGGAACGAAATAATATTTCTTCTCAAGTTCGTATATCCAGCAAACAACGGGAAAGAAACCACAAACAATGACCTGTGAAGGATGTTTTTTAACTGGAGTGAGTCTTTTGCTCATTGTGTGTGTGATTGAGCGATAAAGAAAGGGTGATTGAAAGCACGGTCGGGCCAGCTACCGTCTTAACTGCGTAGATGTTAGAAACATCGCCCATAACAGTTGCATGTCCTGATTAGCTGCAGATTAACAAAGCTAAAGTCTCATAAAAAAGCAGAACTTGCATTATATACGTCTTATAAACTGGATGAAAATGTTGCAAAGGAAATGATATCAAACTAAAAATCATTTACAAAAGGAACTAAGTAGTGATAGTTATTTCACAAAATTTTGTTACATTTAGCCTATGATTTACAGGTATTAATTCGAATGCATTCTCGAATAACGACTATAAATCGTTTTAAAATATTTCCAAAGACCAGAGAAGACAGGGGGGAGAGGGGAAATACTTTCTGTGCCGATTTTTTGGTCCCACCAACTTCGTATTATCGAGTTGCTACTGTATATTCATATCTGAAAAACATATACCTTCCAAAGAAGAGGTTATAATATAAAGAGCTGGAAAGTATTAAACCTAGAATGGCCCATGAGAGTAATCAATTTAAAAACTCAAAACATTTCAGAAACTCTTGCAATTCAAGAAAACCTGTCCTTAAGCTCTGACTCAACTTAGAGACTGTTCATTCAATATTACAATTATAAATTAACGAAATGACTCTTTGGAGAAACTTACACTTCCAAGCTTTTCAGCAGCCCTGGCCTTCCAAATGCGTACATTCATCTCATCTGATGCTGAAGCAATATACTTGGCATCCAAAGACCATGCAACACACGTCAGTCGCTGCATGCGCTTGGTGTGGTATACATCTCTTGAGTGTCCCTAGAAAACCATAAATACATACGAGATTGATAAAGAGTACTACCTTCAACAAATGTACAAAATTAACTCTCATTAATGAACACACACATTTTCATGATACTACCAAAATAAACATTAATAGAACAGTAAAAATAACAATCAAATATAGCATATAGTAAGTTTAAAAATCAAAAAGAAAAAATGTTTATTAAGTCTGCACATTGATGTTTCATCTGCAATTAGTACATGTAGGAAAGCACATCCGACCCGGATGACTCATCTCTATCAATTAACAATCTTTTTTAACCCCCACACACCCACTAAGTTATTGAAATCTAAAGTTATCGCCCCAAAAATAAATAATTTTTAATGACACACTATGTGTTTAGACCCCTCTCAGTGGGCACCACAGATGATAGCAAATGATGACTACCATCATCAAGAGCCCAATTAATTTTTGTCAACTTAAACACTTACATTTATTTGTATTCAAATTTTCAAAATGAGTACATACAAGAAAAAAAACCAAAGGTCAAGACATAAATCAATGCAGGAGAGATAATCCACTAGAAGCCCCCAGAAATTTTCTGTACCCTACCAAACAATTCCAAACCATTAACCAGTGCATAAAATATGATTTTTCCAAAATAGATACCTTTAAATTGATACTTAAAAATCTACCGGCAATTCATCAATCTACAATATGATACATGGGACATTAATCAATAAATGTATCTATAATCCAAGGGCAGATCTGTTTTTTCTGATTGTTTCCTTCAGTGACCAGGCTCTTCATTTGTTTCCTTTAGTGTTTTGAACGACAAATTCACAATTAAATCAAATTAAATATGTTTGTCGTATTACACAATGAAATCCATTTATTAACGTGATAACTAAAAAATAACACTAACCAAATTCAGCATTTTAAAGTTGGCAATTGTTTTATATATGCCCAGGGGAATTCTTAAGTTGAGTAAGGTAACACAGTTTGAGTCATTTTTTTTTGTTGTGCTCATGATTTGCATTATCCCATGGTGGAATGTATTTTTCTAAGTGATCCCAGGCACTTTGTTCCAAGAAAATAAAATTAGTTTTTACTCTTTCCTCAATGGCAAAAAATTGAAAAGAGAAAAAAAAAGCATTAAAAACTCTTGCAGCAGCGAGAGGAAATTAAACCGGGGTAGAGAGAGACGGGATTCATTTCCAGTTGTAAAAGAGAAATCCATTTTCTTGAATGAGGGAATAAACCAGTCCTTGATATCTGATACATAATAGAGGGGGAACCACTGTTAATGTCACCAGGCAAGAGCAAAAATAGGCAAAAACAGGATTGATGAGCTTAGGTGTATGGTGCTAGTCTGTACCCACCACACCAAGTACATATCCAACAAGATACACTAAGTATATGAACCTGAAGCAAAAAAATATAGAAGAAAATTGAAACTAATGGCCAAGTCCATCTTCAATACCTCACTAGCTCATAAGTTGCATAATTATATAGCAATATGCTAAATTATCCAGCAAAGAAACCTACCCATTGATATTAAGCAGCACCAGATTACATCCAAACAAAATAGAATATTGATTCCATGGTAAATACATTAAACAAAAAAATCTACATAAGGTACATAAATATTAATACTGAAAGTTGAATTACATATTATAATAAAAAGTAATGACTTCAAATTGACTGATACAGCAATAACTATTTCTCGAAAATAGCACCTTGAAGTAATTTTACACAAAAATTAAGCTCATTGACCTTAAGTAATTTACAATAGTGTTTAATTACAAACCCTTATCTTAAATGAGATAAAAAATGTAAAGATTATCAACCCTACCCTCATCCATACCGTTTTCATCAGATAATATGAAGAGAAATATTGAGTGAAAATTAACATCATGAGAGGCACTTGAGAATACGAGAACATTAGGACAAAATGTATGAACAGCCAGGAACCCACTAGCATTATTATACAACACTAGTAGGTGCTTGCAACTCAATTTACTCTGCCAGCCTTTCGGGATGGAATCCTCAATGATATGAGGAACCAAGGATTAGATACTGGCCTGAAAAATATTCTCCTTCACCTGGACTTGAACCTGTGACCTTTGGATCAATAAGCCGATACACTATCCACTACACCAACACATCACAAGAGATGAGGTGGAAAACTTTCAGTAAATAGATGAACTCCATCGGGAACACCATTTCAAGAGTTGGTGATTCCCATTTGCCCACAATGATGGTTGAAGGGTGGCCCTAGCAAGGAGTTAACACATTTATGGCTTGGCCTTAAATCATGGACACCCTCAAGTAAAATTAATACTACAAATACTTAAATATTTTCTTAGAATGAAAATTGAAGTTAATGCTTTCTCCCAACAATAAACCTCTCATATAAGAAATGTAAAAGGTAACTTAGTACTAGGGTAAGGTACTAGGTAACTCCTTTGACATTAACATTACTGTCCTCCTTTCTCTCTTCTGATTTCTTATCCTTATTCCCTCCCTTTCTAATGTCTCGTGCCCCCAATCCACAATGACCGGGGAGCAGCATGCAACATAGAATTTAAATGTAGAACTGCACTTGGCCAAAAATTGATCTGACAGCGAGCATTTTATTCTTTTGATCTTGCAACAAGCATGTACATGTGCACAACTTGGTCAAAGCCTTCCTCCCCCCCCCCCCCCCCCAAAAAAAACAAAGATCAGATTACCTTATCAAGTTCAAAAAAGCGAATCGATTTGTCATAACTTCCAGAAACGAACTCCTTTCCTGTGGGGCTGTAATCAACATCAGTAACAGCTGAAGTATGGTCCATGTGAACATTAAAGGGTTGTGCCAGGTTTCTTGCATCAAACGAATATAAACTTAAGAAAGTTAAGAAAAAAATGTTACTTAGACAAAATTGAAAATATAAACACTAACATCAATGCTCAAAATGATAAAATACACAGTACACTCTTTCCAAAACGAGACTTACTTGTAATCCTCACTAGCACAAGTAAATACAAATGCTTCCATTGGATTCCATGCAATTTTGTTAGACCGTAGACTCATAATTACTTTACGAATTGGCCCAGACATCCGTACGTCATAGAAAATCATACTGCGATCACTAGCACAGGCACCTTTTGGTTAGAAAAAGAACAATACATCACAAAACATGCTAATAATAATAATAAAAATATATGATATTGCTGATATTATATATTTTAGCATGTCAGCATATCTCAGAGATAACGAGAGATCTAACAGTCTGTAAAATGAAAAATATTAACAAGATTTTTACTAAAAACATAGATCAAAATCAGTTAAGTTCTACTTCAGTGTTAGGAATTCGTAAACAAGAAATATTTATGGTACTCAAGGTGAATAAAAAAACTTGGCTTTAAGCAAAATCCTTGAGGATCACTTTCTCTTTAAATTCTGTTCATAAAGTTGAAGTTTTGTAAAAAAAACAGAACAACTTTGTATGGCCCACATAAAACTTTTAAAGGGACTAAACAATAAGGACCACAAATTGATGTCTGAAACTATAAAAATAGCTGAATTTTTTTAAAGGATATTACTCTAAGTACAGAGATTCTCATAGCCTCTTTTATCAATAAATTTGTAATCAGGATTTGTAGCATATAGTCCATTTTTTAACTCAAGGTTTCACTCCTCTTGCTGTGAGCATTATCAAGAGAATTCTCATGACTACACTCACAGAGATAGGAACAAAACATCCAGTTAAAAAATTGGCAACATGCAGCACATTCATTTTAGATACTTTATTTTCGATAGACACTTTATTGTCTTCAACACCAAGCTTTGTATATCCACTTGGCTGAATAATATCTGGCATTAAAATATTAGATATTCTCAGTTACTCATAGATTTGTTGGCAAAAAGCTTCCACGGTAAATATAGGTGAATTGGATATGTTGATTGTTATAGCATTTTTCAGCTTGTGAGATTTTCATTTAAAGCAACTCCTACTACGTTACCATATAAGAAATAACAAATGCTCTGGGGCCATTTCTAGTTTCTTGTTCCAATATCTAGTTCCTTTGAAGCCTTCATTGAATCTACAGAGAAAGTAGATGTCATGATGGCTAATATGATTAGAGCAGGTGACAAATGGAAGAGTTTCATGTTTGAACCCTAGTCAAAGCACATAATCTTTCCTTGTTAATTTAACACCTTCCTTGAAGACAAGCATTAAAGTTCCTTAATGTCCAAAAAGTACAAGTCAATGAGAAGCTATAGAGCAACAAGGATAAGAGTTGAGTGATAACAAAAATAAACTATTTAGTCTGACCTACAATTCAAATATTCAATCATATTGATATTAATTTTCCACCAAAATCAGTGGGCTTCAATGGACCATTGTTACCCTTGTTTCCAACCTTCAAAATTTTTTTTCCTCGTATCACCCTTATCTTTAAAAAGGAATTGGCAAATTTTGTTCTGAAAAATCCAACCCTGTGCAATTGAAATGAAGCACTATCAAACAGAGCAGTCTTGATTAACCGAGTCACAATTCATTGATGTCATGTATTTTCTGATGCAGAAATACTTGTTTTGGCTGGACCAACCCAGCTCTGATAGCACTAAGATGTACCAGACATTGGAATTTGGACTCCATTTGTATTAGCATTAGGATTCACAAAGCAATTTGACTCTTATGGACTCACAACTTAATTGTGGCTTAGTATGAAAATCTCATGTGAGTAATTTATGTTCATTCCTAGGCAGTCTCCGTAATTACTAAAGTAGATTTTTTTTCACTATCAGAAGAGGCAAGAAATTCTTTAGTAATTTTGATGGCATTCGGAATTTCAAATGGAAGTACAGGAATACATCTTGAATACATTCAGTGCATTTCTTCACCTTCTGTCCCAACATATAGGTAATTCATCATGAAATAAATCATTTTTTCATGCAAGTCACACATTTACCCAAAACATTGGTTTGTATAGGGTTGAACGAAACGGAGTAGAGGGAGTCGACACCCCATGAGTGGGTCTGGAGAGGTTCATCCCTCGTCTCTTCCCACACCTGACAGCAATCGCCACTCGTGGCAAACAGCTTCCCATCCCATTGGTGACTGACTGACGTGAGGACTGACTGAAATTAAAAGATGATGGTACAAAATATAAATATAACTTAGTTGGTAATTTTGGTGAAGCAACCAAATGCAGAGGTTATTTGTGCCATTGAGGTTAGGTGTGTCAGTTGGTAAGGGAAGCACACTCAGGGCAATAGAAGAAAAGTAGAGAACAACTCAGCATTTGCATTAGCCTACACTTAATGGCAGACACCAAAGTATCTTGGGTTTTACATTCCATCTGACCAACAGTATAAGTAGAATTTCTACTAGAAGTGCTCTTCATGTGGCATAGAAGCAGATATCAGTATTCCATAAATATTTTTCTGCCATAACCGAGGTTCCAACCTGGGACCACAGGATGGGTGGTGGCCACTTTAACCATGACATCAACCCATTCACAAAAAATATAATAAATTTTCTCAGCATTTAAAAAAAGTGATACTACCTTTTTTTGGATATTTTCATTCTCTATTTTCTCTCAAAGCACATGCTTACTAATAACATGGAAATTTACAGCAGACACTCAATGCTTACTTTGAGAAATATGAGATATGGAAAAATTGAGCACTCAGATTCAAAACGGACGATGAGTAATCCACCAACAATGTGCAACAAGATTTACTAATTTTGTATTTTGAATTACCTTGCTGATGATAGTATTAAGTGGCTCGACGCCATTGCTTGATTCATCCTTGGAGTATGTATTCCACACTTTTATCGTTGAATCGTCACCAACTGTCCAGAAACAGTCACCTTCCTCGGTAGGTGCGAAGCACATTCCTCTGACCCAGCCATCGTGTGCTTGCCACGACGATGAGCACACCCGACGTGCTATGTCCCACACGCGAACCTAAACCATAATAAAGAGCCTGTATCAATAACAGCGTGTATGGAGGCATGCAAATAACATCATTATGTATAATTATCCTAGTGATATGTCAGTAAAGGTTCGCCGGACAGGATCCACCCATTCCCTTCATTACTCAGCTTGAATAACACCATCAAACGTCGTTCATACCTCTTTTTTGGAATTTTTACTGCTGGGTTAATAACCATAACACTCAGCGTTCAGGCGAACATTTACCGTATCACACTATTATAGACAACAAATGTGAACTGTATTTCATGCAAATAACGTGAAAGCATGATGCACACACCTCTTTTGAGGAGAATGACCTAATTCATACCTCAGATTAACCCTTTAGACAAGAAAACGGCTCACCTCTCCGTCATAAGCTCCGCTAACTAGAATTGAAACACGCCTCGGGTGTTTAGCTAGGCTACAGACGCCTTCCCTATGGCCATCCAAATTTCCTACGAATGGTTTTGCAAAAATACGCTCGAGTTTGACAGCATTTAGAGCGCGAGTGTATTCTCTAGGCCCCTCGAATGGATGAAGGACAGGATCAAAATTTCGAGGAACTAAAACAAAAATTTATTCGAAGGTATAAAATTGCAATAAGTAAATAGGGCGAAAAGGTACACTTATCCAGTAAATTAAATACCTTTATAAATATCACGCTTAGTCGCTCGAAGATATTGATCTGGGTTCCTGGACAAGGCTTTGACTTTCATTATAAAATACTTATTTCACATTTCATTAATAATTCAAAAGTATGTTCACCGAAATTAACCATCAGAAAACCCACATGTACTTTCCATCCACTACGTACGCCGATGTCGTTGTCTTATGTCTCAGTTGAAGTTTGTCAAATATCCGCCAGGGCAGGGAAGTTTGATATGGTTTGAGTGACTTCCGTTACTTTGGCCCCGAAAATTTATCCCAGGAAAAGCAGTGCTACCAACATTTAGATACAACCTGATACCACCGCATTTACGTTATATATTGTTACTATTGTCACTTAAGATTTAGATACAACATGATACCACCGCATTTACGTTATATATTGTTACTATTATCACTTAAGGCAGCGTTACGGCAAAAACCGTATTAGGTGACTGATTCGGAGGGGATACATTATCTTAGGTTAAAATCACGGGACCTATTATATTTCATTTACAAGGAATAGCATTCACGTCTCTGAACCTTTAATATATTGTTTATAACTGTCTTCACCTAAAATGTTCCTATTGAAAGTCGCAGAACTAATCAACTTTTAGAGATATTAAATGACCAAATGTGAATTTCTGGACCGAAAATCATGGAACCGATTCGGAGGGGATAGATTTTCTTGGGCTAAAATCACGGAACCGATTCATTTTTAATTACAAAGAATACAAGAACATTCATGTCTCTGATACTTTAACGTATTTTTTATAACTGTCTGCCCCTAATAATATTGCTAATGACAGTCGCAGATCTCACCTCACATAAGGGATATTAAATGACAAACTAGTAACTACGACTAAACCGTATTCAGAGACTGATTCCGAGGTCGGAGGTTCATTTTTTTATACAAGGAAAACCAGCACATTCATGTCTCTGAAACTTTGATATATTGTTAATAACAGTATACTCCTAATAACGGTATTAGTGAAAGTCGCGGATCTCACCTCCTATCAGGGGTTTTTCCATGACCAACTGGAATCTGCGACATAAACAAATTCAGTGACTGAAGTCAATGTCGGAGGTTCATTTTTTTATACAAGGAATACCAGCACATTCAAATCTTTGAAACTTTGTTATATTGTTAATAACAGTGTACTCTCAATAATGGCAATAGTCAAAGTCGCGGATCTCACCTCCTATTAAGGGTTTTTCGATGACCAACTGGAATCTGCGACAAAAACGTATTCAGTGACTGATCCGATGTCGGAGGATTTCTTTTTATACAAGGAATACCAGCACATTCATATCTTTGAAACTTTGATATGTTGTTAATAACAGTGTTCTCCTAATAACGGCAATATGGAAAGTCGCGGATCTCACCTCCTATCAGGGGTTTATCCATGACCTACTGGAAACTGCAAATAAACGTATTCAGCGACTGAATCCGATGTCGGAGGTTCATTTTTTAATACAAGGAATACCAGCACATTCATATCTTTGAAACTTTGATATATTGTTAATAACAGTGTACTCCTAATAACATTAATAGTGAAAGTCGCGGATCTCACCTCCTATCAGGGGTTTTTCCATGACCAACTGGAATCTGCGACATAAACAAATTCAGTGATTGATTCCGTGGACGGAAGTTCATTTTTTTATAGAAGGAATACCAGCTCATTCATATATTTGAAACTTTGATATATTGTTAATAACAGTGTACTCCTAATAACGGTAATAGTGAAAGTCGCGGATCTCACATCCTATGTGGGGTTTTTCGATGACGAACTGGAATCTGTGACAAAAACGTATTCAGTGACCGAATCCGATGTCGAAGGTTAATTTTTTAATACAAGGAATACCAGCACATTCATATCTTTGAAACTTTGATATATTGTTGATAACTGTGTACTCCTAATAATTGTAATAGTGAAAGTCGCGGATCTCACCTCCTATTAGCGGTTTTTCGATGACCAACAGGATACTGCGACATAAACGTATTCAGTGACTGAATCCGATGTCGGAAGTTCACTTTTTTATAGAAGGAATACCAGCACATTCATATCTATGAAACTTTGATATGTTATTGATAACAGTGTACTCCTAATAACGGTAATAGTGAAAGTCGCGGATCTCACCTCCTATCAGGGGTTTTTTCATGACCAACTTGAAACTGTGACATAAACGTATTCAGTGACTGAATCCGATGTCGGAAGTTCACTTTTTTATAGAAGGAATACCAGCACATTCATATCTTTGAAACTTTAATATATTGTTAAGAACAGTGTACACCTAATAACGGTAAAAGTGAAAGTCGCGGATCTCACCTCCTATCAGGGGTTTTTCCATGACCAACTGGAAACTGGGACATAAACGTATTCAGTGACTGAATCCGATATCGGAAGTTCATTTTTTTATAGAAGGAATATTACCACATTCATATCTTTGAAAGTTTGATATATTGTTAATAACAGTGTACTCCTAATAACAGTAATAGTGAAAGTCGCGGATCTCACCTCCTATTACGGGTTTTTCGATGACCAACTGGAAACTGCGACATAAACGTATTCAGTGATTGATTCCGAGGACGGAAGTTCATTTTTTTATAGAAGGAATACCAGCACATTCATATCTTTGAAAGTTTGATATATTGTTGATAACAGTGTACTCCTAATAACAGTAATAGTGAAAGTCGCGGATCTCACCTCCTATTACGGGTTTTTCGATGACAAACTGGAAACTGGGACATAAACGTATTCAGTGACTGAATCCGATTACGGAAGTTCATTTTTTTATAGAAGGAATACCAGCACATTCATATCTTTGAAAGTTTGATATATTGTTAATAACAGTGTACTCCTAATAACAGTAATAGTGAAAGTCGCGGATCTCACCTCCTATTACGGGTTTTTCGATGACCAACTGGAAACTGGGACATAAACGTATTCAGTGACTGAATCCGATATCGGAAGTTCATTTTTTTATAGAAGGAATACCAGCACATTCATATCTTTGAAAGTTTGATATATTGTTAATAACAGTGTACTCCTAATAACAGTAATAGTGAAAGTCGCGGATCTCACCTCCTATTACGGGTTTTTCGATGACCAACTGGAAACTGCGACATAAACGTATTCAGTGATTGATTCCGAGGACGGAAGTTCATTTTTTTATAGAAGGAATACTAGCACATTCATATCTTTGAAAGTTTGATATATTGTTAATAACAGTGTACTCCTAATAACAGTAATAGTGAAAGTCGCGGATCTCACCTCCTATTACGGGTTTTTCGATGACCAACTGGAAACTGCGACATAAACGTATTCAGCGATTGATTCCGAGGACGGAAGTTCATTTTTTTATAGAAGGAATACTAGCACATTCATATCTTTGAAAGTTTGATATATTGTTAATAACAGTGTACTCCTAATAACAGTAATAGTGAAAGTCGCGGATCTCACCTCCTATTACGGGTTTTTCGATGACCAACTGGAAACTGCGACATAAACGTATTCAGTGATTGATTCCGAGGACGGAAGTTCATTTTTTTATAGAAGGAATACTGGCACATTCATATCTTTGAAAGTTTGATATATTGTTAATAACAGTGTACTCCTAATAACAGTAATAGTGAAAGTCGCGGATCTCACCTCCTATTACGGGTTTTTCGATGACCAACTGGAAACTGGGACATAAACGTATTCAGTGACTGAATCCGATATCGGAAGTTCATTTTTTTATAGAAGGAATACCAGCACATTCATATCTTTGAAAGTTTGATATATTGTTAATAACAGTGTACTCCTAATAACAGTAATAGTGAAAGTCGCGGATCTCACCTCCTATTACGGGTTTTTCGATGACCAACTGGAAACTGGGACATAAAGGTATTCAGTGACTGAATCCGATATCTGAAGTTCATTTTTTTATAGAAGGAATACCAGCACATTTATATCTTTGAAAGTTTGATGTATTGTTGATAACAGTGTACTCCTAATAACAGTAATAGTGAAAGTCGCGGATCTCACCTTCTATTACGGGTTTTTCGATGACCAACTGGAAACTGGGACATAAACGTATTCAGTGACTGAATCCGATATCGGAAGTTCATTTTTTTATAGAAGGAATACCAGCACATTCATATCTTTGAAAGTTTGATATATTGTTAATAACAGTGTACTCCTAATAACAGTAATAGTGAAAGTCGCGGATCTTACCTCCTATTACGGGTTTTTCGATGACCAACTGGAAACTGCGACATAAACGTATTCAGTGATTGATTCCGAGGACGGAAGTTCATTTTTTTATAGAAGGAATATTAGCACATTCATATCTTTGAAAGTTTGATATATTGTTAATAACAGTGTACTCCTAATAACAGTAATAGTGAAAGTCGCGGATCTCACCTCCTATTACGGGTTTTTCGATGACCAACTGGAAACTGCGACATAAACGTATTCAGTGATTGATTCCGAGGACGGAAGTTCATTTTTTTATAGAAGGAATACTGGCACATTCATATCTTTGAAAGTTTGATATATTGTTAATAACAGTGTACTCCTAATAACAGTAATAGTGAAAGTCGCGGATCTCACCTCCTATTACGGGTTTTTCGATGACCAACTGGAAACTGGGACATAAACGTATTCAGTGACTGAATCCGATATCGGAAGTTCATTTTTTTATAGAAGGAATATTAGCACATTCATATCTTTGAAAGTTTGATATATTGTTAATAACAGTGTACTCCTAATAACAGTAATAGTGAAAGTCGCGGATCTCACCTCCTATTACGGGTTTTTCGATGACCAACTGGAAACTGCGACATAAACGTATTCAGTGATTGATTCCGAGGACGGAAGTTCATTTTTTTATACAAGGAATACTGGCACATTCATATATTTGAAAGTTTGATATATTGTTAACAACAGTGTACTTCTAATAACAGTAATAGTGAAAGTCGCGGATCTCACCTCCTATTACGGGTTTTTCGATGACCAACTGGAAACTGGGACATAAACGTATTCAGTGACTGAATCCGATATCGGAAGTTCATTTTTTTATAGAAGGAATATTAGCACATTCATATCTTTGAAAGTTTGATATATTGTTAATAACAGTGTACTCCTAATAACAGTAATAGTGAAAGTCGCGGATCTCACCTCCTATTACGGGTTTTTCGATGACCAACTGGAAACTGGGACATAAACGTATTCAGTGATTGATTCCGAGGACGGAAGTTCATTTTTTTATAGAAGGAATATTAGCACATTCATATCTTTGAAAGTTTGATATATTGTTAATAACAGTGTACTCCTAATAACAGTAATAGTGAAAGTCGCGGATCTTACCTCCTATTACGGGTTTTTCGATGACCAACTGGAAACTGCGACATAAACGTATTCAGTGATTTTTTCCGAGGACGGAAGTTCATTTTTTTATAGAAGGAATATTAGCACATTCATATCTTTGAAAGTTTGATATATTGTTAATAACAGTGTACTCCTAATAACAGTAATAGTGAAAGTCGCGGATCTCACCTCCTATTACGGGTTTTTCGATGACCAACTGGAAACTGGGACATAAACGTATTCAGTGACTGAATCCGATATCGGAAGTTCATTTTTTTATAGAAGGAATACCAGCACATTCATATCTTTGAAAGTTTGATATATTGTTAATAACAGTGTACTCCTAATAACAGTAATAGTGAAAGTCGCGGATCTCACCTCCTATTACGGGTTTTTCGATGACCAACTGGAAACTGCGACATAAACGTATTCAGTGATTGATTCCGAGGACGGAAGTTCATTTTTTTATAGAAGGAATACTAGCACATTCATATCTTTGAAAGTTTGATATATTGTTAATAACAGTGTACTCCTAATAACAGTAATAGTGAAAGTCGCGGATCTCACCTCCTATTACGGGTTTTTCGATGACCAACTGGAAACTGCGACATAAACGTATTCAGCGATTGATTCCGAGGACGGAAGTTCATTTTTTTATAGAAGGAATACTAGCACATTCATATCTTTGAAAGTTTGATATATTGTTAATAACAGTGTACTCCTAATAACAGTAATAGTGAAAGTCGCGGATCTCACCTCCTATTACGGGTTTTTCGATGACCAACTGGAAACTGCGACATAAACGTATTCAGTGATTGATTCCGAGGACGGAAGTTCATTTTTTTATAGAAGGAATACTGGCACATTCATATCTTTGAAAGTTTGATATATTGTTAATAACAGTGTACTCCTAATAACAGTAATAGTGAAAGTCGCGGATCTCACCTCCTATTACGGGTTTTTCGATGACCAACTGGAAACTGGGACATAAACGTATTCAGTGACTGAATCCGATATCGGAAGTTCATTTTTTTATAGAAGGAATACCAGCACATTCATATCTTTGAAAGTTTGATATATTGTTAATAACAGTGTACTCCTAATAACAGTAATAGTGAAAGTCGCGGATCTCACCTCCTATTACGGGTTTTTCGATGACCAACTGGAAACTGGGACATAAAGGTATTCAGTGACTGAATCCGATATCTGAAGTTCATTTTTTTATAGAAGGAATACCAGCACATTTATATCTTTGAAAGTTTGATGTATTGTTGATAACAGTGTACTCCTAATAACAGTAATAGTGAAAGTCGCGGATCTCACCTTCTATTACGGGTTTTTCGATGACCAACTGGAAACTGGGACATAAACGTATTCAGTGACTGAATCCGATATCGGAAGTTCATTTTTTTATAGAAGGAATACCAGCACATTCATATCTTTGAAAGTTTGATATATTGTTAATAACAGTGTACTCCTAATAACAGTAATAGTGAAAGTCGCGGATCTTACCTCCTATTACGGGTTTTTCGATGACCAACTGGAAACTGCGACATAAACGTATTCAGTGATTGATTCCGAGGACGGAAGTTCATTTTTTTATAGAAGGAATATTAGCACATTCATATCTTTGAAAGTTTGATATATTGTTAATAACAGTGTACTCCTAATAACAGTAATAGTGAAAGTCGCGGATCTCACCTCCTATTACGGGTTTTTCGATGACCAACTGGAAACTGCGACATAAACGTATTCAGTGATTGATTCCGAGGACGGAAGTTCATTTTTTTATAGAAGGAATACTGGCACATTCATATCTTTGAAAGTTTGATATATTGTTAATAACAGTGTACTCCTAATAACAGTAATAGTGAAAGTCGCGGATCTCACCTCCTATTACGGGTTTTTCGATGACCAACTGGAAACTGGGACATAAACGTATTCAGTGACTGAATCCGATATCGGAAGTTCATTTTTTTATAGAAGGAATATTAGCACATTCATATCTTTGAAAGTTTGATATATTGTTAATAACAGTGTACTCCTAATAACAGTAATAGTGAAAGTCGCGGATCTCACCTCCTATTACGGGTTTTTCGATGACCAACTGGAAACTGCGACATAAACGTATTCAGTGATTGATTCCGAGGACGGAAGTTCATTTTTTTATAGAAGGAATACTGGCACATTCATATCTTTGAAAGTTTGATATATTGTTAATAACAGTGTACTCCTAATAACAGTAATAGTGAAAGTCGCGGATCTCACCTCCTATTACGGGTTTTTCGATGACCAACTGGAAACTGGGACATAAACGTATTCAGTGACTGAATCCGATATCGGAAGTTCATTTTTTTATAGAAGGAATATTAGCACATTCATATCTTTGAAAGTTTGATATATTGTTAATAACAGTGTACTCCTAATAACAGTAATAGTGAAAGTCGCGGATCTCACCTCCTATTACGGGTTTTTCGATGACCAACTGGAAACTGCGACATAAACGTATTCAGTGATTGATTCCGAGGACGGAAGTTCATTTTTTTATAGAAGGAATACTAGCACATTCATATCTTTGAAAGTTTGATATATTGTTAATAACAGTGTACTCCTAATAAAAGTAATAGTGAAAGTCGCGGACCTCACCTCCTATTACGGGTTTTTCGATGACCAACTGGAAACTGCGACATAAACGTATTCAGTGATTGATTCCGAGGACGGAAGTTCATTTTTTTATAGAAGGAATACTAGCACATTCATATCTTTGAAAGTTTGATATATTGTTAATAACAGTGTACTCCTAATAAAAGTAATTGTGAAAGTCGCGGATCTCACCTCCTATTACGGGTTTTTCGATGACCAACTGGAAACTGCGACATAAACGTATTCAGTGATTGATTCCGAGGACGGAAGTTCATTTTTTTATAGAAGAAATACCAGCACATTCATATCTTTGAAAGTTTGATATATTGTTAATAACAGTGTACTCCTAATAACAGTAATAGTGAAAGTCGCGGATCTCACCTCCTATTACGGGTTTTTCGATGACCAACTGGAAACTGCGACATAAACGTATTCAGTGATTGATTCCGAGGACGGAAGTTCATTTTTTTATAGAAGGAATACTAGCACATTCATATCTTTGAAAGTTTGATATATTGTTAATAACAGTGTACTCCTAATAAAAGTAATAGTGAAAGTCGCGGACCTCACCTCCTATTACGGGTTTTTCGATGACCAACTGGAAACTGCGACATAAACGTATTCAGTGATTGATTACGAGGACGGAAGTTCATTTTTTAATACAAGGAATACCAGCACATTCATATGTTTGAAAGTTTGATATATTGTTAATAACAGTGTACTCCTAATAACAGTAATAGTGAAAGTCGCGGATCTCACCTCCTATTACGGGTTTTTCGATGACCAACTGGAAACTGCGACATAAACGTATTCAGTGATTGATTCCGAGGACGGAAGTTCATTTTTTTATAGAAGGAATACTAGTTTATTCATATCTTTGAAAGTTTGATATATTGTTAATAACAGTGTACTCCTAATAACAGTAATAGTGAAAGTCGCGGATCTCACCTCCTATTACGGGTTTTTCGATGACCAACTGGAAACTGGGACATAAACGTATTCAGTGACTGATTCAGATACTAGGAGGTGAGATCCGCGACTTTCACTATTACTGTTATTAGAAGTACACTGTTGTTAACAATATATCAAACTTTCAAATATATGAATGTGCTGGTATTCCTTCTATAAAAAAATGAACTTCCGTCCTCGGAATCAATCACTGAATACGTTTATGTCGCAGTATCCTGTTGGTCATCGAAAAACCCCTAATAGGAGGTGAGATCCGCGACTTTCATTATTACAATTATTAGGAGTACAAAGTTATCAACAATATATCAAAGTTTCAAAGATATGAATGTGCTGGTATTCCTTGTATTAAAAAATGAACTTCCGTCCTCGGATTCAGTCACTGAATACGTTTATGTCGCAGTATCCAGTTTGTCATCGAAAAACCCGTAATAGGAGGTGAGATCCGCGACTTTCACTATTACTGTTATTAGGAGTACACTGTTATTAACAATATATCCAAGTTTCAAATATATGAATGTGCTGGTATTCCTTCTATAAAAAAATGAACTTCCGTCCTCGGAATCAATCACTGAATACGTTTATGTCGCAGTTTCCAGTAGGTCATCGAAAAACCCGTAATAGGAGGTGGGATCCGCGACTTTCACTATTACTGTTATTAGGAGTACACTGTTATTAACAATATATCAAACTTTCAAAGATATGAATGTGCTAGTATTCCTTCTATAAAAAAATGAACTTCCGTCCTCGGAATCAATCACTGAATACGTTTATGTCGCAGTTTCCAGTTGGTCATCGAAAAACCCGTAATAGGAGGTGAGATCCGCGACTTTCACTATTACTGTTATTAGGAGTACACTGTTATTAACAATATATCAAACTTTCAAACATATGAATGTGCTGGTATTCCTTGTATTAAAAAATGAACTTCCGTCCTCGGAATCAATCACTGATTACGTTTATGTCGCAGTATCCAGTTGGTCATCAAAAAACCCGTAATAGGAGGTGAGATCCGCGACTTTCACTATTACCGTTATTAGGAGTACACTTTTATTAACAATATATTAAACTTTCAAAGATATGAATGTGCTGGTATTCCTTCTATAAAAAAATGAACTTCCGTCCTCGGATTCAGTCACTGAATACGTTTATGTCACAGTTTCAAGTTTGTCATGAAAAAACCCCTGATAGGAGGTGAGATCCGCGACTTTCACTATTACCGTTATTAGGAGTACACAGTTATCAATAATATATCAAAGTTTCAAAGATATAATTGTGCTGGTATTCCTTCTATAAAAAAATGAACTTCCGTCCTCGCAATCAGTCACTGAATACGTTTATGTCGCAGTTTCCAGTTGGTCATCGAAAAACCCGTAATAGGAGGTGAGATCCGCGACTTTCACAATTACTTTTATTAGGAGTACACTGTTATTAACAATATATCAAACTTTCAAAGATATAAATGTGCTGGTATTCCTTCTATAAAAAAATGAACTTCCGACATCGGATTCAGTCACTGAATACGTTTATGTCGCAGTTTCCAGTTGGTCATCGAAAAACCCGTAATAGGAGGTAAGATCCGCGACTTTCACTATTACTGTTATTAGGAGTACACTGTTAGTAAATTTATATATCAAACTTTCAAATATATGAATGAGCTAGTATTCCTTCTATAAAAAAATGAACTTCCGTCCTCGGAATCAATCACTGAATACGTTTATGTCGCAGTTTCCAGTTGGTCATCGAAAAACCCGTAATAGGAGTTGAGATCTGCGACTTACACTATTACTCTTATTAGGAGTACACTGTTATTAACAATATATAAAACTTTCAAAGATATGAATGTGCTAGTATTCCTTCTATAAAAAAATGTACTTCCGTCCTCGGAATCAATCACTGAATACGTTTATGTCGCAGTTTCAAGTTGGTCATCAAAAAACCCGTAATAGGAGGTGAGATCCGCGACTTTCACTATTACTGTTATTAGAAGTACACTGGTATTAACAATATATCAAACTTTCAAAGATATGAATGTGCTAGTATTCCTTCTATTAAAAAATGAACTTCCGTCCTCGGAATCAATCACTGAATTCGTTTATGTCGCAGTTTCCAGTTGGTCATCGAAAAACACGTAATAGGAGGTGAGATCCGCGACTTTCACTATTACCGTTATTAGGAGTACACTGTTATTAACAATATATCAAACTTTCAAAGATATGAATGTGCTGGTATTCCTTGTATTAAAAAATGAACCTTCGACATCGGATTCGGTCACTGAATACGTTTTTGTAGCAGATTCCAGTTGGTCATCAAAAAACACCACATAGGAGGTGAGATCCGCGACTTTCCATATTACCATTATTAGGAGTACACAGTAGTCAACAATATATCATGGATTTTAAGATATGAATGTGCTGGTATTCCTTCTATAAATAAATGAACTTCCGACATCGGATTCAGTCACTGAATACGTTTAAGTCGCAGTTACCTGTTGGTCATCGAAAAACCCCACATAGGATGAGAGATGCGACTTTGACTATTACCATTATTAGGTGTACACTATTGTTAACAATATATCAAAGTTTCAAAGATATGAATGTGCTGGTATTCCTTGTATTAAAAAATGAACCTCCGACATCGGATTCAGTCACTGAATACGTTTATGTCGCAGTTTCAAGTTGGTCATGAAAAAACCCCTGATAGGAGGTGAGATCCGCGACTTTCACTATTACCGTTATTAGGAATACACTGTTATTAACAATATATCAAAGTTTCAAAGATATGAATGTGCTGGTATTCCTTGTATTAAAAAATGAACCTTCGACATCGGATTCGGTCACTGAATACGTTTTTGTCGCAGATTCCAGTTGGTCATCAAAAAACCCCACATAGGAGGTGAGATCCGCGACTTTCCATATTACCGATATTAGGAGTACACAGTAATCAACAATATATCAAAGTTTCAAAGATATGAATGTGCTGGTATTCCTTCTATAAAAAAATGAACTTCCGACATCGGATTCAGTCACTGAATACGTTTAAGTCGCAGTTACCAGTTGGTCATCGAAAAACCCCTAATAGGAGGTGAGATCCGCGACTTTCACTATTGCCGTTATAAGGAGTACACTGTTATTAACAGAATATCAAAGTTTCAAAGATATGAATGTGCTGGTATTCCTTGTATTAAAAAATGAACTTCCGTCCTCGGAATCAATCACTGAAAACGTTTATGTCGCAGTATCCAGTTTGTCATCGAAAAACCCGTAATAGGAGGTGAGATCCGCGACTTTCACTATTACTGTTATTAGGAGTACACTGTTATTAACAATATATCAAACTTTCAAAGATATGAATGTGCTACTATTCCTTCTATAAAAAAATGAACTTCCGTCCTCGGAATCAATCACTGAATACGTTTATGTCGCAGTTTCCAGTAGGTCATCGAAAAACCCGTAATAGGAGGTGAGATCCGCGACTTTCACTATTACTGTTATTAGGAATACACTGTTATTAACAATATATCAAACTTTCAAAGATATGAATGTACTAGTATTCCTTCTATAAAAAAATGAACTTCCGTCCTCGGAATTAATCACTGAATACGTTTATGTCGCAGTTTCCAGTTGGTCATCGAAAAACCCGTAATAGGAGGTGAGATCCGCGACTTTCACAATTACTGTTATTAGGAGTACCCTGTTATTAACAATATATCAAACTTTCAAAGATATGAATGTGCTGGTATTCCTTGTATTAAAAAATGAACCTCCGACATCGGATTCGGTCACTGCATACGTTTATGTAGCAGTTTCCAGTTGGTCATAGAAAAACCCCTGATAAGAGGTGAGATCCGCGACTTTCACTATTACCGTTATAAGGAGTACACTGTTATTAACAACATATTAAAGTTTCAAAGATATGAATGTGCTGGTATTCCTTGTATTAAAAAATGAACCTCCGACATCGGATTCGGTCACTGAATACGTTTATGTCGCAGTATCCAGTAGGTCATCCAAAAACCCTTGATAAGAGGTGAGATCCGCGACTTTCACTATTACCGTTATTAGAACTACACAGTTATCAACAATATATCAAACTTTCAAAGATATGAATGAGCTAGTATTCCTTCTATAAAAAAATGAACTTCCGTCCTCGGAATCAATCACTGAATACGTTTATGTCGCAGTTTCCAGTTGGTCAACAAAAAACCCGTAATAGGAGGTGAGTTCCGCGACTTTCACTATTACTGTTATTAGGAGTACACTGGTATTAACAATATATCAAACTTTCAAAGATATGAATGTGCTAGTATTCCTTCTATAAAAAAATGAACTTCCGTCATCGGAATCAATCACTGAAAACGTTTATGTCGCAGTATCCAGTTGGTCATCGAAAAACCCCTGATAGGAGGTGAGATCCGCGACTTTCACTATTACCTTTATTAGAAGTACACAGTTATCAACAATATATCAAAGTTTCAAAGATATGAATGTGCTGGTATTCCTTCTATAAAAAAATGAACTTCCGTCCTCGGAATCAATCACTGAATACGTTTATGTCGCAGTTTCCAGTTGGTCATCGAAAAACCCCTGATAGGAGGTGAGATCCGCGACTTTCACTATTACCATTATTAGTAGTACATAGTTATCAACAATATATCAAAGTTTCAAAGATATGATTGTGCTGGTATTCCTTCTATAAAAAAAATGAACTTCCGACATCGGATTCAGTCACTGAATACGTTTATGTCGCAGTTTCCAGTTGGTCATCGAAAAACCCCTGATAGGAGGTGAGATCCGCGACTTTCACTATTACCGTTATAAGGAGTACACTGTTATTAACAGAATATCAAAGTTTCAAAGATATGAATGTGCTGGTATTCCTTGTATTAAAAAATGAACCTTCGACATCGGATTCGGTCACTGAATACGTTTTTGTAGCAGATTCTAGTTGGTCATGGAAAAACCCATGATAGGAGGTGAGATCCGAGACTTTCACTATTACCGTTATAAGGAGTACACTGTTATTAACAATATATTAAAGTTTCAAAGATATGAATGTGCTGGTATTCCTTGTATTAAAAAATGAACCTTCGACTTCGGATTCGGTCACTGAAAACGTTTATGTCGCAGTATCCAGTTGGTTATCGAAAAACCCCTGATAGGAGGTGAGATCCGCGACTTTCACTATAAGCGTTATTAGGAGTACACTGTTATTAACAAAATATCAAAGTTTCAAAGATATGAATGTGCTGGTATTCCTTGTATTAAAAAATGAACCTTCGACATCGGATTCGGTCACTGAGAACGTTTTTGTCGCAGATTCCAGTTGGTCATCGAAAAACCCCACATAGGATGTGAGATCCGCGACTTTGATTATTACCATTATTAGGAGTGCACTGTTTTTAAAAATATATCAAAATTTCAAAGATATGAATGTGCTGGTATTCCTTCTATAAAAAAATGAACTTCCGTCCTCGGAATCAATCACTGAATACGTTTATGTCGCAGTTTCCAGTTGGTCATCGAAAAACCCCTAATAGGAGGTGAGATCCGCGACTTTCACTATTACCATTATTAGTAGTACATAGTTATCAACAATATATCAAAGTTTCAAAGATATGAATGTGCTGGTATTCCTTCTATAAAAAAATGAACCTTCGACATCGGATTCAGTCACTGAATACTTTTATGACGCAGTTTCCAGTTGGTAATGGAAAAACCCCTGATAGGAGGTGAGATCCGCGACTTTCACTATTACTGTTATTAAGGGTACACAGTTATCAACAATATATCATAGTTTCAAAGATATGAATGTGCTGGTATTCCTTCTATAAAAAAATGAACTTCCGACATCGGATTCGGTCACTAAATACGTTTATGTTGCAGTTACCAGTTGGTCATCGAAAAACCCCACATAGGATGTGAGATCCGCGACTTTGACTATTACCATTATTAGGAGTACACTGTTTTTAACAATATATAAAAATTTCAAAGATATGAATGTGCTGGTATTCCTTGTATTAAAAAATGAACCTTCGACATCGGATTCGGTCACTGAGAACGTTTATGTCGCAGTATCCAGTTGGTCATCGAAAAACCCCTGATAGGAGGTGAGATCCGCGTTTTTCACTATTACCGTTATTAGTAGTACACAGTTATCAACAAAATATCAAAGTTTCAAAGATATGAATGTGCTGGTATTCCTTCTATAAAAAAATGAACTTCCGTCCTCGGAATCAATCACTGAATACGTTTATGTCGAAGTTTCCAGTTGGTCATCGAAAAACCCCTGATAGGAGGTGAGATCCGCGTATTTCACTATTACCATTATTAGTAGTGCACAGTTATCAACAATATATCAATGTTTCAAAGATATGAAT
Source organism: Ceriagrion tenellum (assembly GCA_963169105.1). NCBI lineage: Eukaryota > Metazoa > Arthropoda > Insecta > Odonata > Coenagrionidae > Ceriagrion > Ceriagrion tenellum. The sequence goes on from OY720639.1 coordinate 27,192,954, forward strand.
GTGCTGGTATTCCTTCTATAAAAAAATGAACTTCCGAAATCGGATTCAGTCACTGAATACGTTTATGACGCAGTTACCAGTTCGTCATCGAAAAACCCCTAATAGGAGGTGAGATCCGCGACTTTTACTGTTATTGTTAAAAGGAATACACTGTTATTAACAGAATATCAAAGTTTCAAAGATATGAATGTGCTGGTATTCCTTGTATTAAAAAATGAACTTCCGTCCTCGGAATGAATCACTGAAAACGTTTATGTCGCAGTATCCAGTTGGTCATCGAAAAACCCCTGATAGGAGGTGAGATCCGCGACTTTCACTACGAGCGTTATTAGGAGTACACTGTTATTAACAAAATATCAAAGTTTAAAAGATATGAATGTGCTGGTATTCCTTGTATTAAAAAATTAACCTTCGACATCGGATTCGGTCACTGAGAACGTTTTTGTCGCAGATTCCAGTTGGTCATCGAAAAACCCCACATAGAAAGTGAGATCCGCGACTTTGACTATTACCATTATTAGGAGTGCACTGTTATTAAAAATATATCAAAATTTCAAAGATATGAATGTGCTGGTATTCCTTGTATTAAAAAATGAACCTCCGACATGGGATTCAGTCACTGAATACTTTTATGACGCAGTTTCCAGTTGGTCATGGAAACACCCCTGATAGGAGGTGAGATCCGCGACTTTCACTATTACTGTTATTAGGAGTACACTGTTATTAACAAAATATCAAAGTTTCAAAGATATGAATGTGCTGGTATTCCTTGTATTAAAAAATGAACCTCCGACATCGGATTCAGTCACTGAATACGTTTATGTCGCAGTTTCCAGTTGGTCATGGAAAACCCCTGATAAGAGGTGAGATCCGCGACTTTCACTATTACCGTTATTAGGAGTACAATATTATTAACAAAATATTAAAGTTTCAAAGATATGAATGTGCTGGTATTCCTTGTATTAAAAAATGAACCTTCGACATCGGATTCGGTCACTGAATAAGTTTATGTCGCGGATTCCAGTTGGTCATGGAAAAACCCCTGATAAGAGGTGAGATCCGCGACTTTCACTATTACCTTTATTAGGAGTACACTGTTATTAACAATATATCAAACTTTCATAGATATGAATGTGCTGGTATTCCTTCTATAAAAAAATGAACTTCCGACATTGGATTCAGTCACTGAATACGTTTAAGTCGCAGTTACCAGTTGGTCATCGAAAAACCCGTAATAGGAGGTGAGATCCGCGACTTTCACTATTGCTGTTATAAGGAGTACACTGTTATTAACAGAATGTCAAAGTTTCAAAGATATGAATGTGCTGGTATTCCTTGTATTAAAAAATGAACCTCCGACATCGGATTCGGTCACTGAATACGTTTATGTCGCAGTTTCCAGTTGGTCATCAAAAAACCCCACATAGGAGGTGATATCCGCGACTTTCCATATTACCATTATTAGGAGTACACAGTAGTCAACAATATATCATAGATTTAAAGATATGAATGTGCTGGTATTCCTTCTATAAATAAATGAACTTCCGACATCGGATTCAGTCACTGAATACGTTTAAGTCGCAGTTACCAGTTGGTCATCGAAAAACCCCACATAGGATGAGAGATGCGACTTTCACTATTACCATTATTAGTAGTACATAGTTATCAACAATATATCAAAGTTTCAAAGATATGAATGTGCTGGTATTCCTTCTATAAAAAAATGAACCTTCGACATCGGATTCAGTCACTGAATACTTTTATGACGCAGTTTCCAGTTGGTAATGGAAAAACCCCTGATAGGAGGTGAGATCCGCGACTTTCACTATTACTGTTATTAGTAGTACACAGTTATCAACAATATATCATAGTTTCAAAGATATGAATGTGCTGGTATTCCTTCTATAAAAAAATGTACTTCCGTCCTCGGAATCAATCACTGAATACGTTTATGTCGCAGTTTCAAGTTGGTCATCAAAAAACCCGTAATAGGAGGTGAGATCCGCGACTTTCACTATTACTGTTATTAGAAGTACACTGGTATTAACAATATATCAAACTTTCAAAGATATGAATGTGCTAGTATTCCTTCTATAAAAAAATGAACTTCCGTCCTCGGAATCAATCACTGAATTCGTTTATGTCGCAGTTTCCAGTTGGTCATCGAAAAACACGTAATAGGAGGTGAGATCCGCGACTTTCACTATTACCGTTATTAGGAGTACACTGTTTTTAACAATATATCAAACTTTCAAAGATATGAATGTGCTGGTATTCCTTGTATTAAAAAATGAACCTTCGACATCGGATTCGGTCACTGAATACGTTTTTGTAGCAGATTCCAGTTGGTCATCAAAAAACCCCTAATAGGAGGTGAAATCCGCGAGTTTCACTATTACCATTATTAGTAGTACATAGTTATCAACAATATATCAAAGTTTCAAAGATATGAATGTGCTGGTATTCCTTGTATTAAAAAATGAACCTCCGACATCGGATTCAGTCACTGAATACGTTTATGTCGCAGTTTCAAGTTGGTCATGAAAAAACCCCTGATAGGAGGTGAGATCCGCGACTTTCACTATTACCGTTATTAGGAGTACACTGTTATTAACAATATATCAAAGTTTCAAAGATATGAATGTGCTGGTATTCCTTGTATTAAAAAAATGAACCTTCGACATCGGATTCGGTCACTGAATACGTTTATGTCGCAGATTCCAGTTGGTCATCAAAAAACCCCACATAGGAGGTGAGATCCGCGACTTTCCATATTACCGATATTAGGAGTACACAGTAATCAACAATATATCAAAGTTTCAAAGATATGAATGTGCTGGTATTCCTTCTATAAAAAAATGAACTTCCGACATTGGATTCAGTCACTGAATACGTTTAAGTCGCAGTTACCAGTTGGTCATCGAAAAACCCGTAATAGGAGGTGAGATCCGCGACTTTCACTATTGCTGTTATAAGGAGTACACTGTTATTAACAGAATGTCAAAGTTTCAAAGATATGAATGTGCTGGTATTCCTTGTATTAAAAAATGAACCTCCGACATCGGATTCGGTCACTGAATACGTTTATGTCGCAGTTTCCAGTTGGTCATCAAAAAACCCCACATAGGAGGTGATATCCGCGACTTTCCATATTACCATTATTAGGAGTACACAGTAGTCAACAATATATCATAGATTTAAAGATATGAATGTGCTGGTATTCCTTCTATAAATAAATGAACTTCCGACATCGGATTCAGTCACTGAATACGTTTAAGTCGCAGTTACCAGTTGGTCATCGAAAAACCCCACATAGGATGAGAGATGCGACTTTCACTATTACCATTATTAGTAGTACATAGTTATCAACAATATATCAAAGTTTCAAAGATATGAATGTGCTGGTATTCCTTCTATAAAAAAATGAACGTTCGACATCGGATTCAGTCACTGAATACTTTTATGACGCAGTTTCCAGTTGGTAATGGAAAAACCCCTGATAGGAGGTGAGATCCGCGACTTTCACTATTACTGTTATTAGTAGTACACAGTTATCAACAATATATCATAGTTTCAAAGATATGAATGTGCTGGTATTCCTTCTATAAAAAAATGAACTTCCGACATCGGATTCGGTCACTAAATACGTTTATGTTGCAGTTACCAGTTGGTCATCGAAAAACCCCACATAGGATGTGAGATCCGCGACTTTGACTATTACCATTATTAGGAGTACACTGTTTTTAACAATATATCAAAATTTCAAAGATATGAATGTGCTGGTATTCCTTGTATTAAAAAATGTACTTCCGTCCTCGGAATGAATCACTGAAAACGATTATGTCGCAGTATCCAGTTGGTCATCGAAAAACCCCTGATAGGAGGTGAGATCCGCGACTTTCACTATGAGCGTTATTAGGAGTACACTGTTATTAACAAAATATCAAAGTTTAAAAGATATGAATGTGCTGGTATTCCTTGTATTAAAAAATTAACCTTCGACATCGGATTCGGTCACTGAGAACGTTTTTGTCGCAGATTCCAGTTGGTCATCGAAAAACCCCACATAGAAAGTGAGATCCGCGACTTTGACTATTACCATTATTAGGAGTGCACTGTTTTTAACAATATATCAAAATTTCAAAGATATGAATGTGCTGGTATTCCTTGTATTAAAAAATGAACCTCCGACATCGGATTCAGTCACTGAATACTTTTATGACGCAGTTTCCAGTTGGTCATGGAAACACCCCTGATAGGAGGTGAGATCCGCGACTTTCACTATTACTGTTATTAGGAGTACACTGTTATTAACAAAATATCAAAGTTTCAAAGATATGAATGTGCTGGTATTCCTTGTATTAAAAAATGAACCTCCGACATCGGATTCAGTCACTGAATACGTTTATGTCGCAGTTTCCAGTTGGTCATGGAAAACCCCTGATAAGAGGTGAGATCCGCGACTTTCACTATTACCGTTATTAGGAGTACAAAATTATTAACAAAATATTAAAGTTTCAAAGATATGAATGTGCTGGTATTCCTTGTATTAAAAAATGAACCTTCGACATCGGATTCGGTCACTGAATAAGTTTATGTCGCGGATTCCAGTTGGTCATGGAAAAACCCCTGATAAGAGGTGAGATCCGCGACTTTCACTATTACCTTTATTAGGAGTACACTGTTATTAACAATATATCAAACTTTCATAGATATGAATGTGCTGGTATTCCTTCTATAAAAAAATGAACTTCCGACATTGGATTCAGTCTCTGAATACGTTTAAGTCGCAGTTACCAGTTTGTCATCGAAAAACCCGTAATAGGAGGTGAGATCCGCGACTTTCACTATTGCTGTTATAAGGAGTACACTGTTATTAACAGAATGTCAAAGTTTCAAAGATATGAATGTGCTGGTATTCCTTGTATTAAAAAATGAACCTCCGACATCGGATTCGGTCACTGAATACGTTTATGTCGCAGTTTCCAGTTGGTCATCAAAAAACCCCACATAGGAGGTGATATCCGCGACTTTCCATATTACCATTATTAGGAGTACACAGTTATCAACAATATATCATAGATTTAAAGATATGAATGTGCTGGTATTCCTTCTATAAATAAATGAACTTCCGACATCGGATTCAGTCACTGAATACGTTTAAGTCGCAGTTACCAGTTGGTCATCGAAAAACCCCACATAGGATGAGAGATGCGACTTTGACTATTACCATTATTAGGAGTACACTATTGTTAACAATATATCAAAGTTTCAAAGATATGAATGTGCTGGTATTCCTTGTATTAAAAAATGAACCTCCGACATCGGATTCAGTCACTGAATACGTTTATGTCGCAGTTTCAAGTTGGTCATGAAAAAACCCCTGATAGGAGGTGAGATCCGCGACTTTCACTATTACCGTTATTAGGAGTACACTGTTATTAACAATATATCAAAGTTTCAAAGATATGAATGTGCTGGTATTCCTTGTATTAAAAAATGAACCTTCGACATCGGATTCGGTCACTGAATACGTTTTTGTCGCAGATTCCAGTTGGTCATCAAAAAACCCCACATAGGAGGTGAGATCCGCGACTTTCCATATTACCGATATTAGGAGTACACAGTAATCAACAATATATCAAAGTTTCAAAGATATGAATGTGCTGGTATTCCTTCTATAAAAAGTTGAACTTCCGACATCGGATTCAGTCACTGAATACGTTTAAGTCGCAGTTACCAGTTGGTCATCGAAAAACCCCTAATAGGAGGTGAGATCCGCGACTTTCACTATTGCCGTTATAAGGAGTACACTGTTATTAACAGAATATCAAAGTTTCAAAGATATGAATGTGCTGGTATTCCTTGTATTAAAAAATGAACCTCCGACATCGGATTCGGTCACTGAATACGTTTATGTCGCAGTATCCAGTTGGTCATCCAAAAACCCCTGATAGGAGGTGAGATCCGCGACTTTCACTATTACCGTTATTAGTACTACACAGTTATCAACAATATATCAAAGTTTCAAAGATATGAATGTGCTGGTATTCCTTCTATAAAAAAATGAACTTCTGACATCGGATTCGGTCACTGAATACGTTTATGTTGCAGTTACCAGTTGGTCATCGAAAAACCCCACATAGGATGTGAGATCCGCGACTTTGACTATTACCATTATTAGGAGTACACTGTTTTTAACAATATATCAAAATTTCAAAGATATGAATGTGCTGGTATTCCTTGTATTAAAAAATGAACCTCCGACATCGGATTCAGTCACTGAATACTTTTATGACGCAGTTTCCAGTTGGTCATGGAAACACCCCTGATAGGAGGTGAGATCCGCGACTTTCACTATTACTGTTATTAGAAGTACACAGTTATCAACAATATATCAAAGTTTCAAAGATATGAATGTGCTGGTATTCCTTCTATAAAAAAATGAACTTCCGTCCTCGGAATCAATCACTGAATACGTTTATGTCGCAGTTTCCAGTTGGTCATCGAAAAACCCCTGATAGGAGGTGAGATCCGCGACTTACACTATGAGCATTAATAGGAGTACACTGTTATTAACAACATATCAAAGTTTCAAAGATGTAAATGTGCTAGTATTCCTTGTATAAAAAAATGAACCTCCGACCTCGGAATCAGTTACTGAATACGGTTTTTGTCGCAGTTACCAGTTTGTCATTTAATATCCCTGATAGCAGGTGAGATCCACGACTTTCACTAATAGCATTATCAGGAGTACACAGTTATAAACAATATATCAAAGTTTCAGAGATATGAATGTGCTATTATCCTTGTATAAAAAAATGAACCTCCGACCTCGGAATCAGTCACTGAATACGGTTTTGTTGCTGTTACCAGTTTGTCTTTTAATATCCCTGATAGTAGGTGAGATCCGCGACATTCACTATTAGCATTATTAGGAGATCACAGTTGTTAACAATATATGAAAGTTTCAGAGAATTGAATGAGCTAGTATTCCTTGTATAAAAAAATGAACCTCCGACCTCGGAATGAGTCACTGAATACGGTTTTTGTCGCAGTTACCAGTTTGTCATTTAATATCCCTTATAGCAGGTGAGATCCACGACTTTCACTATTAGCATTATTAGCAGTACACAGTTATAAACAATATATCAAAGTTTTAGAGGTATGAATGTTCTTGTATTCATTGTATACAAAAAGAATCTCCAACCTCGGACTCAGTCACTGAATATTATTTGTTGCAGTTACCAGTTTGTCATTTCATATCCCTCATAATAGGTGAGCTCCGCGACGTTCACTATTAGCATTATTAGGAGTACACAGTAATCAACAATAATTGAAAGTTTCAGAGATATGTATGTGCTGGTATTCCTTGTATAAACAAATGAATCTCCGACCGTCGTCAGTCTCTGAATACTGTTTTTGACTCTGTTAACAGTTGGGCATTTATTCCTCTGATAGTAGGTGACATCCGCCACTTTCACCATTACATATACTAGGGGTACACATTTATAAACAACATATATAACTTTCACATACTTCAATGTTCTGGTAATCCTTGTATAAACAAATAATTATTTCACCTCTCAGTCGGTCACCGAATACGCTCTTTGACGCATTTACCACTTGGTCATGTCATTGTAACTAAAGTATATTGTCACTGTTAATCACATTATGTCACCCTTGTTACAATACTGATACTTAAAGTATATAGTAACTGTTAGTCACATTATGTCACCCTTGTTATAATACTGATACTTTCCACCGTTACTCGTATTCATTTTGGTACTCCTGAACTTGGGCTACATTTTCTTGGGCTAAAATCACGGAACCGTGATAGTGGGATAGTGGTGATTGGTGGTGATTGGTGGTGATATTCAGTGATATTGGTTGTACGCGGTCGTACGTGCAGTGGTGCAGGGCATGAATAATAATATGGAGAGACTAGTCTCTGTATGGAGATTCTAGTCTCTATATTCATTCTGCAGGATATGCGGTGCGGCATGGCCACCGAGATTTGTTCTCGGTGGTCAAGAGTGAGGCTCCTTGGGGAATGAGTAATGAATATTTTCATATCCCGGCCGGTAATAAATCCTCATGTCGACGCATTGGAAAGGTTTAAGCTCCAGATTTCATGGGTAAGTTAAAATATTCGAGTAGTCATCTGATCTTTACCTGAATGTTGGCCAAAAGCCTTGATCCAATGGAATTATAACTTCGAGGAGAAGCATAAGTAATTCTAGGATCGAAGTAACTCTTATTGTGCACTTCAGTCCTACAATTTCAGTGGAATACACCGAAAGGCCCAGTTAACCAAGGTCGCATTACCAAAGCACGGATTATTCTCTTATTGGCAGCGTCTGTGCAGAGCTGAATGGATTAATTTTTGGGGGATGGCTTTTGTCTTTTACTCAGGAGGAAGGAAAGCACGATGCTACGAGAGTGTTCCAGATGATTGCAGGAATGTGTAATTTTAATTCACATTCCTATTTATCTGAATCTTTACCATTTGAGTCCATTCGTTACCTGAAAGGTCTTAGAATTGTCCCACAATTAGCTGATCCAATTACAGTGAGCATTTTCCAAATGAAAAACAATGGGATACTGTGAACTAGATTTACTTCTTTTGCTCAATAGTGAAAAAGGGGGTTACAGTATGGTATTATCATTTCGCCATTTTTTGTCCGATGGTCACCAAATTTAGAATTTATCACTTATTTTACAATCCAAACAATACTAGATACGGGCGAAAGCGCTGCGACGACACTTTAAATATAATAAATACGGTAGAAGGGTGGCAAAATGAGAGGCTTATTTTCTTTTGCTGTTCGTTACTTCATTTACCTTCTTTCTTTACATTTGTTTTACCTTCATTGAGACTCACACAAGATAAAACAATGATAAACAACTCATCGTTATGTTACTCAAGCAAAACAAAACTGTCACCCAGTCAACCTCCAACGCTTCCCCTTGACAGTTTTTATTTTTTACTTATTATTAACATAAAAAGGAATTAATTGGAAACAAAGCAAAATACTAGTCTCATCAAGGGTATAAAAAATGATTGCACCCACAAAAATTACACAAGTCCTAAAATACTGACAAACTTCTCAATGTTTGGACCACTCAACACTTTAGTAAACAGATCAGCAACATTGTCTGAAGATTTTATATACTTGAACATGGTCTTCCCCTGTTCAGCATAACTAAACACAACTAACCTTTCATACATATCAGCTGTGACAGGAGAATTATTCCACAATTGTAGAAGTATTGCATACTCTGTGGCTCTAGATTGTGACAAATTCCTAACATGTAGTGCAACATTCATGGCCTCAGCCCAGAAAGATTTTGGAAGTCCTGACATTATTAATAAACACCTCACGATATTGGCTAGAGTCCTTTTCTGCCTCTCAGCAGTACTGTTTTGCTCTGGTGAACCTTTAACTGTTTTCCTATGAACAATACCTCTTATCTCAAATATCTTTGAAACACACTGTCAATGGACTCTCCACCTCCATCAGACTGCAATACTTTTATTTTCCTAATGTGAAATATGTCAACATCAGTCTGATAACGCTTGAACGTATCAAAAACTTGATTTTTCTTAGCTAAAAAATAGACATGTCTGGAATAGTCATCAATGAATGAGATTAAATACTTTGAACCACCAAGAGAAGGAGTCAATTTTCCCCTTACATCCATATGAATTAACTCTAATGGATACTTTCACTTACGAGAACTCATCTGAGGAAATCTTATTTTTGTAGCTTTACCTTTCTCACATACATCACATTTTCCTTCAAGTTTTCCTGTACTCTCAAATACTGGTATTTTCTTTATTGCTTCAACATGCAAGTGTCCAAGCTGCGAATGCCGTTCTGCCAGACTTCTCAATGCCACTGCATTTTGTACTGAACTTCCTGGTTCTACTTTTACACTAGCTACTGATACATTTTCCTTCACATGCAATGCATACAAACCATCTCTGGCTGGTGCTCGGAAAAGAATTGCATTATTATTTTCAGTATCTCTAGCAATACACTCCTTTTCATGTATCTCACACACTACACCTTTCTTAGCTAACATGTAACATGACAAGAGGTTGAATCTGTATTCTGGCACATACAATACATTTGATAAACTGACAGTCCAACCTTCACATTCTTCTACAAAACTCAATTCTACAGTTCCTATTCCTTTTACTTCAACAATTCCTTTACTCATTGTTACTTGTCCTGTACTTGCTTTCAATGACTTTAACAATGACTTATCGTTACAAATATGATTATTTGCAGCACAGTCCACTAACCACTCACGCTTGCCTGAAGGAGAATATAAAGCACTTGAATTACTCACTTAGGCCCTATGCTTCTTCTGGTTGTCATTATTATTGCTGTTTCTGTCCTTGGCCCTTTCTTCATCGTTTACTTCTTCACAACAATCTCTAGCATAATGCCCACTCTTATTACATCGATAATATTGAATACTAATAGCACTACCTTTACAATTTTTTGCAATATGCCCCATACCATTACACTTATAGCACTCTCTGTCTTCCTCTTTCACGAAGCCTCCACTAGATGATCCATGAAGAGATCCATCATGAGAGTGACCACCACCTCTGGAATTACTGCGGCTCCTTCCTTGACCATGACACCGACTGATGTTGCCTCCTCGAAGACCTCTTGAAGTGTTGGAGCTGCTACTGATGCTTGACATGAAGGCACCACTGATTGGTTCATACTCCTCCAAATCCTCCTCCTGCAGCAACCTGGATTTGAAGTTCTCGGTTGTTAACTGTTCTTCTGCACTCTCACGCTCTAGCATGGATATTAGCACTTTATGCTTGTCTTTGGGAAGTCCAACTAGAAATACACCAGCTAATTGTCTATCACTCAATTCTAATCCAAACCCTCCACTCTTGATAATTCTGTTTAGGCCTTGAATTTTTGCTGTGTATTCGTGCTTAGGCAGATTGTCCGACTTTGTTACATTAAACATCTCTCTCATTTTTTCTAGACACTGGATAAGCGTAAATGACGAGTGAATGTTCTTTAGTTTGTTCCATGCATCTTTTGCTTTTTCACATTCTCCTATATCTTCGAAGTAAGCATCACTTACACATTTTAACATGAACGAGAGTGCTTTTCTGTTGGCTCTTGATTTCCACTTCTCAAGGTTTGCCACTTCAACTCCATCAAATCCTGGCTCAATAGCGTTCCAACAATTACATTCGATCATCTCAAAAATTGCTCTTTTTGACTAGGAATAATAATTTCTTCTCGTCAGCTTTTGGATTGGATCCTGCCTGTGTCCTTCTTCCGCCATCTCGACTTCTTGGCTTTTTTCACTATAATGCAACAAGCGTTCACCGGCAATTTTACAGCTCTTCTTGATTCTTTTTACGCCTTCCCCTTTTCGACTTATGTTCTGGGCCCATAACCTGTTGTACTTCTTTGCTCAATAGTGAAAAACGGTGGCAAAATGATAGACTTACTTTCTTTTTACTGTTCTTTACTTAGACCTTCATTGAGACTCACACAAGATAAAACAATGATAAACAAGTCATCATTATATTACTCCAAGCAAAACAAAACTGTCACCCAGTCAACCTCCAACACTAGAATGTGTTAAGTTTTGGAGGCCATGCAGTGCAAGGTGATTCCAGCCAGCAGAAGTACGATTAGATAGAGAAGTTTTCTGTCGTAAAAGAAGGGCGACTTAAACCACTGACTCGACTGAGTAATTTTGAAATAAATTTTGTCAATTGTATGTTATTCCTGATTAAATTTCCCGTGTAGAAATTGGTTAGGATTTTTATCCTTTAGGAACAAACAATGTATCTCAGCAGCTTATGAAGAGCAGAGACTAATAAAATCTAGGGACGGATTGAAGGAATGTACAGGGGCTTTGCCACACCCCACTTCCCTGCCTCTGTTAATCCTGGGAAAATAGAAGAATTGTAACAATATGGCATTTCATACCCCTCAGGCAATGTAGAAATAAGTTAAGTAGGAATCATCCCTCTCCAAAACAACTTCCATAATACATCCCTAAGAAAATCCAATGGTGAATTAGTTAAAATTTTCACTCTCCCACAAGTTATACCAGTCAGTAAATTATGGGTGTTGATCCAGGTTCAACCAAGCATACCATTGGTAAATCATGCACAGCTATGATACATCAAGGGATATGGGCTACTGCTAATTTATATATGTTGTGGACAATCCCTCCTAATGAGAATTTTAAGGTTGTCTCTAGTATTTTGTGGATTATGACAAAGATTGCTTATGTGATAGTCTTAATAAAATGGATCAGTGAAATTTCATAACTGTAATTGAAAATGGTGTCATAGTAGCAAAATTTAAGTGATTGAGGGGCTGATCAATGGAGAAAATTTATGCCATCATTAGAGGACAATATCCTCAAATAAATATGGTACTAAGTTCTGATCTTTGAGGGCAAGATGTATTAAAAGTCAACCAGAGTAAGATGTTTGTAGGTAGAGTGATTGCTTTGTTTTGAAACTTTTATGTGACAGTTTAAAAAATCAACTCATTGAACTACAAACCATTTTGAATAACATAAATATTTTGAAATTCAGTGGAAAAGTGGTAGAATAGAACTAGTTCTACTTGTAGTTTAGTTGGAATTCGGGTAATGCCTAGGCATGAAAGGCCTACCAGTCGGAAGCTTAGAATCAAATGAAAATATTACACATACCATGAGGGAATAATGTGCCTGGTTGAAAAAGAGTCTGAAAGAAAACATTACTGAAAAACAGGATAGAATAAATAATGATGGGTATCACCATTAAATTTACATAATACTTATAGAAGCTATGCATAAAGCAAAATTTCGCATCACAAAATTGTTTGTATTGGTGCTTCCTGTCTTTTCCCTTTAAATATTATATCAAAGATATAATGTATTCTGTATATAATGTGTGTACATTTAGATCGAAGTGAATTCATGTCATGCCAATTCATCTTGCCATTCATTAAATATCAATCTTAATGTGTGTTTTTGCTACTTTTTGTAAACGCAAGTCATTTTTGTCTATTATTGTATAGATGCATTGAAGTACCAAGTCAGAAGATGCAGAAGTATATCATGCTAGTCTTTGCGCAAAAAATGCGTTTTATCATTTCTGTCTTGGGGCATTTTGCAGTAATGTTATAAAGTTCATGATTTTATTTTGGTTCAGTCTTGTACTCTGAAAAAAATAACTTAATTAATCTAAGGCATGCTGGAGTTTCTTCCAGAGCAGCTGCATTGGTCAAAGTTCTTTGACAACAGTTTTGCCTCCTATAATGAAGGAGAAATTGTTTTGACCTGAAGACGTCTCCTGTAATGGAGGAGAAATAGTTGTCAATGAACTTTGACCAACACAGCTCCTCCGGAAAAACCTCCAGCATGTTTACAAGTCACTGCAGAAGTCTTCACTCCAACTAATCTTAGGCATGTTGCTTTTACATTTTCACCATTGTATAATTTGGTGAAGCACATCTGCAACCCCCATGGCTATTTTGTGTTAAATCCACTGAGTTTGTTGAGGACTGAATGTGTGCAAATTTTGTTGGTAATAAAATAGTGAGTATGGAACTTCAGATAGGCAGGGTGTATAATGAGGAGGATACTAGTTTTTCAGGAGGTCATTCTATGGGGGCGAGGGATATGTGATCCCAGGGTGGGTCAAAAGACAGAAAATGTTGATTGCCCACCAAGACCGTCATGCGTGGTGAAGAGCCACATCCTCCTCGAGGTGCCCCTGGGTTTTTAGCTAAACATGACGGATCTAGACCTGGCTGGTCGATAAAAAGCTCCCCTCACTATGGTGCTTCCCTGTGCCAAGGTGACCACGTCTGTGGGATGGAGGGTTAGAAGTCTCTAACAGGGGAACTCCGGGTACCAGGCAATCCCCAGTTTTATTTTAGCCTTTCCCATGTATGCGGGGCTCTGCATGGGTGGACCTCTTATATCCCTAGCTAATCGTGGGACAAATTATGGAACCTAATAATTATGATAGTAAAAATGATAATGAGGGCACTGATAAGTACCCTTCCACAACAGGCTGTTTCAGCCTGACTCCTTCCAAGGAGGAAAGGTTACTTCTGGAGAGCACCTCTGGGGCTCATCAGAGGGAACATCCTCCCAATACCCTTGACCATTTTTTGGATGACCCAAGAGGGGCATCTAATTCAACATTCCAACCCTTGAGTTCCTTAGGAGGAAAGGATTGCGACATGAGAGAATCAACCCAGAATGTGGCATCAAAAAGGGTTTTGCACTCAAGGAGGGCCGAATCTGACTTTGTAGCCTATGAATCATACCCTGGGCATGGTGTGTCACCTACAAACACACTCCCAACCTGGGGCAAACGAATGAGTGGGGCTGCCCAGAGGAGGAAGAAAAATGAGGCCCAAAGGAAAGGGATGTTTCCATCATCCCATCAGGGTGGGTCATGGAGCCATAGAGAACCACCAGGTTGGAGGAACTATCCACCTCCAGGTCAAAAGAGGCCAAGATCAGAGGGCGACACTCCAAAGGGTCCTCCGTATAGTCAAGACATCAGCAGAACCAATGCTGCAGAAAAGAAGAAGAAAATGGCCATCATCCCAGTTGGCTATCCTGAAGTTTTAATGACACAGGAGTGGTATGTTGACATGGAGCAGAGAATCGAGGAACTCTGGGGAGCCATCCCTGAGGGCCAAGATTTGCCATCCTTCGAGGGGACAAGATTAATAAAAGGGGCAATGGAGGTCATTTGTGGGAATCAATCTTCTGTGATCTGGATTATTGAGGCAGTCGGGAAGGTTGGTAGCATCGGGAGCACTTCCTTCCAGGTTGTTGACCCTGATCTTTTGATCAAAAGAAAAAGGGCCATGATCTGGGTGCCAGGGCCTATCCCGTTTGAAGCTGAGACTGTCTATGTGCGACTTCAGAGAGTCAATCCTAGCCTCAAGACCACCTTGTGGAGACTCTATGATCGGGTCGAGACCCCAAATGGCACACGCTTTGTCGTTGGAATAGACGAGGCATCTGCTGATATTATCTCTGGCCCAGGCTTCAGTGGCTGCATTGGTCTTCACAAGGCTGTGATTACGTTCCTGAACAAGGCAGAGTCCAGTGATTAGGAATGCAGTAAAACCCACCCACAGAATGGATAAATCCAAGAGGAAAGGACTTATTACCTTGATTTGTATCCCTCTTATCCAACCCAACCTTCAGCCTAGCAGAGTTGCCTCAAGCTTCTTGAAAGGATCTCATGAGAAGGTAAGTTGAAAATAGCAACCTTGGTTGTCATGATCATAGACATGGCTTATTTTACATGAAGTTTCTCGTCTATCCTTTTCTTTGATTCTTTTGGTGTAGAGGGACACCTCTCTGGCTACATAGTCAGGATCAGATTGACCGATGGTAACACCCAAAACTTTTTGGCACTCTGCCCCCCCACTCCCCTACAAGTTAATTTTTATCATCAACATTTTTAGTATTGTTGCCTATTTGGTTGCTCTATAATATTGAGACTCCACATTA
This sequence comes from Ceriagrion tenellum, assembly GCA_963169105.1. Classification (NCBI taxonomy): domain Eukaryota; kingdom Metazoa; phylum Arthropoda; class Insecta; order Odonata; family Coenagrionidae; genus Ceriagrion; species Ceriagrion tenellum. The sequence goes on from OY720639.1 coordinate 27,208,497, forward strand.
TTATGTAATCAAGACCAAATTACTATAAAAATTAATCTAGGTACCTGGGCACCACCTTCTTTCTTGTCATCTGGGTGTCATGGTGCAGCACCCCCTTTTAGTAAGGCACCCTAGGCTTGGGCCTACATGTCCTATGAATTAGTTTAGCCCTGTAGTTAGCCTTAACAATTGTTTTACCAGAAAGCAATCCGATGTCAGCCCTCATAAAAAAGTACTTGGGCAAAAATATTTGTGAATCTTACCCCAAATTTTAATGGCAATGATGATGTCTCATGAGAAACTATTTTGGAGTGATAGGAAAACACCACATACCCTAGTGCAATGAGCAAACACCAAATCTTGTTGCATTCCTTACTTGAATGTGATATTATACCACTGACTCTGAGTCATAAAATCCCTTAGTTTACAAATTTTGAAAAAAATTTATGCTTTTGAAGTATAGGTTTGAATCGCTCATCTCACCTAAAGAATTATTTGAGTACCCGTTATCCAACTGCATTCAGCAGCCTTTTGGGTTTGTTTCAACCTAAAAATTTCCCAGCCCATGAGATACTCTGCAATAATTAGGGTAAGGAAGTTTTTTTTTTTTAACTTTTCGAAAGAAGTAATTAATATAAGTACCCTTGGCCCATAAGATGCTGGTCAATTTTAGATCACATTTGCATGTAAAAAAATGTGTCATAAAAGAAATACAGTGTACAACTCGGCTCATGGAAGTAGTACTAAAGGTTAAGGATTTATTTTATGATTTGAACTCTGAAGGAAAAAATGCCATTATGGAAAATAGTTTATTGACGTTAGGAAATTTTGGTCGGTATAGGATCCAAAAGCAGAAAATTTTGTTATGAACTTAGATTTTTATGTTCAGATATATGCTGCTTAAGATATGATGCTGAATGTATTCACATGTACCTGTACAAAGCTTCCAACGTGATACTTTACTACTGCCTTATTTGGCTTATCATAGTCTCAAGCTCTGCCTATTTAAGTAATCATGTCCAAGGCCATTAAAACCTTCAACCTCCCCTAATCCTTGACCCAGCTTTCACTTGTATTGACATACCTGTGTTTGACATTGACTTTTGTTGGCACAAAGTAGTGTTTATCTTAATTTCAATCTGGAATCGATCCATGCTCCCTTGCTCATAATTCATTATGAATACCTGCTCTGTGTACTTATTTCTCATTTCATGCTCTCAAATTAAAAGTCTGCTATTGTATGATGTCTGGAAGAATTAATCAAGGCAAAACCCTCCTTTATGCACACTTCGTGAGTTGATGTTTCATGTGGGCATGGTATCTTCTGAGTTTCTTTGCTTTCTTTCTCAAAGCAGGAATGCGTTCCATGAAACGTCCTTTGACTATGTTGTAGCTGTATGTGGGGTATTGGCTGGGAGTCAATGATTGCAAGGTTGAGAAGTAAATTAAATAATTTGATATGCAACTTTAGATTATGGTTTGTTCCCACTAAATATGGCTGTAAATTTTGATGGATAAGGTTGTGTCACTCTCCAACTTACGACACTATGAGTGATGAAACATTTTTCTAAACTTAAATTTATCATCTATATAAATGCTTGGGTCATAATGCAGCCAACAATAGAGTACACCATTAAATTGCAAATAGTGTGCACCATTCCGCGAATGACTGCTTTTGGATTATCTAAGTTCAAAATTCTTTACTTAAAATTATATTGCATTTCAAGGTATGTAAAGCTTGAAACCCAAGGGACCCACAGTTTCTGGGGTTTTATTGCTGTGGATGTAAGTACAATATTTAAAATTTTGACATTCAGCTGCGAAACATTAAGACATATTTTGAATTTATTTTTGATCCTACAACATTTTTTTCATCCGTGTTAATTATTTGCAAGATTTAGCCAAAATTATAAATCATTAATGTGACTTCAGCTGTGGTATAAACGCTTGAAGCTTTCAGCTGAAAGTATAGATTATGGATAGGAAATCTTTGAAGGAAATAGATTTCAGTGTAGGCTTCTGAATTATTCCTATCAATACCAACTTTCATATCAATCGGAACATCTTTCCCAGTATGACATCTTGCAATCCACGGTGACTGTGCGTAGGAGTGGTCTTTGCAATTAATTGCTGCATCTGTTTGTCTCATTGTACATCATTTGCATTACTGCTGAGTCAAATATTTGTGAGAAAAACTTGAAATCATTGTCAATCAATTCTTGCAGTCTAACGTATAAATGTCATCTAATTTTTTTTAGGCAAAGAATGCTGGTGCTGATGGTGGAGATCAGACTTGAATTCATCATTGATATCACTTTCAATGATTTATTCCTGTGAGCTAGTGTTGCCACAAACAACAGCTGAATTTTCTGAAATGAAAGAGATACATTTTCTTTCATCACATTCATTCAGAAAACATAAGATTCATCTGTGACAAAGATGCAATGTGATGACACATCTGCCATCTCTAAAGACTCTTGTACTCATTCTTTACGTGAGTTACATGACAAAATTATTCATCCTGTATTTTGATTTGCCCCAATGAAGGAGGACAATATGATTTACTCTTTGTTTAGGCCCACAAAATATGTTACAGAACCTACAGATGGAAAGAGGAATGTTATCCATGCAGGGATAGTCGATAATTAGTAGACGTGATAATTTTCACGTGGGGCTTGAAATTGGTTGGCATTCGCAGCTGAAAGCTTCTCTTCCTTGGATCAAGTAGTACCAAATCAAGTATATAAGAATTATAGTCCCTTATCACACTCAAACTGCTGCAAACAAAAGTTGATCATATTTAAAGCCTTATGCTATTGCCGCCTCTTCATGAACCAATCTTCCCAGTGTTCCTCTACAATGCCAAAAACCTCCTGTATTCCACCTCTTGTGATCATCCCAAATCCCCTCTCTGAATTTAATTGGTAACCTAATGAAATCTCTTTCCTCAACACACCTGGTTAATACTGTAACAGCATGGTATTATAAACACAACTGCAAATCCTTGCTATGATGTGAACCATTTACCTAAGTTCAGAAGATTATAGCATTATGCAGCTGTAGAATCCACTGCCCTCCTGTCCTATATTGTGGATTTTGGGGCATTATAGTTCCGACATTTTATGGGGAATGAAATTTTCTCAAACCAGCCTCAACAAAGAGCAGCCTCCAACCTATGGGGATGGTTTGAATGACTACAATATGAATGTGTGGTGTTCTACTGATTGTTGGGTTTCAATATCATCATAGTGTGAGAAGACAGTAAGTGATTCCTGCTGTGCTATGGCCACAGAATATCCCATTGCATGATCACCCTTGATTCATTGACAATCCATTGTCTTTCTGAAGGCCCTTTTACCCCACATCTGACTAACATGGATGTGGACACTACTGTCCATCTCATTGTCAGTTTTTTCTTACATCTAAGTAGTGAAAGAGAAAAGTGAAGTTTAAAATTGTATGTATTGCCCTTCAGACTTGATTCTCAAAAACTGGAAGTCTGGATACCTACATCATTATTGTGCCGAGTGTACTACTTAAATTTTGTCATGTGATTCAGTGAGTGACTATGAGTATTAAAAATACATATATGGGATTACTTTAAAAGTACTGTTTGTTTTATATATTGATGTATTTTTGGGTGGTTATTATTTTTATTGAAATCACCCCTAATCTCGTAATGAGGATTGGACAATGTTTTTTTAGAGTACTGGAACTTTGTGACAATTAATGACCATAATTAGTGATCTATTTTTTTAACTGAAAGAATAAATTTTTTGTTACTTTGCAAGGTGAAATGTTATTGTTATATGCAGTTCAATCTTTCTGCGTGTTGAAGAAAATCAAATTGATCCTTTCCTTTTGTAGACTTTCGTATTACATATTGTACATTTTCTGGAGTGTGATCTCACTCTAAACATTTTCATATATTTATCCTCTGCAGTTTAAGTACATGTTCATCCAAGTTTGAAGCTCAAAATTAGTGCCTTTGTTTTTTCTATTTGAGGGCTGTTTTTCTTATTAACTATCAGTAATGATATATTCATGCCGGTCCTATTTGAGAGTAACTCAATTGATTTACAGATGTTGTATTTCATTCTGCCATCCTAACTACATATTATATGTTCAAGAACCCTGTGCTGTATGTGTTTACAGTGCTTGCTGTAAGAGTGCAACCATCAGGTTTCTTGATCAGATGGTATTTCAGTTGTACGATAAAAAAAATATCCCTCTAAGACTGAGTGAAAAATATCCAGTTTTTATCTGGTTATTATAATAAAAAAAGATGTTTTGGAAATTACTTTCATTCATTGAATGCAATGTCCCAGGATGCCAGTACACCACAAATACCCACAAGTGGTGGGTCATGGACATACACTGGCTCTCAATGTCATTCTTTTAGAAGGGATCCTAGCTTAGGCGGAAGATTGAAAGCAGACCTAGGGTATTACAAGGCTTAGGCTTCTCTTGAGGCATACTGGTGACATTGTGCCAAAACTGACCGGTAGAATTCCATAAATATAAGCCGGGAAAGCTGCATGTGGCACGGGTACCTACTGCAAAGGGTGGTCACCTTGCATAGTCAACTGAAAATCACTGCTAAAAATCAAGGAATATAGCCTCAGAGGGCTGAAGCCATAATGGACGGTGGAAATTGTACAAGGTTGGCCCATCCAGAGATACGTAACAAAAAAACTGATGATTGGTACTTGAAATGTGAGAGTTGGGTATGATATATAGAATTAGTTGATGAATGAAATGAAAGACAAGTAGATGTTTCGTGTGTTTGTGGAACCGGGCACAAGGGGCAGAACATAGCTACAACTGATGATAGTGGGTTAGTATTGTGGTCAGGAGCTGATGATAGTGTGCATGGCTGTCAAGGTGTATGCTTTATCTTCAGTGCTAATTAGGAAATAGTAGTTTGTATCCCCTAGATTGCTCATATTAAAGTAGGTATTTGAAGAGTTGATATTGTACTATGTCACGCTTCAGTGGATAGAAAAGGCAGTGCGAAAGATAAGTTTTTGGGAAACATGCTTGCAAAAGGATTGTTTGTTATGGTATGGTTTACATGTTAGAATATGCATACATGGCAAATAGGCAATTTTAAGAGCATGATTGATAGCATTGTGTACAATGGGAGTTGAGAGAATTATAAATGGATACAAGCTTAGGCATAGCCAGGATTTATGTTGGGGGAGCTGGACAGGGCATCATCCTGTCCGGCTCAGTTTAACAGGGTTGATATGAAATGTATCATCCAGGGGGGGGGCAGCTGCCCGCCACCCTCTCCTGCCTTCCCCTGGCAATGCCCATGGATAAAATGGTGATGAAGGAAGCCAAATGTGGTGCAGAACACTACTTGATAGTCTTTGGGGTGGATCTGGGTAGAAAGTGCGTTCTGAGGAAGAGATTTGCACTTGAGTTAATGGCGGTAAAAGTGAAGAGGTTGTTAGACAATGGAGAAAGGCATGGACACATGCTTCAGGATATACTCTCTACACTACAGGAAGAATGGGGCAAATATATTGGTTTTGGGAGTGTGAATGATGAGGGGGTGAGTTTGTAAGGAATTATTATAAAATTTGTAGAAAGTGTACGGAAGAAACTAACGGTAGGGAAAGTGAAAGATGGAGAATTGTGGAATGAAGAAGGGAACCATGTAGTGAGTGAAATGAAACAAAATGGCTGTGAAAGAGAGCGAGGAAAGAACCTGTGTAGATGAGGCTATCAATGTACAGAGATATATGGAAGGCAATAAAAAGTCATTATGAGAATGGTTATAATGGGAAAGTAAGGTCAGGGAAGGGGATGTAATGAAAAACATAAGTGGCAAGGTTGTTGGGGATGAAGTCAATATCAGGGATTGTTCAATGGAATATTTGAAGAGTTATGCAATAATAGTGCAAGCAATGAAGTTGAGTCTTACGCATTAGTTGGTGAGTACATCAGGGTGGAAACATAAATAAGTGAAATGAATGCATTAACGGAAGCAATATCCAGTGAAGTGTGGAGGTAAATTCCTCGATTTCATTTTACTCAATTCAATTTACTAAAAAAAAGTAAGTTGCTGAGTCACCTGTGTGAAGAGTATAATTTCCCTGCTAACTAGAAAAAGATTTAGGTAATATAGAATAAATATGAAGTATCCATTGTATATGTTAAAAATATATATTTAATCCAGATTGAACTTGTTGCTATGTCCTCTAGATGACTTATTTAATCTGGATTTTACAGAGATTTACTCTTGTATTTTTCTTTTTTTTAAATGTAGATTTTTACAATCTTTTCTCTGAATTAAGGCAGCCAAGTTATTTCTACTGGGTTTTTACTTAACCCTGGCAAAAAGTAATTATTACTCTGATGGAATTGTTCTATTCTACTAATATACTAAAAATGACTTCACTGCCTTCATCCTGGAAGTTAGGCTTAAACTTAGCCAGTAGGGTATTCTGTTATCCCACAAAATATACAGAGGCTAAACAACATATTTTATACCTCCTTATTTACGTGGATATAGAAATCTTAATTGCATTCAGGAATAAATTGTATTAAATACTATTTTCAATGTGCCTAAAACATTGTATAAAATGATTTTCAAGGAAAGTCAACTACCTAAATCTTAATGGAATATTTGAATTTTTATACGACAGAGGAATAAAAATACCCAAGACCAATATCTGGTAACTGAGACACCGACCTAAAATCCTTCATGGTAAAAAATAATGTTCTTGTGGCAACATTGGGAACAATTATTTTTTTTCCAAAATCCCTTTCACTATTATATATATCCCAATAAGTGATAATATTTTGTGCAATATTATTATATTCATGACAAAACCCAGGGAAGATAATACAATCTACTCTTGACATGATTTGGTAAGTATACTAAAATCTGAGTTGAATCTAGATTAAATCTTTGTCCAGGATATCTAGATAAAACATGGATTTAAGAAGAATTCAGGAATGTAGATTGGCTGTTGCTCGAAATTCGAAAAATCTAGTTTTAATCCTTTCCTGGTTTGTAGGGTTTTGTTTAAAAGCTTCTGTTATTCTTACAGATATATCTGTACTAATACTTAACTAAGTAAAATGTTTTAATAGTTCTATTATACGAAGGGAAGGTTGGGGAGACTGGACATAAAAATTATGGAGCAGTTCCCAGATGAAAATGATTTTGCTTTCCAATGGTTACTTTCCAATTGCCATCGATTGGAGCAGAAGGAAAGGAAGCGCAAAGCAATCAGGCAGAGGAAAAAATATCTAAGTCCAGAGAAAAAGAATTGGAAAGCAACCGGATAGAGGAAAAGAAATGGAAAGTAACCCTCCATAATTCAAGACGTCTGAAAGCAATCGGAAAGTAACGTTGCTTTGCAATCACTTTGGAAAGGTAACGGAAAGCAAAATTTTTATCTGGGGTATTATTAATTTATTGAGTATTCTGGGAAGAGTGTTCCATGAAATAAAAATCGAATGAATGAAGACAAATGCCGTAAGTGTCTGAAAAACGTGTCTTCAGTTCAATGTTTTTACTCATTAACCTTTATCCGGGCGCGCGGGCGGTAGGTCACTGCCTCATTCATAAAAGCGCGCGCAACTTTTGTATGATTTAATGCAGGAGGTAGAGAGGGACATATATTTTCCCATTATACATGACACCTAGTCCTAGCTTGACTCGGCCTGTCTTTCGTCTCAGTCATCGTCAAACCAACACCACCAAGAGAGACCTCCCCAACACGTTGGCTGTTGGTCAAATGTTCTCTTGTGCTAACATTTTCACATGTGTACTGATTTTATTCATCAAGTTTATCTTATCGATAATGATTTACGATGAAGGGTTGATAAAAAAAGACAAAAACAAAAGACGGTAAATTACCGGCACCACGAAAGAGGTCGCGCTTGGATGAAGATTTAACATTGAAAATGTTAGAGAAAAATGCTTCTTTCAATGTTAACTAAATACTTTATACACATCGGAAATGTTAATAGTAAAATAAATACGTCAGAACCCAAGTCGCCTTGAACGACAGGTGGTTATAGGCCCAATGCACTCCATTACAGCAACATCAATCCATTTTACCAAAGTTAGCGTACACGGTACAGTGGGACCCCCCGTTTTATTTGGTTCATTTGGCACGAAAGTTAAAATCAGTAATTTCTCGAAAAAAGTCGTCCCTGAAGTTCAAATAAGCCGTATCCAGCGATGCAAAACTTTTTCCTCGAGCCCTCAGATGCGTCAATTCCACGTGACAAACATCGGACCATAAGAATGGTGTGCCTCGTCATTTGACCCCCATCATTTAGGGTGAGATCGGGCTGCAAGAATTTCCACTGCCGTCGCGGCGGCGAGATGATTGTGACGCGCAATCGCTCGAAGTGAAAACTGAGATGCGCCGGCGACATAGTGGGTTAGCGACCGGCGAATAGCGAGATCATTAGTCCCCCTGCAGCAACATTCGATCTCGAGCGCGTTGATGCAAGTTTTACTACTGTAAACGTTTGGAATAATCTACCGAAAGCCAACTCACGTAATGAAAATGTGATTGAAGAACAATAAAATGCGGCGTGAAAACTTCAACTGTTATTTATGTATCTTTCATCGTAACGAGCCAACAAGTACCTGTATATCTGTACATGCAGGTGCGATGCAATAAATCAACTCCCATTTCACATGTGGCTGCCAGAAAAAGGATAACGAAATTATATTAAAATATATTAAAGAATTGCTCGTTGCTTGGGGCACGGTTGAAAGGATTGCAAAGAAACATTCTGACATAGAAAATACTGAACTATTATCGTGCGACTCTGAAGATAAAGTAATTGGACACTTCAAGAGACTTCATTGAGATTTAAAAAAGACCATATATAAATTTATTTAGTGAAAACCGTAATTTTTCCCACTGATTTGCCTATATGATCATTTATTTACCTTTTAATGAGCGTGCACCAATAATGCAAGAGAGGATACCAATATTGCACGCTGATAGTACAACTTGTTTTCAGAAGAGTTTCCATTAAAATTGTTTTGTCCTTAGGGTTCCTATAACGTGTTTATTATTATCGTACCCGGTTAGCGAATTCCTTCAAAAAGGCTATGAAAGTAAACAACAAACCATCAAAAACTCCCCCTACCCTGATGGGTCAGCTGTACCAAGAGAAGTGCTTTGAGTGAAAGCTTTCCCCTCTGCTGCAATCTCTATAGTAAATCGGCATTCAATCTGCGAGGGATGTCCTTGAAAGGGAGAAAGGTATCAGTGCTGCCGGCTTGGAGTAAGGAGAAGTAAGGTCGTCAGAATCGATAGACATGCTGGAAATGTTATTTATGGGCTTGCTGTCAGTTTAGTTACTTCGAAAAGTGCTCCGAGTATATTTTCCCCTTTGCTAACATCGCGATTGTTGTTCGGCTTTCAATCTCCGCGGGATTACCGAGAGAGCGATATCTAAACAGCTGTCACGGCGTAAGGAGAAGTATAATCTATGAACCGCATGGTAGCCAAGCAACGAGACGATATGATAGAATATTAGTATTCGCGGAAAGGTTACTGACTATTCCTTCTCCTGTCGTCAATGTATTTTCATAAGCTAATTGTCTCGCATACTTAAGACTGCTTCTAACGTAACTCAATGCCTAATTTTTTGTACATAATTTCAATATCTCGCAACGCTACCCTCTTCAATTTATGCGCGTTTCTTCGCGTATCGTTCAGGTGATTGTGATGTATTGGTGATGGCTCGAGGGCAAGATAAAAACGCGTGATTATCGATGTCGAGAAGATCGCATAGGTATGACTAAATTATACCTCACCTTCTCTGATCAAAGGTGGACATTGTGATTATATATAAAGTTGCTGAGATGGGGCCGCTAATAGACGGCGAATACGGGAGTGAGGTGGTTTATCTTGCGTATTATGTAAATAATTAAAATAATGCAAGGAAAATCGATGTGCAGTCACTTTAACATATCTTAAGTAAAGACCTAATGTTGGTCACATAATATTTTAGAGATTAGATTTGAGAATACTCAGAACCTGTACTCGATAGTGTAGATACTACTGAATACACAACGCTGATGTAATAAAACCGATCCCGCGGCGGGTAGAATGCTGTTTCACTTTACGATGGAATTCGAACGATCCTGTGTAACGAAATAATATCGTAAACCGGGGGCTTACTGTACTACTTTAATTATAGGGGAGAGCTAGTCGGTGGGATATTTCACGTTTTACGATTACGGCCTTAGTTCATTGTGTGAATGTGTAGTTGACGACTCCTCACACATTTATATCTTGGATTGAATATTTGGGGAGGCGACCGACAGCTGAGGTCATTTGCGCCATAGGGGATAGGTAGTGGAGGAAGGATGAATAGAAACCCGGCGTCGGCATCAGCCTGCTCTTAACGAAAGATGCCGAGGGGACCACGGTTTAACGTCTCATCCGACAGACTGAATACTGTACTTGAAGTGCCCTCCACAAGATACTCAAGTAGGGATCTGATTTCCTCTGAAAAACATCCTCCTCTGCAGGGATTTGAACCCTGGCCACCCGTATGATTAGCCAGTACTCTAACATTTATATCTTTATGGCTAGTGGTAGGCATGAAAGAAAATAATACATTAATTTTTTAAAACTTAACCCATGAACGCTAGACACAATGTAATGCGAATGTGATAGTTTCCAATGCTGCATCAAGTATGTTGCTGAGGTCGTGTATTCAATGAGAGATGGGAAAGACAAGGCCTCTTACTGCGCAAGTCTTACCTGCCGTTCTTTCCCATAATTAAAAAAAAATTGATTTCTATACAATTTCGAATTAGCGTTGAGAATTCACTCATGTGAAAATATGTTTTTGTTCGAAATGGAATGTTAAGGCCTTGTCGACGACCGAAAAGAATCATGTGCTATAACTTAGGCTGTGGCAGGCGTCGCTGCGTGGCAATGTTTGATGTTAATATTCTGCATCTGACGTGTGAAACGCGTGGTGCAAATAAAAGTTCTTGTAAACGTCCTCAGAAACTGCCTTCATTATGGATGCAATTTTGCCTTGAGCTAACTCTTTCTGTAGATTTACTCTCCCTTTATTTTACTATTATAACAAAATTTAGTTTCTATATTGAGTGGATCATTGCATAATTTTCAAATCTTTCTGTACTTGAGCAATATTATTCCATTCTGTGATTGATGTGAAGAAGTACCTACATGCTTGATTTTGTATGGATATGAAAGTTATTTGATTGAACAAGAAATATCGTGATTATCTGATAAAATAGTAGATATTTAACCTTTCCTTCATTTGATAGATCATAGAGCCTTGGATATTTCTCCTGCCTACTCAGGTAAATGGGATTACTTTCTAACTAGTTTCAAGTTTCCCAGGCTCCAATAAAAACATTTGATGGAAAGAGACAAAACGGAATTATTGCACTGAGAGGAACATTAATGGTGAATATTGAGAAGCTCCTACACAAAGAAAGTACTAGAACCCTCGACAAGGATGGTATTATTTATAATATATATTTAAAAAAGCTATAGATATTGATCGCCATCAGTCTCATGGCGTAGCCAATATTGCAGGATGACTAGTGATAATTTTAATACCAATTTATTTCATATTAAAGTCCTGTCCGATTGCAATGCGATGGATGTGAAGACGTAATTAATACTTTCGTGTTAAATACTTAAATTTTAGTGGAAATACGTTCTGAACTGAGCATTCGATTAAACGACTGAGATATTCTATTTCAAGGTTACTACATTAAGGAAATTCATACTCAGTAAAAATATAGCCGACGAATTCGTATTTAAGTTATACTTCGCGAGAAAAAACAAATTCACCGTTTAAAAATAAAACTTATCTGTTTAGCGAAATGAACCACGTATAAGATGACGACAACGGTATTTCTGTGGATCGATGGCCAAAGCGGAACTTATGCGGGTTTGCATGTGAGTGTTCCTACCTACCGACCTATCCCCACTCCCCCAACCTCGTGTACCTATTGGACCGCTTTCCCGCAGGAGAGCGGAGAACCACCCTTTCTGCCCCAGCGTGTGAGAACCAAGGTCTCAGTTAGCTTGGCCACGCCATTGTCTGTGTGGGACGGGGTTCTGATTTGGTCCCTGGCCAGCCTAAGAGTGCAAAGGCTGTGCAATGGCCAGGGGTGTAAAGTGGGACCCTTAGCCAGGCCAACGAGTGCGTCGGGGGCGGCTAAGGGATCTTTCGTGTACCAGCCGAAGTCTTCTCGGCCCCCGGTCCCCCGACCGGAAGCCATTCTCTCCAGGCCGGAACGGCGGACCTTGGGTCCCCGGGCGGGGAGGTCCCTTCGGGAAATTGGGTGCGTAAGATAGGCTACCGTGGGTCGGGCCGCTCAAACGTTCCAAATCCCTGTCCCTATCACGTCGTCGATGAACCTGAAAAGGACTGTCATCACGTCGGTGTTGTATCTGCATCTGGCAATCGTATCGAAATTGCCGCCCTTATATAGGTAGAGAGCTGACGTCACCGAGCGCGAGTGGGGGCGGGTCGGCAAGATGATCTTGTTTCGTCCAATCACGGAGGGGCGTTTCCAAAACTTCCTAATATGGTGTTCTTCCCCATCGCTAATAACCAAAGGCTTCTTCCCGCGCAAATAGTTTTATTCGTTAATATTTAATTTAAAATATTTAATACGTTTACCTCTCATTGAATGATTTTTAATCGCCACTTACACACCAGTTATGTTTGTTTAACTATAATTTCAGGTAGTTATATTTACTTATCTATGACACCTGTTTACGGTGTTTTCATGTTTATAAACAAACAATTTAGTGATATCCGATCATGGGTATGGCTTTGTATGCCGTAGTTAACTAGTTTAACCGTATTGAAATCTAAAATGAAATCGCCATCTCAATGTTTGTTTTCTGTCTAGAGTTTGTCCCACGATGCAAACAACATCAGCAATAACTCCGTTAACATAATAATCTTCAGTAATTTTACATGTTGATTAATAGCTACAAAATTACTGGCTCTTATTGACGATATCAATGATGATATCACTTTTCTCAGGACTCTAATTTTATTTCAAAATCATTCATCAACTTTGATATCTAATTTGAAATAGAAGCTTATTCAATACTTGGAGCCACATAAAGAAATAAACGAGGATAAATTTTTTAAGCATGTGTTCCTATTTGACGGTTGCTGAGAATATCAAAATGTGGTGCTCTTTACGATCGTTTGAAAGTAATATGTTATCCACCATCTGAGCCCTCATTAGTTACATCATAACTTGTGCTGCTTAGTAGCCTATTATTATGCAAGAAGATTTCCTAGTTTCCATTCTGACTGAGCATTTTTATCCTTGATTCTTTTGATCTGCGCGTATCCCGGCCGGGGGAAAGTGCGTGGCTATTATTTGAACTGTCAGCCAAATGCCTAACTTCCTTTTCGAAGGGCCATGTAATTTCTCACCCCAACTCTTGGGGTGAGGAATTGGAGAAGGATGGCAGAGGATATAGTGTAATAGAGGAAGAAAATTGAGGAGGCCAAGGCTCGACTGTGTCGGTAGCGCATTCGAAGAAAAGGATGTATAGACGCCTTCGGTGATGTTTTTTGTTGAATCTAAAAATATGCCATCGGACCCATAAAAGCATAAAATATTTGGACGTGTTCCTAATAGATACGTTTTTGCATGACCACCTGTCTTTAGGAGGATAGTGTTTATGCACATAAGCCAGATTTGGTGTCGGGAAATACTGAAGTATCTGTTATCAGTGCAATTTAGCTATGAAATTGCAATGCATTGGCGAAGGACGAAGTGTGAGAGCTGAGTATGATATGCCGAAAATTCTTTACGACCGTACACAGTAACACAAGTGCTCACTTTGACACAAAAAACGCGAACAAAATAGTGTTTCTCGAAGTTGATGCTGAATGAGAAACGAAATGATATCTTTTGTAAAAGCTTTATTTCTCCGCACAGCTGAAGAGAAGAACATAGAAACACGCCAAATGAGTCTATAATATTTCCCTCGGTTTCATAAGTAATGAGTCACGTTCGTTAAATGCATCGCAAACTCCACAATTGAAACTTATTGGTGAATCATACCAAGCAGCTTTTAGTTAATAATAAATTTACAACGTCCTGTAATCGTATATTATAATAAATCATGTACACAATGGAAAGTTTGAGAACTCCCTGGAGGAGTTCTAAGTGTGCATGCATTAAACGGAAGCTGGTATCTCTTATTTAGAAGGGCAATTCTCATACTCACACATGCTTGCAGTGCATACCTCTGTGCAATTGCTTACTCTACTTCTCTGTAAACATATAATGACTGAAAAACCTAATGTCAATAATCGTTCTATTATTTGCGGAAAGTTTCCATCAATTCAGGTCCAGGAACTATGGGGCATATACAATATGCAGGGTATATACCGAAGGGAGTATTATTTTGTGATTTGAACGATGAACAGTGAACTACAGGTAAATTACTGCTGTAGCGAACGAGGAACACTTGGCACAAACTTGGCTATCCTCCACAACAAGTCAAAGCAAACATTTTGAATATTTATGCATCTAAATTAGAGGGTACTCACCCAAAGTGGTTTTTAGTTTGACTTATTTAATCCCGCCAGTGAAAGAGGAAGTTCCCAAATTCCATTAAAAATCCACTTATTCTCTCCAATGAGCCACAGAGCAACGCTGGATATAGAACACTTTCAGTACGTAAATGCTGGAAACCAATATCACCAAAATACAGCATTATTAACCACATTAGAACTATTTTTATACACTGCATCGGTGTATAATGATGGCTACTTCAATCATTTATCTGCAACAGGACATCAATCACTTTAAAACACTTCACAAGATCAATCTTCTGTTGTCTCATATCCAGGTATCTTATTGGCATGACACTTCACTCTACTCAACACTCATCGTCAGCAAGATGAAAACCCTTCGGGTAGAATGAACACTTCTCGTGACGCTAAAGAGATTAATTAAACTTTTTGAAGATCCAATATTCACTTCACACACAATTTATGTATTAGTTCTACCACTCATGTTAAATTATCGTGCCACAACTAAGGAAATACGAACCTAATTGAAAGATTCCGAGTTTAATAATCTCTGATGAGGAAGAAATAATATTTCACCACAGGGTGATGGCTAAAAACTTGGTTTGCATGTAGGAGGACTTGGGCAAACTGAACTGAGGTGATGGATTTCCTACCCATCACCATTACGTCATTCCTCGGTTTCGTATTCACCATCGGCCTCCACAACCTTTTCATCCGGTCAAATGCACCTATTCCACTTGTTATGACCTCAGATAGACTTGAAATTGCTCACGAAAATATTGACATCTATTTTGATGTCGACAAAAGTTTCAATATGCATGTATTTGAAGATGGATTCCGCACTAATGATATCAGCATTGTTTTTAACCGGCAGTAATGGCCTGGGTGCACGATAAATTAACCGTATGAGTTAATGTGCGAATACACGAAAGCGAGAATGAACGTGAAAATTCATTGTGTAACCACGCCAACTTGTGCGAATACATGAATGCGTAAATAGGGAAATAGAACCTGCTTAGTTTGGTTCATGCGTTCGTACATGAACACGTACGGATTAATGTGTCGTGTAACCAGGTCCTAAGGAAAAGAATTAAAGACGGTTTAAAGGTACCCATATTAAGATCATTATAATGAGATTTACTTCTCGCAAATGTTTAGATAAAATACAGGCTTTTCACATATGTATTTACATCGGCATATTATTTGCATCTTAAGACAAGAGAAGATAAAAAAGCTTAGTAATAAACAAGATAAAAATTTGTGATTTCCACAATTTATTGAATATTATCGACCGGTTTTGGCTGTCATGCTATCATCAGGTGACAGCCGTAACTGGTCTCTAGTATTCAATACATTGTGTAGGTCACAAATTCTTATCTTTTTCATTATGGCGTCCTTTCAACACGTGAAAGCTTCAAGTTTCCATTTACAGCTGTGTGCTAAATCCAAAAATTGTGAATTTTCGGCAAATACAGTCTAGGATTTAATGACGAAAAAACAGAGTTTTTATCACTGAGAAATCTCTCGCATGAATCACTATAGGATACCACAAGAATCCACAAAATATTCAGTCACAGCAGCGGACATAACCATCCACAATATTAAGATGCTTTGCGTCGAAATTTAATTTTTAATCAACAAAAATTAAAGGTCTAATCTTTTAATTTTTCGCTATATTTTTGAGGAAAGTTTCAATAGGCAAAAGGAGAAGTTTAAGTTACGATAATTTCAATGCTATGTGGTCGTAGTAACTGATAACTCAATATTTATCTAGATAACTATTCAAATCGACCTTTAAGGGTTGAGCAGAGTTTCGCCATTAGGGGTGAACACTTGCAACTCAGATCGACTCTACCGAAAGTGGTAACTTTTGCTGGGCGGTTGCGTTGGAATCACTCCTCATTGCAAGATAAAATGAAAAACCATGCTTCGGGACGTGAAGTGTTATTAATAATTATAATTCAGGAGTCAAAACGAGCAACTTATTATAAAGCTAAAGGAAATATTTTTTACGTCACTTACATCGAACTTTCCCAAATGCTGGAAAAATAAGGTCATACATGTTCGTAGAACGGAACAAAAAAACAAATTAAATTAAGAAAAACCCACATTCTAATGCGTTGCGCCCCTGCCTACGTCAGTAGATGCAAACAGCAAGTAAAAACAATGGACTCATGATACTTTATATTCCATATAACACCTAAGGTCTTCACGTAAAGTGATATTTATCAGAAATGGAGGCTAACCCGAAATACTTTCGTATGGAGGCATTGGTGGGCTTTGGGTTGATCATATTTTCAATGATTAATTTCCAAAAACAATTCTCATCACTGGATTAGTCTTGTAAATTAATAATCATACGACATAGACAGGCAATCATTCATTCTAAACTTGCAAAATTCTTTCAATAATTAGTCGGGTAAACAGTTTACAATTGCAAGGTTTAAATTTGAAACCTGTGCTAAGGTTTATCTAAAGTATTTGCACGAAAAACTCAAGTTCCACAGGTGAAGCTGTAAAAGAAAACGGCAAACTAATACTCTGGATTTCACTGATAAAACTGACGATGCCTAAAACGAACAAGGCCCCTATCGGGTATGTATTAGGAAAGTAGCTTTTGCACTTGTGCTAAATATCTTATCATTATTATTAGAAACTCGCACCTTTAAAATTTCCGGTGGGATAAAGCTTTTGCTTGATTTAGTGTCTTATATAACCATTTATCCATTGTATTTATAAAATTAACCCGATGCTGTATCTCAGTTAGTGTACTGCGTAATAGTATGTTCGTCTACGTAGCTCTCTCCTAGTCTCTACTCTGATCGCGCATTGTAATCGTGACTGCTTATGGCCCTCACTTAGTAGGTGGTGAAGTGTAAAAGATTCTAATTTCAGCTGACATGAGATGAAAGCTGAATGTCTTTTGTGAATCATCACATGCCACACAATCTAGTGGTGGCTGGAACGATATTTCGTAGATGTAGATATATCGACAAATAAATGTCCGCTGAATTTTTGCAGGAAGCAACCAATAATACAAGTACTTAAACGCATGCAAATTAACTTTAACAGTCTAAGACTGACTTGTAACGAACCAAGAGTATTTAATTGAAATTGAAGTAATTAAATAGGTACGTCACGATTTAAAAATACAGTTACATAAAAAATGTTTGTGCTAGCTAGTAATACAGTTGATGAGGTGACGAAAAACACAGACATATCCATGAGTGGATACTACAATGCAAATTTGTCAATGACAGATAAAAACACCGTAAACGAGTGTCATAGATAAGTAAATATAACTACCTGAAATTATAGTTAAACAAACATAACTGGTGTGTAAGTGGCGATTAAAAATCATTCAATGAGAGGTAAACGTATTAAATATTTTAAATTAAATATTAACGAATAAAACTATTTGCGCGGGAAGAAGCCTTTGGTTATTAGCGATGGGGAAGAACACCATATTAGGAAGTTTTGGAAACGCCCCTCCGTGATTGGACGAAACAAGATCATCTTGCCGACCCGCCCCCACTCGCGCTCGGTGACGTCAGCTCTCTACCTATATAAGGGCGGCAATTTCGATACGATTGCCAGATGCAGATACAACACCGACGTGATGACAGTCCTTTTCAGGTTCATCGACGACGTGATAGGGACAGGGATTTGGAACGTTTGAGCGGCCCGACCCACGGTAGCCTATCTTACGCACCCAATTTCCCGAAGGGACCTCCCCGCCCGGGGACCCAAGGTCCGCCGTTCCGGCCTGGAGAGAATGGCTTCCGGTCGGGGGACCGGGGGCCGAGAAGACTTCGGCTGGTACACGAAAGATCCCTTAGCCGCCCCCGACGCACTCGTTGGCCTGGCTAAGGGTCCCACTTTACACCCCTGGCCATTGCACAGCCTTTGCACTCTTAGGCTGGCCAGGGACCAAATCAGAACCCCGTCCCACACAGACAATGGCGTGGCCAAGCTAACTGAGACCTTGGTTCTCACACGCTGGGGCAGAAAGGGTGGTTCTCCGCTCTCCTGCGGGAAAGCGGTCCAATAGGTACACGAGGTTGGGGGAGTGGGGATAGGTCGGTAGGTAGGAACACTCACATGCAAACCCGCATAAGTTCCGCTTTGGCCATCGATCCACAGAAATACCGTTGTCGTCATCTTATACGTGGTTCATTTCGCTAAACAGATAAGTTTTATTTTTAAACGGTGAATTTGTTTTTTCTCGCGAAGTATAACTTAAATACGAATTCGTCGGCTATATTTTTACTGAGTATGAATTTCCTTAATGTAGTAACCTTGAAATAGAATATCTCAGTCGTTTAATCGAATGCTCAGTTCAGAACGTATTTCCACTAAAATTTAAGTATTTAACACGAAAGTATTAATTACGTCTTCACATCCATCGCATTGCAATCGGACAGGACTTTAATATGAAATAAATTGGTATTAAAATTATCACTAGTCATCCTGCAATATTGGCTACGCCATGAGACTGATGGCGATCAATATCTATAGCTTTTTTAAATATATATTATAAATAATACCATCCTTGTCGAGGGTTCTAGTACTTTCTTTGTGTAGGAGCTTCTCAATATTCACCATTAATGTTCCTCTCAGTGCAATAATTCCGTTTTGTCTCTTTCCATCAAATGTTTTTATTGGAGCCTGGGAAACTTGAAACTAGTTAGAAAGTAATCCCATTTACCTGAGTAGGCAGGAGAAATATCCAAGGCTCTATGATCTATCAAATGAAGGAAAGGTTAAATATCGTTCGTTTTTGGAAGATGAGTACAGTCCGATGAGTAATGTACAATTCAAGTATTTCAAATGACCCAATGAATTATTTCTTAATATCATTCGCATGGTAATCGGACAGGACTTTCATATGAAATACATTGTTATTCACATTATCGGAAGTCATCCTACTTTATTTTCCTATGCCTTGAGTTTGCTTGCTCTCAAGTATCGTCGTACCCCGGATCAACTTTCTTGCGTCATTTTGCATTCATCATTTTTCTCTGTCTGTTCTCAGTGATTTTCAATAGTTTATAGGCGGCGTAAATTCTGGTGGTCTCTATTTTTGCCATTTTGCCGTTTCCTCTGTTAGTTGACTATAAATGGTACTTTTAAGTTTATTTTCCCAGAAGCAGATCGAGGGTAGAAAAAGTAGAACGGACTATCACTAGCGGTTCATTCATATTCTCCATATTTACATTTAAGGGCAGCCATTATCTGACTATACTAAACGCTGTTTTATCATAACCCAAAATTTCGGTTTTTATCTGTTGCATTCCGTTCCTTGTTCATGACGTAGTATATACCCAATAAGTTTTCCTGATGATAATTCTTAAAATTACTGATGAGATTGTATTACCACTGTCTGCACTTCCTATAATTGCCAGTCTCCGTTGCTCTATACATTTACCTACATGAATGATTAAAGTTCAAGACTAAAATTGTGCCAGCACGCGCTCTCAAGATAACTGCGTAAATGCATAGAAAAACTCGTTATTAGTGGTTTCAGGAACACAAAAAGATAACACACTGAATCGTCGAAAGCAGCAAACCAACATGCATCAAGCTCAATGCGATATAATTTAGTACCTATATTTTTATAATATAATATAATTTTCCGTAGCGTAAGGAACAAACGTTCCGAAGTTGAGCATATATTTGAAAACGCATATATAGTAATTGGAGCAGAGGGCTGGCTTGCAGGCGATATCCAAGATAGCAGAGTTTTTCCGACGGGATATAATTTCTATATCCGTGATCGTGATCGACTGGATTGGACTGGCGGCTGAGTATTCTTAGCAGTTAAATCATATTTGAATGATACCGCTCACATGTTAGACAATAATTAAATAGAGAGCGATGGCTTTACTATTCAACAACAAAACAAAAGACTTTATATGTTCATTTTGCACACCTCGGGATTCCAAAATAGAAGTTCTGTACGAATTGAATACTAAATTAACACCATTTACCTCGTGAGATAACAAAACCATGATCATTATCGGTGGAGATTCAGCCTCCCGGATAAAATTTGGAAAACCACTAGCGTTGAAACAAATTCAAGGAAGTGTGATATAAGTGAGACCTAATATAAGTCACTTGCACACCACCATAGTAGTAAACGAACCCACGAGAGGTAGTAAAATATTGGATCTTTTACCTGTTCGTCGGCAAACGATAATTACAAACATCGATATCCTCGAAGGCATAAGTATTCTTAAAGTAATTTTTACGACTTTGAAAACAACCGAAGAGACCACTATAAAATCTGAACGTTAAGTCTACTTGTTTGAAATGTACGATTACATAAAATTTGGAGAGATGTTAGGAGCTTCATTCACGAAATTCGTTGCCTCAATGAAGGATGAGAGCACTGAAGTATCATGGAGATATTTTAGGAAATACTACGTAAAGTAATTGATAAATATATTCCACACAATTTCAAACGGGAGATTTAAAAACACCTGGTTGATATAACCACGAAGTAAGGCGAGAGCTTAGGAAGCAAAGGCAATTATACAACCTATATAAAAATTTTATTAAGTCAGGTGATAAAACAATGGAACTTGCGGCGAATAGAAAATTAGTGAATTGGATAAGGGACTTTCTCGGTGATCGAAAACAAAAAGTAGTTATTGATGGTTTTAGCTCTGATATGGTTGCAGTCACACGGGGTGTTTCTCATGGAAGCGTGATCGGCCCTCTTTTATTCATAATTTTTATTAGTGACCTAAGTTCTCGAGTTATCAGTAAATTAAGATTATATGCAGACGATACAGTTATCTACCGTGAAATAAGGGATGACACAGACTTCGCTTCTACCATCTTCGCTTCTGCGAAGTTCTTCCATCGGACCTTCTATCGGATCCATCCATCTTCCATCGGATCCTCCGGACAGAAGAACGTGGACGGGAGCTTAGCGACAAGTTAACAGGATAGATGGGGCTAATTTGCTCACATGGTTGGTAAGGAACGATTTGAAAGCGGAGGGTGGCGAGAAGAGGTCAAGGGAGGGTTAATGGGTTAATGCCAAGCCAGGGAGCTAAATGTTTTTAGAATGCGGTAGAATAGGGAACGCTGGGATATCGAAAGATGAAATTTGGTGATGTAAATAAGACAGCTATTGTGTGTGGTACGAGGAGGAACATGAAGTGGAAAGAGAGGAAGGATATTAGTGCGGAGAGAGCCACTCTAGATGCCATCAAGGAACTTCATGTCAGAGAACACATGACGGAGAGAGAGAGAGAGGCAGGGAATTACAAGGGAAGACATGATAAGTTCTTGTGTATATTTCTGAAGGAAGGAATTCGATAACGGGCAATGGCGAGAAAGAAGTTAATAGGACGATTAGTAGTTTCAAGGTTGTTGGGCAGGCGGTTGACCAAATTGGGGCACGGTATTCTAAATGGGGAGGACACAGCCAGAAAATACCAGATCAAGCGGATCATGAATGTCGCTGGGGCGGTGAGGAAGGCCGACAACTGACATTGCCTTCCTCGTAATGTTATTAATGTGCTCGTGAATGTTAAGTTTTGACTATAACTAGATCACAGTGGGAACTGATATAAGGCATTGGGTTTTGTGATAGTGTGTAAGAATACGATAGGGTTTTGCATCGCAAGGAGAAAGCCTTCATAACTGATTTCAAGGGGTTAATACGAAGCTGCCAAAGGGAGCACCAGGCGTGAACGGAGGAGAGGGCAGATTGAAGGGCACTGAAATCGGAGGGGCTATCAATCTGCCTGAAAATTTTGCAGTCGGCCGCATTAAGTAAAATGTCACATCCCGAAGGGAGAACACAATCCACGATATCAATATAAAGAGTGAACAGAAGGGGGCCAAGACGCTACCCTAAGGAACCCCTGAAGAGACAGGAAGGTGGTTGGACGACATGCCATCAATTAAAACACGCTGAAACCGAGAGTTAAAGAAACTTTGAATCAAGGATAAGAAAGTATCATGGATGTTGCATCTGAGCTTGAGTTATGTATCATCAGGTTGTGGTTTACTGAGTCAGAAGTCTTAGAGAAGTCTACGTAACAAACATCAAGATGTGAGTTAGATTCATAAGCGTGTATGACATGGTGGTGCCAAACGGCGAGGTTGGTGAGATCAGATCCACCTGGGAGAAAGCCATGCTGATTTGTGGAGATGAAGGGTAGGGTGTAGTGAAGAAGACGATCATGTATGATGCGTTCGAAAATTATTGATGACACGACTTTCAAAAAGAAAATACAATACAGGACAATACCGGAGATATACGTTTTCAAAGTACTTTTTAGGGGAAATAAAAGTGGCATGACGATTAAAGCTTAGCTGATGTTAGAAAATAAAAATATAGCATAAGGAATGTATTGGTAGCACCTGAGTGTAAGGCTAAATTGACTCTTAAGGAATAATCAAAAGGGAGAACCTTACAAAAAATACTGGAAAATCCCTGACCGATGCACAAATACTTGTATGCTAAATATTCACTGAAAGATAATATTAGTGATTGCGTTATGCTTTCAATAGCATTGAAATCGTTAATTTCATCTCTCCTATTTGCGTCACCTCCACTTCAATCATAAATTCGCTCAATAAAGACAAGTTATTATTATTATTATTACAATTGGTGAACTTATCGTCTGACCGCAAGCAATGAGAAGATATTTCTTCGTTTTTGGGCTCGTCTAATAACCTCTTCATTGAGGTAATTTATGCAGTGGGAACATTAGGACAGTTGAAGTCCGACATGTAAAGGAGAATAATACATTTAATAGCCTGTAAGACTAGTTTTCAAAGAGGTTGGAAAAGAATAGTATTACTCTGCATAAGAACTGAGATCCCCTGCTAAGAAGTTAAAGAGAAGAAGATGCAATAATCTTTCTTTAGTCACTTTTCGATTCGCACGCATAAAGGATTTTTGTGTCAGAAAAATTTAGACCGCGAATCTGACCATACGCATAGGAAAGCTATGCGCTTTAATATAATCGATCGAATAGAAAATATTGAATAGCTGTTAACAAAACTGAATTTAAACATGCTAGAAATTATGAGGATTAACGCAAGACTATGATTAGAAAAATACTTAAGATCACACGAGTTTGTGGTTCTCTCGTAGGCTTTTATTTTACTCCCTCGCTGCATCTGTTGAACTCTGAAAATCAGTGAGAAATACCGAGAAGCAAGTTTGTACTATAAATAACTTCTCATCGCGCGCAGTCAGCGGTCAGAGTTTAGACTGCGGGGCATAGTAATCCAATGATGAAAAACACTATAATTGATATTACGGCACGAAGAAAGGTGCAAGATTCTTCCCTTAAGTTTGATAACATACACGACAAATTCTGAGTGAGACAGTAATCCTCCACACATTTCTCACCTTTTCAATCGTAGCTTTTCGCGGCTTTTAGACAAATTTTCTCGAATTTTTTTAGGTGTTCCGCACATTGGTCGTTTCTGCTTACAACAGATTCTCTCGTGTTCCCTCACGGCGCTTTACAGATCAATGCGGAGGGCGAAAATGTTGTCAGCGGAAGCAAGCAACGTGGTGAACACACGAATAGTTCAGGAATCTTCATATTAAACTTTTTATCCATCTAGTTTTAGAATGAAATGTAATCATGTATATACTTAAGTTTACGACTTCTTTCGATTACTAACATCATCCTGAACAACAAAAAAGGGCTAGATAGTACAATATACTCCCAGTAGTGATCACTGCTTAGAATAAGTACAAACCTGAAATTCATATAATATGCTATCCGTTATTTGTTGGATTTCAATCACTCCGGACTTCACTGCCACACACCCTTGAGGTGGGTTACAGGGAATTATGCAGTCTAACGTGGCGCGCAAGAAGCCCAGGGGCACGGCATGTTGCCCGGATCCCTTGGGATATTGTATCGTACATTATTCGTAACTGTTGGGCGCACTCGGAATATTACACGATCACACTTAACTTAAAAGACACTTCACACCACACACACTACTAGGCATTGTAAAGAAGTTAACTGCGTAATCCTTTCTTTTAATAAAATATATTTTTTAAGCGGATCGAGGCTCCACACGGATATTTTGCTTCGCCGATATGTATAATGCATACCTCCACCATGCACAAACTAAATCCGAGTTCATAAACTTGAAACATCAGAAACCAGAAAGCAACACCCTCACTACACATCACAAATAACTCATCATTAACACACGTCAATCTCCTCATCACCTGGTCATCGCAGTACTGAGCTCTTATCGAGCGACGAACTTTGCGCGAATGTAGAATGAATTGAATTTGCCTTGAATGAGTTGAATTTGAATTGAAGTGCGCCCTTGAATATGCTCAGGTTGTCCTGCGTCACTCTCCTGGGCTTATCGCACGACCATCTCTTGGAACACTCCAGTCATATGGCGATGGCCTCGGTTCCATATTATTTTGGAAAGTTTCACGAAGTTTCTTCTCAGCGAGGGGGCGAGAGCTGGTAACGTCAGGCCAAAATTTGAAAATAAAGAGCGCAAGGACCCCGATACCGATGTCGGATTGAAAAACGTGCAGGATGAAACCAACGTGAACATGAAATTTTTAGCTCCCGTTCACCTGACCAATTGCCACCTATGAACGGAGGAGGTGGTGCTGGGACTTTGGGACAGACCATGAAAATAGATGGGAGCATAGGAAATGGAAGAGAGATGGGACGAATGGATAATTTAGTTTGATGGAGTTTCTTAGCGTCTTACCGCGTTTCATTTTGCATTTACTTGTAGAGATAAGGCTGATTTAATATTTGTGCACACGACTTCAGCCAAATTATTTTGTCCATTCTATTAGCTCTTATATTTAGAGAGAAAGGGCGGGTTTAAGTTAGCATCCTCCGGTCACTCGGAAACTCGCTCGTACTTCAGCTATCTCCAAAAATCACAATTCCACAGAGCTTGAAATTAGCGTAAGAAAACTAGTTTCAAGTTAAAACACATTTTAAAATCCCTGCCCTGACCCGAGAATTCGAAGCAGGCTCCATCGGAATGGGAAACCACGGCACGCTGGCCACCAATCCAAGCCGATACACTTCTCTCGAGAATTATAGTTCCAGTGAGTCAGGGAAGTCTATCCAGTCGGTCCGTCATTCGAGGGAGGCCACTGACAACACGTTCTTTGCGCCACAGATCATTGGTTCGTGAATAGGTGAGGCTTAGGTTATGGAAGGAATAAATAAATGATTTAGTGAAACCTGTGGTCTGCATTAGCTTGTTCTTAAATTGGCTGGAAAGGTAAACGTGGGTCAGTGATTCCACATTTTAATAATTTTTCTAGTATGCAGAAAAGAAAGTCTTGGGCCACATTTCATTAAAGTGTAATTTAATAGTTGGATCTCACCCTGAATACAGCAATGGAAATGATACAAGACTTATACTTATATTTAAGTTTTTCCTTAGAGCATGTTGTGACTAAAGATTTCGGCGTGGTATTCGAAATATAGGCAAAATTATATTGAAACATTTTCATTTAGAAAAATTGGTCCCGTCGTGACATCTTTATATTGATGGGAACACTTTTGAGAATGATATAACAGCATTATTTCGCGTTCAGAAGCAAACCCTTGCATAACCTATCCACGTCTATAGACGCTTCTGTTCCTTAGGATTTTATGACGCTAATTTCCGTGAAATTCTAATTTTTGCGAAAGGTTGACTATTTTCTTTCCCACAAATTTTTTTGTCACCACGCATACCCTCCACAAGAAGTCTCCATTCTTTTTGCACCTTGGGCTTGCGGAGATAAGATAAGCTGGGACCCCATAGCTCGCAGCGGGCGGCTCAGTAGTGTAAACGGGCTAGCGAGAAATCGAGGGAGCGCCCCCAGAAAAGGTCGCGCGAGGAGCTTCCCGGAAGCTACTCGGGGGATTTATCGCGGTCAGTGTAAACCCTTCTGCGAGGAGCTCGAGGAATAACCAGAATAACTCCCTAGAGCCGCTCGCTAGTGTAAACGCACCTTGATGGTCTAAGTACAGATCCTAGTGTACCAGAAAAAAAATTCTGGATCATTGGGTCAAGAAAGGAATTAATTCTATTTAATTAAAGACAAATCTAAATTTAAAATGTTTGGTCAATTTAGATGTCCTTATATTTTGCACATTTCACTGGTACAGCTCCCCCGAAAGCTTATGGCGTTCGGATGCGCAGAAGACGACATCGTGGAGTTTGGTGGAAGGGGCAGGGGACGTAGGGGAAAGCGAAAGACATCGCATCTGTGCCATGCATGAGTGCATTTAAAAAAATGGAATGGAACACAAAAGCCACGCATCCAAACGCCATAAGCCTTCGCGAGAGCTGTATAATGCTGTAAGGTGTGGTATAAAGTATCATAATAGTATCTTTGCAGTAAGTTCACCGCCTATTTTGTTAGATACAGGATCAAGCTGTGTAGTTTTAGGAGCGCAATATTCAATGTATATATCCCACATTTTTTCTTAATTCGAAACATGAAAGAAGCCTTCAGTAACTTTAATACAATCTAAGAACTAAACGATTCTCATTTTTACAATTTATTCCTTTTTTAAGCATGCTATCGTAAAAAATAAACATCACATCCTTATGGTTTTTTGTGGCACTGTATTTAGTTTTAATTAGTTCCCCTATATAAGCGCAATAATTTGCTCATATTTTATTTATATTTTTTAGAGTTAGTTTTTGGGGGGGTTTGGTCATTCAAAAAGTCATTGTAGCCAAACCCTCAAAACTAACTCTAAAAATATGGATATCACAGTGGTCGACAACATTTATAATGATTTAAGATTTTATTGCCAGAAAAGTGCCAGGCGGAGACGAAGGGAGGGAAAAGACGGGGGGCAGTAAGTGACTTGTAAGTAACGAGCGGGCCTAGTGCATAGATTTAGACCAAGAGAGAGTGAAATAAAGGAGGGATTTTGAAAGAGAGTTTTATGGTGTTTGTTACCTGTCATTCTTACACATATATGTATTCATATCCACGGTGTATTAAGGTCATTCCTGTGTGTAGGGGAAGAATTGTTATTTTCCCACGATCTGAGGTGTGTGGAATACTATGTATATGATTACCATTTTACCTGCTCTCCCAGGAATTATGGGAGTGGCCGCTGTCCCCTCCCCCTGCATCCATTCCACCCCAGTCCAAGCTTAAGAATGCTAATATTATTAATTACAATTAAAAAAACGATCATAAACCATAAAAATCACCCTCCAATCGATACCCTCGCAATTGGATGCAGTTGAAAGAATTAGGATAGAGACACAAGGTAGGTGGGAGGAGAGACCCACCATTGGCATGATTAGCACCATCTGGCGCTCAACGAAAGACGGCAAAGGGAACAATTGAATAAGTAATATGTTTGAAATGCTCTCCTTAAAGCACCTGAGTTAGACTCAGCTAGTTAGTGAGTATTTTCTGGATCACGGGGATTTGAAGAAAATTATTGGCGGAAATAGTTCGAATTGCCGCTCTTTGGTTGCGCGCTCAAGCCAACGATCGATGCGCGTTTGTTGATCTCCTCATCGCAAGGTTTCGCAGGATTGAATTAGATATCGAGAAAGACTATTTACTAATGTTTTCTCTCGAAAGTTGGGAACCTTCCTTATTTTGAAGATTGAATGAATAATGAGAGGTATTAGAATATCTAATTTTTCATTCAGTGCCGAATAAACTCTTAGGCCGAGTAGATGTCTTCACTTCCAGGCCGGTAACAAGCTCTCATGTACTTGCAATTTTAAGGAGGAATTTTCATTATCTGAGATGAAGTAAGTTTCAGTATTCCATTATTCATCTGATATATACCCTAATAGTGATCTAAAGCCTTGATTCTGTAAGTATGAGGAGAACCTTAAGCAGTTTGAGCATGGAAGCTTTTATTTTTCGCCGCTAATATGGTGTATTTACTGGATGTAATCAAATGTGGTGCAGAGTAACTAAACGTGTGATTAATTGTAAACTTCTTGACGTATTGAAGCCCCTGTGTCTATATTGAGTTTCTTTTTCTTCACATCAAAGTTGGTCTTTGTTCTTCACCCCATTGGTGGGTCAAATGAAGGCTTATCTTTTCTCAACGTGAAAATTAGTATTTAAACCCATCATTTATTCTGTCTTCCCGTAAAAGGCGTGTTAAATGGCCATATCAGGCCCTATATCAAGAGTTCATTTGAACTGTTTGTTAAATTCTTCAGAGCTGCTCGTGTTTTAACAATAAGAGAAAAGATTTTTCTCAGAGCAGCGTGATCGGTTTCACAGGATTTATGCCCGGCGGCAGTGGGAGCAAGGTCTACATGCTCGCCGAGACCTATGCACCATGAAAAACACTACATTCATGGAAGCATAGTAGTTCCGAGGCTGTTAAAATACGCTTAAGGAATGTTAGGACGGAAAAGCTAGGTTTCAAGATGTTAGGATTGGTTGGTCCGAGTGAGATGGTGTAGAAAAGAAGTAGCGAATAGTGTTGCGGTAATGGTGAAGATAAATTACAGGGGAAATGAAAATCAACCAGGGGCAGCATTTGTTAGGTGCAGAAAAGTTGGTGGATGGTCAATGTGGAATAGGAGGGTAGACTTTTGTTTGTGGTTGTGGCAGATACATAGTCGTATTATCAGGTGAGAGAAATTATTATAGTAAAAGTAATTACCTACCTTTTAAAAGTAGGTTTCATTGAAAGTCAAAATCTTCCCAGATTTTTTAATGCGCAGGTCTTGATCTCCCCCTATTATTTCTTGCTTCATCCCCATGTACATCCCACCCTCTTAATACCGTCCATATTCCTATTCAAACCTATTCTCTTTCTTTCTCTTCCCTGTTCGCTCAATATCCTTCCCCCTATCATAGCCTCGAGCAACACATCACACCTGCTAGCCACCTTCCTTGTCTCTTCCTAATGTCATCCAAAAGCTTCCTTTCCTCACCCAACAACCCAAGCACTTCCTTGTTTGTCTTCCTTCTTATCCACCACACCTTTTCCACCCTCGTATGCACCCTTATCTTGAAAGCTTTCTCCCTTTTCTTGTACTCCTTTCTCAAAGTCCAACTATCTTCCCCATGTATGTAACACTCCATGTCAAGCTCTTTCATAAACTTTTCATTATATCCTTACCAATGGTCCCAGTCATCAGCTCTCATCTATTACTAATTGCGTCCTTTACTAATGCTATTTTCTTTCTTATATCTTTGCTATCATACCCATTTTTTTCATAAGGACTATCCAAGTAATTACAATGTTCTGCTTGCTCCAGTTGGCACCCTCCTACTTTTATGAACAGCCTTGCTTCCATTGTCCTACAGAATCTCATTACCTTTATATTCTTAGGTTTTATCTTCATTTTTACTCTCTACACAACTTTTCCAATGCATACACTGCACTTACAAGCCCTAGGAAGATTGACTAACCAATTGCCTGGTCATCCGTGAATGTAAATGACTTTATTAGCTGGCCTCCAGCTTTCATTCCCACATCCATTTCTTCATATGCATCTTTTAACATTTCTTCAGCATTAATGTTGAAAAGAATGGGCAGCAATGGGCACCCTTGAGTTACCCTGTGTCCTATAACTGCTCATCTCAATTCAACTTCACCCTCCCTCACATTTGCCCTCTGGGCTGTCTGTAAGTTTTGGATGAGTCTCGTATCTTAGCAACTACCTTTTTCTGGAGTATCTGAATTAGTTTTTCCTTATTTACTGTGTCAACAACTTCTGGATATCCACAAAGCAAGCAAAAACTTCGTAATTATACGCTGCAATCCTCTCTGTGTTCTCTTCACCCCTAACACATCCTGAATTTTCATCCCCTTCCTGAACTCATACTGATCATTTCCCTAGTAGCAGTTCGCTCTACTATCTAGCCTCTTAATACTTGCTCCAGGCAAGACTTCTACACATGAGAAATTAAACAATATGTGATATAATATGATTTAGTTCTTACCCGGCATATTATACTGAACCCTTCCTAACCCTTCTGAAACGTTGGCCCATAACAACTCCTGTTCGATTGATGTCTTCCCTATGTGAAATTCTCTTGGGAAGCCCACCGGGTTAAATATTTGTCAAATCCCGATAGAATTTCACACATAATATTCGCCAAGAAAGTACAAAATCATTTATTGATGTCTTCCCTGTTTTGTGAATTTAACTTACCTTAAGGTAGTTTGAGCGAAATATCATTTTACTCAGAAATCAATGAATTTGGTCTCATTTTAATGAAAAACATCTCACCTATCCAATGGCACAAAAAATTCTACCCCTTACCACATTACTTTCGAAGATATTTGTCAAAAAATACCAGCCCTGTTACATGGGAAATGGTACGTGCATGCACTCCAGAGAGACATTATTTACAAAATGAGGTATTTCTAACACTTAGGTGTCGTAAAAAAAGCTAACAGTGTGTAGTTTGTATGTTTTCTCAATTATATTTGAAAACCTATCATATTGTCACCGCAGTAGGTTCTTAGGTATCACAAAAAAACCTTCCGTTTTGAAGGAGTTTCAAATTCACCACGCAAAAAAATGAGTCAAGTTAAAGACTTATTTAGATATTTACATTTAATTACTTACAATTTCTGTCATATAAAACTATTATTGCACCATTAATAATGCAATATTTAATTGATATGTCCTACTGCTGGCGAAATTAAAATGTACAATTCGAATGTGGTCTCTATTATGACTAGGGAACTATCTCACTTGGACTACCTTAACCTTAAGACTCGTTTGCACTCCTACAGCCCAATAGCATTTCCACTTTAAGAATATAGTGCACCCACTTCCCCCTCTGTCTTTTAGCTTTTCCATTTCTTCATATTGTTCCTTGGGCCAGCTTTCATTTCCCCAGTTGATTTTTTGCCTGTGTTTATTATTTAAGTCATTGTGCTTCCTCTTGTCTAGGTGGGTGTTAACGTTTGTTTTTCTACCTCCTCTCATCTCTTTTCCTGACCAGTTCTTCCTTAACCCACTGCTTCCTTACCCTTATGAATTACAACAAATATTATTATCATTGTCACCCTTCTGATACATTTTTCTATTCCAATAGAAAATAGAATGTTCCCCAATTGTTCTGATTTGCCTTGCTTCACTAATGTTCTTTTCCCCTATCTTCTGGTATTCCCTCCTTTTTGACCCTTTCAATACTTCAACATTCCACCTCTTCTCATTTTTACTTGTACAAAGCCTTTTGAATCCAACAATCTTCTAATTTGTTCATCATCATCGAAATTAAGTTAAGATCCCTGGATTGTTGTATGAGTTTTTGACTCTGGTTCTTAATCTCTGCCTTATTGTATTTAAATGTATTCTATTACTATATGCGCCTGCGTTTTCTCTGTGCAACTATACCTTGGGTCATATTTAAACCAAGTGTTTGTTACTACTAATTTATATCTCCCACTATATTCCACTGCCTTCTCACTACTCATATCCTGTCCTTTCCTATGCCCTCCCACTTCAAGTTCTTCCCACCCTTCCCCCACCATTTCATTCCAGTTGTCCATGTACTCCTTCCATCACTACGTTTACCAATAGAACTCAGATTGATATGATCTCGGACAAATCTGAACATTCTAAGCCAGCCGCCTCGGATCGCCTGGTTTACCAATGCGAAATCCATTGAAATATCGATTTAAATCAGTTCATAGGGATTTGAAATCTCAGACTGGCAGAGAAAGTGGGCCAAGTTAGCCCGCTTCTCATATCGATCTCGCTAGTCCGTTGCATTTACCATTCCGAGCTAAACTGGCCAAATCGATCGGAGTTCGATTGGTAAACTTAGTGCATGTCTTTCTTCCTATGGTTGCTAGTGGGCATGTACACCGCCAATGCTGAATTTATCAATGCACTTTTATTTCTGCCTGTAATATCCTGTCCCGCACCAGTTCAATGTTTACTAATGGCCATTGTTAACCTCTCATACTCCATTTTTGCAATCAGCGCTACAACTACCCCACATTGACTCTCATTTCTCCTCCAATATAGTTTGCCTTGTAATAATCACTTTAGTCTCTGCTATCCCTCTATCCCTTTCCACGGACTACAACCTTGACATGGTGGAAGGGCTTGCGCGTTCCAATGACCCCTAAAGCTGGACTGGCGGGAGCAATACATATTGCTCCCAGCAGGGCCACCCATGCCAGATAGGTGGAAGGGTAGGAGCCAGACGAAAGGTAGAGTGTCACGTGAAACAAACTGTTGGGAAGCGGGGGTGGGAGTCCCCTCTCGACTATTATACTACCCAGAAATATGAATGTCGCACAAAGAGAATTGAATCCTGGCAACTATGGGACGCCGCCTAATGGGGTGAGTGTTGGGCCCGGCATCGGGGGAGGCAAGGCCCCCGAGGTTGTCATCACACGAAATCCTTGCACAACTCAGTCATCACAGCATACAAGGACCAAGGAAGATAAGAAGAAAAGGAACTTGGAACGTTAGGACAATGATGAGGGCTGGGAAGCTGGAAAACATTAAACGGGAAATGGATGCCTTGGGGCTGTGCGAGGTGAGATGGAAGGACAGCGGGGACTACTGGAGTGATAGTTACAGGGTAATCTATAGTGGTGGGGTAGAGAGTCAACGTGGGGTAGCCATAGTATTAAACGCAAAATTGGGGAGGAGGATAGTAAATATTGAACAGGTGAGCGACAGGATACTAGTGGTAGAAATAAAAGCACGCCCTGCAAATTTCGTATTGGTCCAGGTGTACATGCCTACAAGCAATCATAGGGAGGAAGAGGTGTATGAACAGATAGAGGAGATAATCAGAGAAGTGCCTGGCAAGAAAAATCTAATGGTAATGGGCGACTGGAACTCAGTAGTGGGGGAAGGGAGAGATGGGTATGAAGTGGGAGGGTTTGGATTAGGAATGAGAAATGATCGCGGAGAGAAGGCAGTTGGATTTTGTAGGAGAAATAAATTAATAGTTAAAAACTCTTGGTTTAAACACCATCACAGGAGGAGATACACGTGGAAAATGCCAGGAGACACTGGGAGATACCAAATTGACAATATCATGGTTAGACAAAGATTTAGGAACAGTGTGAAGAACTCGCGGAGTTATCCGGAGGCTGATGCAGACTCGGATCATAATTTAGTGATGATGAATGGTGAGGTTAGATTCATAAAGCTAAATAAAAGTAGGAGGATGAAGAGATAGAACCTGGAAGCGTTGAAGGGGGAGAAAAGGAGGGAATACCAAGAGATAGTGAATGAGAACATAGGAGAAGCAAAAGAAGCAGGAACAATCGAGGAAAAGTGGGAAAATATAAAAACAAGCATTATAAGAGCGGCTGAGAAAACAATAGGAGCAGCGGAATTGATGAGGGTAAAGAAGCAGTGGGTTACGGAATAAATGATTAGGAAAATGAAGGAGAGAAGGAATTGAAAAAATGTCAACACCGACCAGGGTAGGGCGAAATACAAGGAGCTAAATAATCAACTACGGCGAATAACCAATCGGGCAAAGGAAAATTGATGGAGAAGGCGATGCGAGGAAATGGGGAAACTGCAAAAGGAAGGGGAAGTGGGTGCGTTATACGCTATGGTAAAATTGCTATCGGGAGGTTAGAGAGGGCAAACGGTACCAAAGATTAAGGAAAAGAGAGGTAGAATGTTAACCGAGCACGAAGATATCCGAAAAAGATGGCGAGAATACGTGGAGGAGCTATATGACAGCGATAGTAGACCAACTAGTTTAGATGCAGAGGATGAGGGAAACCTAGATGAAGATAACCTCGGGCCAAAAATTCTCGACAGTGAAATAGAGAAAGCATGAAAAGAGTTGAAGGCAAGAAAAGCTGTAGGAGTAGATAACATACCCTCGGAATTGCTAAAGAGTCTAGGAAGTAAAAGTAGGCAAGCTTTTTTCGAACTCATACGCAGGATCTACGAAGAAGGAGTATGGCCAGAGGACTTTGTGAAAACAATATTGATTCCTATCCCGAAAAAGAAGAATGCATCAGAATGCGAGGACTACAGAACAATTAGTTTAATTCACACGCAGCCAAAGTTTTACTTCGAATAATCAATAGAAGGTTGGAGAGTAAGGCCAAAAACTCCTTAAGCGATGACCAGTTTGGGTTTAGGAAGGGAAGGTCAACTGGGGATGCGATAGAGGTGATGAGAACACTTATAGAAAGAAACAGAGTATAATCAGGACGTTTTTGCATGCTTTATTGATTTTGAAAAGGCTTTCGACAGAGTAAATTGGAATAACCTAACGGATACACTAGAGAAAATGGGAATAGATTGGCGAGATAGGAGACTAATTCGAAACTTATATATAACGCAAAGGGCGCAGGTGAGGGTGGCTGATGGTGAATCAGGGTGGGCAACTCTAGGTCATGGGGTAAGGCAAGGGTGTCCATTGTCGCCGTTGCTTTTCAACATTTATGTTGAGGAAATGGTAAGACAGGCATGGGAAGAAGTTGAGGTTGGAGTAAAAGTGGGAGGGCATCTTATAAAATCGGTTAGATTCGCGGATGATCAGGCATTGGTTAGTGGATCTTCGAAGAGACTACAAGCTTTGGTAGATGCTTCAGATATGCATTGTGGGATATTTGGAATGAAGATAAATCATAAGAAAACAGAAGTAATGAGATTCTCTAGGATGAAGAAAGTGAAGCTTGTGATTAAAGTTGGAGGACACAAACTAGAGCAAGTAGAACAGTTGAATTACTTAGGTAGCATACTAGAGGAAAATGGGCATAGTAGTAAAGACATACGGAAGATAATAGTGCTAGCTAAGGAGGCGTTTAGTAATAGAAGAGAGCTGATGACGGGGACACTGGGTAAGGATGTGAAGAAGAAGAGTTTGGTGAAGTAAGGTGAAGAGTTTGATATGGAGCGTAGCATTGCATGGGGCAGAAACGTGGACCCTGAGAAAGGAGGACGAGAATAGACTGCAGGCATTTGAGATGTGGGTTTGGAGAAGAATGGAGAAGGTTAGATGGATGGAAAGGAAGACTAGCTAAGGAGGCGTTTAGTAATAGAAGAGAGCTGATGACGGGGACACT
This sequence comes from Ceriagrion tenellum, assembly GCA_963169105.1. Classification (NCBI taxonomy): domain Eukaryota; kingdom Metazoa; phylum Arthropoda; class Insecta; order Odonata; family Coenagrionidae; genus Ceriagrion; species Ceriagrion tenellum. The sequence goes on from OY720639.1 coordinate 27,244,049, forward strand.
GGGTAAGGATGTGAAGAAGAGGCTGGTGAAGAGTGTGATATGGAGCGTAGCGTTGTATGGGGCAGAAACGTGGACCCTGAGAAAGGAGGATGAGAATAGGCTGCAGGCATTTGAGATGTGGGTTTGGAGAAGAATGGAGAAGGTTAGATGGACGGAAAGGAAGACTAACGAGGAAGTGCTGGAGATGGTGGGCGAGGAAAGGAATCTTTTGAATGAAATCCGGGAAAGGCAGGGTAGATGGCTGAAGGAGGTAATAAAGAGTGAGGGTTGCTGAAGAGTGTGATAGAGGGAAGGATTTTGGGCTAACAAGGAAGGGGAAGAAAGAGAATAGGTTTCATGGACGGGATGAAGAAGGGCAGATCTTATTAAGAGGCGAAAAAGGGATATATTAGAGGGAGATAGGCCCCGGAATGTTTAAAAAACCTCAGTGTTTTTGTTAACTCTGTTTATAGCCAAAATTATAAGTTGATTTGAGAAAGACTTAATTAATAATTATGATGTACATATTCTGATAGTATAGATTAGGTGGGGATGGTAAAGATGAATGGGCAACTGTTGGGAGGGCCAGGGATTGCCTCGCCTCCCTCAGTATTGCTTTTTCTTGTTACTGTGAATTTGGAGGAAATGGCAAGGGTGTATTGAAAGAGGTAGAAGTGGAATTAAAGTTCTGTCAGCTTTGTAGGTGATCAAGTATTAGTTAGCCAGTCCATCAAAGAACTGCTGTCAGTGATAAGTGTATTGGAGGTAATATACCAAAGGCCTGGGATGGAGTTAAACAATATGATGATGAAAGTAATAAATGTTCCAGAGGTATGGTGGGAGTACTGAGTGTATAAATATTAAGGAGTAGGAGATGGAACAATTCACATATCTCAGGAGAACTTAGTGGAAGAGAATAAGTTTTGTTGGGAGGGTATTCTATGGGGGCGAGGGATATGTGATCCCAGGGTGGGTCAAAAGACAGAAAATGTTGATCGCCCACCAAGACCGTCATGCGTGGTGAAGAGCCACATCCTTCTCGAGGTGCCCCTGGGTTTTTAGCTAAACATGACGGATCTAGACCTGGCTGGTCGATAAAAAGCTCCCCTCACTATGGTGCTTCCCTGTGCCAAGGTGACCACGTCCGTGGGATGGAGGGTTAGAAGTCTCTAACAGGGGAACTCCGGGTACCAGGCAATCCCCGGTTTTATTGTAGCCTTACCCATGTATGCGGGGCTCTGCATGGGTGGACCCCTTATATCCCTAGCTAATCGTGGGACAAACTATGGAATCTAATAATTATGATAGTAAAAATGATAATGAGGGCACTGATAAGTACCCTTCCACAACATGCTGTTCCAGCCTGACACCTTCCACAGAGGAAAGGTTACTTCTGGAGAGCACCCCTGGGACGTCCGGGAAGGACCATCCTCTCAATACCTCAACACAGTCTTTGGATGCCCCTACAGTGGAATCAAAGATATCATGCCATCCTTTGAATCCCTTGGGAGGAGATGAAGGTGATACTGTTGACTCCTCGGAGTCCACCATAAAGGTGGTGTCAAGAGAAGACTTGCTCTCAAAAGAGGATGAATCTAACTCCATAGCATCTGGAACTAGCCTTGAAAATAGTGAAGCTCATATGAGCACACTTACAAACATGAGTAAAAAGTTAAGTGGAGCTGCAAAGAGGAGGAGAAGGAAACTAGCAGCCCAAATGGAAGGGAAATGGTTACCCTATGGTCAACGTGAGACCCAGGGGGAGATTCCCCATCAGTCATCTGGGGAGTTCACTTCCCCTGAGACATGTAAGAGAACAAGAGCACAGGATGACACCCCTGAGGGTTCGTTGGTGGGTCAAGAGTGCAAGAGGGCCAAGGTTAGTGCGAAACAGGCATTTGAGGATGCTGCAGAGGGGAAGAAGAAAATGGCCATTATCCCAATAGGCTATCCAGAAGTCACAGTGGCTCGGGAATTGTATGCTGAGATAGAGAAGAGAATTGAAAAACTCTGGGATGAAGTCCCTGAGGACCAAGCTCTGCCAGCCTTTGACGGAACCAGATTAATCAATGGGGCAATGGAGGTCATTTGTGTGAATAGCCTATCGGTGGCTTGGATTATTAAGGCAATAGGGAAAGTGGGACCCGTTTGGGGCAAAAATTTCCAGGCTGTTGATGCTGATCTTCTGATCAGAAGAAAAAGAGCAATGATCTGGGTGCCAGGGCCAACCCGGTTCCAAGCTGAGACTCTCTTCGAGCGACTTCAGAGGGTCAACCCTGGGCTTAAGTCCAATCTGTGGAGGCTATATGAACGGGTTGAGGTACCAAATGGCACCCGCTTTGTTGTGGGAGTGGACTATGCATCTGCTGATATTATCTCTGCCCCAGGATTCAGGAGCTCTATTGGCCTTCACAAGGTGGTGATTACTTTTCTAGGGAAGGCAGGCCCAAATGATTTTGCAAAGCAATGAAAGCAACCCTTTCATGGGAGGGAGAGGATCCAAGGGGAAGCCAAACCATTTTGGTCATCCTCTGCAACCAGGCTAACCTTAAGCACAATGAGCTGTCTTAGGGGTTCTTCAAAAATCATACCTGATGGTATAGTGAATGTCTCTCTGATTCAAGAACTTGGAGGTACAAGGGTTGAATCAGGAGATTGAGTACAGGAGGAGGTGAAATAAGTTACCATGCTTCTGTTCAAAGACCTGGAATTTCTACATTTTTAATGGTTTAAATTCCTTGCATAAAATATTTTTCATTAGAAGCCTGATAGCAGCACTGCTGTACCCGACAGATGGGGCTAAGACTAGGAGTGTGGTTGTCTGCTCCTTACACCACAATGCCCAAGACCTGCCACCCTCTTGAGTGCCATACTAGCTGGTAAGTCATTTTGAATGAAATATTATCTCAGCACAATCTTTTCCGTGAGAAATAGAAATTACCAGCCATCTTCCATGTGCAAGGAGCTAAATAGTACCGAACATGGTGCATAGCTGGCTTGAATTTGTGTGGTTCTGCCACTGAAAAATTGAAAGTTTTATGAGAGTATTTTTTTTAATCAAGAAAATTATAAAATTGGAATTTTAAAGTTCATATCCATGTGTTATGAAGCCAGAGTTATCAATACTTTATTTTCTTTGAATCCTCATCCTTTATTATTGACTAACATATACTATTTAGTTTGTTCCCTGTGTTTTGTTTGTCACTAACGCATCCTCAATCATGTAGAAAAATCCACTTCAAACTTTTGTGCTTTTCAACCTATCATTTACATGCATTTGCTGGTTCTATCTTAGCCAGCATAATGATGTACACTCCAGGATCCCACTAGTTACTCATAAAGGATTCACAAATTTCAAAGGGGTGTATTTTAAATGATAAATGGTAAGTACTGCTTAAAACCCTAAGGATACTTCCCCAGGGTTAAGGCGTCATTATTGCAAACATCTTACTGAAGGTAATTGAGCTTAAAGTTTTGATATTTAGCTATAAAGCAATTAGAAATGTTAAAACAGTTTTTAGGACATGCAAAGTTTTTTATTCTCCTTATTTACGAAGTAAAACATTTTTGATTTCATTGTTTACCGTAGAAGTGAGATCACCCAAGATAATATTGGTGTTTTTTTTGGCTTTTTTTGTGAATAGTATATCAGTGTTGGCTTCTGCACTATTTTCATCAGTATCAAACATATCAATACTTATCATCTCTTGTTTTACCCTTTATTAAAACAGCCATAAGCATGGTCTTTGCAACTACTTGTTGTATCTATTTGTGTTATTGCAAGTCAAATCTGTCACTTTTTAGTTGAAATTTTTGCATATAATTGTCCAAAGAATGTTACCCAATACTGTAGTTCAGAAGCATCCAACAATTGAAAATTGTAAAATATGTCTCTATTTTTTCTAGGTGAAGGATGCTGCTGAAGTTGGTGGAGAAATGTTCCCCTTGAGGATCACATCCATTTCCAATAATCACTTCATCTTGTAATAATCTTTAAAACAGCATATGAATGAAAAATTGCCTTTCACTACTGCTATCATTCCAAAGATGCTGTAGCTCCCCTTAAATGACAAAATAGAAAAGACAATATGATGATACACCCACCATTTCTGTAGGGTCTGATTGGCTAGATTATGTGACAAACTAGTGAGGAAGTGGTCAGTGAAGTACATTTGTCCTGGTTAAATAATCTTTTTTCCTAACTTTTTTTTAACCTGATTTTGTGTTCTGTGCATTACAAAAATGAATTGCCCTTCGGTGGTGATTTGCAATATGTGGAAGTCAGGATAAATGATTGTATGAAGTGTATAACTATATTTTTGGCATGTGATTCAATGACTGACTGTGTTACATGTAAGACAAAATGTATTGCATTACCTAAGGATTGCTATTAATGTGATATAATGATTAAATTTTGTAATCCTTTTTTTGCATTCTGATTTTTTTCTGATTTAAACCACTCCTAGTCTTGTTTGGTATTAAAGGAGAAAACTATATGCTAGAGTTTGACAATTTCATGACACTGATAATGACCTTGAGTAGTGTATAATCTAATTTTTGTTGTGCCTTAGTGTAACTGATTTTTGTTATGTGGCATAATATATTTATGAAAATTTGACAGGTAAAATGCTTAACATATAATTAGGTTGAACACTTGTTTCCTCCATCTGCCCTGTGGACTAATTTCATATATGGACTAGTCATCCTTGCCTTATTGCTGGCTGCATAGGTTGTAGGCAATAACATCCTTATGTTTTTTTAAGGTAGATTTTGAGATTTTCTTAAAACAAAGTACAAGCCCGTCTTTCTCTGACATCTGTTGGCTCCTAACAATACAGTGAGGTGAGCTTTACTGTGTTTTTCCCCATGGTAAGTATTCCCGTTGGAGTTTAGGGTCTTGTGTGGCAGTATATAATAAAAAAGACCTGGCTTGTCAAGAGTAAAAATGTCTGAAGAGCATAGACAACAAGATTATCCAAAATTTTATGCTTCTGGTGACAAACTGTTTCATGCTCTGCACTTTCAGATTCACTACAGATGCTGTTTCAGACATTCCTACTTTGAATTTCGAAACGATCTATCCAGCCATTTGATACTTCCAAGTCAATTCTACCTAATCTTGCAGCTGACTGAAAATCTTTTAAGAAAATTGAACTAAATCTTTTGCTGTTCACAGTTTTTAAAAATCTCATTTCCAAATATTCTAACACCATACCTACTGTCCTATTAATTCCTATTTGAGAGCTATGCTTACTGGCTTAATCTCTTGAAATTTTCAGCACATTACTTCCCCCTACCCTTGATTTCCATTGGTTCTATCACTGATTCCCTAATTCTTCCTTTTCAAGTTATATACAGAAAAATGAAAGGGGTTACTTTAACCCTCGTGGTGATACCCTCTTCCAGCGGTAACAGTGAGAAAAGTGAAAGTCAATTGTGTAAAATATATCCCCTTAAGGAAAAAGCATAATGAAGTTATAGTTTTAGATATCCATATGTAGTTCATTAGAGTTTATCAAGAATTGAATTAGTCAATGACAGCACTATTCTTTTATATCATCAGAAATGTAAATATAATTATTTCAGTGTTATAAAGTTGAACAATACCTACATGTGAGTCAATATGTCAGTTCATTGCTGTAAGATGGTGGATATATAAAAAGGTGAATAAGAAAAGTATCTATGCATTGACAAAATCCAAACTTAATTTGAATACCTTAAATGGGTAAAGCTTGCATCAACGCACACTATCCTGAGTGTATGCACCATGAAAGTAAAGACTTAAGAATGTCCTCAATATAGATACATATAATATTATCATGATGAGGTAGATGCATTAATTTGTTGAACCATGAGGAATTCACTGGGTGGAGTTTTGTCGTGGTTAAAGGTGAAACTAATTATAGGCTATTCCTTATTGCCTTCTTCACAATACTTTTTTGTAAATAAAGACTTTGTTCAAAACATAATTTAGTGAGCAGTGATGAAATGAGGCCTAATCAAATTAGATGACATTATGTTTCACGATGGTTCCTACAATAATTTTTAAAAGTGACTTGGGAAATCAGGAAATTCTATGCTATGATTTTCCGTACATTTCTCTCAACTCCATTATTTAAGGTAATTCACCATTAAAGGCAGCTTTAAATGGGGGAAGTGAAAATCTTATAGATTTTTACATGAGATAGAGCCTGTCAAAAAGTATTACTTTTTTCATGTCAGCACACTTCCTACTCTTTTTACCCTATCCATGGGTGTAGCCAGGATTGTTAGGAGGCCTATGGTTTTGGGGAGGAGGGGCCCTGACACCCACCTGTAACCATTGTGCATGGCTCTGTGGCAGCAGACTTGGAATAAAATGTCTCCTGTTTGGGGGGAGGGAAAGGAGGGCAACTGCCTCCCTCTGACTATGCCCATGACACCCTCCATAAAACCTATTTTCCTTTTTCCCCTTGTATGTATTCTGTGTCTGGTCAGGGACTGATAGACAATTAGACAAGTTCCTCTCTCATTTAAATTCTTTAAAACCTAATATTCAATTCTCAATGGAAAGAGAAGAAAAGGGTTCCCTGAATTTTCTAGATATTTGCATTTCAAGGTCCCAAGAGCACTTTCAATTTTCTATATTTAGGAAAGACACATACACGGACCATGTTATCCATTCCACCTCCAGACATTTTTTTTCACAAAAACTTTCTGCATTTCATTCTATGATCCATAGACTAACATCGATTCCAATGACTAGTTCCAAAATTTTAAAGGAACTAAATACTATTAAAACAATAGCAGTGAGTAATGGCTACTCTGAAAAATTGACTCTGACTAACTCTACCAGAAGAGTGTCCAAACTAGCCAGGAGTGGTATCTATGGGTCTCAACCTAGTGAAATAGTGAGTGCTCAGTGGAGGTTTCTCTTTTTAGGCCCATTATCCCTTAGGGTATGCAGTAAAATCCCCAAAGACTAAAAGACAAAGAATAAAATAAGCTTTTTATAATAAACAGTGCCTGAGGAATTTGATTTCACATACCAAGGACAGAATACTTGAGAGTGATAAAAGTGGCGTGTATAAATTGAATTGTCAATGTGGAGCAGCTTACATCGGCCAGACTGGATGCAAGTTTAAAGAGAGGATTAAAGAACACCAATCGTGCGTCAAAAATAAGGACCCGGCATCTCTCTTTGCCAAACATCTGCTGGATGAGAATCATCTTAGTGACTTTGTGCCAGAGATCCTACACATAGAGAAGAAGGGACTAAGACTTGACGCATTAGAGCAATTTGAAATTTTAAGAAGTGTCAAAAATAAGGAAAATATTGTAAACGAAATTTTGTATCCTTCCCACTCCACCCTTCTATACCTTCCTTCCTTCCACACCTAAAGGAGGCCAACCCTTTTCCTACCTTACCTCCCCTACTACCTCAGATTACGATGTTTTCATGGACGCACTGGAATTCCCCCTCTTCCCTTCCACCTGATCCACGCATCATCACCGCTTCCTTTCCCCCCCCCTTTTTTTCTGACAATGTAAGCACAGAAATTCCTAATCCTCTCCTTCATCCTTAACTCTATGCTCTTAAACCCTTTCCCCACCTCCTTGGCCAAACTCCGCCCCTGGAAATTCCACCAATTAACCCACACCTCAGACCGTTGTGTTATTGGGAATTTTGTTTTTGAAATCATTTTGTGTGTGACTATATATTCTCCACCTTCTATGCAAATTGTACCAGATGATGACGTGCCATGTCGAAACCTAGATCGTACATTAAGTATTTATGTGGAATCACAAAGTTTTCTTTACTTTTCATTGTGTAAGCTACCTACTTCAACATACCTAATTCCTAGTCCTCATCTCTTGTAGTGCCCCTTCTATGTTACTGTCAAGTATCTCAGGTCTGTAGTTATCATTAATGTCTTTTCTCTGATCCTCTATTTCTAGGTTCACAGGTCTAAGATTTTTCATATTCTTTCTTCGAACTTTCCACCAGTTCTCCTTTGTCTGTTTGCTTACTCAGTGAAGTGAATTATCAATTTCTTAATTGGTCTTGTCTGAGTCATTGTCAACCTTTCTCAACTTCTTCCTGTCTATTTTCCTGATTATTTATTCTGTGACCCATTGCTTTTATATGTCTCTGTTTTCCATTGTTTTCTCTGCCACACTCACTATGCCTATTCTGAAATACTTTCCCATTTTTGTTGTTCCCTTTGCTTCACTATGTTCTCTCCTCTAGCTACTGGTATTCCCTCCTTACGATCCCTTTTAATGCTTCCACATTCCATCTCTTCATTCTCCAACCTTTCGAGGCTAACATCATATTTCATCTTAACTAAATTAATTATTATAAAAGTCCTTACCTGTCCTAGAGAGCTGCCGAAGTTTTTGACACCGTTTCTGAATATAATTCATACTTCCCATGCTCCAGGTGTTCAAGATGTGGGTGTAGAGAATGACAGAGAATGATACAGTGGACAGAAAGGAAGACAAGAGAGTTAGTGCTGTGGTCTATGGTTGGCAAGGAAACTCCTTGATAAAATCAGGGATGGGCAGGGTAGCTGCTTGGAGGAAGTCTTAACGTGGAATGAGTTGCTCAAGGCTATGGCTGAGAGAAGAATTTACTTCCAAGCATATGCTAAGCAGGTGGGGAAGGGGAAAGAAAAGGTTACCTATATGGATGGCATGAAGAGTGGTAAATTTTATGCTGAGACGAAGGAAATAGTTTATTGGTACATAGAGTACCCTGCAAGTGAGGAAAATCTGGAGGATTTTCTCTGGCTTTCAATACAACCTATCTTTTACTGGAAGACCATGATAGATGCATGAAATGAATCATATACTGTTGGAACTGAGTACCGGAAAGTGTTAATCCGGAGAGAATGAGTCAAATAACAAAAGATAGCAGAGTATGGTTGAGAAAGGGATGGGCTCGGGTGTATAGCAGTTGAAAAAACGCAATTTTCAAGTCATGAGGAGAGCTATGTTAGTGGAAATACAACAAAATAACATAATCGATTTCAGAAATTGCAGTTTCAACCGTGTAACAAGGTACAAATGACGGCTGTAGGTCCTCTGGCAAGGGAGATATGAAGGAAAATTAGTGGATCCCGTCTGGCGAACATGTACCTTAAGTTCTCTGACCTAACCTATACCGATAGGAAATAGTGTAATGGGTATAAAAGAATGAATAAGCTCACAATAGCCACATATCAATGCATGAGTGTTTCGCAATTATTTTCCGTAAGGAGCGAATTCGAACTTTGGCTGTTGATTGTTCATAGTTTCCAATATTTTGACGGAGAAATTCAAATGAATTACATCTATAACACATGTCTCTTGTTTTTGCAATTGAAGTTTCAAACACATTTCCCGTCTCCTAAGGGCACGATGGCAGGTCGGGCAGGTCAACACTTGGCGGGCCAACTGTAGACATTTACGCATTTACCAAACTCATTTGAAAACAAATGACTGCGCGATGCGTATCAAAAGGGGACGGTGGAAGAAAGTAAACAGACAAACATGTGTGTAGTTGAAGATAAATCATGAACATTCTTCCGAAGAAGAGGTAAGTTTCATCTTTCTAACACGCCCATTCTAAGTATTTAATTTTATAAAGACTCGATCATGTTAAATGTAGGTCACTGTTTTTGTGTAATCTTTTGATTACACAAAATATTTGAAGAAAATGTTGTTTATGATGCATCGCATTAATTTCATTTATCTGTTAGATGGCATGTGAGGACCAAGGAGAACATTGCCCGAGTACGAAAAGATGAAGCGGAAGCAGCGGAACAGGAAAAGGAAACTCAAAGAAAAATACTTCTTGCCGTATGTATCTCATGTGTTGTTAAAACCTGAGCCACAATCACGTAACCCAGATTTTAAACCAGTCCTATATCTTGTACTGCTTACTCATCCGTCAGACATTGTGTGGTTTCATGTGGTCTCATGAAACGCATCCATTCTCTCAGCATACTATGCTAACTAATCACCCTCTTGGAATATTTTTCCACTTCCGTTACTTTGACAGTTCAGTTCTTCCATTAATCAGCGTTCCTCATCCAGTATTCTCTACTTTGTTGCATCTAGAATCTTCTAATCATGTTTTAATAGTCTACCTTTCAATACTTTACGCCTCTATAATCTCCGTTGTCTCTTATACTTCCTCTTTTGTGTAATACAAAACGAAATGAGAATCATTGCGTTAAGTCCACACTTGAAATCAAATATCAACCCAAGTTTTTACTGTTTACAGTTATTGTCAAAGCATATGAATAAGTAGCTGAGCCATGTATATGTGGTCAGGTTGTTTCCTGTCGAAAGGGAGGGGAAACAAAAAGAGTGAAGGAAGGGGGTGAAAACAATATGAAGAATGAAGATGCTATAGCAGTTAGTAGGTTAATTTAATATTGCAACCGTTACTGTTAGCAACCTTCTTAAGGTTGCAGAACTCCATGCTACAACATGCTCGGTAAAAATGATCTGTCTGGAAAAGTGAATTCCAAATTGTGCTCCACGGAGCCTATGGGCTGGTGATTCCATGGGCGCTGTCTGTGTCAGTAATGAATATTAAAAAATTCATAATTCAATTTCCATCACGCGTTGTTTACTATTACTTTATTTACCTACACATATACCATATTATTCGTACTTTAGTGTATGTAATCTGTGTAATACTCCTCCAAGAGCATAGATAAAACTGAACACTAAGTATTCCTTCGGGCTCAATGAGAAACGTTGGCTTCCAAAAGGGCTCTGTGGCTGAAAAAATTTGGGAACTGCTGGTGTAGATGTTGCACATTACTTCCTATCAACAAACCTATGAAACAGTGGTGCTATATTCCAGTTGTTGGTTATCTGTCCTATAAGATTATGAATACATTCCCACAGAATTAGTTAAATATTTCCTTTAATAATCCAAAGACTGTTGGAAAAAAAATATTTTGAACTCATAACTTACATTTATTTGGCAAGAAATGAGTAATTTGTTGTGTCTGAAGTGTAATTCTTCAAATTGCAGTGCACAGTACATAGGGCCAGGTTGCTGCTCTAGTAACTTGAGTTCACAAACTTTAAAAAGGCTGGCTGAAAGCAAATGTTTCTTTTGCCTCTTTGAAACTTTGAACAACATGGCTATGAAGGGCTTCATCCTATGAGTGTGCCACACCCAGAGGGTAAAAGACAAGTTGAATTTACTGAGTCAGGGTGAAATTGTAAATGCTTTTCATAAATGAGATGTCATCATCCTCAATGGAAGAAATCGTGATCACCCATTATCATCAATAAATTACCCTCTCTCTCCTCATATTGCCGATGAGTAATCCACTCACTTGACCTCCTGACAGAATGATGTTTCCTCTCTAGCACTCAAACAACACCCCCTGCCTTCCACCTCTTAGCCCTTTTGCGCCGACACCTCTCGAAGGGAAATACTTCCCCTGCTGCGGGTAGCATAAGAATATTCTGTACTCCTCTCAATGGAGCTCTCTCATGGCGATGAATCGCTCAGGTATGCCTTTCGCCCATTTTGGAACCCCACTCATCGGGACACCTTGCCCATCACCTGAGCACTCAGCTCGACCCCCCAACCCTTAGCAGCCGCTCTCTCAGCTGGAGGCCGCTGTAAATTTCTTGCATTAGCGGTGGTTTTATTTAGATAATCTATTGCAGTATACTCCAAAAATTTATAATTTAAAATGAATTTCTAATGTTATTCTGAGCATTTTACAATTTTGAACAAAATTCTAGCGTTAATATAAACAAATTTAATTGATATATGTGCACACGAACTATTCAGAGTTCCGCTCCGCTTCCGTTTGTTTTAACACTAGAATTTTGCTTTAAATTTGATAAGACTCAGCAAAAAACAAATAATTCATTTCTAAGTTAAAAATTTTGTAGAGTGCAAAAAATAATGGCCTCGAAAAAACATTCCAAATACAATAAATAAACCGAGGACTCATGCAGCAAGGAAGGCTACCAATGAGGCCGAGGGACGAGCTCACTTGCTGGGGAGAGGGTATAGGCTGTCCTTAAGCTGGGTCACAAGGGCTAACTGCATACCGGGGATTATTGCTTCTGTTTTGGTCACTTCCACTCCCTCGTGTCGGCCATAGCCGACATTAAGTCTTTGCGTTGGTTTTTCTCCTTTGGCTATAGTCGACATTAGTTCATTTACATAGGAAAATTCACGTTGACTATAGCCGTCACTAGGCACGAAAGGGTTAACTGTGGGGTTGAATCCACTGATGGCCATATCTAACCCTACTCCTCCCCAGCCTCGCACGTATCCACTCTGCTAGCACAGCCCCGCCCACTCTCCCCCTCCATTTTATACCCCCCTCCAGTCTCTCTTGTTATTCCCCTCTTCCTCATTGTATTATGTTCCTCTCCCCTTCTTGGATGACCTGACATTATCTACTTGGTACGACTACTTATTCTTGTATCTTATAAATGGCAGCAAATAGTTCTAACATGGGTTGGTATTAAATCTCAAGCATGTTCTCTACAAGGTGCTTTGCATTTCAGTAGAACTGCAGTTTTACCCGATTACATCTCAAAACGTTTAGATAAATAGGCTAGGGAGAAAACTTGTTTGAGACACTGTGCCTGATTGTTGGCAACTGTAGATATGATCTTGCATGTTGAAATTTAAGTAAACAAGAAATTTGTGCGAAGTTTATGATGCAACTCTTTGTTCACATTGATCACATTATAAAGGCATGACTCCATGGAAATTGAAAAAGTTAATGGAGGTTAATGGAAGTGCTGGATTTCACCCTTGTGGAGTGATGAAATAGTATTTACATACTAATAACAACAGTAATAACGATAAGACAATAGTAGGAAGTTGCATCCTCTATGGATCAAAACCTTTAGCCTTTAGGTACATTATAATTACTTTGACTAGGAATGAGTACACAATATTGCATAAATACAAATTATGAGTTTTTATGAATTTATGGATTTTGAGAAGTACTAAATTGTTAAAATCATATAGTCCCCATTACGATGCACTGTGATGTTCCTTTTTTGAGTCCCTGTGACAATACGACTCTTTCCAGATGCACCAAAACTACCTAGGCACCACTGGCTACAAAAAAATCATAAAGAGGTAGTATATATCACAGTAATTCCTAATGTAAGCATCATCAACTCCACTAGGTATGATTTTGACAAGTATGAGACCCTTGTGTCAAGACCTCCAACCTGTCACTGGGAAAACCAAATCTTTTTTTCATTAGCCCTTCCTTTTACAGGTAAGCAATCAAAATTCTGTTTGAATGAAAGATTAATCTAAATTGTCAATCAAAGCTAAGTAATTTATGTGATTTTAACTCTCCCTGTCGATGGTCTTCTGTATGACCAAAATGCATTCATAGAAAGAAGAAAAAGGATTAATAATAATAAAATCAATAAAAGAGCCAGTATTCCTTTGCTCTTGAATGACAACTTGTGTTAATCTTTGATTAAAATTACTTAAGTCGAATGCTCACTTCTTGAAAAATAAACTTAATGTTTAGCATCTTCAAAAAAATATCTTAAGTATTGTTTTTCAGTTTTTCCACATATTACATGATTCTTTGAAAATAGCTTAGTAGAATAAACATTTTGATAATTTTTGAAATGGAATAACATTATAAAATTATAACATTATAATATTATATAAAGGGGAAGCATTATAAAATTCAGGAAAAAATCTTGCAATCTCCCTGCCTGAAATTTGTTGGCAGTTAAGGGTTAATTGTTTTAATCTGTAATACATGCTCAAATGGTTAAGTACTTGCTCAAAGAAAGATTAAAGCCCCCAATGCCATATTCTGTTGAATTATATTTGTGTTGAGGTCTTCCAAGAGAAATGCCAATAGAATATAATACTTATTTGATAGAATATATAGTGAAACCTCTCACTTAAGGACAGTAACGGTCCTTGAAAATGTGTCCGTAAGTGAGAGGTGCCCGTAAGTTGGAGGTGACCCAAAGAAAACATCATTTTTACGCTTTATTTTACCATACAAATATTATAGTGTAGGAATTTAAGGCAGCTGAAAGTAATCCTTCTATTTCAAATATCACTTCTGAATAATTAAAAATAAATTGGAACTAATAAAATAATGTAATTGCATTTACTCACATATATTTAAAATTCTCGAAGCATTTACACATTTTAATATGTATACATACAAATACATAGCTAACTTAGGCGTAAAGAAATCATAGATTTTGGTTTGTTTATTTCATTTTGTAACAAATTGTTTTTCAAAATTTAACTGCACATCAATAAGGCTACTTAATGCCTCGCTGTTGCCTTTTGAAATCCAAAATTTTTTTTACAGTTCAATTTGATGCTACGTACCAGTATACGATACCACAAGCATCTCTTCCACTATAGGCTCAGGCTCACTGTTATCGCTTTCACTGATTTCGTCGGCTCCTTCATCAAGAGTACTTTTAATAATTTCTTCCATGTCAACCTTGTGGTCCACGGTCAACAAATTAGAATCAATGCTCACATATTCAGCACTTTTGCCAGCATCATTTAACAAAATGTCTAACTGCAAGCCATCTGAAACACCTTCCACCTCTGGTGATAATTCAATTTTACAGAACCCTGGTTTAACAAAATAATTACACACGGTTGAACTTTTTATGTTTTTGATCGCTCGATCAATCCAAAATATTGCATCAAGAACAGTAATCGACTTCCTCACATGAGTGTGGGAATGCCCGTGGTCAACTTTAGATTGCATGCTTTTTAAAATGAACTGTCTGTAGAGGACTTTGAAATTTTTAATGAAGACTTGGTCCATTGGTTGTAATACACTTGCAGTGTTTGGAAGGAAAAAATTAATTTGATAATTTTAAACTTTAAATCGGGATGGCAAGGAGCATTGTCAAGAAATAGTAAAATCTTTCTTTTTTCCTGTCCCATTTTTTTGTCGAGTTTTTGCAACCACTCTGTCATTATCTCCATAGTCATCCAAGCCTTCTTATTTGATTTCCACGTAATGGGTAGTTTATCTTTACTCACTCCTTTGAAGCACCTTGGATTTTCAGCTTTTCCTATCACCAGCGGTCTCAGAAAATCACCTTCCATGATTACGCCAAGTAAGACCGTCAACCTCTCCTTAGACGCCTTCCCTCCAGAGCATTTTTCTGATTTTAGGGTCAGGGTTTAGTTAGGTAAGGCTCTAAAAAATAATCCTGTTTCATCTGCATTGTAGATTTCCCTGGGTTCGAAGTTTTCTAGCAGCACAGGTAACCTTTCAATCCACTCCATAGTACCTTCTTTGCACACCCCTGCAACCTCCCTGCATACAGCTTTAAACACGATATTATGTCTTAAACGGAATTTTTCCAGCCACCCATTTGAAGCCTTAAAGGTCTCTATACCCAGTGCCACTGCAACTTCATGCGCTTTTTCTTGTAAAAGTAGTCCAGAGACTGGCAAATTATTTGCCCTCACTTTCGTGAAACACTCGAAGAGAACAGCGTCCAGTTTGTTTCCCGAAGGAATCTCTTTTTTAACGTTTTCATTACGATCTTCCGTCCACAACTTCATGATGGTCTACTTCTGCTTCAGAATATCAGCGATTTGAGTCTTACTCACACAAAAATGAACCACCAATTTATGGACACCACGCTTTTCTTTATCCGCATGTTCCAACACCTGCACTTTCTCTCGTAAGGAAAGACTTTTACCCTTTGGCATTGCGTAATAAAATCGAAATGCCCCCTAGCACCGAAAACAGTATGAACTGTCGCAACGTACAAGTGATGGCAAGGTGGCACAGTTGGGGAGGTTAGAAAGGTACTGAAAGTGCATGATCTGTTGAAAGCTCTCTGAGTTCTACTTCGAACAGTAGAAGACGGTGGGTAATTGGCTGCGTATGAATCATAGGCAGCCGATTGCTCGAGGGCAGTGGTCACCCTACGCATATCTTACCGAGGCCTCCTTCGTGTCCGTGTCCCGCTACCCTCGGGGCCGAGGCTTCCGTGAGGTGCTCCTTCGTTTGGGATTAGCATTTCAAAGAATTCATTCCAGGACACCCGTATGTTTATTCCCCCTCTGCGAGTTATGTTGTCTGTAGACTGCTGCATATGAATCATAGGCAACTGCTTGCTTGAGGGTCCTACGTGCGTCTGGCCGAGGTACTCTTTCGTTTGGGATTAGTATATCCAAGAATGTATTCAAGGACCCCCTTTCGTTCATTCCCCCACATGCACATTCTTGTATCTTCCCAGGTTTGACCATTTTCGCTGTCCTCTTTCCCCCAGCTATTCATAAACGCTAGTTTTAGAGGAAAAAACTTTCCATTTTTGAGATATGGGTCAGAAAACCCATGGCGATGGTGTTCGTATAAGAGAAAAATTGTGCCCAACAAGGTGACCATGTCCATAAGTGGGAGTGTCCGTATACTAGAGGTTCGATCCTTATACAAATGCATATCCTTCTGCCGGGGAATTGAATACTGTCCTTAAGTCAGAGGTGTCTGTAAGTCAGAGGTCTCCATGAACAGAGGTTTCACTGTAATAGTATTTGATAAAATATAATGAAGTTGTAATCTTTTATTTATCAGTCTGCAATTTACACTAACTGCTTTACTCTGAGTAATTGTTAACAATGCCCTCAATTTTATGTAATAGAAGCTTCAAAGACCAAAACAATTATTTCAATTTGTTGCATGAATAATCAAATATATCTGTGTTTGGTACATTGCACTTGAGAAGCTGAAGTCATAATAAATTTGCTGGTGGTACCAACTTCAGGTAATGAGCTTCTATCTTTAATTTTAGGAAAAGGAAGCCAGGACTGCACTCCTGAGGCAGAAGGCACGACAAAGATTTGCTGAAGGGGCTCCCGAGGATGCTGATGAGAAACCATCATCATCTGATGGACATGTGAATTTCTTTGAGGATATAGAAAAGGGAATAAAGGATTATGGTGTCAATGTTGAGCATGAAAAGGAGAAGAAAGAGGAGAAGGAGAAGTATGAGAAGAGCATTGGTTACCTGACGTATTTGGGTCAAAACACGGTAGAGGCAACAGGGGAAATATCGTGGTATAACAAAGTTCCTGACAGGCTTTCGAGGGTGGAAGAGGATGAAAAGAATGCAAAAATAATGAGGAAGAAAGAGCTCTCTGATCCCTTGCATGACATTTGCAAATACCTTCAAATGAAAGAGGGTAAAACATCCTCCAAAAACCTGGGTTCTTCAACCTCAAGTGCTGTTCCTGTCGTTAGTAAACGTAAAAGAAATGAGTCGGAGGAAGAGGAGGTGAATGGTGCTGGTGCTAGTAAGAGGGCTAGAAAGGATGTGAAAGAAATGGAAAAGCCATGGAAGAGAAAAAAGAAGAAGAAACATGGTAAGCACAAGAGGAAGAAGAGTAAACGACACAGGAGGGACCCGTCAACCAGTGAGGAAGAGAGTTCGGGTGAGCCTGTGGATGACCAGGAGGAACGCAAGGCAAAGCTTGAGAGACTGCGGCAGGAAAGACTGAAGCGGGAAGCATTGGAAGCAGAAAAGGCTCGTGCTGTGATTGCCAAGGCCAGAGGGGAGCTTATTGAGGAAAATAAGGAGAAGAAGGTGGAGGATAACACGTTGTTTCCTTTGCAAAAGTACAATTCCCAATTCAATCCACACCTGGCGAGGCAAAATTTCAGCAAAGCTGACCCATTTTCAGTTGAGGGTACTTGAGATATTTAGATGGCCTGTGAAAAGATTGTTTTCAATAGCATCTCTAAGTGAGATAAAATATCATTGTAGAAGTGCTTGATTTTCTGTTTACTGTGTAAATGTTGTTGCTGAAATCTTTCTATTGTGAAACTTACTTACAAACCTGTGAATAATATCTTGTCAATAATTCTATTATACCTATTAAGGCAATATTGTGCCTTCCAGTATGATATACGATGAGTATTATGCTAATATATATATATTCAAGTAATTTAGTGTGTCCTTTCTCCTCTGGTTGAAATGTAATATATCATTAAAACAGTACTTGCATTGGGCTTGCCTGCAATATTTGACACTATAGAGGCAAAGTAGGTCAACTTTCTGTTGGTTAATCATCTTATTTAGCCTCAATTTTTGGGTGATATTATATGCTGATTTGGGGAAATCAGTGGATGTTCCTCATTGAGATGGAAAAAACTATAATCTTTGGGTGATATTATCTGGTAGGAAGTCAGATGGGCTAGGGAAATTATGTACATTCCTCTTAGTTGGTTATATTATGATCTCCAATCCATGCTTGGCAATACATGCTTAACCTATTGTGTTTTAGTCATTTCTGTCTCCAGTGCATCTCTGACCTTGTAGCTGAGCATTCAAATTCTGTATTGGACATCTGAGGATGGTGTTCGTGGTCTGATAACTCACCTTAAGGAATGAAAAGTGAGGTGTCTCTCCTATCTGAGTAATACCAATATGCTAAGGTAATGGAGACATCAAGCTATTGACATTTGGGACATTGGGAGAGCCTTGGAAAAATCTATCAACTGTGTAGGTACTAAGTCTGCTGATGGATAATGCTACAAGCAACATGTATTCACCAAAGTAAGAGATAAAACATGGCTATAATAACTAAGGGTTATCCTCAGGTTTTCACCTCATTTACATGCACATTCCCCTAACCCTTTCGAAATATTTAGTTAATGGACAAGACAAAAAGGATAGATGATTCAAGTCTGGTATTTAGAAAATTAAATGCAATAATTTTAATATATCTTACTCAGGTCAAACTGGTCAAAATATCATGACACATCTAAGAACACTCCAGAATTTTCATTTATATGGACTCCACATCTCAATTAGCCTAGCATCTGCTTGAAAATGATCATGTAAGTGATTTTATCACAAATTTTGTATGATATTCCGAAAGGTTCAAAATTAGATGCTTATTGCACAGTCAATCAACCTTTGAAATGAGCTACTATTTCTGCCTCCATACTCCTTTCTGACAAAATATCCCTCCTCACAACCCCTTAATATATTTTCCCCTGGTTTCCCTCCTGAAAGTTTGCTCATTTTTCAAAACCCCCATACTTAGTTTGATGTTACTATCACAATAATCAAAGAATACATTTTAACAGAAAATGTAAACAGGTGTACCTGATGATGCAGCAAGCTGTGAAACGCATTGTATTCAATGAATAACTATAAAAGTACTAGCTGACCCGTGCGAATATTTCACACTTAAAGCAGCTTCTACCTGTGGAATATTTCACACAGTATGCAGCTTCTTCCTGTTTCTTCCTTCTTTCTTCCTGTTCCTTCCCATGGACAATTATATGTTATTTATGTTTTTGTTCAAGATACATAACGTAAACGGTCACACTGATTGCATGTAGAATGTAAGCAATCTATCTAAACGATATGTTAATAGATGGCGCCTCTTACAGTCTTTTAAGCATGAAACCATAGCCACCATATTAATTGATTATATTGTCAACAGATGGCACTGTATCATTTTTTTTAGCGAATACTTTAAATTTCGATTTTTAACAAAAACATGAATTTTAAACCATTTGTCTATTTTTGGTCAATAGTGGGGAACAAAAGCTTTAAAACGATGTTTGAATCATTAATTTTGGTGAAGAATTATGGGAGTTATGGAGTTGTGACAAAAAAACACCTTTGAGAAATAATATATGTGATAAAGCATATTTAATATGGTTTCTGATAAATGATTCTTCCATGAAGTCATACAGTATAATGAATGGCGATCATTACCTGCACTGCCACAAAACATTTGAAGCGAGTCATTAAAAATAAATTTATTCTCTCTACATTTCTTTGCCCTTCCCTTGGACTGCAACCTTGATTTGGTGAATAGGCCTGCATGTTTAAATGAACCCTAGAGCTGGACAGGCAACTATTATTGCTCTTGCTACTTTTGGGAAGTAGGGGTGGTAGTCTCTTCCATTTATCAACACCCAGAATATGAAAGTCATTCATAGAAATCATGGAAATGAATCCTGGCAACTACAGGACACTGCCTACTAGGGTGGGTGTCATGCCCAGCAGTGGGGGAAGCAAATATTTTATGGCAGTCGTCACATTAAGTCCTTGTGCAACAATATTGTTGCCGTTACATTCTACATCCATATGCCATCGCAGGCTGCAAGGACTACCAGAGAGAAAAAGAAGAGGAGGAAATTATCCATAAGATTAGGAACTTGGAACAATGATGAGGGCTGGAAAGCTTGAAAATATTAAACAGGAAATGGAGGAAGAATATTTTTCATACAGAACATATTCCATCATATCATTTTAAGCCTATTTATATTTCATACAATCTTCATTATAAAATAAGGCATCTTTGTGGAGCTATTGATTTACTGCTTTGAACGAAAATTTCTCATACCAAGCTAAAGAACGTCACATTGCATGTGGCTGCCATCAAGGAGTACTCTGGGTGCTTTCGATTTGTGGCTATAGCCGGCGATCGCCAAGCCACGGTGCTTTTGATTTAGCTGAATAGTCGTCTATCGCCAGCTATCGGTGGCTCTCCACTATGAGGAGAGCCTAACAAAGTAAAATCGATTTGCACAACTGCCGTCTATTGCCGTTCTAAATCGAAAGCACCCTCTATACTCCTTGGCTGCAATATTTGTTTTTTAATCTTCTCTATTGTAATTCATCAATGCTGCAATATTAATGGTTTAAATGCTAACAACCCATTGCTGTTGCCTTACTTATTCATTCTTCAATTAGCTATTAATTGCAGAAAATTAAAAATTACCATTATTGACCTCATATGAAAATTACAGTAGGTAGTTTACCCATCTCTACCTATCAGCCAAAGGCCCTGCATGGCCTAGAGGACACAGATGAGGGTGGTTGATTTTGAATCAGAATGGGCAGTTATAAGTCACAGGGCAGGATATGGGTTTCCATTGTTGCCTTTGATTTGTAACCTACAACCTGAGGAAATGGTAAGAGACATTTGTTAGTTGATCTTCCAATGGTTTGCAAGCATTAGTAGATACATTAAAAAAGCAATGTGGGTTTTATGAAATGAAGATAAACCATTAGAAAACAAAGGTAATGAGATTCTTCAGGGCAAAGAGAGGAAGGCTGGTCATAAAAGTAAGAGGGCTAAAACTGGAACAAGAAGAGAATCTTAATTACTTGGTTAGTATGCTAGAAGAATAGGTACTGTAGCAAAGAAAAGGATGATACAGCATTTAGTAATTATCAAAGCTGACGACTGGGACTTTGGGAAGGATATAAAGAAGAGGCTGCTGAGTGGCTTGATATGTAGTGTAACTAGTACAGGACAGAAACATGGACTCTAAGAAAGGGCAACAAGAATAGGCTGTTGGATTTTGAGATGTGAGAGTGGAGGAGGATGGACAAGGTGTTTTAGATGGGAAGGAAGACAAAGAGAAAGTTCTAGGTTTGGTGCATGAGGAAGGGAAGCTTTTGAATAAGATGAGGAGACTTGGTGATACATTGCTCAAGGCTGCCTTAGAGGGAAGGGAGCACACTGCTCACTATTTCTTTGTCTTCCTGCACAGTATTTGTTGTCTTCCTGTAAACTACCTATTTCATTGTCTAAGTATCAGATTTTTTCCTTCTCAGTAGGCCATCCTGCGTTTGCCTGATCACTACATCACATTCACTCTAGTACATAGTTTTCCAATTTTGGAGATCATTCCTGTATTATATACTCCCTCAAAACTATGAAAACATTGGCCCCTATTTTTTTCATTTTCCTTCATGATCGCAAGACACCCCACCCCCCTGGAATCGCCCCTGAAGGCAACTAATGGAAGAAACATGAGAGTACAAGAATCCTAGAAATGAAGGTGAGGTAACCCTGTACAAGACGCTTAGGAACTAAGTCAATCAAGAATGTAAGAAAGCTAGGGAGAATTGGATAGAAAGCTGTTACGAGGAAGTAAATGAAAATATGAAGAAAGGAAACACTGAAACAGCATGCAAGCTAATGAAGAAACACTTCGGAGAGTGGAAAATGAGAACCAACAACATCAGAAATGGGAATGAGAATATATTGATAGAGGATGAAGACATTGGGAATAGATGGAAGAAACATGACAAAGAACTCTACCAAAGGCCGACGCCGCTGGAAGGAAACCTAATAAACAACAAAAGTGAGGTTGATGAGGAAGACCAGGGGCCATTCATACTGAGGAATGAATTCCATAGGGCAGTTAAAAACCTCAAGAAAAAGAAAGCGCCTGAAGCAGACAACATCAACGTGGGAATCATTAAAGTGCTCAGAAGTAAAGCCAAGGACAACCTGAGCAAAATTATAAAAAATAGCCACCAAAGTGGAACACTTTCAGAGGACTCAAAGGAGCATGATACCGAAGAAGGCAAGGACTGAGAAATGTGAGGAGCACTGAACGTTGAGTGTAGTGACACATGCATGAAAAATACATGCCTAAATAATTAGCTGAAGGATGGAAAGTTAAAATTGAAGACAACCTCTCGAATAACCAATTAGATAGGGAAGGGTTGAGGGTTACAGTCAACCAATTTTAGGATTGAATGACAAATGATGAATGAATTCTCTGTGAAACTCAAAGCTGCTCTATATTTTGTTCACCAACACAAAGTTTCAGTACTTTCTTGAAAATCACTCAGTGCACATAACTAAAAACAGCGTAACAGGACAGTTACTGCCTCAGTGCATGCATTTCCCAGAGTCACCAACAAATGGCACAAGCTGCTAAGTACACACTGCTTAAGTTTTTTCAACCCCAACCACTTTGGAAAGGTTGAAAAATCAAAATAGTTATGGGGCATGTGAGTTTCATAGTTACGAGTATCCAGTCCCGCAAAAAAAGCCCAAGTCACGGTATGTGCATCCATATTTTCTAGGAATAAAATATTTTTGTAGGGGCTACTGCTTCATGCCCCCTTGGTGGCGGGTTGTGCAGGCTGTAGTCTTGGTCAGCTGATTACTCCTGTGCCCTTCATAGCTCTTTGTCCCCCTTGCTCCTTGAGCTATAGTGGATGAAGTAATTCCCTTGGGTGAGACCACAGACTGCTGTACCCAGTAAGAAGTAGGAGGTACCCAGCAACTCATTCTCATGGCTGGGTATGCCCATGTTTTAAGATGATTCAGGGGAGTCAGCTTTACTGCATTCTTTCTGAATGTTTGCGCCATTTGGTTTTAAATATCTGATTTTTTTGTATTAAAATGTTTTAATTTTCTTTTGTTGATCTGTAGTTACAGCTATAAATACAAATAACATAAGAACTGTTGGTGGAAAATTAAAGAAAATGTTTCAGTGTTTTTTCTATATAAAAATGTTAAAATTTTCTTTTGTTGACCTGTAGTTATAGCCGTATGTACAAAAAAACATATGAACTGTCAGTAACAAATTATAGCAAAAATTGTACCAGGAAAAAAATCTTCTCTGGAACTCCCGTTTGCTTTTCATTTGCAAGCCATTATACTGGTTTGATTCTAATGAATTGGGAGCTTAAACCTGGTTGAAAGGAAGGAAATAGGAGCTGGTGGAGAGGAATATAAATGAAAGTGAGAAAATGGAAACATTTGTGAAGGATGGGAGATTATGAACACAGGAATATTAAGAGATAAGAATATAAGGAAATTGGAAAGGATAGGTGGATAAGTGTAGGAGATGACCCTGGCGAGAAGGAGAAGCCTCCTAAATTGCCCACCAATAGACTGTACAACCATTATGCCTCCATGCATTTTAATTTGCATTTTAGCAATGTGTGTAACTAGTGCCAGTTAATCAGGGACATCTTCAAGGGCATATGAATGATATCTTTAAGGGAAGTATTTCTTTAGGATGGTTGATGAATTTTCACAAGATAAAGGAGTTCATAGACTGAATAGGAATGCTATGAGGGGAAGAATTTGCAATGAATAATCTTAAAAAATATACCACTTAATCAAAAATTCAAATTTTCATTCATTTCTAAATGGACAATTGTAGACAATAGTCTCATTGTGCCACACTCTTCTTGTCGGCGGCCGGCGACTTTGGGGTCAAGAAAATCATGTCTGTTATGCAAAGAAGAGGCTATGAGACTTGTTGCCATAGATGAATAAAAGAATGTATTTTCGGCTATTTGTTGCGTTCAGTGGAGTCTGATTATTTTTCAGTTGTCTTAAATGCCGAGGAGAAACTTCAGGATCGTCTGGTTTATTTTAAGTCAATTAAGGTATCTACATTTTGGGACAAACATGTGAAAGGGTTCAATAAAAATGTGCTGCGGCCCAAACATTAATGACAAATGCGTTAGAGGTACAGTCCTAAACAAATGTGGTGAAGATAAACCATAAGAAGATGAAAATGATTAGATTCTCTAGAAGCAAGAATGCGGCTCTGAATGTAAGGGTGGGAGGGCACAAAATAGGACAAGTCCAGCGGATTACGTATTTGGGTAGCATTTTGGAGGAGAAAGAGTTAAGTGGTAGGGACATAAGGTGTAGAATTGCCATGGCTAAAGAAGCTCTTACAATGATGAGAGAATAGATAAAGGGGGGGAGGTTCTGAGCAGAGACGTAAAGAAGAGGCTGGTGAAGGCTCTAATATGGAGAGTGGCGCTGTATGGGTTGGAGACTTTGGGTACTGCGAAGGGAGTATGTATATATGTAGACTGGAGGCGTTTGAGATGTGCGTGTGGAGAGGGTCGGAGAGGGTGAGCGGGGTGGCAAGATGGACGAATGAAGAGGATATTATTATTATTCTAAGGGGCGGTTGCGGTATTTTCCGTCTCCTTCTATCAATCAATCATTCATTTCATCATTTTTCGCCATTTTTTATTATACATATTTATTGTTTCCGGGGGTGCCGCTCATTGGGAGGGTCTGCCGAAGGAGCTGGTTACCACAACCTTGGACCCCTATCCCTCCGAGCATGTGGCACCCCCTTCCACATATGCATTCGCCTCTTTTGTTCACGTCACATCATCATCAGCATCATCTTCTTCCTCCTGGTCTCGTGGTCTGCTTGGCCGGAATACTTCATTGATTTGCAGCGTCCCTTCTCCGTCTATGCCGCACTGGTATCCTCCGGTGCACCAGAAACCTTTAAAACTGTCTATATTGTTCGTCAATTCACTATATGTGTATTCCCTTATCAGCCTGTTCGTTAGGGCCTTTTTGAAGTAAGTGCAGTAGTCTGCCGTCCTCCTCTCCTGTTTCTCCACAGCCCTGAAACATTTGTAAATTGTGATTTTACCTAATGTGACTATGAAGTTTGCAAGATCCTGTTCTTTTTTTATGTTCGGTTTTTGTAGAGCAATATCTTTCACATTTTCATTTTACATAGAAGGCTTCTTGTCTTTTCTGGTCAGACTCTCCAATGGTCTAGACTTCCGATCCATAGAGTGCCGATCCATCTACATCTAAATCTACATAATACCCTGCGAGCCGCTGCATGGGCATGTGGCGGGGGAGAGGGGAGGGGGTATTGGGTCACCAGCCGTGTAAAGATGTAAGTTTTCGGGAGATGAATTGTTGACAAGTATTATTGGAGTGTATTTAGTGGAGCTCAATTTTTATTGTGGTCTCTTATTGTTCGCGGAAAGAACGAGTTTTTGTACCTATCTGTTCGGCAGTGTATCTCTCTTGTTTTATCGCTTTTGTCAGACCTAAAGATGTAATGAGGTGTCATGATAATATTCTCTGTGTCACTCTGAAAAATATCAGTTCTGAATTTCTCAAGCAACCTAAGCCTAGCGCGTAGCCTCCGAGTCTCTATGGGCTCCCACCTCAATTCCCCTAAGAGTTGTGAGACACTCTTATGTTCGCTCGTAGCAGTTTTTAACGAAGTGAGCTGCTTTCCTTTTATTTTATTAATTTTTTTGGTTAAATCTTTATGACCAGGGTCCCAAATGCTCACGGCGTATTCGAGATGTGGCCTATAGGCCACAGCGACCAGAGCGAATTAGCATCTCTCTTTGACTTTTTCATCCATGGACCATATATCCATACCATGGACCATATTCCGATCCATGGAATGGGTCATATATGGGAAATATGTGTGCTCGTATATGGGAAATTAATGCGGCCATATATGGAAACTATGTGGAGGTGTATCTTCTTCTTCTTCCTTCCAGGGTTAGGCTTTCAGCCTGTTCCGGCTTCACATCACCATCTCAACCTTGGCCTCCCAGCACTCTTTTCCCTAATGGCTTATATTCCAAAGCCTGCTTTGGAAACCTCTCTTTAGGCATTCGCTGTGCAAGCTCTTTCCACTTATTTTTGTACTCCACCAACCTATCTGATATTGCCCAAACACCTAGGTGTTTGGGCAATACTACACTAGCTAGTTCCTCTCTTATAGATGTACTCCTTAATTTATCTCTTATTGCACACCCCTTCACTGCTATAATTTGTTTTAATATAAAAAATCGTCAATACAAGATCTTCCTTTCCTGAAGCCATCTTGTTCTTCTAATAAAATAAATCGGAGATAGCTTGTAGCCTAGTATTAATAATTTTTCTATAGATTTTGTATACAGTATTTAGTAGACTTATGCCTCTGTAGTTCTCTGTGTTACTCCTCTCTCCCTTTTTAAACAATGAAACAACCCTGGCCACCCTCATTTCATCCGGGATTTCGTATTTTATTCAGCACATGTTGTACAAATGAGAATTCTTCTTAGTAGCGTTCTACCCCCATACTTTATTAGCTCCGAATCAATTCCATCTATGCCAGCGGCTTTTTTATACTTTGTTTTTTTTCAGAGCGTTTCCCAGTTCTTTCAGGTCAATAGGGTCTACACCAATTGAATTGAAGTGGAGGTATATATGGGAAATATGTATATAGATGCACGTGAATTTCACTATTCACGTACGAATCCAATGACCAACTTATTACTTGGTTCCTTTCATGCGCGTCTGGGACTAAATATGAAGAGGAAGTTTATGGTTAAAGGTTGCAAGATCATTCTTTAAATTCATTTATATTTTAATTTTATTTAAAACAATATGCAACTCTTGAGAAATGCCGAGCATAAAGAATAGGGAAAAAATTTCGTTGCCCTAATTCGTACTCAGCAAAAATACCACCGTCTATCGGCTCGCAGCATGGCAACTCGATACTCTCAGAGTACTCAAGAAAAGAAACTCCCAATGGATAATCATTGTAAATACAAAAAATGTCGGTTATCTCCGTCCTAATTCCACACGTCGAATATCAGCAGTTAATCTGACGATCTTTTTTTACATTGCGGTGGCATGTGGTACATGCACATTTCACTCCCCTATCCGGTTACAGCACTATCATCATGTGAAACACACGCGCATTTTAAAGCGAAATTCAAACGCTAGATATCACCGAACAAAAAGAAGCAAGCGACACATGGGCTCTTTTAGACACATCACGGAGTAATGAAGGCCGAAAAAGAAGAGAGCCTGCGAAAACACGCAAAATTTCCTGTCAGGGGCGAGCTTAAGCGTTTGCAAGGGATATAGCAGTGCCCATGACCCGTTATCTCCTGGGGCCCAAGTCTGTAACTTTGAGCGCCTCCGATGGGAGAAAGAGATCTCTCCCGTAACTAGCTCCCATCCCAAGTCTTAGAGACCGGGTGAAGAATACTCAGCCGCATTAGAGATAAATCAACATACAGCTTGGAATATAGTCGCAACAAGAATAGCTACAAAAATGCCTTCAATTTGTCGGTGTAGCAAGTGCACTGATCACTTCTCAACCTCGTATCAGTAGGGTAATTAAGATTAGCAGTCACACACTCTGGGAATATACGAACAAATAGATGAGGGAACACGTTAAATGTACTTGTCCTCATTACTCTTCTAATTCTTAATCAATATAATACAAATATTATGCTCATGTTCAGCTTTCTATGCGACAAATTCAGACTTAACTCATATGGACGAAGTATTTGTTGTTTTCCAAACAGAATTTAATCATCACGAATTCTATACTACCATTGGTCGAAACGTAAAAATACCGTCGTAGTGCGTACTTTTCTCCTTGGGAGTCTATTTACGTCGGCCTCGGCAGGCCGACGTTAGTTTTCTCCCATCTGGGGCGCCGGAAGGCGCTTCGCCGAGCATACTGACTTGGGCCGGGCGGCTCGTACTCTCCAGGCGCTTCGTGTTTCTTCTTTCTCCCAGAGAAACTCGTACCCTCGTCACAGACTACGGATGAGACAGAACGCTCGAAAGGGCGCCCCACGAAGCTCTTTTCTCCCGTTTTCGGGAGAAAACCAAGTTACAGACTTGGGCCCCTGGTGTCTCCCGTGTATCCCCCAGTCAGCCGGATAGCTGTAAGGACTGGAACTTAGCCTCTCCGCGACTCGATGGAGGTTCGCGATTAACGTTTTTTTTTGCGTTTTAAACAAACAACTACACGCGGTTCTTGTAAGTTACCAGTTTTGGGGTTACGGAAGCTAACGAAAGTAGCGTGTGCTTAGCAAAAACCTTTTACTAACGTGAAAATAGTGTTAGTGTGCTGTTAGGGTAACCTTATAAGGGAACTAAATGTAGCAACGTATAAGCAAATACACATGGGATTAATTTATGGGGATGATCCAATGGAACACAGAACTTGGGTGAGAGGCAGTGGGATATTAAATACTGTGACATAGGCGGTAGGATGTTGCATAGGTAAGGGAGAAAAAGGAAAGGCATTTTAGAGGGCATGAATGCGGTAAAAGTATGGAGAGACAAAGAAGAAAATTATGTACACTATATGCAAATGGAGTATATTGTTTATTATAAATGCTTCATAAATCAATACGATGAGGAATTCATTTTTGAAAGGCTATGAACCTTCCTCAATCAGACGACTACGACGACTTATAACAAGTAATAATTATTGTTAATAATATGTAATATTGGCCTCTATTCAGCTGTATTGAAATATCTGACCTACTTGTATGCAGGCCCGATCCTACCCGGGGGTGCGACGGGTGCGGCGCACACGGGCGCCGCCAGCCGGGGGGCGCCGCGCGGACTCCCGTGAGTCACAAAGTAGATCTCATGAATTGGTGTCGGAGGGCGCCGTGCGGGAGCGCGCTCCTAGCAGAAAAGATCTCATAATACTATCGTATTCTGAAAATTTGCGACGTGCACGAGCGCGCCCAATTGTCGAGGAGTGGGGGCGAAGGGGAATAGAACAATATTCGCTTCGCAAAGCAGACGATTTTCCTTCAACGTTTACGAGCTATGGAAAATAGTGAAGAATTTTAGAATCGTCTCTCCGATTGTGGTCATTCATACAAATTCAAGGTAAGAAAATTTATTTTATCGAATGATGTGAAGGGTTGTTGTCAAGCTCTCGTAAATTTTGTTCTTGAAAGTGTTTCTCGAATAAAAACCGAGAGGATTGTGAACCAACATTTCTGCGGTCGAAATTGCATCCCGACGACGAATCAAATCGGATGGAGGGGGAGAAAATTGCTAAATAATAAATATGTGAACCCTTTTTTCCTTTTTTCCAAACTCAAGAGAGGCGGAACTGCTCTAAACTTTGCAGTTTCGTGTTGATATAATGTTCATGAATATAGGGTGACTGCTCCAGTCTCCGCCTGGAATCAGTTATATATACCACCGTCATCCCTTGAGATTGAGGATTGTTGGCAAAATTTTTCCCTTTTTCTCTTCAATGTAGGTCGCCAGGAAAGAGAGTGGAAATATTCCAATTTTGACTCGTTTCCCAAATCAAAATCCAACTGGTCGCAAAAATGAAAGATCGACGCAAAAATGATGGTTCAACTCATGCTGACACCCTGGTTGCCCATTTGTACATTAACCCCTTGAGTCACCATATAGATTTTTTGATATTTTGGCCGGAAATCCGTTCCTAGATTCAACCGGTTTCAAAATCGCGAATCTCAAGAATCCAAAGAATCTCGACAATAGTCCATTACACCTTGAAAGGTTCCAAATTTGATTTTTTTTCTACCCTTTTCAGATGTCCGGTGCACGAAAAAAGCCTTCCGGGGCTCAATATAGAAAATGGAAAAGAGAGGAGGAATCTGCTAAGAAAGCATGCGTTTCGATAGGACACTTTTTAAAGCCACGTGCCTCACAGACAGATGACGACACTCGGGAAGATATTAGTGTTCACGAAGAAGAGGCTCATGACGAGGGCATGACGAGGGCAATATGACACTTGGGCTTGAGACATCTTCTTCAAACATTTCAACGAAAGTGGTGGAACCATCCATTCAAGATTTTTCGCTTGAAACCCCCGCTGTCCCAGCCGCAGAAGAACATGACCCAGAAGATTTTGCACCATCGACTGAGCCGGTCTCCAGGATCTCTCAAATGACCAGTCACTATACCAAAATATATAAAGACCCTGGCCTGTGGTCAAACATATTGTCAGACAATGTGATGATGGGGTTAATAGAGTTGGGGAACATATCAGCTGACAGAACAGGAAGTAAAATTTCCTGCAGACAAAGATGGCAGGTGCTTCTCCTCTATATATTATAAAAAAAATTGAGTAATGGTGAAACGATTCCCAGGACCTGGATAATCTATTCTCAGTCAAAAAATAGCGTGTTCTGTTTCCCTTGCATGATTTTTAAGTGTTCGTCTAGTGTTTTTGTAGAAGGGTATAATGATTGGCGTCATTTATCCCAGAATGTGGAACGACATGAAAAATCACAAGGACATATTTCCACCGTCAGAGCGTGCCATGAATTGAATAAATCGATATCATCGAACAGGACTGTTGATTCTCTCAATGAACAACGGATAAGACAAGAAAAAGATCGCTGGGGTTCAGTATTAAAAATTATTATTTATATTGTGAGATTTTTAGCGGGTCAGAATTTGGCTTTCAGAGGGACAAAGAGTCAGTTATATGAGCCGCAAAATGGTAACTTTTTGAAATTAGTCGAAACAGTGGCAAAATTCAACGAAACTATGTCTGACCATGTCCAAAGGATTGTGAGAGATCCGTCCAGCATGCCTCATTATTTGGGGTGTCACATCCAGAATGAGCTAATTGAAACTTTAGGGGATCAGATCAGAGGAGAAATTATTCGGCTTTTAAGACTTTGCAAATATTACTCTATTATTTTAGATTCTACCCCGGATGTAAGTCATCAAGATCAACTGACTGTTGTCGTCAGATTTGTTCTAATCAATAGTAAGAATAAACTAGTAGAAATCAGAGAACACTTTTTAACTTTTATTGCGGTGTCTGACTCAACCGGGCAAGCTTATGCAGATATAATCCTCGCGTTTTTGAGGAACCACAATATTTGTTTTCGTGATTTGAGGGGGCAGGCTTACGATAACGGTGCAAATATGAAAGGGCGGCATAAAGGTTTGCAAAAAAAAATAATTGACCAAAATCCACGAGCTTTTTTTGTGCCTTGTGCAGCGCATAGTTTAAATTTAGTAGTTAATGACGCCGCAAAAGCATCCTTGGAAATCGTCAATTTTTTTTCGACTGTACAGGAGCTTTATGTTTTCTTTTCTGCCTCGACTAAACTATGGAATGTTTTAAAAAATGAAATCCCCACTCTAAGCTTAAAAGCACTTTCCGATACCCGATGGGAGAGTCGAGTTGATGCAATCCGGGTTCTTAGATTCAATATAGAAAAAATATATGATGCTCTTTTCGCAATCTATTCAGATACGTCCAAAGATTCAGAAACTAGAGATGGAGCACGTTCATTGATTAGAAAAATTCATTGTTTCAAGTTCCTTTGCTCTGTTGTGATATGGTACAAGGTACTAACACAAATCAATGTGGTGAGTAAATGTATGCAAGAATCGACTGTGATATTACCGAGTATTATGTTGTTGTTAGAGAGTGTCAAAAAGTATTTATCTGATGCCAGATCAGATAATGGTTTTATTAATATTTTAGAGGAAGCCACGAAGATGGCCGAGGATATTGACTGTGATGTTTCATTCCCTAAGATCAACGCGGTAAGACCACGCACAAAGAAACGGTTGTTTGATTATGAAAGTCCTGATGATCCAGTAAAAGATCCACGGGAGGCATTTAAAATCAATTTTATTATATGCTATTGGACACGGCGCTGTGTGAAATTGAAGGGAGATTCGAACAAATGCACAATAATTACATGAAATTTATTTTTCTTAATGGTCTCCATGAGTTCCTTAAGCTTGCATCCGCAGAGAAAATCGACAAAATCCGGACTTTAGAATCCATGCTAGAGGACCCCACAGTGAATGAAAAGATATTGTCGCGCAAGATTTGCTGGATGACATAGAAAATCTCGGCCCCTGTCTTAAACCTGGAATGACTGCTATGGATGTGATTCAATATTTGGTAGCAAATGGTCTTCTATATTCGTTTCCCACCCTCATGATCGCTCTGAGAATTTTCCTAACATTGCCCGTTACTGTGGCAAGTGGGGAAAGGAGTTTTTCAAAATTGAAACTAATCAAAAACTACCTGAGATCAACAATGGGACAAGAAAGACTCTCAAATTTAACCATCATTAGTATCGAGAAAGAAATTGCTGATGAAATAGATGTTTCAGATATTGTAAAAGATTTCGCGTTGAAAAAGGCCAGGAAAGTTGATTCCAAATAACCTCCAATGGATGTATTGAAAAAATATGTATGCACAATTTGAATAATAAATATTTGATCATTTGTACATGAAACTTTTGTCATTCTTCTTCGAGAAACGAACACGTTGAAAATTGGCAGGGGGGGGGGGGGCGCTGGACCGCTCTCGCACACGGGCGCCAAATACTCCAAGATCGGCCCTGCTTGTATGCATGGTACTGATTTATGTTTGCAAAAAATATGCAACGAATATATATTACAAAGTCATATCTAGCACATATATGGCACATATATTGTTGAAACAACCGAGTCTGGACATACTCGGCCGCTTACTCGACTCGAGCCCAAGAACAGCCGGCGAGTAACACACTTGACCGCTTAGACTGTCGCCCAGGCTAGCCCGGGCGTAATGACTCGGCTTCGCACAGTTTCGTGTCCACTATAAAATCAGCTTCACTCTTCCTCATACCTGACGTTGCCGTAAGTCTTTCGCCAAGTCTCCTCATGGTGTGACGACTATCTTGTGAATATTTTTTACAATTATAAAAATATTGCACCGCAAGTTAAACGCCTTTAAAATCATGCCTGTACCTAACTTGCTATGCTACAAGTATTTGGAACGCTACAAAGCGGAAAAGAGTTACCTACAGGAGGTAAGGCGACATTTATCGTTCTAAAATGGAATTGCGGTAATGCGCGAATAAGTTGGCGATATATTTTAGACATCTCGGCGAGAAATCGAGTTTGCGCGATGACTGGAGTAACTAAGGATGAAGTAGATGAGATTACAAAACATTTCTCGTTAAATTTAGGAACAGTTCTGCGAAGAGGAAATAACTGCGGGTAATTCATTCATAAGGCAGAGACTTTTAGGGGATTATTTGGTATGATAGCGTAACCATATTGGTGTACATGCTGGGATACCAATGCCTACGAATGTTAGCCGGGTGTGACCGAGTCCAAATTTGAAACTGACATGCGAAGACGAGGGGCAATTCGTGACGACGACGCTAAATTCAAGTTGAGCCGTACTCGGCCGCTGATTTTCTATTACGCCGCAAGGGTACGGGATCTACACCAATTTCTCCGTTGAAAAGGTAGCTGAGGCAATGACTTCTAACCAGCCGACTGATTATGGCCGAGTATGGTGGCCGATTAGGAGGGCTCTAAATCCGGTACTTCAGCCTTCACAACTCGACTTTCAATGGATTATATCATCAGAATCCACCAAACGTAACAAACACCCGGGAGGCATTTCTTAATCCTTAAAAATCTAATTTTTTCCTTATAAGGAGTCAAGCAGCCCTTCTGCTGTAACTCCTATTGTTATTTTGATGCCGACGTTTTCGTCTAAGTAGACGTCTGGACGAAACAAGTCCTTTACCTCAATGTCACCGACTTAAGCCGAGCGCTAAAGGCCTCGCGTGAAAGTGACGGAGCAGACTTGACTCATCCACGGCCAATGTCGGATGTCCGCTCCCCGCGAAGTCACGATATGGAGGGGCATGAGAAGTGGCCGATCGGAAACAAAAGCGAACCGTGATGAATGGTGTGAGGTAGTCACCTTCCACATTAGCACCCACAAACTGTCTCCCCGGGCTATGTACAAGTCTCATACCTTTTTTTTGCGTAATACGCGTGATTTTTCTTGACCCAGAGTCAGCGGCCTTCGTGATAATATTTTCATCCCCCGATTCCCAAGTATTTTTCCATTCACACACCGAGCGGAATATGAATTTTGTTAAAAAAAATGTTTTAGACTGCTTTCTCATGCTCAGAAGTTCGGTTCCGAGCAATGGGTGGCCATGAAGAGGTCATTGGGTCACGGATTGTGTAGCCCAGGAGGTCCTGCAAGATATATGATCAAAACTCAACAACCTAAATCGATGGAGCTCGTTGACTATGATAAAATAATTTTTATTAAAACTATACGCTATGGTCATAATTAGTCGTCTGCTTTCGCAGGTCCTTGGTGCCTCCATCTCTCTCTGTCCTCTGCTCTCCTCTTCATCTCTCTATAACTCCCTCCATCCTTCAGGTCATCAATCATCTTTCTTTTCTTTCTTTCTCTTTCGCGGTTTCCATCCACCATTCCTTCCAGTACATCTCGTAACAAACATTTCCTTCCCAGTATATGTCCCATCCAGCTCTTCTTCCTATCTTCATTGGTCTTCACGAGCTTTCTTCCTTCTTTTATTCTCTCCAACACCTCTTCATTCCTGACCCTATCAGACCACTTGGCGCTATGGTATGCTAATAAAAAACATGGCGCTCCCTTAGGGGCAAGTGAAATGGAATGTATTGTCAGTCTACCGAAGTAGATCGGGCCAAAATAAATTAAAGATGGGAGGGCAGAAACTAGAAACAGTTCCACATCGTAATCTACATACTATCTGAGAGCCGCCGCATGGGCGTGTGGTAGAGGGTGTTAGGACACCATCCGTGTAAAGGTGAAGGTTATAGGGAGGTGAAAACGCCTATTTTGGGGGTGATTTGAGTGGAACTCAGTATTTACTATGGACACTTATTGTGGCGTGGAAAGCACAAACGTTTTTACCCATCAGTCCGGCAATTTATGTCTTATCCAAAGTTTTGATGCGCAATATACTATGCGTTTCAACTCTCCCAGTCATCGTCAGGTACATTTTAAGTCGGGGTTAGAGCCCGGAAAAACTGCCCATATACTCACCTCCCGTCAATCGGTTGCCGGCTCAATCGAATGCACTTATTCGAGTGCAGAGTCAACTAAGTCTTGATATGCACGGTTGCTAACTCGACAAAAGTCCGTTGTCAGCCGGCTAGTATGAGCACACTCGACGCCAGCTTCGATTGTCGCCCAGGCTAGCCGAAGCGTAGTGATTCCGCTTCGCATAGTTTCTTGACAATAATTAAGTCAGCAACTCTCTTCCGCATACCTGACACTGCTGTGAAAGTCTTTCGCTAAGTCTCCTCGTGGTCTGACTATTAACTTGTAAATATTTTTCACACTTATGAAAATATTACAAGGCAAGTTAAACGGCTTTAAAATCATCTCCAAAATAAATTCATTTCCTACCGATATCGATACTTTTTCTCCATCGCCAAAAAACTTCACCAACTTGCCGTCAACGCATCATTCGTACAGTAATCAGCGAACCTAGACAGTAACAAACTTAAACGCCGTCTAAAGGTCGTCTAACTGCACTATGAAAAACCGATCGTATTAAATAGTATCACAGTGGAAGTTGCTCATTTTCTCATAGTGGAGTTATGTTCCGTTTTCACTCTATATGGCCTGAAACTACAGATTATTTTCCAGGTCGTCTATTTAATTTTTTTTGTCTTTTTGTGTTTGTTACAAGTACACTTTATTTTGGCAATGATGCTGTACGTAGACTATTTTCTCCATATAAATGAAGAAATGCATCCGGCCAACTTGCTTTGCTACTCGATTTCAGAGAGCTACCAAGCGGCAAAGAGTTCGCTAAAGTAGATTAAGGCGACATTTTAACGTTTAAAAATGGAATAATGGTAATGCACAAATAATTCAACGTTATATTTCAGGCATCTCTGTGAGAAATCGATTTTGCACGACGACATTATTAATTAGAGATGAAAAAGATGAGATTGCAAAGCATTTCTCGCTAAATAAAGGAACATCCCTGTAAAGAGGAAATTACTGCTGGGTATTCATTCATAATGCATAGACTTATGAGATTATTTGGCGTGATGACATAACCATATCTCTCATATCATATGCCCGCAAATTACTCAATATTGTCTTTTTTCGAACCTTGCACACATGCTTGAGTGCCTATGCCTACGAAAGTCAGCCGGGCGAGGACGAGTCCAGAAACTGAGGGCGCCTCATGCGATTCATTGCGACGACTGGTTGAGTATGAACGTACTCGGCCATATGTGTAGCCATACTCGGACACGGTTTCTGATAACTCCGCCAGGGTGCGGGCTCTCCACCTGTCTCGCCGTCGAAAAAGTCGCTGAGGCAGTTACTCATAACTAGGGTTACCATAGTTCCATCAAAAAAAAGAGGACACTTCTTATAAAATAGAGGACACTTCTTATTTTGTTACTTTTTCCACAATTTTAATCATAATCATCATTGCATTCATATTTTTCATCACTGTGTTTTGTTCTTTTGTGCCATGAATATTTGGAAGATGAAGAAATCTCTGTTAAAAGTTTTAGGTTTCCCAGCGAGTATTCATAATAGCTTAAGCAGTCGAAATGCTTAAATTGTACCGAACACACACTACACCTTTCATGTTTTCTATTTTAAATCTGGTCCTGTCTTTGGTCCTCTGTGCGCTAACAAGAGAAAACACACGTTCTGTAATAGCATTATGACTAGGAACAAAAAAAAAAGAATTCAGCAATTATTACAAGTGCAGAATGGTACACATAACTAGATGACTGATTGAAATATGCACACCACACTTCACCTGCTGGTTGGTTTTGTTTTCTTTCATAGTTCTTTAAAAATTTTGTGAAATCACAAATTTTATCAAAACACTTTGTGTCATTTAGTCTTACGTTTGTTTTTTCATTAAGATATGTGATACAGTTTTCAATGTCCTCCCAATTAAGAGTTCTTGAAAGCTGCATCCATTTGAGTGGTTCAAACTGTTGATATTGAGCCAACCATTTCTTTTATACTCCATAGTAGTTCTATACACAGCTTGTATCTCCTTGCAAATGCTATCACACTCATGTGAGTAACCTTCCTCTCTTTTTTGTGTAGTTATTTCCTTTTTTTAAGGACTTAAAATTATTCTAGTATCTTCCCTCAAGAGTTTCTAAATTGGATTCCAAAATAGAAATTGTTTCAGTGACACAATTTGATTCTCCAAGTATAATATATTATTGTTGAAAACTGACATTAATGAGTGAACAAACAATAGTTGTGCTTCACTTTATCAGGTTTTATAATACTAATGATTGTAACTACAGTTACAATAGTTAGTATTATAATACCTGCTAACATTCTAAAACCATTAGAATGCACTGTTATCGCAGTCTAGGCTCACCCTCTCCAGATGAAATGACCATAACAGGCCTTCGAAACCTGGGGTGAGAGGAGGACACTAAAGATAAAATGGAAGAAAAATATATAAAATGATGAATTTCACAGGGGAGTAAAAGAGGAAAGGATAATTTGGAACATCATACAAAAAAGAAGAAGCAGATGGTATAGACACACCTTGAGATACAATGGATTTGTGAGGAATATAAGTGAAGGTAAAATAGAGGGAAAAGTCCCCAGAGGAAGACCCAGGACTAAAATCATGGACTAAATAAAGAGGAAAGTACATAGGAAGAGATAACAGGAGGTAAAGGAACTAGCATTAGACAGGGAAAGGTGGAGAGCTGCAAGTCAACCAATCTTAGGCTTGAACAACCAATGAATGAATGTCTTCTTCTTCAGTGTTCAACCCTGGGGTTGGTTTGCAGCAGTGCGCCATTCCTCTCTTCTGTCTGCTTTCCTCTTCATTTCCGTGTATGTGGTGCAACCCATATCATTCACAATCTGCTTCATGAATGACATCCTTGGTCGTCCCCGGCGATTTCTTCCCTCTATAGCTCCTTCTGCTATTGTTAAAATGATGTGCCCTACGAGTTTGTCTCTTCTTATTTGGATATGCCTCCACAGGGATCTGGTTTCTTGAACTCTTTTCAGTACCTCTTCGTTCGTGACTCTTATCTTTCCAGCTGGGCTTCAACATCCTTCTGTAGAGCCACATCTCCAGGGCTTCTAGCCGCCTTCTCTCTTGTTTTCTTATTACCCATGTTTCGCTCCCGTATAGGGCCACACTCCAAACAAATGCTTTCATCATCCGTTTCCTTATTTCCAAACTGATGTTCTTGCTGGTGAGTAGGTTCTTTCTAAGATAGAATGCAATTTTGGCCTGATGTATTCTCCTTACAATTTCTTTCTGGCTTCTACCATCTCTTGTTATTCTGCTTCCCAAGTAGGCAAATTCCTCTACTACTTCTAGCTTCTCTCCTCCAATTCTCATTATTAGGGGTTCATACTGTTCTTCATTACTGCAAACCATCACCTTGGTTTTGCGTTTGTTTATTCTCATGCCATACTGTTTACAGAAAATCCTACCCATTGTGACGAGCATCCTTTCTAGATCTTCTTTGGTCTGTGTGATCACAGCAATATCATCTGCATAACGGGGTGTTTGAATGAATGTATGGCTACTAAATCTACTACGCTTTTAAGACAGTACCTACTACACTATTAAGACAGTAAGACAGGTTACGGGACTGGTCTTAAAATATATGTACACCTTGTTTGAAAGAAAGAATAAATGTTATAAAGTATAAATGTAACATCCGTTGAATATAGACTGGATGTACAGCAATTG
Source organism: Ceriagrion tenellum (assembly GCA_963169105.1). Classification (NCBI taxonomy): domain Eukaryota; kingdom Metazoa; phylum Arthropoda; class Insecta; order Odonata; family Coenagrionidae; genus Ceriagrion; species Ceriagrion tenellum. The sequence continues at coordinate 27,282,887 of OY720639.1, forward strand.
ATGATTAGTGGAGGTAATCCTATTTCCATCTAAACTTGCGTTTACCGGTACATCATTTCTCTCTATAAAAGTATTGCTTTCTATGCCGATGAAATCCACAAAGCCAAAGAACTTTTCTACAGTTTTAAAAGAGGTGGATATTATGATGTAATCCGACGAATTAAATTTTGCACACGCGCCAAGTTTGTCGTGTCTCTATCTCCTTAGCGTCTCCCTTTCTTGCGAAAACGAAATCAATTTCCGTCCCACAGCCGTGGTGGCGACATCTTTATTGAAAATCAATGAATGGCAAGATTCCAAGAATGAAAAACCCCATGGTATTTTGTTCCAACAGAATATCCCTCAAATTTAATATGATAAAAAGTCCAATCCTTCTTAAAATAAATCTAAGAGATCAACGATGAACTTGCACATAGCATAGGTGCGCGCAAGGAATTGGATGGGTGTTGCGGCTTTCTCTCTGCTTTTCCATCCCGATGGTTCGGGTTCGAATCCCGACAGTGACGGAGACTAATCAGTGATGTGTACGGAACCGTAGATTGATCGCTAAGGATGCTCGATTTTTGGGAAATAATTTATTGCTCGATAACAGATCAGTCGGAACATAGCGATTAACCACGATAGATTATTCGAGTAGAAATAATCGATAGTTTCGTTTACTGACTGATTGATTTCTTTGAAGCATAAAGCGAACTCTTGGCCATGTTTTGGCATATCTTTGATGGATAATACATATTCCTTTTATTCGCCATCGCTTTTCTTTGGTGGCCACCGAGCAGACTTCAAACGAAAGCGCTGTTTAATGTGATGCAACAAAAAAATAACACGGACCACGGTTTCCTTTTCAGTTCCTATGGGTGAATGCTCGACTCGTCATCACCACTTCTCCTAACAAGGGCTCGCAGTCTCGTCATAAAGGGGTGCGACCGCACGAAGCCTCGGTGGTCGTGTGGGAGCAGGGCCTGTGACAGAGGAGAGACAAGCTGAGGAGGACAGATTGAACCGTAATAGCTCTGGAGACACTTCAACTAGTTAGCCCGACGTACTTGTCCGAAGAGCTCCAGAATGACCGTTATTTGGAGGTGATCACTAGCCACATAATTAGCATAAACCCTATAATTATGTGCAAGAGATAATCGGTTGATGGTCGTCGGAACGCTCGGCCACAATAATCAATCATGAAAATAATCGGACGGTGACTTTTTCAATGATGAGAAGAACACTAGGCATTTTTACACAGAATTTTTATTTAGGTACAACTAGTTTCAAAGTATAGGTATCATATTCAGGCTCATAAAAAATCTGGGGAAAATATCTGGTGCTCTTTTCCACGAAGCCATGTCTAAATTCATCAAGTTGCGACTTATTATTGAATCTACCAATTGAGTTAGGTTTAACGGCAATAGAGTAATAATCCTCTTCATTTTGAAGGCGCGGGCTCCTATATCCTGGAACAATTTCTTTCTTTATCTCAGCTCACGTCATCCACTTTTTACTCCATCTATCAGGCCTTATTCTCTTCCTTACTTGCTTACCCAATATGCCCTCCTCTCTATCCCGGTCTTCTGCATCCCCTCGCCCTTCATTATATATTCCATCCTCCTATTCCACATCATCTTAATTTCTTTCAGAAGTTTCTTCCCATCACCCATCGCACTAAACACTTCCTCGTTCATCTTTCTTTCACACCACCTCATTCTTCTCCTCTTAACCCACAAGTGGGGTAGTAAATGAAGTCGATAGAGCGGACCGGAGATGTGAGGCAGAGCATCCGTGATGTTGACACAACAAGAGGCTAGGATTAACTCGGTGAGTTCAGGTGTGACTTCGTGAAAATTAATCATGATATCTGAATTAATTTGACAATTGAATGTAAAGAACACTTTGTATTTTTTCCACAGTTTATTTTCAATCAGACTACTAGTTTCGACGCGAAGGCGTACCGGTGGATGACGCCTATGCGTCGAAACTGGTGGTGAGATTGAAAATTAATTGCGGAAAAATACAAAGTGGACCTTAAATTCTTTTGTAAAATTAATTCAGACATCAAGAGGCCAGGATATGATGACGATATTATTAAAGGTAAGTGTAATGATAGGAAAGCAAGGACGGGTTAGGAACAGGACGTGTATCCCAGACGGGAAGCTAGAAATGATTTATTAAATGGTGATCTACTGGTAGATTTCTTACGGATCATATTAACTCTTCCCCGAAAGCACTAATTATTATGAGATTAATGCCGTAAGTCCCAACCGTGGTCGCGAAGTTTTAAGCTACGAAGTTATCAGTGAATAGTCGGCAAGTGCAATACAGTCAGAGCGTGAGAAGTAAGGGAGATGAGGGGTTCGTGTTATTGTTATGGCTGTGGTAGGTACTACCATTTACAGCGGCCAATGAGAAATTTAACGAGGTTTATCGCAAGGTAGTGTAGCTAGTTAGTTGGTATACTTCCCAAAGCCTCTATCTTTATCTGCAACCTAGAAGTAATAGCACGTCGTGTGTACTTGCGCTACAACTCTTGTATCTCTGTCAATTTTTATACATATTTACAAATTCATTAATACAAATGGTTTCTCTAGCATGAGTGACATGCGTAGGTATAGCGCAATGCATGTCGGTGAAATGTCGCCTCCCGAAACTTTTTGAATGATTTTTCCAATGTGCACCAATAACGGTAGTTTCATTAACTGTATGGGGGAACAGTGTAATACATGTTGGTGAGATTTCTCCAATTTTTATCGGATTTCAGTCCGGTTGATATGAGTCCGGTCCATGATGGCCGACGTTTCGATACTCGAATCGAGCATGGTCCTTAGGGCAGAGGTGAATGACAGCTTTGAGAAGTTAATGCGCTGTGAATGAACGAGATCCTATTGTTAGCGCCCATTTAGAATTCGCGCCAACGGGACCTCACGGGGGAGGGATACCCAGCAGATGACTATCTGATACGGCAGAGCTGACGCCACGAGCATGCGCAAGGAGGTGGAGACCTAGCTACCTGTCTGAAGGCGGCAGATAGTTATGTGAGCCCTGGCCTGGGGAGACGCATGGTCTCTCGTTGTATTTGATGTCACGCCAATCAAGGTGTCTGTTTGAGAAGACATGGGTCTCATTTCAGTCTCCGCGATTGATTTCCTGCTCTAATCCCTCCCGATATCTAACTCTATTTTATTTCGGTGTCAACTCACCCCCTGCCCTACACCCATGAGGTACAGTGCAGACGGATTTCTTCGACTGCAGTAATCCGAGCACAGGATGGGACATTAAACAGTTGACCGATTAGCGTTTTTCCAAATCAACGCTGACGACGGGTTTCTCTCCAAACTTCCTCCATTCACAAATACATAAACTTGAGGTGGGGTCGCGGTTTCTTCTTTCGGCGCTGTTCAAAACGCAAACCGCTCAAGAAGGGAAATGCTCAGTTGCTATCTTATGAATCCACTCCACTGATTACGACTAGTGATTTAGAGCACCGGCCAAAAGTTTATGAATTACGATTAGGTGTTTGCTCTTAGGAGAGCAGTAGAAAAATAATGATAACGCGAACGTCACTTCATGGGGACCAGTGATAGCACCCCAGTTCTCACCAAATTATCTGACAGAGGCGAAAATGACCTCAGTTATTGGTCGCCTCCATCAATTACTGCACCTTATACGCAGGACGACGTGTGGTATCACACGAACTGATTCATGGGGTGTGATCATTAGATGCATCAACTGAGGAAAAATCGGAATTTTTGCCAGCGTCTTTAAATTTCAGGGTACTGTGCATCCGAAAGATTTTGTAAAAGTTTAATAGTGCTACATAACGTGCTGGAAGAATTGGATGTTGCAATTAAAAAATCGGGAGGAAACGATGACCAAAGCATAGGAACGAACTGTCGGCATGCTTAGCATTGCCTGTCAAAGGCAGTGCGTGCAACCGTCCGCAGAACTATCGCAGGGCACGCGACACGCGATTCGATGGCACGGATTCAAAACACATTGGTCTTCTCGTGCGCGAGGGCTCATTAGCGGCTGACGGAGAATTTCTCAAGTCCCCCGCACCGGCCGATTACGGAGAGCGCTGATCTTGGTGCTGGTCGAGGTGCACGCCCGCAACTCTCTCCCAAAGGCATGGCGGTTATATAATCACCACGCCATTGTATTCGGGTGAACATTAACGAACAGTGGGTGGCAGACGAAAGCCATTACTCGACTGGCAGTCACGTTGCTTCCACATCAAGAGCAAGGCAATCTGATATTTCAACCTGTTTTCGGCATGCATAAATCATTTATCGTGCATCCATGCATGTTTCAATTTTATCCACATTTTCTAGATGAATATATACCAATGTATATATGTACCAATCTGAGAAACGATGAGTAAAGAGAGGACGGAACAACAGAACCTGTATTGACTGGTAGAATACTCCAATGAAATTTTTTTATCATTAAAGTAATCGACCGGTTAAAGCTAGGCTTTACTGAAAGTCAGAGAAAATTTTTCTGATTTTCATACGGAAAGGGTCTTAGCTGCCTCAATCATTTCTATGAATGACTATCATATTCTCAGTAGTTGATAGTTGAGATGAACTCCCACCCCCTTTCCGGTAGAAATGACGAAAAAGAAAAATCTCTTAGTAAATTCCACACTTAAAACTTATATTCCCGACCTAGGTTTCGATTGCCTTGCAATCATTTTCAAAGGCCTTTTGGTCCTTTGTCCTTTGAAAAGGTCATTCGAAAATGATTTCAAGGCAATCGAAACCTAGGTCGGGAATAAAAGTTTTAAGTGTGTAATTTACTAAGAGATTTTTATTTGTCGTCATGTCTGCGGTAACATTCCGCAAAGTTACGCCCTCAGCCATGAAGTTTACCCTTTTCGGTGTTTTCAATGTAACACACTCCTGTTAACCTTCCTTTCGTCTGGCTACTACTCATCGAACCATCAGGAATAACATAGTAAAGTTCATAGAATGTTATATTATTCACTTTGGGTCGCCTTCGTAGGATAGATGTTATAAAAAACGATCTATTGTTATAAATAATACTCAGTATTATTGATATTTTTTATTGAAGCCGGTTAAGGCCGGCCTGAGTGGAATCTATTTAAAATCCTTTCGACTTATACTGAGGCAAAACCCAATCTCCTTGCACGATTTCTGTGCCTCTCATAAAAGGGCCCTCGAGTGTCATAATGGCAGCTATGTACATGGGGACATTGTAAGAATCCTTCATATAGCAAAGCTCATATGTTAATGTAATTTAGTCTTCCCAGTATTTTTGCTTGTCTGTTTATCAAAAGCCTCATAAATATCGTTCTGGGAAGAAAGAAAAGAGAGAAAGAGGAACTAACCAATCCCTCCTCCCCGAATCGAAAACCGAATAATTATCTTTCCTTAAGAAACAAATTTTCTTGAATGGCCTCTATTTCTACTGATGGAGGGTTTCACCAATTCAGCCATTCGCAAGTTTTGAATGGAGAAAGTCTGAACCTTTGGTTGGTTTACCTAATATCCCTGAGGAATTAACCATGGATTTAATTAATTTTGTTGGAATAATTTCTGATTAGTGACCCCTAATCGAATCGTGCATTTTGGCATATATTAATCAAATTTTTATAAATTAATATGTACCATTTATTGAAATTTGGATTCAGTAGAAAATTTTGACTGTATGACCAAAATAATCATCACAGTTAACTCTAACCTCCAGTTTGAGGAATGTAACCGACACGGATGGCCTATATCCATTGGAGTAAGTGTAACAGCGCGAGCGATACTCTCTACTCTCCAGTTTACCAAGCTCGTAAAATGAAGTGATCGATTCGACAGAAAATTCACTCAATTGGAGCACTGTAAAAAAAATTTGGTGGACACATAACTAATAGGGGATCGGGTTGGTGTAGTGACTAGAGCAGTCGGGCGGCCAGGGTTCAAATCCCTGCAGAGGCGGATGATTTTCAGAGGGAACCCGATCTCTACTTGAGTGTCTTGTGGAGGGCACTTCAAGCACAGTACTCCGTCTGTCGGATAAGACGTTAAACCGTGGTCCCCTTGGCGCCTTTCGTTAAGAGCAGGCTAATGCCAACACCGGGTTTCTATTCGCCCTCACTTCCTTACCTATCCCCTATGGGGCAAATGGCCCTCGGTCGCCTCTCCAAATATCCAATCCTATCCACATAATTAATAGCGTTCGACTAATTTATATGCTTTATAAATTGAATAAGAATTTTGCAATTAGGGTTACTGCCAAGCATAGCTACTCCCGAGATAAGAGGGATGGAGAGGATAAGCTGAGAGGATAGGAAGAGGAAGTGGAAGTGTTGAATAGGGTGGAGAAGGAACAAGAGCGGGAGGTGGGAAGAATCAGGAAGGAAGCTGCATCAAGATGTATTGATGGGTAGTGGGGCTTTGAAGAGAGTGATGGAGGTGAGTCATGTGTGACAAGGGGGATGGCGTGGGGGAATTTTGAATGCAGTGAAAGAGGTGTGAAGAGACAAAAAGAGAAGTATCAGGCGTGATCTGGTGGAAGTTCAGCATAATGAATCACAGAAATGGCAATTTTCCGATGATGATGCAGTGTATCGAAACCATGGTCATATTAAACCTTATCTAGTGGAAAATTGCCATTTCTGCGATTCATTAGGCGTGAAGAGTTTAGGATATTGGTAATGAACTACTTATGCAGCGATGCAGATTGGAATTGGATTGAGGGTGGAGATCAAGTATGCCTCTTTACTAGAAGGTTTCTAGGCCATTTCCTAGTTTTAGGCAATGCCTTTAATTGTTATAATATCTCTGGTGATGATAATCACGTTATTTATAAGCCAAGGGCAAGAAATTGAAGAAAGATACTAATTCTGATACTCAAGTAATGATTCCTTTAATGATGAATCACCTATGGGGGTGAAATGAAAGAAAATTTCTTTGCGTGTATTTGAAAGAAATAAGACTCGACTTTGATCAAATTGAACATACATACTCATCACTCTATGTTCTTTCGGGATATACTGAGTCAAATAATTTAGTGATTGCTGTTAGCCCAGGATAACTGGCTCCTTTTTAAAACATAATTTACATGATAATGGCGTATCCTAAAAAACCACTTTCGCCTCTAAAATTATCACAATGTTTCAAATACGCTTTTTCATTCTTAAAAGACTCCTAATATTACTCCTCTTCTATACCAAGTTCACAAATTACAATAGCGGTGGACCTCTTCCTCTCAAACCACTCTACTATCCTCTATCTATTTCGTAATTCAAATCTCTCACATTCTCTCACCATGGACCAACTAACGAAGAACATTCCATCATAAATATCAATTACTGGAGCATCGAACCCACGTTCTTTCATCATCAACTCATTATTACCAATAACCATCCTACTTTACCCGCTTAAACTCCTCAGGTACTCCATTTCCACTGAGTTTAGCCAACATTTATACTTAGCCTGTCATACCCAGGCTTCACGGCTATATAATAACGTCGGGAGGAGAACATATTCGTTAACTACGATTTTTGCTTCCATAGACAAACACTCATTCCTAGATATGCTCCATATACTACCGGCCTTATAATATATTCATGTATCTCTCCATCTCCAGCCCAGACACACACGAGTAATGCACGCCTGGAGTAGAATTACTTAATGTCACACAACCTGTTGATAGCTTGCACTATGCGTCATAGATGAGGATAAACCTTCCAAAACCAATCTACCCACCTGTTCTCATTTCATAAAATTAACCTCAGAAGCCGTTAGCCTCCCCAAAATAACCAAACGTCCGAGGAGCAACTAATATACTGGAGGAACATAGTGTCGTGAAGGGGTAGATCGAGAGCAATAACGGGTCTCCTTGTGTATTCATCCCGTCCACCCGCGCTCTCATCCCTCCTTTTCGCATCGTCTCCGAGGCACCAATTTGCCCTTTAGACCCCTTGTAATTCATATAAATACAGGGGGACCGCACGACGGGCGGATTCCTATTCTTGACCTGCCCCTCGCCGGTCTGCGACATAGCAAGACCCGCGACTCCCTGCCGAATACCCCTTGACTCCCATCAGGCTCAGAGCGTCTGCATTAAATTGTGGGTAAGTACTAACAAAATGCGGCCAACCTAACCGTAGTTATTCTTCCTCTTCTTCCTATTAATGCCCACGACGACAATAGAAGATGGCATCCACTTCTACATCTGCCAGCAGCCGCAGAGGTGTACGGCAGAAGGCATGAGGACGTGAGCTACGTAAAAGGAAGGAGGATAGGTAAAAGGAAGGGAAGAGAGCTAAAGTGAATAGCACGTTGACGGAGTGTCTTCGAAGACAAATCTGTTTTTGTTACATACACTAATGATGCGTGGGGAGATGGGATTTCCGTTCATATTAGTTCTGCAGTGCATCTCTCTTATCAGCCACCAGTTCTACCAGTTCTTGAGATATGGGGTGGGGTTTAAATAACACGCTCCGAGTCATCCCGAAAGTCGCCTGATCACAGCATTTTTCAAGCAAATCAAAATTTCATGCGAGTCACCTGCGGGTCTCTAGCGACACCCGACCTAGTCCTTCCATCAGCTGTGCGGAGCTCACTGTTTGGTTCTAAAGTCGGGTCCATACCCATGAAAATATGCGCTGAATACCACTCAGCATAAATTATTACGTGAATGCGGGAATAAGTGTAAATGTGGACTTGACAACGCATGCAAGAATTCATTCCGCATTCAATGCATATACTCCAGATAATCGACGGATATTAATAGGGATTTTTGCCACATTCAGGTTCTCGATATGGACTCTTCTGCCGCACGAAAGCTTGCCTGTCTCTCCTGTCTACCAGAGTACAGACACTTTCCGCATGGCGTAAATATTTGTGTGAAAATCAATTTATATTTGCGCCGAAAATCTTCGTGGCGAACGCATTCGACACAAATTTATATCAGTGTGGATGCGGCTTAATCAGTTTTTCATGATGACTTGATTGGGTAGAGGATCCGATGTTTTTGGCCATGCCGACCCCTTGCTCCTCCTTTCCGATCACCACGTTGCGCGGCAGTGGGCCTTTGGCCCAACCCAGACGAATGCCGTCCAAAAAAATAATGTTGCCAAACGACGCAAGCCTTCGTCTCTCGTCCGTCGCCTCCGAACTTTCTATCGCTCTCCCTTTCGTTTCCCCACTGCTGCACTGCCCACGCAAGCACGCACACGCAAGCGCACCACGTGGACTCATCACGCCCATTTGTCTTTAATGGATACCAAGCCATCGAAACGAGAGTCACAGTCCATAGTCGATAATTACGATAATTAGTGTACATTTCTCGGGCTCGCCACCGGGTAAGATAGTCATAGGCAGCCGACGTTTCGGGTTCCGACTCGTTACCCATTCTCAAGGCTACTGATGCGAGCTTGAAAAGACTGTTTACTTGGGCGCTAGGTGGGGCGGGATTGGTCGAGCCCCGATTGTTGTGGTGGAGGACCGTTGACCAGGGGGGACTTAGCTCTGGCGTTCTGAATTCTTCTCAGAATTCTATTCCAAGAGTTGCTGATCGCGTAACCAGTATCCCGGTTGAAATTCTTCCTCTCCAACCTTATCTCTATCGCCTCTTTGGTTAAGCGTTCCCAAAATTGGCCGGATCGCCAAAGAACAGTCGTGTCATCCCAAATGATCTTATGGTCCCGACTCAGGCTATGCTCAACTACTGCTGATTTTTCCGGTTGACCAAGCCGGAAATGCCTACGGTGTTCCTTCAGACGAGTGGATATAGTTCGCCCAGTCTCTCCCACGTAGACTTCACCACATTCGCATGGGATTCTATATACCCCCGGAGTCATGAGGCCAACTGGGTCCTTTGCCCTCACAAGGCGGTCTCTTAAATTGGCCATAGGTCTATGGATGCTTTCGATGTTGTACCTCTTCAGAACCCTCGAAATTCTCCCGGATATGGTAGATACATAGGGCAAAAAGGCCCTGGCCGTAGGTTTAGGCTGGTCAACCTCCATATTCAACACGAAACGACTGTTCTTTGGCGATCCGGCCAATTTTGGGATCGCTTAACCAAAGAGGCGATAGAGATAAGGTTGGAGAGGAAGAATTTCAACCGGGATACTGGTTACGCGATCAGCAACTCTTGGAATAGAATTCTGAGAAGAATTCAGAACGCCAGAGCTAAGTCCCCCCTGGTCAACGGTCCTCCACCACAACAATCGGGGCTCGACCAATCCCGCCCCACCTAGCGCCCAAGTAAACAGTCTTTTCAAGCTCGCATCAGTAGCCTTGAGAATGGGTAACGAGTCGGAACCCGAAACGTCGGCTGCCTATGACTATCTTACCCGGTGGCGAGCCCGAGAAATGTACACTAATGGATTCGCCGGGAAAGTGTTAAATCATAAATGACGATAATGCGCGCTTTTGATGTTATCGAGCATTACCGCGACGGCGCCTAGTGGTTGGTAAAATCGATCTGGCTGGTCAAAGTCGAAGTGAGAATTTCCAAACAATAGTAGCTATATTTAATATACTTTATACCAAGGTCCCTATACCCAGGTCATGACACGATCCCATAATGCACTCTGATTTCTTCATTTTGGATCGGGCTAGGCGTTCCGTAGCACTGTTACTCTTCATTGAGTAACCAAAAGTGTTTAGCCTTGATCAATGTTACAAATTATCTTTTAAACATGAAATTGGATTTGATCTTTCAATCATAAAGGGACTAGGTAAGTTCTAAGGGGTATATTTTTGTGTTCATTAAAGATAAAATATTTGTCATGACGAAACAGGAACTAACTCTCACCTCGTATTTTAGGATAACCTTCCTCAGCGTATTTTGGCGCACAGTAATTATTTATGCATGTCAATTAATCACTAATATGTTGCTTAATTATAATTAAGCGTCAGTTGTAGGCAAAATAAGAACTTAATGGATAAATTATACTAAAAAACTTACCAACAAGAAGGGGATACCGTCCTTTAGTATTGAAGGTAATTTGCGAATTTTGAGCTAGTTTCCTCCCAAAATATGAAGCCAAAATGGATACATACAAATACTAATTGTTTTTGTGTACAAATGACACCATCGGAATGAATATGTAGATACTTTTCCACCAAAAAATGGGCAACAACAAACTCGGAAGCCCACTGGAGCCATGTTTTGTAATCTATATGTAATTTCTCATGTGATCATCATGTTCAGCGTGGCGTAATGGTTAGCGTCTGTTCTAGGGTATAAGGACCTTGCTTTATACTATACAAATTCATAAAATTTCTTGCGGATAGAACGATGGGTAGCCACCCGCAATGCTTGAAAATAACGACTTCCAATCGGCGCGCCGATTTTAGGTTTTAGCGGGCGGAAGTGTGCTTAAGGACACCAGGTTTTCTAATGTTTTGCCCCCATATTTTGGCAATCGAACCAATTTAAAATATGTATCCTTTTTCCTATGATTATGCACAAATGACTAATGAACCGACGCTTATTGGTATTAATTGGATTTGATTTGAAATAGACAGGTGTTTGTATATGCAAGTAATATTAAAGACATTTATATTAAAAGTCTGTCATCTCAGAAAAATCTACCCGTTCCGTTATCAGATAGGTATAAGGATAATTTTCGCGCGCGACACCTTGCCATAACACCTTCTTTCTCCCCAAAAAGGTAGAGTTTTCGAAAAACAAACGGTAAAATGTTGTTAGGAGCCATTCATATATTATGTGAAAATTCGGTTCACCTGCAAGAAACAGAATCTACTGGAGGGATTTTTCTCCAGCCAGGTCGGCCTTTCCAACCGCTGTGCAACGGGGTCCGCGACCACGCCCACGTCTTCGTAGAAGTCGTGTGAAGTCAATTTTACCTCATTTTCTTCGCGTCAAATATTCTTAAATAATACCGTCATATACCCAACACTTTTATTTCAACTTCCTTGATAATTAATTTTTTACACTCTCAGGCATCACTTCGTGGAAGTATTTTATACTTGAATCCATATCTAGGAAAAATTTCTTATAGGATTTCAAATCGCCTTCCAATATCCCTTAAGCCAGCATTCTACACTACCCTAACGCTTTCGAAATTTTTAGTAAACGGTAAAGACAAAGTTGAAAAATTAACCAGATCGGGCGTTTACAAAATTAAATGTAATAGTTGTAATACAGCTCGCATTGGTCAAATAGGACGAAATTTTAAGACACAGACCAAAGGACTCTCACGAAGTTACTTAAATATGGATACCAAATCACAATTTGCTAAGCATCTGCTGGATAGTAATCACGTAAGTGATTTAATCCACGAAATTCTACATGTTCTCCCAAAAGGTTTAAAGATGGATACATTGGAGCCAATGGAAATTAGCATTGAGTCAAGTGACCTTTGCAACGAGTTTTTTTTCCGCACCTCTCCCCACTCTTACAAGCCCCTAACCTATGTTCCCCTGCCTTTCCACCAAAAAAATAGTTTGTTTTCCAAACCCCCTCCCCAGCTAATTGGCCTTGGTTACTATCGTAATTATCAATAAATAACAAGGAAACAAATGATTTAGTACTTTCCCGGCGAGTATCATGTGTGAAATTCTCTCGGGTTAACTTTTTGGCTGCTGCCAACGTTTCGATGGATAACACTTCCATCGTCATCAGGGTAATGATTCACACAACAACTAAGCAATTGTACCTGAGGATGCAGTAAGCAGCGAAATGCGTAGTGCATTAACGAACATTAGTGGAAACGTACAAGGATTGTTTTAATATGGATTCCTTGATAATGGTACAGATGTGATCAAACCATGATCAGTGGTGAGTTGAAGTAAGAGTGCGTAATATAAAGTGATTATTATTTAAGAATGTTTGACGTTAAAGTTTTCCCCCAAGTCGCTCCTGAGGCTTTTCCTATTTTTATTTACGCGTTCCAGTATATTGAGGTAACATGTCAGGTAGTGTCTAGCGCTATTTTCGTAATAGTTACTAGTCATAAATCGGAAAATTTTTTGTACCTATCAGTTCGGCTGCGTACCTCTCTTATTTTTTACTTCTATTACCTCAAGTGATAGAGAGCGGAGTCAAAAAATATACCCTCCGTGTCTTCCCAATTATTCACGAGAGAAGTGTACTTTGCAACTAACATCCGTTTGAAAGAATCCAATTTTATTTTGCCTATCTCATAGCTTCCGAAAGTGTTTCCCTCAGCTGCGATACATATTGCTCGCTCAAAGCAGAATTTATTGAAGTGTGCGGCTTTCGGTCGTATTTTGTTTATCTTGCGCATCGTATTTTTCTGCGCAGGATAAATTCAGGTGGAAGACTCTTTCTCCCTGGGAAAATTGAAGTTGCTTGAAGAACGGTCAAAAATTACTTTAAAGAAGGTCCAATCACAGGTGATGTCATTCGGAGTGAAGGATACGAAATTCTCATTGAAACTGAAGGAAAAGCGAAGAGATTGATAGAGTACTACGGGAAACTTTACAGCGGCAAAGAATATAACGGTAAGGTAGTGGAGGATGAAGACACAGTGAAAGAAGGTGAAATGGATACTCCGTATTACGATAGGAATGTGATGCAAAGGGTTTGAGAGAAAAAGTATGAATTTCCCGATCCAAGAGAAGAAAAGAACCAGAATATGCGAAGAATTCAGAACAATTAGTCTTATTCATCAATCTTCGAAAAGTTTGATCTGAGTTATCGACAGGCTGGTGTAGTAGAAGATGGAGGAATCAATAAACCAAGACCAATTTTGGTTCAGGGAAAGTAGGAGAACGGGAGAAGCTTTTTAGCACCAAGACTTAAAGTAGGGAAGACTATTTAGTTGGATATGGAAGCTACGACTGAAACATTGTTGAAGTATGCTCTTGTATGGCAGTAAATCAATGGCAATAACAGCTTCGGAGCAAAAGATATTTAAAGCAATGGAAACATGGTGCTACCGAAGAATGATGACGATCAAGCGGAAAAGGAGAATCACATGCGAAGAAGTTCTATTTAGAGTCGAGCGAAGAGAAGTACATGGAAAACTTTCAGAATAAGGAGAGACAAACTTATTGGACACATTTTTTGTCAAAATAACCTACCGAAAAAAATGGAAGGAGAAACGAATGGGGAGATTTATAATAATAATAATAATAATGTGCTCGGTGGATGTGGATGTGCCCCTTTCAGTCACGGAAAGTGACGTGAAGCACGCTTTCTCTGGCAAGAAGAATTTCGCGGCTCCAGGAATGGATGCCGTGAATAGCTTCTGGTGGAAGAAGTTCACTTCTACCCACAAACATCTGGCCAGAATCTTCACGTCCCTCATCACAGGTAGAGAACCATTTCCACGTTGGCTGACTGAGGGACGCACGGTTCTCATTCCGAAAAAGGGAGACTTGTCCAATCCGAAGAACTATCGCCCTATAACCTGTCTAAACACTGTATACAAGGCGTTCACCACGATCTTGAGCGACCTTATCCTCCGGCAGATCCAGCCTGTGTGGGAGGAGGTGTACGAGCAAAGGGGGTGCAAACGAGGAATCGCGGGATGCAAGGACAACCTGCTCATTGACAGGTGCATATGTCAGGATGCCGCCCGACATAAGCGAAACCTATCAATGGCCTGGGTGGACTATAGCAAGGCTTTCGACACCACTTCGCATGAGCTTCTCCTCGCCGCGCTGAAGTTGATGAAAGTCCACCCAGAGGTTATGTCCTGCATCCAACGCTTGTTACCACTCTGGAGAACGCGCTTCGTCTTGACATCGGGCAAACGGACCGTCTCCACTGAGTTGGTAACATAGCACCGTGGCGTTTTTCAAGGCGACAGCTTGAGCCCCCTCCTGTTCTGTATTTCCCTCCTCCCCCTCTCCTTCAAGCTGAGGCGAGGCCGAGGATACATGTGCGGCGTTCCTGGTGACAGGAAGCACAAGGTCACCCATTTGTTTTACATGGATGACCTTAAACTGTATGCTTCCAACGCCAAAGAACTGCGCGTTGCACTGGACATCGTACATCAATACAGTGAGGCTATAGGGATGGAATTCGGATTGGACAAGTGTGCATCCATCCACCTGGCGAAAGGAAGAATATCGGAGGACAAGGAAGACTCGCAACTCGTTGACGGGAACGTCGTTCGTCATCTGCAAGATGACGAATGCTACGAATACCTCGGCGTCCCCCAGCGTCGAATGCAGGAGGTAGCAGCAGTGAAGGAAAGACTCACCGCCAAGTACAGACAGACTCTCAGAAAAATCTGGAGTTCTGAGCTGTCTAGCAAGAACAAGGTTCTTGCCACGAACATGTTTGCGGTTCCGACACTGCTGTACACCTTCGGATGCATGAAATGGAATGTCAACGAGTTGCAAAACCTCGATCGGGGAACGAGGAAGATGCTGACCATCTATAGAAGTCTTCATCCGAAATCTTCCGTCGCCAGATTGTATCTCCCTCGCAGAGTAGGCGGTAGAGGTATGTTGAGCCTGGAGTGTCTACATAACAGAGTTGTTTTGGGTACAGTTTGCCGTGTGTCCAACAGCACGGACCCCCTGCTCACTCTCGTAAGGGAGCACGAAGGTGCCGGGGTGGGGGCGTTCCTCTTCCAGGCGGCGAAGAGGGCAGCGGACGAAATCGGTCTGGACTTTGACCTGTCATCCGACGGTAACGACAGTGGTACGTCAATCGTGTCACTGAGGGCAGACGTCTTAAAGCTCGAGGTCAAAAAGGCTGAGCAGAAGACCTTGCTCAAGACACACCGATAAGCCCATGCATGGAGGTTTCTACCCAGTCACGGACAAACATGGGCTATCGAAGGAGCTGACGTTTTACTTCCTTCGTTCCGCGGGTCTCAGGTCCGAAACAGAGGGTTTCGTTCTCGCGTGCCAGGATGGTGTCATCAACACTCTCGTGTACCGCCGAATGATATTCAAGGCGGAGGTGACGGACACGAGATGCAGAGCGTGCCGAGCCAAGCCGGAGACTTTGAGTCACCTTCTCTCCGGCTGCAGTTATTACGCGCAGTCAGCGTATTTAGCTCGGCACAACGCAGCTCTGCGGGTGTTGTATTTCCACCTTCGACATCATTACGGCATCGACGAAGTTTATGTGCTGCCCTATGCCTTTGGAGATATTGAGTCCGTCGTGGAGAACGACAAAATAAAAATCTGGTGGAATTACTCATTCCCCACCACCAGGCAGTTGGGGGCGAACAAGCCTGACATCGTTCTCCTCGACCGCCAATCTCGTTCCATGTTCGTAATTGAGTTTTCGGCTCCGGCCGATACGAACGTGGACTCGAAAGAGGCGGAAAAACGGACGAAATATCAAGACCTGCTGTTCGAACTTCGGCAGATGTACCCGGGACACTCGGTAAAACTAGTAGTCCTAGTCATAGGTGTGCTCGGTGGAATCAAGGGCTCGCTGATACAGAGCATCAAGTGTATTCCTGCTTGCGTGGCACAGGCGGAATCACTTGCAGCCCGCATGCAGAAGGCCGTCCTCTTGGGGTCGCTCCGTCTGCTTCGTGCGCACGACCCGAAGGTAGCGTAGCCACTGATCCGATGGGTTAATCGGAAGTGGATACGAACTCTGCACCGCCCCTCTCGAGTTCTCGGCCATTATGACGGCAACGAAACCCGATGTTAGCCGGGGACTCGGAGGGGAAAGTTACAGAAGTAACAAAATAATAATAATAATAAGGCGTCTTTATTGGGGCGAGATTGAGACTAAAGCAGTCCCTTCTTCCATCTAACCCTTCGTCAGATAAATACATGAAATAAGTGTGCAGAAAGATCTATACATTTGTGGGAAAAATGTAAGGAAGGTAGAAAGAAAATATCCTTGACGAAAAAACCCGCTGCAGAAAAACACTCACACACTCACAAGGGTAGTGTGAAAAACCTGCGAAAATCTACAGACAGATTAAGCTAATGTAACACAAACAAAACAAAAAAATCCATGAAATATAAATGAATGAATTTATAGAGGAATACCATGAATGGAATAACGTAAGCAAATGAAGATGTATAAAGATGAATAAAAATGTGTAAAGATGAATGAAGAAGGATGTCAAAAGGACAAAAGCATAGGTACAAAGTACTAGTTGGATGAACAAATTGGAGAGCTGAAGAAAACCAATATTTGGATAACTGGTCGCTAAAGACGAACGGATGGCTGTGAGGGACTTTAAGGCGAGATTATTAAAAAAACAAAAACGGAATATAGATGGAAATAACAAGCATTTATATAAGTTTGCGACCCGTTTAAGGCAATCCTGATGTAATCGATAGACTTCTCCATTAACATTTCGAATTTCGGAAATCAAAACATTCAAGTAATGGTCCACTTTCGTCACGTAATGACATCTTCAAGTCTGAAGATGTCATTACGTGACGAAAAATATACATTTAATCTGCACTCAGTGCGCTGCCATGAAACTCTTATCGTAAGACTTGATCAAAAGTGACAAGATCTGTTATGAGTACGTTATTGTTGGGCCAACCATTCTGAAGATGTCATTACGTGACGAAACCCGGGTCGTAAATAATAAAAATATTAGTGGACCATTACTTGAATGTTTTGATTTCCGATATGGAGAGGTTCCACAAAGTGAAGGCTGAATTTATTAGTTATAAATTTCGTATTTCATTTGAAATTCCCAAACATTTGGAAATTACTTTATTTAAAATATTCAACATACTCCTTGCTTCTAAAAAAACAAATTATTCAAATGGCCTTTGCGCAAAGGAAATCACATTACCTTGAGACCTGTTACTGCGAAAAGCAATAGAAATTTTAGACTACTAACAATGGGTGGAAGATTGATAACATAATCTCAGAGGAGTTATCAAATTATCAAATGGTTAATGATGTCTCACTTCGGCATTCGCAAAATTGTCATCCCTCTGTTGATGTGCGTTACGGATTTCCAAACTGATGTTAAAAAAGGAGAGCCTCTCCCGTCATTCTCCTAAAATATATACAAAATATTGAGTTTCAGGCGGTGAGTCACAAACCTTGTGGTGGAGTTGGAAGGCTCTTCCAAATGGTTGCTTCACTTCGCTCTCCACAGAGAAACTTTGGCCCCAGGCTCACGCCTCCTCTCGTCAAGGCAAACCGACGAAAAAAATACATTTAATCTGCACTCACTGCGCTGCCATGAAACTCTTATCGTAAGGCTTGATCAAAAGTGACAAGATCTGTTGTGAGTAGGTTATTGTTGGGCCAACCAGGGCCTATATTTCCCCCCCCCTTAAGCAGAAAATGGTTAGAATTCCTCTCTCTGTATTTTCAGTCTAGAACAGCGTTTCCCAAACTGAGCTCCACGACCTCGGGGTTCAGCGGCTGATTACCAGGGTCCAGAAGTTAAGATGACAAAATAACAAAATTAAAATTGCGGCTTTCATATAGAGTTTTCAACTAATGTGTTATCAATAAACATTTACATATTATTATTCATTCTTCCGCATACGTCTCGTTTATATTATGCCTCTTAGAAAATACGTACAACTAAACGCTAAATATTCCTTGGGGTTCAAAGAAAAACTTTCGATTCGAAAAGGGCTTCGTGGTAGAAAAAGATTATGAACCGCTGGTTAAAAAATGTGCATATAGAGCAGATTATAAACACGGAATCCCTCGGGGGCGAAAGAGTTTGAAGAAAGAAATCAGTATGTAAGTATAAAAGACAAGGTCAACGGGAAAAATGAGAAAGTATTTAGAAACCCTAGGGATTGTTTAGTGAAAACAGGGCTAATATCATTAGAATCTCAACTGACAGCTATATGTGGAACGTACAGCATCTAATAAAAAATCCAGTTTCCTGTATCTATATATATATAAAAAAACGAATGTATGTCTGTCTGTTTGTCTGTCCTGTATGCATTACTACACTGTTGATCCGATCGCCAAGAAACTTTAAGAAGTTGTTGAGTACACTCTTTCGAAGGTTTCGAAGGTTTTAGGTATAAACATTTTTTAAATTTCGCCCCCCCCCCCCCCCCCCAAGGCCCTCTTAATCTTTCGAATACTTTTCGCGCAACAACGCCCGACGGATTAGTGCATTACTACAGTTTTAATCCTATCGTGCTGAAATTTTGCCGAGTAATAGCTCAAGGCAGAAGGAAAGTTGTTGGCTACTTTAAAATGATCTCAGGGCCCATAAAGGTCCCAAAAAGGGGCCCTTAGGTAGTTCGCGGTACGCATCGGGTTTTGTGCAGTGGTTTCATTTTTTACTTTTTTAAATTATTTCCGCTCAAGATAGAGAGTTGGAATTTTTTTATTAAATGTCTGAAAGAATGAAGTTTTTAATTATTTCAATTAATTATCCTTTTCACTTCGTAATTGACTGAAAATTGCGTTTTTAGCTGCAGAAACATATTTTTCTGTGAAATCAACAATACCATATTCGCTTGACAACCAGATTTCGGTCGTTGCTGTTGGAATTCATATTGCTTAGTTGAGCCGATTAGGAATGCTAAGCATAGGGATTTGTGCAGCGGTTAATTATTTCACTTTTTAAAACAACTTTAACTAAAGATAGAGAGTTGAAATTCATTTTATCACATACCCGAAAGCATGATACTACTAAAATTAGTGGTATCATGCCCGAAAGAATGAAGTTTCTCTCTTTTTCAATCGATTTTTTTAACGCGTTTTCCTTGACAACCAAATAAACAAACAAAAATAAACATTAAATCAAATATCTTAATTAATGAAAATGAAATTCTGAATAGCTACTCAACAAGTAAGTACTCGAATTATGTACTTAACTATAATGTTCTTTTAGCCTGGCTGTGCAGGTAGTATGATTACAGTAAAGGGTTTCAAAAAATTGTCTCTCTACTCTATATTAAACAAGTTTTACAAATTTCATTGTTTTTATTTTACCATGTTATTTTTTATCATTCTATCAATTTTTCAGTCACTTGACTTATAATTATTATTCATCATGGGAGATATTGTCACATTGTTTACTTACTATTTTCTCACAATTGTATAGATGCTCTGCAGAAGAAAATATTAATTTAATAAAACAATTACTTGAAATGTAGTCTGTTATCACAACTACTTACTAACTCCTCACCTCTTAAAAAAGAGTTTTGAAGGAAGTATGATCCCGAGCAACGCCGGGTAATTCAGCCAGTCATATCATAAACAGCAAATGGCCGACTTCGCGAAAAAACCATTTTAAACGGAGCAGAACTTGTTATTAAGGACTTACACAAAGGCAAACAAACGTCCGCGTAATGCCTCGCTTTTGCATCAAATCATTTCTTGAAAAAAAGTGATCATAGTATTACTGTGATCGTGAATACCGAGGAGTATGTCTCGCGCAGTAAAGGGAGACAAGGGGGCAGGGCGGACTGCGGGGCCCTGTTCCCGCCAGGGCCCCGCAGTCCGCCCGGATCGCCTCCCCTCGACCACCTGTACTGTTCTATTCCATCGTAAGTTTCCGCAGCGTTCAGATGAGTGCTTCTCCATTACTCGGGTTTCCACCGTGTAGGCTGTTTTTATGACAAAAGTTTTGCCCGTGTTCCAACGGGCGTCTTCAGGTCGAAGTGCTGGAGCATCATTTTGGCCGCGTTAATATCTTATCGTGTTCTATGATTAGCTCTTTTCTTCCCAGGGTTGAAATTCGCTATGAAAAATCAATCTCCCAATTGCCAGTCAGGTGTGTTAGCCAGTTACACCACCAAGCCATCTTCCTTCAAGGTGAATTTCGAGGTGTATATGCACCCGTGCGAGTGACTTCGTATCATATCATTTGTTACATGCAATGTTTGGAAATCTTTTCTTCCCGCCAAATCTCTTCCATGCACTGGATAGGAGGTAGTCATCTTTTCTGTTAATGTTATTCTTTGCTTAAGTTATTTCAATGGATTCCTCAATCAACCAAGGATAATATTTTTTCTCCTTTGAATTAGTATTCACTCCTACTGCTTCTTTGCAATAACTTTCAGCGTTTTGGCGAATTTCAACGAGCGCCAAGTGCCGATTCACTCAAACTCACACCTCAGGGTAGTTGCAGTGAGATTTTTTTCCAGTTATAATTGAGACCATATTAGACTTTCATTTTTAAATTTAAGTTACGGTAATAAGTGTGGAGTGAAAATTGTAGCATAAATAACTCAAAAACTCTGTCGCCATTTACCAAAATCCACAGTAATTAACTAATTATACTTATTTAGGGCTTTTACTTGACTCATTTTTTTCTCGTCGTACGATGGAAACGCCATCACAAAGGAGGACTTTTTTACGATTATTTAAACATTACTGTGGTGAGCATTAAATTGATTAATTAAAATATTCATCAATTTCAAAAATAGTTGAGAAAGAATAGGAACTGCACGCTTTTTAATTTCTAATGAGGTCTGTGCGTAATAGGTGATGGAAAGAAGCTGATATTTTCCTATCAGCGGAAATATGAGATATTTTTCTTTATAACGAGGCCAAATCAATCGAAATTTATATGAAGAAATATCTTTTTCGAATTATCTCATTCGGATGAAATCGAATCAACGGAGAGCAATGCAAAGAGTGGAGAAGCAATGCAAAGATTGGAACGCTGATTACGAAAAAAAAACCTTTTTCTATATCGACATTACAAAGCATCAATCACGCTACACATATTAACGTGTGTACATGTGTGTGTGTGTGTGTTTGAAATCCCCAAAATGTATTCCGTCATAGAGGAGAACCGTCACTCATTAAAAATCTAAGGATGATGCGGTGCGATACGTGCCGTGAGTTTCGTTTGCGCTGACTCAATCACTCCATTCGCGGAAACCTCGAGGATTGCGTTCGGGAAATCACCTCACTTCTATAGTATAACTCGGAAATTTGTTAAATATTTCTGCATCGGCTCCTAATTACTGGATTAAAAAAATTATGGGTTGCCAATGGAGTAAGTACCGAAGTAAAACGCGCCCGTACCTGCAAAAAGGGCGACGATTATTGTGGAAACCACAGTCGCTCTCAATTCGTGATCTTTCTGATATTTCCCTCAAGTGCCGAAGAGACGAAGAATGAAGAAAGTGATTTCTTTAACAAAAACATTATCAACACCATTGTCGTCGATGCACGCCAGCAATAGGCTTGTTTGCTTTATTAATTAAGTAAGTACATATTACAAGTAGGATAGAAGGAAGGAAGTTGGCCGCATAAAACATACTGGTTGTATGAGACATTTTGACTAGATATCTGCGCTTAAAAGGTAGGGATGAATGAACTTTTTCGATTCTTATTTTTACTTTGCGAATGGATACTTATCGCGTATACAAATTGCAGAGTTTTACCATCGATATTAAAGTGATCTGGCCATTTTTTTGCGGTAAAATTCCTCGTGTGGCTGGATATGACGTTTTTCGCACAGAAAAGTGTTTCAGAAGTTCATTTATGGAGAGAGATGGGGTTGAGGTAGTTTTTCCACTGCCAGGGAGAGCAAATTTAATTACTCTATCACTCAGTATTTTAAAATTCAATTTCATAGAAAATTTAAGATTATTGGGTGTTCACACATGAAATTTTTTATCGGATATGCCCATTACCAACTTGCAGAAAAAATAAACCTTATCTCTTACTCCTTTTCTGCGCTGATATTATGCTGAGAGCTTGAATACTTTGACATCATTGAATTGTGCTCTATTCCCTTCTTGAGCATCTCACGGAATTTTAGAAAGGGAATCCAACTATAATTTAAATATATAATAAAAAAATCAAAATAAGATGATAAAAAACCAAGTATATCAACATTACCAAACTCACATTTGACCGCTACAGAAAAGCCAAGGAATATTGGCCAATCATTCGGAGTGAATATATGTTGTCCTCAGGCACTATCATGTATGGAAAATAGAGCTTAGTTTCATATGAACAATAAAGTGTACTCCAATGATACACAAAAAAGATTAAACAGTTAGTTTCTTCATCGTTTGACTCTTTGTTTTAGTTCCCGGTTTCACGTGTGTAACTGCACAATCAATAGCCGGATAGAATAATAAGTATTGACTAAATATTTTCGCTTCAAAGATAGGTTTGCATTAACTTTGAGAAGCATTTTTAATATGTGAATGAATACTCTAGTAATCTACGTTAACAGTGATCCGGCCGTTTGTTTTGCAATAAAATTTCTCCTTAACTTTTCGAATGCAGTTGATATGCATACATTACCGTGAATTTTTTTCTGATTATATAATATATTAGCGATGTAAGTATATAATTTCTAGCTACACCTAGAAATGCCAGTTTATGTTTCTCAAATCCTCAATTTTTCTGTTTAAATTGATGCACCTCAATAGTATTGCGGGGCGTTTTGAACAACGATAACGACAACAAATTTGAGGGAACTGAGATCCCGCTCAGGTCTTGAACACTGAATAAATTAGTCCAGTCAAAATACATTCACCAGGAGGCATATGCAAGCACTTCTTGTCCTCGTCGCCCACGCTTCCCGGAGACAGCTCACCTGCCTTCTGTTCCTGAAGTCCTCCGGTTGATTCGTTTCCCGAGCACGCCCCATGCCCAGAAAAACGTGCTTCGCGATGCAGATGACGGAGGCGCGTCTGCAATTCGTTTCCCGTTTTCCACGCTGGAGGCGCAACGCAGGGGTCCCCACGCCCCCCCCCCCCATTGCCTGTGTCCTCACATCATTCGGTGGCGATCTCCAAAAAGAGACAGACACGAAGACTCGTGACGGCGGCATTTCGTGGCGAACACTCCCGCCGCCCACTAGGATCCGCTCTGTCGTAAGACAAAAGACGAACAATGCGCGCCATTCTCTTGCCTCTACGCGCTCGCATTTATTTAGGAGCGCGCGACCACTGTCTCTCGATTTAATCTAGGTCCCTTACCTGAAAGAAAAAGCAGATCGTCAAACTTCATGCAGTTGATTGGTGAAGATCACTGATAAGTAAGGTAATTTGCCACAGTGAGGAGTGACAATAGGACATTGGATTGGTAGGGGAGGGACTATCTGAACGGAACGAAGAAAGGATGCAGAAATACCCGTCGGCATTAGCCCACTATTGATGGAAGTCGCCAAAGAGACCAAAGTTTAACGTTCTATTCGAAGAACAACGAAGTACACGTAAAGTGCTCCGCATGTGTCACGCACGTAGGGATTAGAACTCCACCAATAAATTATCTGCCACGGCCGGGATTCGAAATCAGGACCTCAGCATGGGAGGTATAATGACATAGGCACAGAAAGCTAATAGTTATTAAAGGAAGCTGATTATTTTAGTTTATGAACATGAGATTCCATGTTCCTTAATGCCGTTTGAGTTTATCATTAATAATGATTATCCCACCAGCCGATTGGTAAGTTTGTTTCGGACATTCCTTAAGATAACTTTTCATTTCCTTGGACATTTTTTTCACTTCCCTGCGCATTCATTACTCGCCATCAGGCCTTCCCTGAGTCCTTACAATTCGATGTATCCCCTTACGTCGTTCAAAAATCCTTATCCTCTACCTTCCAGTTTCGCCCCACCGTAGGTCTCCCGTGTACAGTCAAATAGAGAAACTATTAGTGAAATCACTAATATTGATCGCGTGGGAAGATTTTAGTAATAGAAGGGAGCTGATGACAAGGACCTTGAATAAGGACATAAGGAGATGGCTGGTGAATATTGTGATGTGGAGTGTAGGTTTGGTTGAATAATAAACGTGGACTGTATGATGGGAGGAAGATAATAGGCTGCCGGCGTTCGAGATGAGGGTGTGGAGGATGGAGAAGGTGCAGTGGACGGAATGGAAGACAAACGAGGAAGAATTTGGTGAGAAGGGTGCGGAAAGGTAGCATTTAGATGAGATCAGGAGAGCCAGGGAGGGTAGCTGGAAATGATAATGAGATGCGATGGCTTTATCGAGGCCGTGGTAGAGGGAAGGATGTTGGGCAAACGGGGAAGGGAAAGAAAAGGAATTGGTTTTATGGGCGGGATGAAGAAGGGTAGATCGTACGCGGAGATGAAGAAGGTAATACTAGAGGCAGATAGGGTCCTGCACGTGTAAACATCTGGAGGATATTTCTGACTTTCACTAAAACCTAACCGTAACTCTGCCCTGCTTAGCTAAAAGACAGAAACAGCATTATGACCAATTCTGAACTACTGCATGGTAAAGTTTTCATTTATTGACAACTAATAAATAAACATGTATAGAATACATGTTTTATAAGTCAATTTTATTTCTTGGAGAGGAATTTAAAGAAGGTAGCAATCTTATTGAAGGCGTCAGTCGCTGCCTCGACCCAATCCCCTGGGTTGTACTTCACTCTTTGTCTCCGGATGAAGGTGTGGATTTTCTTCACTCGATTCTGGAGAGTGTCATCAAAGAATTCATTCCCTCAGTGAAATCCAAGGAAAAAAATCCCCTGTGGGAAGGCCTTATTTTTCTTTTAAATCTATAATTTTATTTTAAACTTTTGCAGTTACTGTTGTTAATCTTACTAGTTTCTACGCCAAAAACAGTAACTGAAGTTTTTTGGCTAAGAATCATATGGTTAATTGTTGTTTATCATGATGTTTATTCAATGGCAAGACATTGAAGAGGCATAGTATATTTAAATATTATTTTGTTTATTTAATAAAATTGCTGGAAGTTAACTAAATGTGGAAATCAAGGTAGGAGAGTAGCTGAAAAATTTGGTTAGATCCGCGGACGATCAGGCGCTGATTACTCAATCTTTGAAGAGATTAAAAGCATTCGTTGATGCCATAGAGTGCTTTGTCAGTGCGGGAAATACAGAATGAAGATAAAAATTAAGGGAACAAAAGTAATGAGATTCTCTGAGAGAGAGAGGAAGCGAGGCTGGTCATAAGAGGACACAGAAATTGGAGAAAATCGAGGTATCTAATTACTTGGGTAGTACCATAGAATAAGTAAGTACCATAGAGTAAGTATGTAAACTTACTCTATGGTACTTATGAAGTAAGTATATATAGAGTAGTACGCTAGAAGAAAATTGGCACGGTAGCAAAGACGTATATCGTCTGCTAAGGAGGCGTTTAGTAATAGATGGGAGCTGATGACGGGGATTTTTGGTAAGGATACAAAGAAGAGGCTGTTGAAGAGCCTTCCCGTTATATGGTGCTTATACGTGGACCCTAGGCCGGGAGGATATAAACAGGCTATTGACATTGAGATGTGGGTGTCGAAAAGGATAGAGAAGGTTCGGTGGACGAAAAGGAGGACGGAGACGTTGTTACTATGGAGGGCGAGGGAAGGACACATAGGCAGGGTTGGTGGCTGGAGTAAGTAATTAGATGGGTAAGTATAAACGGTGATAGAGGGAAGGATACCGGGCAAGCGGGAATGGAGAAAGAGTAAATAGGGTTTATTGATGGGATGAATAGGGTCGATCGCATGCCGAGGAGAAAAGGAAAATACTAGAGGTAGATTGGACCACGAAAGTGTAAAAAAATCGGGAGGAGTTTCCCTGATTTTCAATAAACCCTGTTTTTTATCAGCAGAATACTTAAAAGATTAAATAACAAGTTGTAATTTGTATTAGAACTCAACTCGTAAATATAAATAGTTTAGCTAATATTTTTGACTGATAAACAACATATATTTGACTAAAATAAACTGCCAATCCTATTATTTTTATTCAAGAGAAAATAAAACTTAATTTATTTTTATTATGCAAAATATTTTACATCTTATTCGTCAGTTTAGGTTACTAGGTACGGCGCTTCATGTAAAGAAGATTGAACAAAAAATTAAGGCGATTTAAATGCATGAAAGGAAGGATATTCTCAATGATACTTTATTTTTTTGAGTTAGTTGTCTCTCTCGCTTTCTTTATATAGTCTGGCGTAGGCGCTGTTTTTTAAGGTAACCTGACACAAAAAATGAGTTCATAAATTCCCCGATAAATAGCATTGTTTTTGTGGAGGCTGAATGAACCTCTTATAAACTCCACCATCACATAAAAGTAAGGCTGAGGATTCTTTTTGACAATTTTATACTTTAAATAAAAGTCAAATGACAAAAAAATGCCCTCGGGGTTAATCACTCACACT
The DNA here is from genome assembly GCA_963169105.1 of Ceriagrion tenellum. NCBI lineage: Eukaryota > Metazoa > Arthropoda > Insecta > Odonata > Coenagrionidae > Ceriagrion > Ceriagrion tenellum. The sequence continues at coordinate 27,309,841 of OY720639.1, forward strand.
ATTTTGCTTGTATCTTTTTATAAAAAAGAATAAAGTTTGTTTTTGGCGATATTTGAATCACAAAAATTTTGTTGGAAATGTTAATTACCATACGGTCTCCTATAGGGCAGTACGATGCGTTTAAATACATTTTTTTAATATACAGAGTTTATTAAGATTATTCAAGAAAATGGACGTAAGTAAAATACTTGATCTTTGTGGTAGTGTACGAGGATAAATACAAAAGGAAGGAATGCGCCAATAATTGCAGCGTGGGTGACACAAACATCATTTTTAAACACACACACGATATCAATAATTTCCATTTAAATTTAGCATATAAATTCCCTACACTGTCGTTATCGGTTTGATTTGAATTTATATGCATTTTTAATATTGTAGAAAGTGAATTTCAATATGCGTTGTTTAAAAAAAGTCATTTTTTTATTCAGTGAAGATTATTTATGAACAGATAATTTATGTAGATTTCATCGCACAGAGTTGGTCGATTTTTTAACACAATAGAATCACATGTTTCTTCTTTGTTTTTCATACCGCAACTACATAATAAGAACATTCCTAAGCAATATTGCAGTAACTACTATGCACTAAGCCAAAAAGCAGTATCTACTTTGCAGTTCCTGTTATTTGGCTTAAGACATGTATTTACAGTTATCTGGCACTAGAAAACTGACATTCATTGTGTAGATACGGAAAAAGTAGAATGTGATACCTGGAAAACTTTCAGCCTGGCAACAAATATTCTGAGTGTAGCGTTGCATGGCAGAGACATTTGACCACTAAGGAAAAAATATGACTATTTTTGGCAATTTTGGTCGCCCCTAAGGATTTATTTAGGGTCAAGGTAAGAAATTAATTTAGGTTGAAAACATCTCGAGAAATATGTGAAAAAAAGAAGAATAGTTATCAGCTGACAGCCAGAGATCTATTACAAAGGTGTTAGCAGAAGGTAAAAAATCAAAAATCAATTTGAAGTAGAGGGAGTTACCAAATATTCTTTTAGTTCTATTGGGTGGTGTCTTCTCCACGTCATATATTAGCCGCTGGTAAGTGTTATGAATGTAAATATGATTTAAACAAGGCCTTTGATTTCTGACATTTCCCAGTGATTTAGCGCGTTGCACGCCCTTTCCTTTAAAGCCGATTCAAATTCCGTGTGCTCTTATGAAACATTTCCTAACAATTCGTTAGGAAACTAGGAACATCCTTAGGAGTGTGGGCTGAGACAATTCCAAAAGCAAGGGCGTCAACCATATTGCCCAAGGAAAGAATCATCGATGTCCTTGTTGACATAAAAATGTCCAGCGGCCATTGCGAAGATACTATCTATCGGCAGAGACGCAAAACGGAAATTTCTCAGAATCATTTGTCGCTCGAAATAAATGGAAGTCGTACGGTGTAGAGAGCGGAACGCGATTATGTCGGTAGAGATGAGGCGCAAGATGTTTGGGTCGGTTTGTTTCTCAATCTCAATCCGTGGCGTTTACATCTGATTCTGAATACGATAAGAGAAGTATGTAACAACGCGAGGTATTAAAACGCAAAATTTTTCTTCCTAAAATTCCGACCTGAATTTTAACAAGTATTGCATTCAGCGAATCGATTTAGTTCAAAGATGTCTCTTGATTTAATCTAGGTCCCTTACCTGAATCGAAAAGCAGATCCTCAAACTTCATGCATCCGTCGTAGTGAATGGTTGGTTGGTTGATTGGTGGAGATCAGTGAATACTGAGGTCGTTTGAAACAGTGAGGAGTGACAATAGGAGATCGGATTGGTAAGGGAAGGACCATCTGAGCGGAAAGGAGAAATAATGCAGAAAAATCCGGCGTCAGCATTAACCCACTATTGACGGAAGTCGCCAAAGGGACCAGAGTTTAATGTTCTATTCCAAGAACAGCGTAGTACACGTAAAGTGCACCGCATGTGTCACGTACGTAGGGATTAGAACTCCACCAATAAAATGTACCATGAAATGGCTACCTGATGACTCATGCTGTCATAATCAACCAACGCCTGAATTTGGTGGATGATATTCATCTACAACATTCACTGTAAAGCGTTGTACACTCGGAGACTTTTATTGCGTCAGAACTGGCGGGCAATCCTGCGCCCGAACCTGTCGGGTGGATTGATAGCAACCGACAGCGAGCAACATTTCACTGCTGTGTCCACTCAAAGCTTCTGGTAGTTACCAAGCTATGCAAAGAGCTCAGCGCGGGTGACTGCTTTGCTCATGAAATGGACGATGCTCAGATTGCATACGCGGTAATAGTGAAACTATTGATTATATATTGGACGTGAGTCAATTAAGCATCATCATTTTTACTATCACGCTTTGTTACGGGAAACGCATTCGCAGATCACGCATCAGCGCATAATTTTTCAGAAGATTAAATGATAAAACAAATGAAAAATTATTTAAATAATTACTACGTGGTTAGTTGGGTCAATACTTAATGGTTCCATTTCAAAATCTTTGTCTTTATGAAATTTAATTATCTGTTTCTAAAAACAAATGAGGGATAAAATGCGCATAACTTAGCTTGATGACTAGAAAAATGGGACGAGTTCCAGAACTTACTGAGTAAGATAATCGCAATCAATTTGATTAAAATCTGGCAATTGGCGTGCGATTTAGTTGCACAGAGAGAAAGAGCTAACCCTAACCATTTCCCTAATCAGCTAATCATCATTGGTCGTTCAATCCTAAGATTGGTTGGCTGCAGTCCTCCACGCTTCCCTATCTACTGCTAATTCCATTACCTCGTATCTTTCCCTTTGTGCTTCCTTTTCATTTAGTCCATGAACTTATTCCTCGGTCTTCCTCTGGGGACTTTTCCCTTCATTTTATCTTTAATTACGTTCTTCACAAACCCATTTGAGCCTCAGAAAGTGTCCAATCCATTTGGTACTTATTTTCTGTATGGTGTTCCATATGGTACTTCCCTATCCTAATCTTCTGTAAAATTCATCTTTTTTTTAAATTTTTTTCCGTCCATTTTATCTTCAGCATCCTCCTCCAGCACCAGGTTTCGAAGGCTTCTAGTCTGGTCTGTTAAGATTTGTCAATGGTCCATGCTTCCGATCCATGGAGTGCCACGCTCCACAAGAATGTTTTCACATACTGTTTCCTGGTTTGTAGTCCTATATTATTTGAGCACAGTAGGTGTCTTTTTCCCATGAAAGACTTCTAAGCGTGGACTATTCTCCGCTTGATGTCAGTTGTAATTCTTCCGTCCCACGTGATGGTACTCTTCCGAGATAGGTGAAGGAATCCACTTGCTCTAATTTCTCTCCTCTCAGGGTGATTTCTACATTCAGCTTCTCTCTTCCGCATACTAGGATTTTGGTCATCGTGTTATTTATTTTCATATTGTGTTCTTGGAGAACTTGGCTCATTGCGTTTAGATACCTACGAAGATCATCACGATATCCAGCTATGACTGCGATATCAGCTGCGAATCGGAGCACGTTCACTTCTTCTATGTTTAGTTTAATTCCGCTCAGTACAATTTCTTACCCTTCTCTTATTTTCACCTCGTTAAACAGTTCCGGAAAGAGGTTGCATCTTTGTCGTACTCTTTTGTTACTTTTCTTTTCAATGTTTTTCGGTATCTCATTCGTTAGTTACGTTTTTACTGGGGGTTGGGTTTTATTCGAGAGTTTATTATCTCCTACGCCAATAACAATGCTGAAGATAGGGAATCAATGGCGTCATTCAAATGGGATCATACACTAGTGGGCCTTTCCTCAATATTCATCAAAATTCGTCCCACATGTAAGACAAAAGAAGAGGTAAGAATAAAGGCGACACATTTTCCGCCTGTGAGGAATGGTTGTCATTTTCTCAGCAATCATATAAAGTGCTTAGTGAAATGCTGACGAAGGTGTGGTTAGTACAGGGATGGATGGAAACCATTCACTACAGCTAGACATTAGTTCGATAAGAATAGTGGAATAAAGAAAAAAAAAATGTTGAAGTTACAAATGACATCATGGTGTGAACATGTTGTTCACTCATAAACGTGAATTTTATGGGAAAGGGAGCTGAATTTTGTTCATTAAAGAGCACTCGCAGAACGGGCCATCCCACAATATGGATCTGGAGGAGGCGAGAATAATCGGTAAAGGGAGTCGGTATTTGCCGAGATTGATGATGGAGCCCATCGGAGCAGCCAAAATAATAACGCCGATAGAGAAGATGGTCACATGCTATCTAGCACTTAAGGAGCGGGATTTGACCGAAGCAGGAAAGAGCTTACCAAGAGGACCACACTTAACTCCGGGCTATAAAAAGCAGCCAAAATACATCACGGTCACTGCAGACCTGAAGAAGCAAGCAGGAACACTGGCGAAACTGTCGTCATCGGACTGACTCTACGCAGAAGCAACACCGAAAATCGTCATCTTTCAAGACTATTATGTCCAAGCTTTCACTCCAGAAAATAATTCTTTTGTTCAAACTAAGGCAGCCGATTTACCATAGTGGAAACGTAAGCGACAACACTTCCCTCACAATGTCCGTGCCGGACGGTAGAGAACTCTCATATTATGAGAATCACATCACAAACTGGCTGATCAACTCCGTTTGTATCAATATTTCTACAGAATGAAGTTATTGAGCTGTCATTGGCTATCGCTGCATCAATTCAACTTATACTTTTAACTTTAGAAGGGATGAAAGAGCAATTTAAAGTCACTTTCTGCGGCAGATGCTTCAAGTAACTACCTATTATAATAAAGTAACGAAACTAATGACGATTTGGAAAAGATATATTTGGAACATGAATATCAGCCAACATTATAATTTCATTATGTTAAAAATCTCTCTATTATCTCTATACAAATGCGATTTCTCACAAAATGAGAGCCCATGTGTATGTTACGATCTTTTTGTTCTAAAAAAAATACTAAAAGTGAAGCCAATTATCCCCATCCTGAAGTTATCCTACAAGATTCACGCTTAGAATCACGACCATTACTTAACACGATCAATTCGTTCTACAAAACACCAATCCAACCAAAATACGTCTTGTTAAAACAGAAACAACGATTGCACAATTCCACAAGGTATTTAATGCGTACGACGCGTTTCAACTCACTGAGCTTTCAACAGACTGGTCTTGTACCTGATGATGGCTCTGTGAGTTGAAACGCGTCGTACGCATTAAATACCTCGTGGAATAGTCCAATTATTGTTTCTGTTTTAATATGACGAACTTCAACGATATCTCGCCTGAATCTGTTGAAATTATTCAAAATACTTCTAACTTATTATCCTTATCCACCCCCAAGTCCTTTTTCCGCTCCCCCACTCCTACCACACGCCTTTCAAGTCAGGCTACAATATGGCTGTAGCTCAAACGGCACATGGGAATCCCTGCTAGCCATTTCAAGAATCCGCGAATTGAAACCACGCATTTGATTGCTCGTGTTTGCTTATAACTTTTCACGTAAACACGATGTGTTTTCACGAGGGCGTCCCGAGTGTGGGCGGCAAAAATGAGTCGATTCGGGGTCACAAGCCGTCTGAGAAGGTTCCATTTCGGTCGGAGACATGCCGCGCCGATTCACTTGCCAGAGAGAGAGAAAGAGAATTAAGGTCACAGATCGAGTGTTTGCCGTGAAGGCGAATTGTACTCAGAGTCACCCACTCGTCAATTTTCGCACCGTCAGAGAAAAAAAATAAACTCGGGTTCACGCTCGCTAGATTTATTTTTTTCCGCTCTCCCTTTTGTTCTTCCCCGCATTCGTCCGATGAATGGGCGAGCGACATTTTTGCTAATTCAGCTGCAAATTACAAGAAACCGCACCGCGACAGAACCTTTGGTCTTCCAAGGACCTCGCTCTTCCGTCGCAGGAGCGATGCGACGTCCGTCTTCACCGTCTTGGCTACCTTTGATATATGTAGTTTCAGATTTTTTAAATATCCGTCGGATGTCCACTTATTGATATGTGTGTACAGAAACCATAGCGAGTGGAGCAGTTGACCCGCCGGGCGAGTATACACGGGTTGAAAATTAGTTCATTTTGGAATTGCGAAGAATTGAGTCAGCAAAAGAAGCGCTTACGGTAGTTGGAGCAGTAATCATGGGTCATTGAGTGCACATTTATATACATTTCAAGAATGATGAAAAATGTTTGGGGTCATACTCCACTTCAATCCAACTCATGCATCACAGAAACTACTAGTTGAATTTGGGTCAAGATAACTTGCGAAATGATTAAATAATTCTGTTCAGAATATATTCATAATAACATGAAAAATCCATATAATTTACACAAATATTAAGCAGAATAAATTAGCTTCCAATGCAGACAATGAAAATATACGAAGATAGCACATCAGTCAGATATACCTGTTTCTATCATGATCATTATTGGCGTCACCGATCATAGCTAATTTTGAACCCTAACTCGAATTGTAAAAATTAAATTTCAAAGGATGAGTGAAGCAATGAAGAAAGTATTGGTTAAAACCGCATTGGAGCACAGTATGGTGTGGTTAAGAAACTTGGTCGCTGCAGAGGGTGGATGAGAAAAGACTGGGAGATATTGAGATGTGGGTCTAGAGGAGGATAGAGAGGCTCACTGACTGAAGAGGAAAGAAAATGAGGAAGTGACCTTTTTATGACCTTGGCATGGCTGGAGAGAAAAGTATGCTAATGGGAGAAATAAAAAAAATAAACCAGCGTAAGTGGCTGGAGGAAATATTGAGGAGTGGCGACACGTTGAGGAGGGTATCATAGGAGTGGGGTGGGACGGGAGAACTTAGGGAATGCGTGGGCGAGGGAGGGGAAGAATGGAAATCTAGAATGTAAGCATGAAATTTTGTTAGTTCCGTAGTTTTATAGTGGATTTATCAAAATATACATTTTTTCCTTTCACTGGGTATTCCTGTTTTTAATTAGGTATTCCTGAGAGGAACGATTTTGATCAATTTGCGAGAAGGGCAACTAAGTTAAAATTTTCATCATCATTGGTCGTTCAATCCTAAGATTTGTTGACTGTAGCCCTCCACCCTTCCCTATCTAATGCTAGTTCCCTAACCTCCTGGTGTCTCTTCTTATGTACTGCCTTCTTTATTTGGTCCATGAACTTATTCTTGGGTCTTCCTCTGGGGACATTTCTCTCTATTTTACCTGCAATTATATTCTTCACAAACCCATTGTGTCTCAGGTTTTGTCCAATCCATCTGGTTCATCTTTTCTGTATGGTGTTCCATATAATTCTTTCCTCTTATTCTCTTCTGTACACTTAATCATTTCTTATTTTTGCATCCATTTTATCATCAGCATCCTCCTCCAGCATTTTTCTGCGGTTCAAAAACTCTGGAAACGTGGTAAGTAGCCCCAGGAATAAGTCACACTGACTTGCTTCGACGGCCATGGTCATGTATGAGTCAGAGTATGCCAGTTACAAGCAGCGGTTCGCTCATCCAAATTCTGAGCCTAAAACTTCCTACCTTTTATGATTGAAGTGGATCTGGTGTATCATTAAATGACAAAAAGTTGGCCTAATTAACCTCATGTGTATATGTTTATTCACCTTTAGTGCCCATTGAAGAGAAGAAGAAATTTTCTGGAGATTGAGAGGAGATTTCTGGAAATTGGAGAGACAAAGAGAGCTATTTTTCTTAGGTCCAAGAAAGATGGTCTCGACAGTTGGTAATCAAACTTTTATGAAAACTTATTTTAAAAACCACCAGCATGATAAAAAAAAATCTTTCAAATATCGTTCATCCTCATGGTTTCCGGATTCGATTAATTTGCCCCTATGGGGAAGATATGCAGAAAGCCTACCAAGATGTTGCACATACAGCCAATTTGTTAAGGAAGGAATGTAACAACAACCGTTGAGCAAATAATGGGATTGATACCCAATTTTGCACTCTTAATGGAAGCAGTCTTACTCTTCCAAAGACACCAAAATATTAATCCCCCCTTCTCTCTACTTTCCAAGATATTTGACAAAAAATATCAGCCCTCTTACATGGGAAATTGTACGCGTATGCACTCCAGAGAGAGATTATGCAAAAAATGAGTAATATTAAACACTTGGATCTCGTAAAAAAAATTAACAGCGTGTAGTTTGTATGTTTTCTCGACTGTTTATGAAAATAAATCTTATTGTCACCGCAGTAATTTTTTCAGAATCGCAAGAAACCTTCCTTTGTGAAGGTGTTTTATACGTACCGCGTGCAAAAATGAGTCAAATCAAAGACTTATGTGGATATTTTTAATTGATTACAGAGAATTTCAGTCATATACAAGTATAATATTCAACTATTAATGTGTAATGAATTATTTAATTCATACTTCCTGCAGTTGCTAAAATTAAAACATAATGCGAATATGGTATCCATTAAGACTAGGGAACTATCTCGCTCAAACTACCTTTAATTCAAATTCACCTCTTCTGTCTCAAACGAATAAAGACTGATATCTTGCTATCCACTTTAACTACATCAGTCTTTGTTCACTAAAAAGACGCTGCTTCATCATTTCTCGCCTGAAAATACTCTTGCAGACTCTTCTGGTCAATGACAATGGTAGACTCTTCTGCCCCAAGTGTTTTCACTCACATTGATTACTTCCGTGAGACCACTCTCACCTATATGCCCTTGGCCTTGCTCTGTAAGGAAGTCTGTAAGTGGCGATGACAATGGCACTGATTGTTGTCGTCGTGAAGAGTGGACATTGGTATGAAGATTGGCATGTAATGACGAATGGCCGAGAGGAGCATGACTCTGCGATTCGTAAAGGGAATAATTTTTCACTGCCGGAAGCGCATCATCTCATCAAGGCATTCAGACAAATAAAGGATAGGTCCGTGGACCACAGTGCCAATGATTTCATTGACAGCTGGGAGACTCTTCTAAGTTTTTATTCACGCATATTCATTTAAAAAATTGAAAATTCCTAAACATATCGAAATGACTCTATTAATTATCTTTGTAAATAGTATTTGCTAATTTGTGTAGCTTGTCATGTTATGAACACACTGTAAATTGTAAATGGCATTTGTTTTTTTTTGCAACTAGGAAAAAATTGTAATGTATTTGCATCAACCGCTGATTCTTTGTTATAAGATGATGGTAGCCCCGAAACAGGTTTTTCCTACGGGTACCTATATTCCCCTTAACCAAAATTGAATATTGTGATGAAAAATTGTACTTATGTAATAAGTTGAGGAGGAATAAATGTTATTTCTAAAAAAATTGCAATTCTAAAATACCTCGATGAAGATTAATCAGTGTAGTCTAATTCTACGTGGGTCCTTCATTTCACTGATCGTTTTCAACATTTGCTGCATCGTTTTCATCATAATTTATGTTTTGTGTAATTGACTTTGGAAGGGTAAGTTCTTAGGCAATTTTTAAAAATTGATCGAGTGATCGGAGGCGGGGGGAGGGAAGACGGGAGGACAAAACACAGAGTCTGTACTTCATTGCAAAGTTTTTCAAATTGAACGCTAATACCTCCCTTAGTAACCTATGGAAATATTTATGTCGCGTTGTTTCCAAAAAAATAGAATAGAAAAAGGTTTATTGTCCTAGGAGAATTTGCTCCTATGGGGCAAGATTTCACATCTAAACATTAAATTAACACATGAAAAAAAGAAAAACAATAGGGAAACAAAGTACAATAACATTAATGAAGGTCTCAGTTTTACAAACATATGGTATGTATTGGAGGGAAAATATCAAAACAGAAAGACCAGAATAACTGAATGCTACAACTTATGACTTAAATAAAATAAAAGTTTTAGATTTTTATAAAAACCTCTGGGCATATAAAAACTTTCAGCTATTACTAATTTTAGTTTCCATGTGCATATGCAAATCAACAGTTTCAACAATGTATGCATAAAAAATGAGCTATTAAATCAGTAAAAAATGTTCAGGAAAACTGTCAAAATCCCTAGAAGGAAAATATTTCGCTAAAAGGGCGAGATAAAGTCAAGCAACGGAGTGCCATGTTCATAGCAATGTGTGACGCGGTAGAGAGCGATTACGCGGAAGTTCTGCATTTTATCACGCCATCAATGCGGTTCAAACCGGATCGCTGAATAGCGTCAGACTAATCTTTGGGAAGGGAAAGAACAGAAATTTGTATTGATGAACAACGAAAGGTAGAAAAAATACATTAATTCATGTGGCTTGGCACCTGTAGGCATAGTGGGTCGAGGCGAAACTATCTCGGTTCAGGACCCGGGATCGAATACCGGCGGTGATGAAGATTTTTAATTGGAACTTCAATACCTGCTAGGGTAGCATAAGACGAAAATTTCATGTTAGGTAATCCATCCATCGAATGGGACGTTTAACTACGGACCCCTAGGCGCCTTCAGTTAAGAGTTAGATAACTCCGAAGATGTGTTTCTCTCCATAATTCCATAATTCCTCAAATTCCCCAACCCTTGTCCAAATACCATAATTCACTGGCGATATGGCGTCGGTTTTGAATATAAGAAACGTCGATAAACGATGAGAAATTTTCACATAGAAATAAAACTTGAGTCACGATCTAGATTTCATCGCTATCAAATCGACTTCAGGTGATAATGTACATGTAAGTAGAATTTCCCACGAATGAATTGAATATTGAGAGACCTTCAAATAAATACGTGCGAATTCACTGAATATGGTATGAACTGAATACTCTACTGAGGTGTTTTGAATGTGGTCGAACTAACTGTTTCAAATTAACAGCGTGGAACTGCGAGGTTTTTAATTGAAGTTATCTTAAATTTAATGGTTTAACTCCACAGAAAGACGCCTCAATAATCGATGAAATAAATAAAATTACCATTATAAACTAGGTTTCAATGATATAATGTCAGCTTGAGAGGATTATGTGATAACATTGAAAAAAGAGTCGTCATCTAAGTAGTATTTACATACGGAAAGTTGTAGATCATTTATTCATTTACCACCTACCCTCGAAAATGATCACATTTATATCTATTTGTTTTTCAAATCAATCAATCAATCAATCAATAATTTTTGTAGAACATTAAACAACCAAAATTAATCAACCGATTGTTATTTTAGACCACTATGTCGAATAACGCCATTAGTAAACTAATCCTTTCCTCTGGACCAGGGTTTCCCAAACGGTGCTCCGCGAAAAAATATTAACGCCATTTTCAAATAATAAATGCTTATAAAAGCTAAATTCTAACTGATCTAGTTATAAATATGTCTCGACATTTAAATAAATACTACATAAAACAAGTATTAATTGATTATGTGTCATTACCTACCCTTCAAATTACACAAGGTTCTCCGTTAGAATTCAAAGACCCTCGAAGTGCTCCCTCAGAGAAAAAGTTTGGGAAACCCTGCTCTGGACTATCCAGTATGGAGATTGCTCCCCATCAATGCTTCATAACAAAGCCTTTTTTTCTTTTATGAACATACTTCTTGCTTTTGTTGTTTATTTGATTAAATGCCTTTATTGCGTATAGGAATTCTTGGTCCTTCTAAGCCACATGGCTTGTCATAAGGTTCCATAAATTCATACAAAGCGGCATGTTTCAAACACTGTAGAATAGTTATATTATAATTTATACATTTTTAAACGTAAGACAACAAAGATCAATATAATGACATTGAAAAAGTTACCAAACTTGTAAAGAAAAAGTAAGGAAAAAAAGAAAAAATCTTTGCCAAAATATAACAGATTATAGTGGTTATATATGTACAATAAATGCATAAGTGATTACTCAAGTATCACAGATTCATATGTAGTGCACGTATTTATAAGGGATTATAAATTTCTAATTTCGCTAATTAACCATTCTTTAACCTTGTTCTTAATTTCTGCCATACCTTTTTCATTGCTTAAGTGCTTAGGTATACAATTAAAGGTATTTGGTATAGTATATTTGGCCAACCTTTTGCCATATAAATTAAAAATATCTTTTTAAATAAAAAACAAAGATTTGTTCGGGGATGGCACTCCTTTCACGGTATCTGGGGTAGACATCCTGAATGGTAGTTTACAAGGTCGAATGCTGGTAAAGAGAGGGAGAGAAAGGACAGGAATTACGTGCGAGATAATGAGGAATAGGACGTCAGCCGAATTGAAGAGAGTAATCGCGTCATCGAAACTAATCGACTTCCTTACAGAGGAAGACCAAGGGCGGATTACGAGGATGGAGTGACATTAGGCAAAGCCACCGGATGAAACTTTTCTGAGATTTCAGCGCATTACAGAGCTGCAACACACGGGTTCTTTGATACATTGTACATATTTAACATCACCTTTACGACCATAGCTGTAAAAGTTGTAAAATGAACGTGAAAATACCCCGATTTGGCATTTTTTCTACGATTTATTCCCTAAAAACACTATCTTCCTAGAGTCTTTACTTTTGTGTATGGATAAGAAGAGTTTTAGAGCATACTTATGCGATCACTCTTTCAGGAAGTATATATTTATGTTAGTGCTGAGTCCATTTTGTGCATAACAAAAGGGACCATTTGACATTCGATACCGCGGTCGGTCAATATAAAGATAATGTGGAATGAAATTTTTGGTTACTGTTCGTTTGGAATGGGACTGTTCCACATAGGATCTCATTAACGGAAGAGAATATGGAAAATCAATTCAAAAGTGTGTGCTATTAAATAAAATGGCTCTTTGATAAATTATCAATCAGGTATTAATTTTCTTGATTGGCTGTGATTACTTATCTTCAAAGGGCTGAAAGCAGAAGTAAGTGCTGGTAGAATTATAGGAGAGAAATTAATAGGTCTCAAAGTGAACGAGGAGTATGAAAAGACTACTGTATTGAAATTGAAATGAATAAATAAAAAAACAAAAAATGACCATTAAGCATAGGAAAATAATAGATCAGCAGTAATAAAGAAGAGGGACGGATCCAATAAGACGAATCAAAAGGTGCGTAGTGAAAGTAAAACAGTACATCTGCACTTTCCATTCAAACTTGAGGAGCAAAATGCGATACAGTGAAAGAGAGTTGGAAGAAGATAGAAACAACAGTCACATATTAATGATTGTGACTCCATTTTGAAGGGTAAATTCACAAGTGTTCACCGGTAACAACTTTCTACCCAAAGTCGAGGGATGGGAATTGCTTTCTGGGCCGTAGAAATCACATAATGACGTTATTTTCTTCTCTATCTCGATACCTATTTTTCCACCTGTTGCTCACTCACCATAGACTTAAATTAACAACTTTTGCACTAAATTTAGTCTCATTATGAAAATACACATGCAGCTTCATCGAAAACCAAATGCAACAAGCCCACACAAACGATGATATTGATGACATTACATTGATGCCGATATCTAGTATTCGTTATGACGTGCAAGGCAACAATAGTCCATTCGTAACGCTCCTCTGATACCATTTATCACTCAAGAATATATGATTTGGATACATTCATACCAATCACGCCGTTCCCTTCCGAGGTAGGCACAGTCACTATGTTTCACTCATAAATACGTATTTGTACACCTAACTCTGCTTCAATAATTTCCTCCATTCTGACCTATCCTTGCAAACCTCTTTTCCCTCATTTTCCCCCATACACTGCATCATACACGCCCTCCTGTTTTTATGACTCCTAATATTCCTCCTCCTAAGAATTTCCTCAACCACAACTTTCTCGGCCTACCCCTACCTCTCGCATCATTCATTTCACTCTAATATATCTGTGTCGTCATTCGAATCTCATCCATTCTCTCAACATGGCCAAACCAACGAAGCTTACTCCTTTCATATATGTCCATTACTGGAGCATCACACCAGCATTCATTTATTACCCACTCATTCCTGACCCTATCCTTCCTACTTTTGCCGCAAACACTCCTCAGATAACTCATACCCACGGGGTTTAGTATACTCTTATGTCTATCCTGACATACCCATGTTTCACTACCATAAAACAAAGTGGGGAGAAGTACACTTTTGTACACGGCGATTTTCGCTTCCTTAGACAGGCACTCATTCCTTGACATGCTCCACATGTTACCTACCACTTTCCTTCCAGCATTCGCACATCTCTTTATCTCCACATCTATCCGATCATCTTTCGCAAACATCTTACCTAAGTACATTCATGTAAACTTAAATACACTGCACCTTTAATGTATTTGCTTGTGTGCGATGCCGCGTGCTCTTATGGGGATGGATTACGAGGGGGAAAGGACGGTTTCAAGTAATTAGTCCCATCGTCCATCTATTTAATATTTCACGTAAGAGATTGCATCAATTAAAATAATGAGTGAATCTGAAAATCTTCTAGGAATAGATGAAAATTCTCTTCACTTCGGGGCAGTATAGTGTCCCGTAGGTTTTCTTCGTGATTGGAAGGACCCGCATTCCAATTCTTTTTGCGTCGCCGGCACCATTCTTTTGCAGTTATTTGTTCACAAATCTAGCAGATCCTAATTGAACCTCATTTTCTTTTATCATTAATTTATTTTCATATAATGGTGAAAAAAACACCTCAGGCCGGTTACATGACGGGTTTTTTTAACCAAAAAACAACATGTACTCAAACAGTTGAACCCTGGGTGGTAAAAAATCTACCCATTGGGGTCCTAAAATTTGGATCAACATAGAAACACTTAATCCCTCATCCATCGCGGCTGGAAATTTTGGTGATGAACTATTTCTTTAATATGTTCAGAATAATAAATTCACGCCCTTAGGATGTTAAAACAATAATTTTAAAGGTGGTTAGAAAAAGCTCGTCACAGAATTCTTTCGCGATCGGACGGCGGCGACAGGTGTATATGGCGTTTCGGTTATAAACTCACAACCCCATCACGTCTGAGATAAACATTACAAGTGGATGAAGATGACAACCCCTTTTGTTGCGAAATACTTGTGGCGACGGAGAATAATAATTGAAAAAGATCGCCGTTCCAATTTGTCACTAGGACGCCAATCACTCAAGTGACGAGGAATATCGCCAGCGCAGGTTCGCGATTGACATCAGCGGAAATACCACAACGCCCAGGTGTTGAGACTCAGGAAGATAAACATTTATTGATCTATTGCCCACTGTCTCCGCTGATGTCTCGTAATGCAGATGCGTGCAGTTTTCTATTTTTTAACCACGGAACGTTCGCGAATGTGGAACACTATCGATCCGCTTGCACGCAATTTAATTTAAAATCTGCATTGATACATGCACATACAATAATATCACACTGACATACAAACCCACCATGTCGTTCCCTTTCAACATGCTTTGATTGAATCGATAGGTTATCGAAGTATAGGTTCCATTTGTCAGTGTATCAGAAGATCAGAAGATAGTCTTAGATGAAATGTTTTCTCAGTATGGAAACCAAAGTTAATATTTTTCCCATCTCTAACTTTCATGTGAAGAAACAGGGAGTTTGGTGTAAAAAAAGCTCGAATTTAAATTAAAAAGTAGGTCAACGGAAAAGCTAAATCATCCAGCAAAATACTTGCGAAGACATGTTAACCAGACATTTAAGAACTGCATACAAATGTATTAACTGGAAGTGGGCAACCGAGAAAAATGTGGGCAAAGAATTCAGTGCGAGGAACACCTACATGGAACTTCGAATTCTAAAAATAACAAGCTGAAGTATTTAAATGCCATATGTAACCTTATAAAGTACTTTTACAAAATCACAACATACTCAATAACAGTGAGCACTATCAACTATCAGCGCTTCAGGTTCATAACAGTTATACCCGATGCATATAAGACAGAGGATTCGGGTCTCCCCGCAGGGTAACTGCCTCCCGCTCGGCCGGAAGCTCTCGCTTATCGCCAAGTCAGGATGGTAGTGGGAAAAAAGGGAAAGGGAAGGGAAAGTTAGCGAGCCACAACCCCTTCGAGGCCGACACCAATGAGGCGGATTGAGGTCAAAAGGACCTCAATTGGGCCTCCGCCTCCCCGAAGTACTCGCATTAGTTAGGTTACCCAAACAACGTAAGACGAGTAGCCGTTAGTCTTGCTTATGAGAAAACTTTCCGCACATCTATGAGAAGCGGAGGAGCCCGTTGCCCAAATTATTGGGATTGGGAGGGGCCACCGTGCATATAAGACAGTGGAAGAGAATAAATGTAAATGAGAAGATATGGTATCATGGAAATAAAAACTACAGCTTGAAATCCAGAAATAAGCTACCGGTCGCGATTTCCATAACCCGCAGCCAATTGAACGTTTTTATTTTTCGACTTAAAGCCGTGTCAACCAATTAAAGGTAATTCATAGCAGTTAAGCAAGAGCGTGTATAAATGGCTGAGCAAGTATGCTGGCACCAAAATATGAGCATCATAAATGGGCTCATCAACCCTGGGGCTGCGACAACTGAACTACTGAAGGAAATAGAATATGCTCGTTCAAACTAATCATTCACGCCAGCCTACAGAATGGTAAGCCATTGAAGAGGAATCCACTTTCTCCGCAATGTATACCGGTAAGGAAGGCAGAAATATCCACAGCTGATTAGCTGCTGTCTGGCCCTCAAATACGCCTGTTGCAATTTCCACTAGTAATTCGTCTTGTGTTGACCTGACTTTCACCATTTAGGTTAAGTTACGTATTTGCAGCCCCGCCCCCCAATCAGCAATTTTTCTGTTTTATGACGTGAGTTCGAATAATGCACGTTAATGACTCTGCATTAAGGTAATTCTTGAATATGAAACAACCAACTTCAGAATGTCGAAATGAACCAGAGAATCGTTTTTCATATTGGCCAATATGCGTGAGGAAAGCGTGTGAACTTGAAGATCATCATATGGATATTTAAGCGTCACAGTCTACTACCCATTACTTTTTTAGCAGAAAAAAATCATCATGAAGACTAGCTTAGAAAGAAAGGCGGCATATTGCGGAAGATATTCACGAAGTAATTATTTCGAAAGGAAAAGAATTGATGAGCGTTTAAGCACTTCAGAAACTCATATAAATATTTATAATAATATCATTTAATGCTTCTGAGTTTACCAATATTTTAAGGCGTGAAAAAAATTCCATATTTAATATACACGTTTACGTCTAACGGTACCGTTTGGTTCCAGTTGGTAGTGAATTCCTTAAATTAATAATTTTTATATTTGTTGATGCTTTACCGATTTATTTAATCTTCCTGTCAATCAACAAACACTAGAGTTTACAATCCCGAAGATTTTACTTTTATTGGTTATCTTATTCGGCTATTGAAATATTTTAAAGAAGAGTGTACTTAATGAGCGCCCAAAAAAGTTTTATTACGATCAAGCCAATCGATTTCTTTGATTTATCCAGTATTATCCCAGTATTATCATCATTATTGAGATTTTGAGGGTAATTTTCATTCTCAATACATCTAGCTATGGGTGTCAGTTGATTTATTAGATGAGGATTTATGAATAAGGAAATTAGATTAGATCAGTAAGATTATCAATAACATTGCGTCAGTGGTCACGTTACTGTACTTATTAAGGTAATAGTTGAAGTAATCATCGCCAAGAAGAATATCAAATCCTTCCCTACCGTCGGTAAAGCAAGCATTTGATGAGGAAAGGAGGAATGGTGGAAAGAGATCCGACATTGGTATTTGCTTATTCTATTCTTAACAAAAATGGCCAAGGGACCACGTCCTATGTAATTATCTAATCGACATTCTCCCCCATTTCTCATATTTAAGGATTCCACTAGTAATATTTCCACATCCCCTGTGGTTAAAACCCAAACTCTGGAGATGTGAAGCCATTGCTCCAGCTACCACGCCAATCCCATCCCGTACTTGGCACTGAAGATAATGTTCCCTGACGTGCCTTCACGTTGAAGCCTTCGAAGTTATGTAAAATATGCCAATAGCTTTTTCCCTGGCAAAGACACAGAACTATTTTTTGGTCAAAACAAAGGCAAGAATTCAAGGTCCTCGGTCCTCAATCCATCAGTCACCCACGTGTTATTTCCCACTTCGATTTAACAGACAAATACAACTGTTTTATTTGTGGCCAACATCTAGCATGCTCAGCATGGTACATTTTCATCAGCTCCGTTACGAACAGTCAACTGAATGTATGACGGTAGACAGGTGTCATTTACCGTCGGGATAAATGAAGCATGGAAAACTCTATAGTAAATTAACTCTTAATTAGCTTGCACAGGTTAGGTCGTGGTTTCTATTTAATGTAGAGTTGATGCTAATTTATTCCACCAAGTTTTGACGAAAATAATCCGCACTTCCCAGGCTTAGCGTCAGTTTCTACTCCACCAAGAGTCGACGAAAGAAATTAGCAAATCCCAGGCTTAGAGCCAGTTTCTATCAGAATCTTTTCTAATTTTTCTCAATATCATTTAAAATTATAAATAGCGACCATAAGCCAAGTGATGGCGCAAAGAACATTGATCCAGAGTAAGGAGGTCAACGAATCTATATTTTTCACGAATAGGTCTAAATTGAATCGGTCGAATTTCATATTTTCGAAGAAGAAATATGGCTAGAATCATTGAAGACTACAGGGCCTCGTATAATATTAATCGTTAACATACTTCTATTTTCATTTATTGGATCACTCGAAGCATATCCAGCGACGGAATTACCCAATTCAAAATTTTTCCTACGACTTCTTAAAATCTTCAGAGTACATTGAAAGTGCCTGGATTATTTCCTAGACTGCACTTACAGGCGTTGCCCTTATCTTGATACTACCAGCCTAATAAACTTGTGCACCACTTGTTAGCACATTTTCCTAGATTGTACCCTATTAGGTTGGATCACAGGCAAAATGATATTTAAGAAAATGAGGGGATTTCTATAATTTTTATTCGTGATAAAACTACTTTTATTTCCATTTTTGAAATAAAGACATGTTAAAATAAATTAACGTAGTCATTCCTATCCCACTCACTTTGATACCTTATGCACAAAAATACGCTCGATATACTTCCCAATGGTTTTCTCTTCCATCTCTAAACCATCAACATGTTGAAAATACCCGAAATTAACAATATACTTGCTGTATTAACATTTAATGTTTAAACTTCCGTCTGGGAACGGCAATAAACAAACAAAATTCCTGATAAATTTTTCCGCATTTCCGAAAACGCAAATACACATCAATAACGCTCCGACTGAATCTCCCACGTGTGATCTGAATGTGGTTCGGTTGCGTTTACATCAAAGTCCGCCCGCGTATATGTTGCGACGAATAAAAATGTATGTATAAAATTCGCTGCAGTTCCCCCGCTGCGGCCACCCGCAGCCCAGTTGGAAAAACCCCAGGCCATGGGCTGCAATGACACGCCCCCCGCTGGCAGGCGACCAATGAATGGAGATGGACTTCGAATTCTTCAATCGAACTGATAGAGCATTGGTATTCAACGTGGAGGGCCATCCACTGCCCGCTCGCTCCCGGCTGCCAGGCTCATCCGGGAAGTCAGGGAGGTCACCGCTTGGAGAGGCGGGCCAACCGATCACTCAGCAGAGAAACATATGACTAACCGGCGGCGAGCTACTGCTATAATAATAATGAAAAGAGGACCGGGGGAAGGGCCCGCCTGGTAAAGTCCTTAGTACTGCGAGCGAGGAAAAGATCGTCTCTTCGCATAGTTTTATGCTAAGAGGTTGGAGCTATCATTGAATCATGCAACTGAGATGAATCGAGTGATAAATTGTTTGATTTTGCGTAATTTGTGCCGTGAATGATGACCTATGATAGCTGCTGCAGAGTAAAAGAGATTGGTAGCGAACGAGACGTGATGTTTAGACGTGCGAACGTGCGAGACGTGCGAACGAGACGTGACGTTCTTTTCAGATGCATCAAGCGATCAACTTTTATTTCAATAAATAAAAGTATACATCTTCGCAGCGTCTACTTAAGACTATGTTTCTACAAAAATATTTTGGCCATCATGATAAATATGTAGGCATGCTTAAAAAAACTACCACAGGAGAGTTTCGTCGTAGACACTAAGAATAGAGAAATGGTGGGCAGAGATCACTTTGGCATCTCCCTAAACACGTCTGGCATAACTAAAACTCTAAAATCCTTGCTCTTTGAACTCCGCCCATCAGTATAAAAAAATCTGTCGACTTGACGTTGGCACAATGCGCGAGAACTACGGACGAGCTTGCGGAGATGAATGGGCGAGTGAAATTTCGCTTTCGGAGGAAGCTTGCAAGCTCATTTCTCGTCATCGTCCCTCGCTGGTTAATGTAGGTTAACTGTGACCGGAAAAATAAAAGAGACAGTAAATGGTTTCAAAATTAAAGCACTGTTTTAACTTTAATATGCGCAATCCGCTCGGTAGACGCATGAATGTCCAAAAGTTAATAATGAATAAAATCATCCTCCAGCATTGGAATTCAAATTCAAACTCCTAGATTCTTGCCTAATTGTTAGCTTAACTGATTAACCTTCGAGGGCGACATGACGTGATATCACGTCATGGTTATTTTAATGCTGTTACTGATGACGTTATATCACGTCAAGAGTACTGTGAGTGTTCCAGCTTTCTCTAAGAAACTTGGACTAGGCCCCATAGTGAAACTTGCACTTGGCCCTCTAGTGAGTGCGGCATGACGTGATTTCACGTCATACCGCACTCAAAGGGTTAAAGAAATCGCGACACAATGCTACAACGTTTTAACACTTTTAAATTTTAGGAAAGTGTGTTTTTGTCTAAAATTATAATTATTTTCCCAAGAAACACTATCAAGTAATTTTTAAAAACGAACCGTACTCTTAAAAGTAGTTAGAGCGACATACACTACGTTTACCAATCGAACTCAGATCAATTTAGCCGGTTCAGCTCGGTATGGTAAACGCAACGGGCTAGTGGTATCGATATAAGGAGCGGGCTAACTCGGCCCGCTTTCTCTACCAGTCTGAGATTTCAAATCGATATGAACCGATTCAAATCAATATTTCAATCGATTTCGCATTGATAAACCAGGCATTCCGAGTCGGCTGGCTTAGAATGCTCAGATCGGTCCGAGTTCATATAGTTCAATGTTCGATTGGTAAACGTAGTGATAGTTCCCTACTCATGTTGAGGACCATATTGGAATTATACATTTCAATTTCAGTAGTCTTTTTAACTTGACTCATTTTATTCACGCGATACGTTCGAAATTCCTTCAAAACGGAAGGTTTTTTTGTAATCCTGAAAAATTACTTGAGGTAACAATATGATTAATTTCCAAAAATAGTTTACTAAACATTCAAACTAAACAGATTTAATTATTTGACGAGATCTAGGTGTTGGATATTTCTCAGTTTTTAAATAAGGTTTCTTTGGAGTGCATACGCGTACGTTTTCCTATGTAAAAGGACTGGCATTTTTATTAAAAAATCTCGGAAAGTGTGATATTTCGGAAAGAAATGATATTTCGCTCAGACTACCTTGAAAGTTAATCTGATTCCACTTTAATCTACCTTCTAGTAACATTTCACAAAATATCATCGATTGGTTGGATTGAAATTTTCAGCTTTCCAAAGTTGTCAGCGGTTGCTTTTTAACACACGCGGACAGCTGTTCCTCAGGCAATGGTCACGTTTGACATGAAATAGGAGTGCATTTAAAGACTTCCCGCCTTCTAAGTTTTATCGCTAGACACTAAATTTACCTGTTTACTCGACACAATATTTCAAACACCCCAGAAGGAAAATTTATTTATTTTTTAAATTTGTCCAGCTTTTTGACCCTAAGCCACATCGTACCATGGAGAAAACCGGAGGATTATGGGTTCGAAGAGTGAAGCGGAACTAGCCGGTCAGCTTAAAGTAGAAATTTTGATTCATATGAGAAAAAGTTCATGGCCGCTACGAATTGAGCAAGAAAGTCGTATTAGGTTAAACATACTCCGTGGATACTATTTTATTCTCTTTATTGCTATTTATCTCCAAGGTACTGAGTTGACTGCCGATAATTCTAAAGGAAACGTGACACAACGGCCACTAAATCTGCTTAACTTAAGGACGTTGATAGTGACAAGTGAATTTATTTTGCTAAACCAATGCTGTTACCGTTCCTTCCGGCTGCGTTCGCGATTGTGAAGGAACACACTTATATAACCATTGATTATCATAGCGTATTCTGAAGGCTGAAAGGCAGGCTTGTAGACAGACTCTCTCTTAACTTCCCAATTTCGGGGTCATCCATTAGCTATTCCACACGTACTCTACTAACTCGATAGCAAGCCATGCTTAAGTTCTTCTAAATCCTGAACCTACGGACTGAATTTCTCTCTCAGGCTACGGGTACATCGGTAAAGTAAACAGATTCTCTTGAGAGTCATTTAAAAATGTCATGGAGTATGAATGTAATCATTTATTTGAACAATTGCCTAATTTTAATCGAAGCTATTTTCTTTTTCTTCCATCAATTGACCTCTCCTGAAAAAATTTGCGGTAGTTGAAAGAGGCCTGACAGAGTAAGTAAAGCAAATGCTACATTCCTTTTTTTTGCTTCTTAAGTATCTATTTATGATTTTGCTGATGACATGCATTGGTTATTGAAAACAAAAACTAAATTGCAAAATATGCAAATTATTCAACGCATATATTTTTAACGATCTTTCAGCCATGAGTGCCGATTTCAGCGCCATTCCCATTGAATAACTTTATTGTTACCTCAATCATGGTAGCGAAGGAAACAGTGGTATGGGCGCGTGATGAGAAGGGAAGAGGTTGCATTAAGTAAGACCTGAGGGAGAAAGAGTTAACTTCTGTGGAGACGAAGGACCGAATACAACGGAGAAGGAGAGTGAGGAACAGCAACCCCTAGTCTCCAGGGATACGCTGAAGAGGAAGAAGAATCATTGCAATAATATATGGCAGTAACATAAAAAAATATGACAGCAAGGTTTACCTTATTCATTCAACCTACCGCGAATTTTCGCAGATTATAACAAGTTAGTCGAGAAAATAGCATTTAAATTATCCGCAACCAAGCCGTTTGCCTCCAAGTTTCACCAATTATCACATTAAAAACCACTTAATTTCAGGTTCAATTTTCAAGAAAATATCGAGAAAAGGTAGAATTGTGTTTTTCATATCAAATCGAGGATGCATTTTTCTACAGTGACCTGATGATGAATACAATGACATTTAATTCGTTGAAGATTATTCGGGATTTCCACCGGGTCATGTCCTCCATTTCTGCCGACGTTTCGATGGACGAGTCGATGGGCAAATGGAGAACCTGGCCCAGTGGAAATCCCGAATAATCTTCAACGACATTGTTCGCCGGGAAAACCTTCGGACATTTAATTCATTTCATGGAGGAACCACCTTAATTCTTATGAAAGTTTATTTTCCTTATTCTCTGTTTCTTTGTTCTGACAGAGCACTGCTGAACAATAATACATTTTACTCATTCATTCATGCCCTCAGCTTTTCTTTGCATCATCCAATATTGCTATTCTATTTCGTGCTGACCCCAATTTATTATTTTCCAATCCATCCTCACCTCTTAGTTCGTCCTTCACTCTTTTCCTGAACCTTCTGAAAATCTGCGTCACATATTTCCTTTCCTACCTCATCATAAACTTTAGCTCTTCTTCGTTCTTCCTCCTCGCTATGGGTTGTATTGCTTCTCTCAGTCACCCTCCCCTGGTTTACTTGGCGCTCACCCATTGGCTAACATCAGCTATTCTCTTGCTCAGCCATTATTCATTGAAAAATAAAAAAAACTCAAATAAAAATACCAGACGCGTCAAATGGGTGGGCTCGTAACATTTTGCGACCTTTAGGAGAGGTGAGGTTGACCTTTGCTCTATCCACATCGGTCGACCGGAAGTCTACCTATCATATGCGCCTCATCGTGGAGTGTAGCTTTTTGCCATGACAAAATTGCGCTCTTCCACATATTATGAAAGTGCATCATAAATATTTTAAATGCAGTTTTTCCGTCCGCACGTTTCGTAATCATTTCATCACGAAACCACCGCGGCAACTATTTTTAAATAGCAACAGAGTGGAATTATTTTAAATAAAAAGCTAAATAGAGGTAATAGCACAACCAAACACGTTGCTATTACCGATAAATGAACGCATATAATCAAGCACAGAATAACCGAGACATAAACTTGGGTCTTGATACTTTATGTAGTTATTAGTTTCAAAAAATGTGTTCGTACAATTTTTGGGGGAACATTTAGGGGTCACCATTTCACCTCCCTCCTTTTCCTTTTGTTTCCACACACCCTCCAGCGCTCATACTCGTAAACCCTGCCTCATGTCTGTTTTGAAGTGTGCTGCCTGATGCGCAGGGACTGAAAAAATTGAAAATCAAGGGCAGTGTTACGCTTCCAAGTGAGCAGGGCATCAGAGCGAATGGAAAGCTCCTATTTGTTCACACACATATTTCTTACAGTCTTCTCTGATGCTTTTTTCTAACTATCCAACACTTTCATGACTTGTGCACTGAAGGCTCCTCACACTTGCGCTCGCGATGGATTAAGGAGTAGAGAGTAAAGCCCCGTACGCACGGGAACAGTCATTGCGTCGTTGTTGGCCGTTAACCCTGCGCCGGGAAAAGTCAGATGGAATCATGGCCACCAAATGCGACTAATATTTTACCACTAAGTACTCACGAAGACAAACAGGTAGTGGAAACCGTTGATTGCAGGTGACTACTATGCATGAAATGAATGAAGTTCAGATTGCATAGCGATAATTAGATATAAACGTAAGACTATGCATTATTTATTTTCCTAGACCTATCAGTTATTTTATCAGTTATCAACATTATTATCATCTGAATCATCGTACTTTAAAACGTGAAACATATCTGATAAAGTATCTGTTCTCATTACTTAGGAAGAGAAGTAAAAACTCGTGAATAAAATACATAAAATATAAGTTGCTTGTAATACTCAAAGGTTATCAGGATTAATATTTAACTCTTACATTTTAAAATAATTATCTTCTAAGAAAGTATTTTCAGTAAAAAACAATTAAAGACGGAAATGCACAAAACTTCGCAACAAATCTCCAGAAAAATGAATGACTTCACATGCCTTCTTTTCCTGCAAACTCTTTCCTCCTTGGATCTATTAAGCTAACCGTCCTTTCTTGTATTCAAATCATAATAACGTCGCGCGGTTCAAGCCATTCCGCAAAATTAAATTCCACTCACCGTCGTTCCAGTACTTTTTAGTTTCCTCAACTGTCATCGACCAGAGCCGGAAAATACCAGAACCTTTCCTGTTTGAGTTGGTTTTATTGCTCAAACCTCGGTTAAAATCGTTTTTAAACATTCCATCTCATAGCAAATGACGTACGCTCAGTACAAATTAAATCTCCAGAGCTCTTTGTCTCAAGCGATTCTTTCGCATGCCAGAAAATTTCATTCAATGCGGGCGTTAACACGGAGAAAGTTACCGCTGGTCGCTTTTCGTGCCTGATATGGCGCCAGAAGTGTCGCCTTGTGAAGAAGGCTATCAAGTACATTCATAACTAAAATTTTCTCCCATACATTTTCTTTGGAAGAAGCGAAAGCATTATGTGGAAGAGAGAAGCTGAATGCAGAAGTCACCCTGAGAGGAGAGAAATTTGAGCAAGTGGTATCCTTCTCCTATCTCGGAAGTATCATCACGTGGGACGTAAGAAGCACAACGAACATCAAGCTGAGAATAGCCCAAGCTAAGCAGTCGTTCAAGGGGAGAAGACAGCTGCTATGCTCAAAGAGGATCGGGCTGCAGACTAGGAAACATTATGTGAAAACATTCGTTTGGAGGGTGGCACTCTATAGAAGACGCTCGGAAGCATGGAACATTGGGAAAGATGAACAGAGCAGACTAGAAGCCTTCAAAACCTGGTGCTGGAGGAGGATGCTGAAGATAAAATGGACGGACAAAATACGAAATGATCAAGTGTACAGAAGAGTAGAAGAGGAAGGGACCATATGGAACACCAAACAGAGAAGAAGAACCAGATGAATTGGACACACCCTGATACACAATGGGTTTGTGAAAAACATAATTGAAGGTAAACTAAGAGAGAAAAGTCCCCAGAGAAAGACTCAGGAATAAGTTCATGGACCACAAGAGGAAAGTCCATCGGAAGAGGTAAAAGGAGGTAAGGAAGCTAGCATTAGGTAGGGAAGTGTGGAGGGCTGCAGTCAACCATTCTTAGGATTGAACGACCAGCAACAACACTTTCTTCAACATGAACTCTCGATGCAATCGAGTGCGAATATATCATTTGACGAGCTTATGAAATTGGCAGTGGACGTCAGTTGCTTCTTGCTGATGTAATTAAAGCGACGGATTCCGGATGAGAGTTCGGGAAACTTCTGCGACGTCATTACTTGGGTCGTGGATCGGTGACTCTCGTCGGGCGCATCTCTGATTGGCTCTTTCGAAGTATGCGGCGGCGCGCGAACGAGGCGCATGACAAAGGAGTTGACAAGGGTGGGGGGCCCTTATCCATTTTACAAGCGACCCTCACATTCCTCCTCAAGACTCATCCTCAAGCATCACCTCGCACTCTCAATCGACACCCACCCCCTTCCCCTATTACTCTTCAACCAGTGAGGTCTCCGATGAATGACTTTTCCTGCGAACTTTTTCCTCCTTCCATTCATTAAGCTAACCTTCCTTTTATGTATTCAAACCATAATAATTGCGTGCGGTTCAATCAATTCCACAAAATCTAATTCCACTCACCGTTGGGCCAGTAATTCTTACTCTCCTCGACTGTCATCGACCAACCGGAAAATGCCGGGATTATTCCTGTTTGAGCTGGCTTTATTGCTCAAGCCTCGGTTAAAATCATCTTTAAATTTTCTATCACGTAGCAATTGACAAAGGCTTGGTACAAATGAAATAAACTCCATAGCAGATGCCGATCTCTTGATTTTTAAAGCAAAAAATCGACCACCGAAACTTTCTCGATTTTTCTCATGCCGGATTTTGTGGAAAGAAGTGGAGCTCAAATGTCAAAACTTTTAATACATAAAATTATGCAAAATATCTTCTCGAGTTTCACACCGGATGAAATGTTCCTGTCGGGCATCGAAATATCGGCAATAATGGAATATGTAACCCAGTGTAAAACCTTAGAAGATTTTTTGTATGGAGTACGTCGGGAAAGCGTCAGATCTTACATAAAAAACATTCATGGGCAGGAGTAAAAATAGGATTTTATTCTTTGAAGTTCACGATGAGATTTCTCCAAGGCCAATGTGATTTCCGGTTCGGGAACGAGGAGGAAACAGGAAAAAATGAGAGGAAGAAAGATGTTTGGAATAACTCTGATGCCAGAATATCACAGTAATGTCGTACGAGAAACATACAGACACTCGTTTAGAGAGATCTTCTGATGAAATTAGTCAATATATACTGACCCTCACTCTCTCTGTGTGACTTGTTAATTTTTTGAGTCGCTTGGAAGTTTGACGACGTGTATAAGTGACTATGGACCGTTGACTAAATCTTGATTGCTTCAAGGTCAGCGCTAAGAATCTCGAGAAATGTATACACAACGGAAATCTCAGCTGATTGCGGGAGAAGATTCTCTAATAAAAGCGAATGAAATGAAACGGTGCGAGGCAGAGATAGAAAGGTTGTGAATCAAGTAAAATACCAAACTATGTATGTAGTTAAAACCGACCAAATATCAAATTGCGATATCCGACATTGGTGATGTTCTCACACTGTTGATGTGATTCCCTCTCAGTTATTGGCTCGGTATCGAGCGTTGTGACCCATATGGACTAAGTTTATGTTTTTTTGGACTATCTGGCGCCACTTTCCTCTATCTTGAGCCGCTTGGACTTCTTCACTCAGATCTAGGTTTGTGAGTGTCTTTATTTGGTCTTTCAGTCTTAACGGTGGCCGACCTCACTGTCTTTTGCCCTGACATTGCCTTGGAGCACTATATTCTCTAGGCCATTACGCCTTACAACGTGGCCGAAGAATTCGAGGGAGTTACGATATATTGTTGGCAGCAGTCGATCTCTGTCCACAATTTTCAGCTGGGCGAGAATGGACACGTTTGTTGTTCGTTCCGTCCATGATATTGGAAGCACTCTTCGGAAGCAATAGAGCTCGAAAGCCTCAATCTTCTTCCGTATGGCTGTTGTGATTGTCCAGATCTCCGACTCTTAGGTCATGATAGTGAAGACCATTGCTCGAACCAACCTAATTTTGGTGGACATGTCGATTCCTCTTTTCTTCCATATTTTTTGCAGTTTTCCGACTGAGGGTCGGAAACGGCCCTTGAAGTCGGATGAACTCACTGACAATAAGTCAATGGCAAGAATGGGGAAAGGAGTGGGACCCTACCGCATTATCATTCCCATGAACACTCAAATGAATTTGATTCTAGTGATATAAAAATATAATTAACGTCAATGGCGAGTTCATCCATACAATGTCTTAATCTGTTTACAGAGGCATAAATAATCCGAGATACGTATTATGAATGTATTTTTATATTTTCATATGTAAGTTAGTATGACAATATTTACTTCAAATTTCCACGCTATAAGAAACCTGTCACAAGTCTCAATTAAAATGTTTAGTTGTAAACAGCATTGAGCCAATTGGCGCAATAAAACAGGCTGACTGTCGCTGCTCGAAAGATGACTTAACCTAACATTCGCCATTCTTGACGGAACTTATTGGAAAACGACGGGTAAGTCCTGCAGTTTCTCAAAAAATTGACTTTGAAATTGGGAATTACGAGTGGAATTTGCTTCAGGAAATACTGAAATGAAGACTACTCTTATTTCTAAACATTCGAAAAAACTGGTATGTCGTTCTACATTCTGACAAGTATCGGAAATGACCAATATTTATCGAAACGGCGATTTAGCAAGTATTAGTATCTGTTTAAGGTTTCCGCGGCAAGCAAGTATCTTTCCATTTCTTCTTCCAGGATTTGGCCACGTCGTTTTTCCGACAACGTTTCTCCTCTCAAGATTCTTCGATCTGAAGATGCCTCCAGGAAAGGAGGAGAAACTTTATCGGAAAAACAATGCAGCCGAATCTCAGAAGAAGAAATGGAAAGAAGTAATAGCATTTATCATAATGGATATTAAGATATCTGACGCAGTTCTCTCGCAAGTTTCCATACTTGCGAATTTTATTTCCCGAATTCTCACTTTTATGTTGTGTCCATCGCAAAAAAGATCACTTGATCGAACTCAGCAGGAGCCAGTCGGCGACTCGCGTCAGCGAAGGCGGAATGGTCGAATATATTTTCTGATCATCATCTTCACAAAAGACGTAAACTTAAGCTGATTCCAGGAACGACCGTTTAACTTAAACCGTTCCCGAGGAGAGACGATTATCCCATAATTTTTCCACGATGGCTACTCAAGTAATCGGCGTCCAACGGTGACGAAGCCGCGACGGCAGGCAAACGATGATTCGCGTTTTTTTGAGGACCGATTTTTTTTGGCCTCGTCTGACTTCTCTTCGCAAGTTCATTCAGGTGGAGGATTGACATTCGAGATGAGAGAGGGAGGCTATTCGCAAGAATAAAATCTTAAGGAGGAGGACAAGACCTGAGGATATGAGGACTATTAATCACTCACGTTGGGCATTTCAAGTATGTAAGCAGAGGGGTGTTAACAGTTCAACTCCGATTTCGGGGAAGGCAAGTTCAGTATTCTATCAATACTTACCACTAATATGAGTTGGAATTTTGCGTGATGAGAAGTTGTATGCACATCACTACAAAAAGTGCATCTTTATCTTACCAAGTACGTGTTGATCCAATGCTTAAAGGCAACATTATTTACGCTCCCAAATGACTATAGGTGTAAAGAGTTGACACTACTCTGCCTCACAATTAGAACCGATGTGTGATATTTTCCTAAAAGAATGAAACTGAAGGTAGGGTTACATAAGGCAAGCGATTGCATCACTTTAATCAACACATCATTTTAATCAACACATTAATTAATAAAAATTAATTAATAAAAATTAATTAATAGGGATTAGGAAAGAAACCCGCTCGCCTAAAAACTCAAGCGTGAGAATTTCGAGCCCTGCTGGGAGTATATCGGTCGTGTATCTCCATAATTAGGTAAACGGTGTGATATAACAAAAGTCTACTCTGCATATAAACTTAACATACCAAGGAATTTTTGTTAGAACATACTGTCAGGTTGGATATATTTATACCTTGCAAGTGGAAGTCAAACATTCGGAGTATGATACACTACTTCTCGGCCCTGGGCCGACAGTTCTAGTGCATTACCAAAAATAGCACCGTGTGGATGATCGAAGTCTGCAATTACATTCTCTTTATCATACGTACTTAGAAAATACCAGATGGAATAGGGGGTTCCGGTATACAAAATGGTCAAATATGCCATGCGACCGTTATTTCTAACAACGAATCCATGAGCGTGCGTTCCTGAAAAAAAGCACGCTCAATTGTATCTCTCTTACCTCTGTATATAGGTATATAAATATTTCCTCGAAAATTACCCGAACTGTTTCTTCTGAGATTCGGCATTTTATGTTTGTTGGGCATGATGGATCCATTGGACCAATGAACTCGGGACCGCCGAGGCCTCCAGAGTGGTCCCCTATTTTACTCCCATAGTAAAAGATAAAAATAAAATATAAATGAAATAAAATCTTAGTCTCAATCTTGCCTATAAAAAGACGTTTCATCATTATTTCAACTTAGGACCTTCCTACTATTCCTTTGATGCATCCTAGCCTTCAAAATGTAGCTCTACAAATATTTTATACGTTTTCTCCACTAAGTCTGGCGTTTTGGTGATTTACAGACATGCCTTGACTTCGTCTTATGCTTTAATATTGTCTCTCCCAATTTATGAAGACGGATATGTTGTAATTTCTTATATAAGGAGAATTTCTTGTGTAAGCTGTTGCTCATCTACTAAGGATAGGCTCGAGCTTCTAATCCAAGCACTCCGAGTAGCTAAATTTTGTTTTAGATTTGATGAGATGACTACTAAGTCCACATTTTGGCGATAGCGAGGTAGACAAACTCACGGTCCGCAAGCAATCAAAATTGTCTACAAACTCTAGCGCTGATATCGTTCATGAAAATGAAGAATAAAAAGGGGGGTACACAATCTTGAGGAACGCCATATGTCTCACTCACCAGGTCAGAATTAATGACGTCGATATCTAACTTTTGCCTGCAAGTGGTTAGAAACTCACGTATCTCATTCAACATTTTTCCGTTTCATTCACATTCCTAAAATTTGGATATCTATATATTATTTGGAGTCAAAAGGTTTCCTGAAACCCAGTAATTACGAATTATTTTACTTTTCTCCTTTTCCTGATTTTAGGATATCATGCATATCAGTCCAACCTAGGTTTTGGACAATTTTCTTTGGTGGAAAGTGCAGAAAACTTTTTTCGCACCGTGCACCAAAAAACGATAAACTTACATTCAAACTCTTTTCCAGCCTTGTTTCACAGTATTACACGAGGCTTCCTATATCTGACATAGGGAACCTCGTGCAATAACGAACCGAGGTTTTCTTATAGTAATTTCTAACGGTAATTTTAACGGAAAACAATCGAGTGAACCACCATACAAATTCGACTGGATCTCCTATCATTCCAGTCGTCATGGGAACGCGCTAGTCCATCCATTGTGTTGCCGTTATAGTCTAAAGGAAGGTATTTTTACGAAGATGGGAGCAATTTTAAATATCTTTAAGAGTATAAATTGTCATTATCAAAGGAAATTAAAATTTTTTGTCGAGTAACTGCTAATTCTCCTTTTATTACTTCTTATATCAAAATTACAAAAACGATTGTCGTAGGCAATCGTTCCGCTTTTTTCTCTTTAGATAAATTTAAAGCGAATACTTTCGGTGAATTTTGAAGAGAATCATTGTTTGGTTTTTTCTAAATTTTCCAACGTAAGTTTCCCCCAAAATCTCCAATTTTTTCCGCTTTCCTCAACTTAATGACGACCGTCTTGGTGTAAACAATCTACTAAAACTGATAGTTTGCGTGCGACCAATCTTGAGCATTGGCGTCACACTCAACAAAGGGTTTTTTTTCTTTTCCTTGTCGTCTTAAGCGCCCAGTTCGAAATGATGACATTGTATGACGCAAAGAAATCACCGTGCAATCAATAAATATTTGTCCGTCATTTGGGCTTGGGTTCTATTTTGGCTCGGATGGGGGTCATTAAACTGCCAGGAGGAAACCTTCGTGGATGTCTCACTCCTGACGTCACCTTGAAAACATTCTGCGGGGGAACCTTGGCTCTTTGTGCTCCATCCAGTGGAGTCACAGCATCCGTGCGAGAAGCATGAACGTATTTTTTCGGCGTTTCACGATGACGAAGGTGGACTCGTTGACGCACGTCAATGACGTACAAAACGAAAGACGTAACCTTATGATAGTGAACGCCCACAAATACAATTTATGAGCGGCTGTCAAACCCTTAACCCTTCCTCTCCAGCGACGATTGCTTTTTCAATCTTACAAAGCTATCGGATACATTAATTTAGTCGCAAAACTTCATTTAAATAAAATTTGCGAATATTAAATTTCATGTAGATTGTCGAAATTCATACAAATTGTTCATAACAATAACTTGCAACAATGAAAATAAAAAACAACACCGAAAAAAACGTATCAACTTTCAATTAAACAAACACACACAAGTATCAACTTGAAAACAAAAAAAGTTTAAGCGAAGAAGTTTTTTTATTCGCCGACATATAGAGCCATCATGTGTGCTATTAAGAGACGTGAGAAAGGTGAAATATCGTCAACTTGGTCATCTAAGGGATAAAAGTACTGCAAGATTCATATTAGGTTGTACAAACACGTTTTCATTGGCACTTCAAACTTAAGTACTAATAGTAGAATCTATCTTAGTAACGCGTTGGCTGGTAATCCTGTCGCGGGTTAAATCTCATCTCGAGCCCTCATTTAAAACTGAAGATAAGGCTGAAAATTATCAATACTCTTTTAGGAGTTATCCATAAACAACAATGCAATATTTTCAAGTATACTCAAGTATACTGACCACATTTTTCAGATCAGAGTTCACGTTCAAGTTCAGCGTATTGGCCGGACCACTGAAAGACACGCGAGTGGAGCTAGTGAACATGTAAGTGACAAGGATTATTACACTGTAAAAGAAACAATAATTTATAACTAATAAGTTCAAGCTTCACTTTGTAGAACCTCTCCATATCAGAAATAAAAAACTTTTAAGTAATGGTCCACTAATATTTTTATTGTTTACGACCCGGGTTTCGTCACGTAATGACCTGAAGATGTCATTACGTGACGAAACCCGGGTCGTAAACAATAAAAATATTAGTGGACCATTACCTAAAACAATAATTTGTAAATAATTTGCATACAGAATCGTTAAAACCTTCAGTAACATGCCATTCATTCGTAGATCACTTAAACTCTACAAGGTGACGCAACTCTTTTCTTAATTTCATCAAGGCTGTGCAGTAGTGCACTCTTGTCGCTGTACGGTTGGCACGCGTACGAATTTCAGCTGAGCTTTTAGTTATTTTCACGCGCGTACGCATTTATATCGCCCGTTGTATCCACCAAGGAATCGGGAATGACAATTTGAGCAGCAAATGGAGACCACTGCCTCGGACGGGCACCTAAGGGAATGACATGCCGCCGCAGAGAAGATATAACCAAAGTCGTCCATGGGTGGCGGCGGGGTACGCCATGTTCTAAGCCCTTGGGCAAAAGAAATCTGCACGCAGCGTCACATGGATTTTAAGATCTAAAAATTCATAGGTTTGATTTGCCGAAATTTTAATTACACGGAGGGTACTCTCTAATTCTTTCTCATAGGGAGTAGCCTCCGAGTCTCTAGGAGCTCCCACCTTAATCCCTCTAAAAGCTGTGAAACCCTATATGTTTGCTCTTCGCAGTTTTTAACGAATCGTGCTGCTTTTATTTGTATTTTATTAATTTTTATGGTTAAATATTTATGACCAGGGTCCCTAAAGAAATAAAACAAGGGGTATTAGAGCTAAGTTTTTAATGTGGTCACTTGTGCGCGGAAAGAACGATTTTTTGTGCCTATCTGTTCGGCTATGTATCTCTCTTATTTTCTCACTTCTGTCAGACCTAGAGATGTATCACTCCATCTAAACTAAGACCTAGATCCTACAAAATATAAAACAAGACGTACTGGCGACGAGATATTATAGCCCGATATCATTTAGTTTACAGACTGGTGCTCTATCAACCTGATAGCCGCAGTTTGTTCCTACTTCATGGTACAGGGAGCGAATTCTCGTCCCATGAATATCTGCAACCCTTGAACGAGGTTGGAGCGATTTTTGTCTACGCACAGATTTGCGTGAAACTGCATACACTTTCTCATTAGCGAAATATTTCGATAGGAGTGAAAAAAATATATCTTGCCGATCTTTTTGCAATTTAATGGAATTTTAACAGGTAGCGTTATGGCCCATTACATGATTTCTTAATAATTCGATTGCATATGTACAAGTCTTCATCTATATGCGAAATAACACTCTTTCAAGAACAATGAATGTCCATTCCATGTGGAAATCACTTATGCTCATAAAATATCTTGAAGCACAACTTAAAAATGGAGATAATTAAAATAATTCCAATTCCTTTTTTCAATAATTAATCTAAATACGCACTCCTATTTCTTTGTAATGGGGAAATCACCTGCGATACAATCAAAATGTTTCTCACAGGTAGCTTAATGCTCTATGAATAGTATTGGAATGAATCCTTAGTTATTATCTGTAATTAATTGTGATTGTTAGCTCTGAGGATAGCTGATATTCTTATCTGATCATTAGTGATAATTGAGTAAATATTTTAGTAATTTTGTAAGTTAGTCAAAAACATTTTGGAGCACGATTCAATTAAGTGCATATATTATTGGAACTTATCACATCGGTGTAATTCAACATGTTGGCAGCAAGGCAGATGATACAAGAAAACATTTTACCATTTTCCTTGACAAATCTATGTTCTGACTTCACTAATCGGGATGGTATTCGAAACTCAGACGAAATTATAGTAAAATATTATTTTTTTAACATTTGACTTAGCTTAACATCTTGGTATTTGTTAGGAACAGCTATAATTATAGGAAATGTATTTTTTCTCGCTTATAAGAAAACCTGTGATTGAGAAATCAAATTTTTACGAAGTAT
This sequence comes from Ceriagrion tenellum, assembly GCA_963169105.1. Classification (NCBI taxonomy): domain Eukaryota; kingdom Metazoa; phylum Arthropoda; class Insecta; order Odonata; family Coenagrionidae; genus Ceriagrion; species Ceriagrion tenellum. The sequence goes on from OY720639.1 coordinate 27,344,955, forward strand.
TCATCGTGGGTCGTTAGGCTACTTTTATTTATTTATTTGTTACATTAATATTGCAAATAGACATTGACTGGTGGCAATATTACATATTGTTTAGCTGTAAATAATAATGACAAAGTTTTAAAAAAAATACGTCTACCCACACAAAACATCAGACACACTCGTTTTTTATGAGTAGCATTAAAAAAACTATTTGTATTCCTTGGTAATGGATTTGTGAGTTCTTCTGGTAATTAGTTCCATTCAAGAGCCCCACGATTTAAGGAGTATTTAGGCAGCATTCGTTTTTTGCCTCTTTAATTTTAGTTTCGGCGGGTGGTCATTTACTTGTTGAAATAGCATGGAACTCGCAAAAATCAAATCGGGGAAATGCAGTTGTTTGTATCTTTCGTGTATGAATATCAATAATATGAACAAGAATGCAACGCTTTACGCACATCCGTGCATAAATAAAATCGCTCCAGCCACCTTAAGCACCAAGCTGTAAGGTGGGATGCACCTGCTTGCCTCTGGTGACCTTTGCCCAGCGCATTTGGGATGCACGCGTGTCATGTGTTGACGGTGAGAGCATAAACGTCATTCGCAGCATAAAAGAATGTTTTTTTAGTCAAAGAAGTTAATGCCTCTGGGTTGATAAAAACTAGGCCATAAAGATACTCTTTCGAGTGTTACGATCGAAAACAAAAAACGCGCGTGTTGCGAGAAACTGCAACCTCGAATATGCGGCTCATCACACTTGAATAGAATTCAACAGGAATAAGCAACTTTTGGCTTGTGACAGCACATGTTACCTTCGATAAAACTGTTGTCTTTCAGGGAGGAAAGGCTTAGTTAAAGCGGTATTCATAGCCAGGCTGGGAAGGGCAGTTTCGAAAAAGTGAAAGAATTTTGCATAAAAATGCCAACTGAAGAATATCTACATCTACGTAATACCCTGCGAGCCGCCGCATAGACGTGTGGCAAGGGGTGTTAGGCCACCAGCCGTGTAAAGATGTAAGATTTTGGCAGGTGAAATTGTGACATGTATTATGGGAGTGTATTAATTGGAGCTCAGTTTTTAATGTGGTCACTTATTGTGCGCGAAACGAACGATTTTTTGTACCTATCTATTCGGCAGTGTATTTCTCTAATTTTATCGCATCTGTCAGACCTAGAAACGTAGTGAGGCGTCATGATGATATTCTCTGTGTCGCTTTGAAACACACCTGTTTTGAATTTATCAAGAAAATTAGGTCTAGCATGCAACCTCCGAGTCTTTAGGGGCTCCCACCTTAATTCCTCTAACAGTTGTGAGACACTATATGACATTCGTATCAGTTTTTAACGAAGCGCGCAGTTTTCCTTTGTATTTAATTAATTTTTTTGGTTAAATCTTTATGACCAGGGTCCCAAATGCTCGCAGCGTATTCGAGGTTTGGCCTAATATGACGAAATAAGAATGTGACAGCTGTACTTTCCACGCTAAAACACCCCAATTTTACAAACATTTTCAAATATAAGTAATGAAAACCCGGTATAATATCATACTTGAATATAAACAAACAAATGATCCAAAGAAATGTTCGTGAAACTTACCGATTATGTAAATAGCAATATCCACTCTAGAGAAAATGGAGTATATCAATTATAGCTTGAATTCAAACCATTAGTAATTTAAGTAGAATAGCAAATAAACATAAAAACCACTACAAATTAACGACTCAAATAGGTTTTAACCAGCAACAACTAAAGTCATGGGCTCCTAGACTTCTAGACCAATTTACATCAGCAAAATCAAGATTTGCTCTTTTCGGAATATTGCACATGTTTTGCCATAACATTTGACTATTAAAACTAATTTGAAAGTTGTTCGTATATAAATTCGTTTATTTTGATGATCTCAGAAACGTGTGGTGAATAGCAATGACTGGCTAAACCATCAGTATTGTGTTTGGAATCAATGCTGATTCATCGAATGACAATATGTCGCTCAGCAGATTTTTCATTGTCTGTTCAAATGATCTCTTCCTGTTTTGCACTTGGTCTGACAAAATAGAGCCCATCAAACAATGGGCTGACTAAGTTCGTGTTATTTCCACTCTGAAGAACAGAGGTGCAACTACAACTGTATTCGGGCAACGACTTGTTATAACGAAATGTCTGAAAACGCACGGTGAAATATATAGAACGGTAACAAACTACATTTAAGATAATATTATATGCTAGTTTGTTTAGTTATTAATAATTATACTTTAAGCGTCCAATCATATATTGACTACTACTTTTCGTAAATGAAGTTTTGTAACGGTTACAAAACTTTATTTAAGAAAAGTAGTAGTCAATATATGATTGGACGCTTAAAGTATAATTATTGATAACTAAACAAACTAACATATAATATTATCTTAAAGGTAGTTTGTTACCGTTTTATATATTTTATGTATGCATATATTTTTAGGGTCTTGCTGGTCCAGTTGCCCCACAAGTTGAGGGGAACTGGATCACCCCTGGTGTGATTCCAAAAGAGCACTACAGCTTTTGTCAGAGGTACTTGGATTTCTTGTTGAACATTCATTTGATTTGAAAATATATTGGTTAGCCCAATTGTTTGATTGAAATACATGATATGGCTGTTGTAAAATAATTCTTACTGGAAAAGGAAAAGTAGAGGGTAAAGAAAACTTATGACTAAGAAGTGAAAAAAATAAATTTGAACGTATGAATAAAAAGATTTTTTTACTTCAAAACTACAATCATTTGCGTAAAATGTAAAAATTTTTGTCAGACGACTCTAGGTTAGCAGCCAAAGTAATCGCATTTTTACTTGCAGTGATAGGAAATGTGAAAATAAATTTTGCAGTATGGGTTACTCACAATATCAGACTTAAGTGAATAAAAAACAAAAGAAAGTGTAACTTTTACAATTCAATATTAACGACAGGGCCAGATGGGGCCCAGTACCCCGAACACGTGGCCCAGTTTCCTCATTTCTGAAATATTTTTCGGGTAACTGGAGCACTCGTGCCAGAAGAACTATATCAGATTTAGGAATGATAAAAACCATATTTGTACTTAATATCAATCCAGAAAGTGTTTGTGCATAAGTAGTAAATTTAAAAAGGTACAATATAATGGTGAAAGTCCACAGATAACGCTGAAACATAACGTTGTTTGAAAATATTTCTCCATGAAAACTTCACAACCACTTCAAACAAAAAAATGGGGTTGATAAGGTTAGAGCTTTATTTCTAGGCAGAATATAATAGGAATCAGGTGTGCCGATTAACTAAGCTTGATATTCTCATAAATAGAGATATAAATTGCCCATGGGCAAGTTATCCCCTGGACCCAAGAACCCCAGAGCATTTTAACTGATGCAGAAAAGTGGGGAAGCACGCCGTAAAAACCTATACGTGAAACATGCTGTTATACGCCAGTAAAGCCCAGGCAGCATTAGTGGCCGAAGAAAGAAGGCTAGGAGCGACGCAAAACTGGTGCTATCGAAGAATCATCATATGTATTGATGATTGACAAATGATTGATGATAAGTGATTGATCACGAATTAAGAAGTGCTACCAAGGGTTGGAGAAAAAAGAAATACTACCAATAAAAACTCTGAGAAGGAGACATTATTGGACATATTAAGTGACTGTTGAAAGCAGTTTTAGAGGAAGGTAAGAAGAGAAGACCAAGCAGTGAAAACCAAGAATTGAGTTCATGACGCAAATAATAAGGGACGTTAAAATGATGATCTATGGAGTCAATTGGCTGGATGAAAGAAGACTATATAGGAGATCTACAGCAAAGCAATCTTCGCACTGAGGTATGTACGAGTAAGTCTTACCCAGCCTCACCAAAATAAGTAATTTTCTCGTCCACTCCCAAACTTGCTATGGCAGCTGAACTAAAGATATCACATTTTCATGACATTACCCACACTAAAGTCCAACTCTGACACAAACATGACTAACGCCTAACTTCAGCCAGCGAGGAAAATTCTCGAATGCATACCATATTCCGGGCTTGGTCATTAATCGATTGAGTCACGTTCCTCAAACTACACACAGAAATAAAACTGTCACACCGCCGCAATTTTAAATTTATATATTTTTAATGCTTGCACCCCCCATTCATATGAGTCAATGCGCAGCTTAGCCACTATACAGAGTTAAGCTTCAGCTTTCAAGGGAAAATATTTGATGATTTCCTGTTGGTTGGTTCTCCGGGGAAACAATTGAAAACTGAGGTCTTTTGGCCGTCAGGATAGGTAGACATTAGGGTGTGAGAGATATTTGGCGTAGATATTAGCTTACTTTAAACAAAAGTCGCTACGGGAAAGCAGTTTTACGTCTAATCCAACGGACATGGTATTATTCGTATTGTGCTATACACATGACACCTAAACAGGAATCTGGATTCCACTAAAAATAAGGCCCTGCTAATGCGTGGATTAAATCCTTGGCTCACAGAGCCTGAGATTCAGCCCATCAGCCAGAACCTAGGTATCTAAAAAGTTCTGTCTTTGTTCGGATATTAATTATTTCAAAGTAAAGTAGTCCAAATTTGCAGAATCTTGAATCCTAAGGAAGTTACAGTGAAACACCATTTTACCCAGAAATAAACGAACTTGGTCTCATTTTAAGGAAAAATACCTCACCCTTCCAGAGATATAAAAACATTGGTCCCTTACTGACTAATTTCCTAGATTTTTGACGAAATTACCAGCTCTTTTACATGGGAAGTGGTATGTGTATGAACTCTAGAGAGACCTTATTTATAAAAATTAGGAATTTAAATCACCTGGATCTCATAAAAAAATTGACTATGTGTATTTTGTATGTTTTATCGACTATTTTTGAAAATACATCATATAATTACCTGAGTAATCTTTTCAGTATCACAGAAAAACTTCCGTTGAGAAGGAGCTCTAAACGTACCGCGCCAGAAAAATTGGTCAAGTTAATGACTTATGTAGATATTTGTATTTGATTGCTTAAAATTTCAGTCACTTAAAAGTATAGTTTTGCATCATTAACAATGCAATTTTTAATTCACTTTTCCAACAGCTGCTGAAATTAAACAGTAAAAATTCGAATATGGTGTCTATTGTGACTAGGGAACTATCTCGCTCAAACTACCTTAACAGATTGCTGCCCTCTTTCTTTGTAATTTTTCTGGCTACACTACGCTTTCTAGACAGTTCTCCTCCCCAAGAATGCAAACGCAATGTGTGACCTTCACGCTCTCGAACTAAGTCAACCAACTCCATTCATGGTATGGCAACGCTGCCATAGGCGAGTGTTTTCGTTCATACCAGACTGTAAGTCGGACGGACAAGAATGGGCACGCGCTTTTATTTTTCGTGGCTATGGGTAATTTCCGCTCGGCAAAACAAGTCAACAAAGGTGTCGTGAAAATGTAAATGTTTTCGACATGCAGCCGTTACATGCGCACCAGTCATATCGTCCCCTTTTTCGGTTGTCACGGTCAAAAAAGCTGAATTCACTGCGTCAGGCCTAGGAAAAATTGCTCTGCCATAATTATTTCTAACAAACTGCCGTATTCTTGCATATGCTTACTTCTTTTACTTAAGTTACTTATTGCTTATTTTGCGTCCTTCTGTTCTTAACTATCTAATGTTCCTTCTCATAAGGGCTTCTTCCATAATCAAATTCTTTTATAACTTTTACGCTCCACCTCTTCCTTTAGTAAAATTAACATCTCTATCTTAAACCTTCCTCGATGATCGAATTCCGTTCATTTTTTGCTCTCAAGAGGATAAAATTTGGTGATTTGACCTTGTGTTTTCATGAAATCGCAGACTTCTGATTTCCGAAGTGAATGTAGATTGTATTGCACCGGGGTTCACTCGTCCTAGGCTATAAATTCTGTTCATACGAATAATAGCTTCCAAAATGTCGTGTCGGAAAAATGGAAGAATTGATATCGGGAATATATTTTGGAGTAACCAAAATAAAATGTTTTCATAAAATGACCGCTTTGCAGTTCTATCTAGACCATTTTGCTTTGGATATTATTGTTTGATGGTCTATTTATCGCAAAACCACTTACGCCATGATGGCACATATCTCCTCCTTACCGACCATCCTCATAAAGAGGAATCGGAACTAAGAGTAACTTGGATGAGATACATATTGAAGGTAAAGAATTGCTATTCAAGTTGCCAAAGAAAATCTGGCAAGGCTGAGGAAAATTGAAAGTTTTAAAAGAAATTTATAAAGAGAAAATGCTGCTAAAAGCGGGGGACCAGGTGTGACTAATCGCCTGTCTGTTAAGACGTCTCCGTAGGAATGCCCCGCAGTAAGTTACTCAAGAGGGATATTCCACACCTTTTCAGATATTGGTTGGTGTGGTAGCTAGCTCTGTTTTTATATACCAAAAAACTGGGTTAGAGTCCGGGTAGTAGCGGAGATTTTTCAGTGGACTCCCGATCACTTCTTAGTTGCTATGTGAGGATCTCTCCAACTGAAATAAACCTTTAGTTGAATGGGACATTAAACAGTAAACCACTCGTAAAGAACAAGCCAATGCCAAAGATGGGATTCATTGCGTCCTTTCTTACATTTCAATACCCTCTTAACCACCCGTCGTAATGACGCAAATTAATATTCCTATCGTTTGCCTTCAGAAAGAACTAGCAAACCTTAAAATCTTTTCTCCATCACTTTAGGACATCATCGCGAAAAAGGTCGCTGATTTTACGTGTTCGATGACTGATTGTGATATTTATATTTATAATATTTATGTTTTACTCGAGAAAACGCAACATTTACATCAAAATAGGGGATGTCTATGTTACGGAGGAAACATCTCATTGAAGGTCCTGTTTCAGAATATATATATTTTTCAAAGACGAGGAGGCAGAAAACTTGTACGTGCATTTAAGTAGTCACTTGAAAAATATTGGCATGCGAGCCTTTTGCCATCATTATCCAATATAATTTTAACGGCCGTCAAAATATCATCAATTATCATTTAAATATGGAGTAAAATTTTCGTCCAATTAAAGAGATGAGTTGATAGGAATGATTTTCAACGGAATCTTCATGAGGTTTTCTACTTTATCCATGGATAGAAGCAGTTGTTTTTTTCCCCGCAAAAACAGTACGTGACCAGTAATCAAATAGACGGCTTATTACAGTAAACTACTTAGTGAATAATTTCATAGAGTTAGGTATTTTACATTTCATCATAAAGAGAAAAAAAGTTCACATTATTTTTTAATCTCTGTAACTGATGTATTTTTTTGGTTTTACAGAGACATGAAATCGAGCTGATGTGCACTTAGTAGATTCTTGATTATTCAGGACATCAGCCAAGTTACATCAGCCATCATTCATACAGGCGCGATTTGGAGCATTCTGGAAAGGAAAAACTCATTCTTTTAAGAACGCCGATGTAATAAAACAGGAATAACTATAACAACGCTAAACAACATTAGTAACAGTTTAAACTTCTCGGAAAACGTTTTTTGTGAATTATCTTCTGACACCCATCAATATCAGAGTGCTAAAAACTCCTTCCATAAATTCCTGTGGCGGCTTCGAAAGTATTCTCATGCCTTTTATGAAAAATAAGAAGGCAATGACGTGGAATTTCACATCATCAATAATTTAAAACGGCGTATTTCTGGGAATGAAATGGCTTGTTGCTTTAGTTTGATGAAAAAATCGAATAATAAATAATCATTATTGATGACGTCGCAGTTTTGTAAATCGATCAATTGAGCTGTTGAACCGTTCTCATCGTCACTAACCGCGGGAGAGCGTTTTCACTTTCAATAACATCTTGAGCCGCCTAAGGGGAATAAGTAGGAGTTGGCCGCTTTCAAGTCAAAGGGGAGACGTGGTGGATCTTCAATTCCAAGAAGATAAATCCAATGACATCCCGCGAAAAGGTCAAGGTGAAAGGGACGATGGATGCTATCCGTTCATCCACCCTCGATCAAGAGTGGATTTGAAGGGCATGACGACCGTGAAACTTTTGAATGAGGATGATTTTGAAAGCTAGGCCAATTAAGGAGAATTTGCAATGACCCGGAAATTGCGCATAAAGCTTGCGACGGAGTAAATCCTCAATGAGAGAATTACTTTGGAGTCGAGGGGTCTCTGCAAAGTCGTATAGGCATTCACCAGTCATAGTTTAAAGCATATTCCGAGATGAATATCATTCTGATCCTGCCCATGAGTTCCCTTCACAAAACATGATTAATCACGCTCCACACACACAAATAACTGAAAAGCACTGTCATAAAGAATGAAAGCAATGCAAGTTTCCACTTAGATAAAATTTTACTCGACCTAGGTTTCGATGTGCTACATCATCATCAGGCCTGAAATCCTTCCACCACATCAAGCCTGAAACTTCTATTTTTGAATAGCACTGTATTTTAACCCTCTATGGATAAGCGAGTCATATTTGTTACGTTAAAAATCATTGAAATATCTGCTTTTTAAGAGGCTTTTCCATTTAATTGCTGCGCTAGACAGAATTGCAACGCTTCGGATTAAGTGTGTGGAAAGTTACGTCTCTTTCGGCGGTTTGTCAAACAATATGAATAGACGAATGTGTGACGCTATTCACTGGCGATGGCGTGCCTGGTGGAGCTCTGAAATAAATAGTTTCAGCTGTCATATGAAGAAAAATTTGAGAAAGTTTAAAAAAGGTACGTTGTGAAGGTAATGTTGAAGTACATCTCGTGTAAATACTTTTATGATTATTTTGAATTAAATACAGAGAGTACAAATACGTCACATTTCAAGATAAAGTTTATTATCGAATAAATTGCAATATAAAAAATGCTGAAATATCACTTTTAAAAAACTAATATATTAGCACTGTTTTTTCATGCTAATGTTTCACAATTACGTCCATAGAGGTTATATTTTCTAAACTCAAAATTATAAAGTAAAATCATGACGCTAATTGTGATCCGAATTCTCATCAACTCTTACAGCGATGGTCAATCACAGCATCGAAATGTTGGCCCAAATGCAGATATGGGCCCGGGGGGACAATCAAATAACAACGCAACGCAACACACTCCTATTGAAGGCACCAATGTCTTCGGCGGTATCCCTGTGTAAGTAACACGTCAGTCGGGAGCTTAAAATCTTTACAAGTGAATCATACCAAGACATGGGTGTTATCCGTATTGAGACTAAGGTCTTCGTTTAAAGAATGAGATGTAACCCAGAAGATGGATACCAAGCCTAAAAAATTAAGTCTGTCAATGTAACAAATATTGCAAATCATCATCTGTGAATCAGTATGCAAAATATATTTTGTTAGTTTTCTTGCTGTAAGAAAAAAAATCACCTCCAATGTAAAACCTGTCTTAAACTTTCCTCGTGGGTAAACAGCGAATATTGATTCTCTCTCTATCGATTAATTGCAAACAATTCGTAGGAAATTGTAGCCATTGGACAAAATACCTGGCATACACCACTATTGCTTCCACATATTTATTACGAAATAAACATTAGATTTCTCCTAATCGACCACGAAAACTGTCATTTTTGCTTCGGATATTCAGATAATCGAACTATTGTGGAGTAGCTAACGGGAAAAATCCAGTAAAGAGGATGTGATTGCAACTGAATTTTAACTGAGAAATCAAGTTTCAGAAGCATATCAAGTTAGCAGTCTTCCTAATAGCATGGCTGGATATGAGAAAACCATCTTAATCAGAGATTATGCGATAAAAACTTTGGCAAACCGATCCATATTTACTTTCTATTTATATCGAAGGAAAATAGCGGTTTAACTTAGCCTAACTTTGATGAGTCTCATTAGATCTGACAAAGCACCTGCATTACAGAATGTGGAATCAAACAAATTGACAGTTTTTGTACTCCTAGTGCCCCGTTTTACATGTAGTGAAAGAATTCACATAAGTCCTGAAGCTATCAATTCTCGAATCCTCTTTGTAAATCCTCTCTGATCGCCTGAATAAAAGATTATCCTTGAATTATTAACGATGAGTTGGAAAAATATCCCAATTCAAACCACAAAATCCGTTAAGAAATAATGCGAGGATGAAAGTGTATAATATGCGACGAGTTGGCAAAAACTTTATTTTGAAATTATACGGAAGCACGTAGATCGTTAATTTGGTATGTTGTACCTATGTTCTGTGCAAGTAAAGGCCAAAATGGGTTGGAAAAAAGGCAGTTCTTGAGAGAAGTAAACGTAACTGATGTCATTAAGTACCGAGAAGAAACGCAACATGCGCGAATCCAAGTATCTCTCTCAGATATCTAGTGTTTCATCATCAATAAGTGCTTCATCTATAATGAATAGGTCCTTTTGATCCATCATTACTGCCTACTGAAAGCCATTTCTCCGGAAATGCCCGCCATTTTTGGGCGTCATTTTCAGTCTAATGCCCGTATTCATAGTCGTATTCTTAGGGGTTACCTGGGTATCCCCTAGCCAGATAACACCTAAGGGTCCCCTACGCTGAGCGATTCATAAACCTTAACTGGGTAACACCCAGCCAGGGGACGCCTGGGAAAGAGATTTGGTAACAATCCCGCGGAAAAATACATATGAACGGTTCCGTTGAATGGTTCTCGAGTTTTCGATGCTCATTTTTCACCGTAACCAAGCACGCAATAAACAATAATATAGTATGCTATTACACGATGTTGATGAAAAATGATTGAAGGAATATGAGAGAATGTTCACAATATTACTTAAATATTTATGTAATATAAATGGTGAGGAATTTGAGGATGGTTCAATAAGTACCCATGTTTGTAATTAGAAGACGTTACTATGGAAAGTTGTTGATATTATCGTGTACTGCCATTAGTACTGTAGTATCAATTCGTTCCACGCGTGGGCAGCAGTACTGCGTTAGGGGAGCTTTGGGTAAGCTTCATGCCTTACCCAGGAAATCGACGGCCTGGGTGAGGGTTAGGGGACGGCTGTCCCCTGGGTAACGACTATGAATACCATTTCTGAGCCAAGGGGTTCCCCCACACCTGGGGGACACACAGGTAACGACTATGAATACGGCCCTTAACATATAGAGGCAAATGTGCGATACTAGGATAGCATGGAAAAATATTTTATAAAAATGTGGCGTGATGGACAAGTCGGAAAGGAACTAAACGCAGACAAATCATGTATTCTCTATGAAATATAGTTGATCACCGAATACCAAAGGTTATACAAATACAAATAGGTACAAAATAAAGAATCCAACTTAGAGCTTTAATTTACGCGAGGAATTTCCTTCCGTTTACCAGTAAGTGAAAAACCTGACATCAGGATCTGCACACTTTGTAAACGTTATGGCAGGTGAAATACTAATTAAAAGCTACTTGTAGATTGACGCATGCCACTGTATAAGTGGTACAAGTCGTAATGTTAATAAATCACACATTTTAGGGGCTAGAATTGAATGTCCGCCAGTTCCTCCGATTCGAGAGTCAAAAGTCATACTATGTTATCGTGTTCGATTACAGAAATAAAACGGAACAAAAACGAAAAAAAGCATTAAAAGGAAGAAATAAGTAAAAAAATTAAATACAAAACAATTGAGGCGGGGAGAAGATTATGATAACAAGCAAATGACTACAAAGCAATTGAATTATTTAAAACATAAGCCTACCGCGGATTCAAAAACGCTTTCAGCACGAATACCGTAGCTCCATTATTTGCCCAATACGCTATCTGATCCAAATTACAGGGAAGGGTAACGTAAGACTGATGATGCGGCAAAGCAGTCATGGTTGGAATACTTTTGTAAATTCAAGTGAGTCAGCTAAACTTGCCGTGCTTACTTAGTCAGTCCCTTGGAGTGCATTTCTAGCCAGAAAATGGATGTAAGAATAGTAAAAAAAAATGCATTTTTTCCACAGCATAAATGTAGCATCAGTTAATTATGGATTGGCTTCACTGCGAACGTTACTATGGTGTGGCGCACCAAGTCACGAGAAAGTTCACCGAGGTGGATTATGCCACCAACCCCGCAGATGCGAGCCTCGGCCGCGCCCGACCTCCATGGATTGAGTCCCCGCTGACGTTAGACCCCACACATCCGCAAGATGCTGTAGGAATCTCTTCCTTGATTCTCGTTCTGGCTAACACCGTGACGATGTCTCTAAGAGTGTGATATTATTTGATGCATGAGCCACCACTCCAGGAGCACCAATCCTGTCGGTTATGGATGATTGACATCCGTTCTGTGATACAAAGGTAATTTATTCTTTTCATTAAAATCATGATTTAGCATCAGAGAAAAACAAGCTCCTTTATTCCCTCCTAGTATGACGTTTACGTAAGAGATGAATGGCATTCCTCTCAAATGTAAATCGCATGGTAGCCACCTAGTTTTCTTATTTCCGCCAGAGTTACTGCTGTCGTACCTTCAGGAGAGAATGTAACATTGTTTCAACTGAGGAAAACATTCAAAGCTCATTCCTAGTTATACATCAAGATTAAAAATCTATGGTTGAATATGATATCTAGAAAAGATATATTCAATGATATTTTGCCAAATAACTCCACGAGTTAATCTTGTGGTGTTTTCCAAAACTAAAAAGATGTCGATTACAATAATTTTTATTAAAATAAATTTACATTAATATAGGAGAGATTTAAAGGTTTTTATGGGAGATGTTTGAGCGAGATTGTTCCCTAGTCATAATGGTGACCATATTCGAATTATACGTTTTAATTTCAACAGCTGTAGAAAGCATGAATTAAATATTGCATAATAAATGGTGCAAAAATATACATTTATATCATTTAAACTCTAAGAAATTAAGTAAAAGTATCAACAAATTTAGTTCATAACTCCCTGAAAACAGACGGTTTTTTACTTTTCTTAAAAAAATAGTGCGGTGGCAATATGATTTATTCTCAAAAATAGTTGAGAAAACATACTTATTACACCCTGTTAATTTTTTGTCGAGATCTAGGTGTTATAAATTCCTCATTTTTTTAAAATTAGGTCTCTCTGGAGTGCATACACGTACCATTTTCCTTGTAAAAGGGCAGTTATTTTTCGTCAAAAATCTCGGAAAGTAGTTCGGTGAGGGGCTGATATTATGGAAGGGTCAGATATTTAATGTAATTTTAATATTTAATAAATGAGGCAAAATTTATTGGTTTCTAGGTAAAATAATATTTTGCTCAAACTACCTTAAGGGTAAAAAAAAATGAACAAGCAACGAATCTGCGACTTACTTTGAAGTACCATTGGATGGAAAATGATGTCCAGTACGCAGAGCAGAAAGAGGTAAAACCGTCCTGAAAGGAAGATCGTGGAAATATAAAAGTCCATCAGAACCTACCTTGATGGGTACAGTGCCACAAGAATAAAGGAGATAATCCCGGCTCATAGGATAGTCCCACTCTAACATCGCTTAGACACTGGAACTCATTCAATCAACCAATTTGAATGTCCTAGCTCTATTTCGTTCCCTTAAGTCAGAATGGGTAGCACTCATCAGTATATATTAATAAATTAACGGGGAATTATATCAACGTAGTATTGCAATTTAATGGCATTTGGATTTTATGTAATGGATTTAGGAGAATTTTATTACCAAACGGCTTGTTAGTCAATATCTCAGAACCAACTAAATACCAGAACATTTGAAAGTATAATAAACGTTAGATACTGCGGCGTCATTACTCAAAATAACTATTGAATGGCTAGCTGCAAGAATAACAAACCAGTATAATAAAATTATAATAAGCGGTAAATTTGGCAGTGGCCATATTTCGGTCGGAAACCCAAGTACTAATTCTGACGAGGCTTTATTGCACCTCAGACTTTTCGACAAACTATCAATTGACATCCCTATAAAATGCGAATTTGATTGAATAAAATCGCCATAATTAACGCGAGATAATATTTTAGTTTCTGTATTTGATATTAAATGGGAAACAACTGTTTATTTGAGTTAATTAGGGCAGAGGAGAGGGAAGCATTTCTTATGGTAAGAATAGGCGACGGCCACCAAAGCTTATTCATACAGACTTCCACAGGAATTCTATGCAATTGGAATTACCATCCTAGTATCCTTCCCATTGAGTCATATTTACATTCACTATTAAGCAGCTATAAGGAAACAAAGCTGAGGATGCACCTTTGCCCTGTTTTGAAACGCTCAATGTTATTCCTCGATGGTGAATCACTAAGGCATTAACACAAGCCTACGAGGGATCGTATGATGCGCTTTTCCGAATATGCCGCTTAAGGCATCTTTTTTCCTATTTCACAAAGAACTTTTTGTTACCAAACGGTTTGTTAGCCAATTACTGAGACCCACCCAAATACCAGGAAGTTTAAATGAAGTTCTAACATTGAAAGTAAACTCGTTTCTGAAACCTAATAGTTTTTAAACGGTATTCCTCTAAATGAAATACCTCTTTGCTCCGTACATTTCCAACGTATGCATAAGCAAGAATTTACGCTGGCAGCAACATAAAGTTTCATCACAATGAGAGAATATAATTTATACTAATTTTAATCAAAATCACAAATAAATTCATCCTTTCTTTTCTTGAGATTGACGAATCGTCTGTTGTTTTACTGGAAAATCGTCATGATCTTAGGAGGTGATTGGGATATACATTTTTGTGAGAGGTTATCTTTTCATAATATACATTGTGAGAGGGTATCTTTTCAAAGAGATAGAAAATATCGGTAAAATGCCGAATATTTAACGTTGTGTTGCACGAGCCGGAAACTTGGCCTTAGTATAAAGAATGTTTGCGCCAGACTGGAGGCTTTTGAGGTGTGGTCAAGGCAAAAGAAGGAGAGAATAGCAAAGAAAGTGAATGAAAAAGTTGGTAACATGGCAGAAAGAGAGTATTAGCGGCCGTGTTACGGAGGAAATGACCAAAATGAATGGTGGGTGCTTTTACAGGTAAAGACATCTTGTAGCAGGTGACAGAGGGGAGAATTTTGGAAGACATTGGGAGAAACTGGAGTCATAAGGTGCTCACAAAAGACTTGTTAACAGGGAAATAGATTTTTGCAAGGGGACATTAAAAGATTATCCCGAAAATAGGGGCTGTCCAGTACTACTCATCGCCTGATAGAATACCCAAATATGACAAAAATTTCGAGGGTAGTTGTTCATTGATGTAGTTACTGTTCATTCGCGAATTCAACAGACATATATTATAGTTCTGATCACAAATTCATTCATATTTCGAGCTCTAAAATCACCTCCATTTAAGCCTACATGTCATCTATCAGAAAACACTTAATTGAATGTTAAAAGTAGACGATTATAATAACTCTGACTGATCTTACACCAGCTATTCGAACACAGGGAACCAAATTATTTGTTTCGCCTATATAAGTTAGTGCCAGACTCACACTAAGTAATAAAAAGAAGCAATGACAACAACATTTACTCTTTGTGCTCTTACGTTCAATGACATCGTCACACCCATTATAACATCACTGTCTAAATTCCACTCTTTTTTATTTTCACCACCAGGGTTTCGACGCACAATATTATCATCGAGGTAGGTTAACACGAAAATTTTCACGCGTACTTATACATGGACGCTCAAGCAGTAAGTAAATCTTATGAAATTTTGAAGTATCCTCAATGATGACTCTCGAAAATTTTATATGCACCTTGATAATGACATTGCACATCGAAACCATGGTTGCCAAGAATGATTGAGTGGTATTTTGCCCAGCAATGCATAATTTAATGCTCCCACGATATTCGTGACCTCTAGAATATTTTGTCCATTTTAATGTAAATTTGGCATGAAACAATTAATATATCTTACTTTATTCTAATCCTAAATTCTTCTCATCTCCCTCAGAATAAGTAAAATGACCTCTTTCTCAATGATTTTCCCCTCTTGCGCTGAATTTATTCCTCCATCATCCTCTTCAACAGCCCCTTATCCTTCATAATACCTCCCACTACATGTATATACTAACACCTCTTCCATTCTTTTTTATCTCGCTTGTCTTTTCAATTCTTCTCCTAAGCCATACCTTCGCCTCCAATGTATGCTCATCCTCTTCCCTGACTACGAAAAGCAAAATATTTTATACACAGGGAATTGGAAAATCGAGTACTTTTCTTACTCTGCTGCTGACGTTATCCTCCATGTACACAATAAATATCCAAGGGGTGTAAAGTGGTTTCCACGAGGAAAAGTGTCCACCCTCTCATTCCCTCTCCATGCCATCAGAATGTGAGACACTTGAAATATTTTGGAGCTGGCAATTATTCCGCTGAGTCACCGAAGACCTCTCCATGCGCCACGCCGCTGCGTCTTAAGCCTCGTCGACAATGTGGAGGGATGCTCCTCCAGCATCCGACATCATATCAAGTGCGAGCATACTCCGCAGAATTACACGCCCACATCAGATTATCGCATCAACGCCACACGTGAAGACCTTGGTACTTGCACATTGTTTGCACACGGACAGATGTCCGTAGACACCTCTTTTTTGCGAGTAAAACCCTCGACTACCGACCAACGTACACTGGCAACAATAACACCTTTTGGCTCATCTGTATACGTCATCGTTTTGCATGAAGAGAAGTGAAATATCATAGTGCATATCTACGATTTCGCAAGACCCTGAGGGAAAACGGGAGTGAAGGGACGCTGTCGCTGGACGAAGGCCTATGGCATCCAGTGATGGGAAGACATATTGATATGACTTAGAATGTTTAAGGTCTCATTACCATACATCATATAGGTGCATCTGCCGAGTAATATTATAATAGATAGCCTCAGAACCAATTTTAGTACATTTCCCCAAAAACAATTGTCCGAGCAGCAAAACACTTCTTGAATACAATAATCGAAGGTCAAATGAATGGAAAATAACGACCGAGGAAGTCCGAAAATGGAATACGCCCGACAAAAAGTTAAGTTATTTCATTAAAGGTGTACGTCATGTTCATCAATATTTCATTCTCAGAACTGGTTAAGTTCAATCAGCCATAAATATCTGCTCATAGCCAGTTATATTGTATCCAAGCAGTTCTTTGCTATAACCTTCTTTCTTTCGTTTATGTACCCACATAGTTGGCATTCACATTGACGCATTCCCTTCTATTTTTCCTTCAGTTATTAACCCCACATATCTATACTAAGGTATAATACAGTCCACATTGTTTCTTTCGGCCATATGGAATAAATATTAATGTACTTTGTTTCTTCCGCTTTCCTCTTTAACCTGTTCCATTGATGTTCAAGCGACTTCCTCAATTCCAGGTCTCGAAAACTTCTTTACTGAAATGATTTCATTAGTATAAGCCTAGTTTCAAGGATTTATACCTGTTAGGGTTGGTTGATGGGACAGTTCCTCCCACGTTTCCATCCCTCACAGTAATTTCCTCAATCTGCCACGAATTATTAAACACGTCAAACATTATGCAAATATCAAGCTATATCTAATACCCACATTCCTTCCGTCCACATTAACCACTTTTGACTCTTCCCTCTAGCTCACGATTTTAACCTCTGTTACTCCCCTCAGCAGTTCGCTACCCCTAATTATACCCTACAGCCATTGGTTTAGCCTCCTTCAAATTGTCCCACCATCCACCTATATTTATTGCCTCATCAAATTCCTATTTATTTATTCATTTATTCTTTTAATCTTCTACTTATCCATTTATTTATTTATTATTTATTTATCAACATCATCACCTATTAATTTTATCAGTCTTAATATGCTCCTATTACAACGATGTAATTTGTGATAAAGAAAATGTTTTTAACTTTGAAAATTTATACCAACAGTATTAATTTTACTTTCTTATTCAAGATTCAAACAAGTTTTATATCATGAATTTTATCCACTTATCCTTCTTCATATTCTATGTATTTCAATCTGTTTTACAGTTTTAAGGTCTCTGCACAGTTTTCTTTTTAAATCAATCATATTTACTATATCGTTTACCAAAGTTTTAAACAAGTTTTTATAGCATGAAATCTTATCTCTCCGATAGAATTTTATTCTACCACATTTTATTCCATTCTTTGTAACTATACAAAGGTTTATGCTCTAAATGTGTATGGTTTTGATATTTGCTTCTCTTTTTTAATGTATTTTTTGAATGATAACCCGGATAACCCGGACCCATCTCTTGCGGAGAATAACTGCACCCTCAAAGGCATGGTGGAGGTGAAGGAAAAATCAACCCAAATCAAGAAACGAACTATTTGTCTCTATCAAATATTCGGCTGCAAGCCGAATATATAATCGCTCGTTCATTCACTCAGACCGCTCAGCGGCAAATACACACATAAATGTTTATACAGAAAGGTAGAAAGAAAGTGGATAGGAACACAAAATCAACGAACACAATAGTGGTGTGAAGATGGAAAGATGGCCGATTCCAAGCAGAAAAAATTCGACTGGACCGGGAATCGAACCACGGACCTTTGGATTTCGCGTCCAAAATACATATGTGATGATATTGTGATATAATCTACGTGAAAAAAATTTGACTAAACAAATTCTGTACATAGCCCTGGGGCAGGGGAAGAGGGGGCCATGTAGCCTCATTTGCCCCATGAAAAAGAAAATAAAAAGTCGAAGTCCTCCTTTACTGCAAAATACATTGAACACTCCATAAATTTCGAAATCTCTTCGTTCGCCTATTTTTCTACCCAGAATATATCTCCTCTTTCCTTCCTCAAACCATGAATGGATTTATTTCAGTCGATATTGACTTTTCCAGTATTTCCGGTTTGATCGATCAAAATTGTCGTCACGATGACTTACTATACTTTCCTGTAGTATGACATTCGACCCAGCTAATCTTAGTCCGAAGTTATCAAAGAATCACCAAGAGCTTACAATTGGTAAAAAAGGGAATTTAGTCGACGAACATGGAAATCCTCAATCAAAACAGCTTGGGTTCAAATGAGGGTAAAGAAAAAAGTGTACTAACATCTAGTCAGCTAGAACCTCATAGAAAGCTCTGACCTCCTATAAGGGGGTTTGCGGATTTCCGGTAACCAATCCAAGTAAAAATATTACTTACTCAAATTGCTTCACAGAGAAATGCCTCGGAACTTTTTTATTGCAGTATAATATACCTAATGGTAAAAATGAGAGCACTCAAAACAGTTTAGCTATAGCAAACGGCTCTATCAGAGAAGAAGCTAACAAATGTATGAAACTGAAAGAGGACATATAATTCTCCTGGACTCGAAGGCGAACCCAATGGCTTATTGTCAGTGATGAAAAATGGATGCAAATTCTGAGGATCCGGGCTAGAAATTTATTTTTAAAAACATTAGTTTTTCTATTTGAATCTGGCATATTTGGGTTGAGATAGCATCACCAGACGGTTGCACTTTCTCACATTTGCAACTAAAAATTGTCCCACCTTATTACCTAATTAATGAACAACATTTTTTGCCAGTGGCTCCATCATCTTGCCCGTAGATTTATGAACAAACCTTGAATTTGCCCACCTCACGTATTAACATATCATAACTCGTGGATGGCCAGGAAGGAATAATGAGAAATGGTGTGAGAAAATGAAGTGTCAAAAAAAACCCAGGGACGTCGACCTCTGATCAGAGGCGTAAGCTGCAAATTTGAATGACTGCACGCAGTTCAAGGCAACCACATGAGGCGCACTACTCGCGATTATAAATGTTCTCGATGGACAATGGACGCGCGTCCGAAACTCTTTAACGCATACAATCCCGAGGCACAGCTCAAGAGTAATTCCTTTCGTAGACATCTCAATCTCCCGGATTCCAACCTGCCGTCTTCTTTCGCCGTCGGTGTGAATGCTTTCTCGTCTCTGAGAGCGAGTGAAGCGTCATTCAAGGTTCAGCATGACGCAGTTGCTGAATGTGGAAGGTGGTGGGAAGTACACTGTTCACCCCTGCATTATAAAAAAAACTAATTCTGCAAATGGCCGACTATGAACGACTGCGTCATTGATGTAGGATGAACTGCACACGAAGAGAAACTGTAAGTAATAACTTAAAGTTCATTTTTTAAAAGATTTTCTGAACCATAGGTCTCAAGAAAATGTAAACCTTGGTATATTTCACTGCATGTATTGCTAACTATTGTCACATTTATATTATAATGTTAATGTAATAAATCGTTTTTTCAAGGTATGGTAAATACCACTGCATATATTGCAGTTATTTATTTGGTTCAGCTAACAATAACCACATTATAGGTAAAGGGCTTACCTAAAAGCATCATGTTAGACAACTCTTTCTTTTTGTTATGACTATTCATACTAAACTGCGAGCCGCCGCATTAGCGTACGACAGGGGTTGATTTTGACGCAACTAAAATAATTGTTACATAAATAAAACAATTCTCAAGAAGATGCTCTATCAATTCTACGTTTTAGTTCAGTTCATAAACCCTTGATATATCATTTCCGAACAATGGAGGAAAAAAATGTTTCGATGTATCGGCCTAGCAATGGTAAAAGAGGCATGGATCTAATCTCCCATGAATAGGAATTTTTCATCTCGAAATAAATGTTAATGATTATATGTTGTGTCAGTCATCTTCTTATAAGCCTTCTATTTCAATATAAAATTTTTCTCGGTGTCAGGGCTCTTGCACTAAACTACGAAATTCAAATTCATCGAGGGTGAACGGCTAGTAACATCATTCAGAATTCCAAACAGTTAAGTAAAATTTACAATGAACACTAACGCTCTGACGTTATCTTTTATGTCTTTCCTTACAATATAACTAAATGCAGCAAGCACAGGCAAGAATGATGACGATATATTTTTATGTTGGGCGAGATTACTTGGTGAAGTACGACTACACCACACGACTATATTACTAATAAAAATGCTTCACTCAAATTTCCAGCAGTTTGTCTTTAACGTGAACCAATTTATCACACAGGTCAACTTTTCCAAACAAAGAGGTAAAACTGTGGGGGAAAATAGGACGTGAGGATTGCCTATGCCTATGCCATCCAATTTTTACGAGCTTGAAGGAAAAGGTGATTTATTGAAGCGAATAAAATCGACACCAGCATTTTTATGTTGGGCAAGATCGGATCAAAACAAAAAATTGTGCCTAGATAAAATGCGGTCAAATAGTAGTCTCATCATTTATAATTTTTAGTTACACAAGTTCTACTGAAGAAACATTATTGAGAATAAAATTTGAAATAAACGATGAGAACTTGCTAAGAGTCTGAATTAATAAAAATGCATCTTATTTTATAATATAATAAAGGTAACTACTCGGTAGTGTCTTAAACGCTTATCTTCAGATTCATATCAGCTTTTCAACAACTTGGATACTTCGAATGAAATATTGCATCAATAACATGATTACAGTTAATAGACTACAGCATATATCGAATGATCCGGCTAAAAATTCTAAACAGAGGAGACTAACTTACTTTAAGTAAATTAACTATAATGTTACTAATTACTTTAATTAAATAAATTTAATTACTTTAAGTAAATAAACAGAGGAGACTAACTTACTTTAAGAAGTAAATAAAGTAGTCTGTCTCCCTACCCAAAGGCTCGAAGAATTGGAATTTCCATTCAGTGATGCGAGACTGAATCATTTATTGTGCGTTATATTACAACTCAGCCAATGACTAAAACCAGTGTATTAGTAATAATATTTTGTAAAAATTTTCCTTATATGTATCTAATATAAATTAGCAACTTGTCGCCAAGTTATATTATGAAACACAGTCGAAATATTTTTTACGTACAGCCAACGCGTCTTCTCTCATAGAGACACTAGGTGCGATTGGTAATTCCTCGCAACCGTCATGCTCATGGAGTCATATTTGCTCTCCTAATTTAGCAGCTATGGACAGAATAAGCAGGGGATTCACCAATGAAGCCAGTTGTGTAACGTTGGGCGTTATCTTTCGCTATTGAATCACAAAAGGATATGCACGAGATTACTCACACTTCTCAAAATACAATTTTCCGCATGCAACACTAAAGATGCCTCTTTACTCAGGTCGTTAGAATCAGCTATTCCCGGATGTCTAGGTACTCAGCCAATTTCTGAGAACAAAACACAAAGTACGGGAGGTTATAAAGGGGATATAGTACTAATCATGAAATAATTGTCATTGAAACACCTCTGACACACAGATTTTCTTAGCTTAGGTGGTGCTCCGCTATTATTCATAACTTCAGCTCAAACGAGACGCTTGTGGTAATGGCCCGACAGTACAGCTGTCTTATTTCATCAGAATTGAGTCATAAATTGGGAGTACAAAGTACATAAGTCAATAAAAATCACAAATCTGTTTCCAAAGAAGAATAAGATGAGGAATTTCCGACAAACGTCATCGACTGCCTGAGTGAGTAGTTTCGATAAAGGCAAATGCCAATCGGCTCGGATCTTTCGGTCATTTTCTGAAAAGTTAAACTGAATTTTGTCAGATCCTAAGAATGCTCACTGCGATACAGTTTCTTAATATAATTGACTCATATGCTAGAATCCTTTCTTGGGCATGGATGTTGAGTTAGCTTACAGATTACTGCAGTTGATCAAACGGTGAAGTTTAACGTCAGTTGTTGAAGGACCCTCAACCAAACTCTTCCTTTACTTTTGTTATTTGTTTTTTTTTTACCATTTAAGTGTGGTTATGATCGATCAATGGCACTTTCCTGTCTTCTTCTACAAGTTTGCAATTCATCCTAACACAGGAACTTTATTTCAGCACACTTTCTATCGTACTTCTTAGCATCCCAAATACCTCTCCGTATTTCCTGGTGTTTTCTATTGAAGACACTGGGTAATGCTCATTAATTTGATAAATCGCTTCGTAGATCTAAAAGAGGAGATTCACTACCGTACGGACAGGTCAAAAATTCCTCCTTACTCCGCAACCTTAGTGGTTAAAAAAAACTGCGTGACACTAGCATAAGATTCATCGTTTACAAACATTCCCCTCCCCTCCTTTTCCCTAATCCCCCTTATCATGGCTAGTGTCCAAAAAACTCCATGTCACATGCCTCTGCTCCGCCTTCAGGGATAAATAAAGGAGATACTTTACAACTCAGCCAACTACTAAAGCAGGCGTAACATTTGTAATATGTTGCTAACATCATTGTTACATCAATATTAGTAATTTACACCTTGTCGCCAAGGTTATTATGTAACATCCATACATGCATACCAATCACGCCGTTCCCTTCCGGGGTAGGCACAGTCACATAATTTCACTCATAAATGCATATTTGTACATCTAACTCTGCTTCAATAATTTCCTCCATACTGCCATATCCTTGCAAACCTCTTTTGCCTCATTTACCCCCATACACTACTTCATACACGCCCTCCTGTTTTTTAGACTCCTAATATTCCTCCTCCTCAGAATTTCCTCAACCACATTCAACCACAACTTTCTCGGCCTACCTCTACTTCTCGCACCATTCATTTCACTCATATATATATTTGTTTCGTTATTCGACTCTCATCCATTCTCTCAACATGGCCAAACCAACGAAGAACACTCCTTTCATATATGTCCATTACTGGAGCATCTAACCCACATTCATTTATTACCCATTCATTCCTGACTCTATCCATCCTACTTTTGCCACAATCACTCCTCAAATAACTCATACCCACGGCGTTTAGTCTACTCTCATGTCTATCCTCACATACCCATGTTTCACTACCATACAACAAAGTGGGGAGAAGTACAATTTTGTACACGGCGATTTTCGCTACGTTAGATAGGCGGTCATTCCTTGTTATGCTCCACATGCTACATTTCACTTTCCTTCCAGCATTTGTACGTCTCTTTATCTCCTCATTTATTCGTCCATCTTTCGCAGACATCTTACCTAAGTACACAAAATCATCCACTTAAAACAAAATTGAAATTTTTCATACGCACAGCTTTCGCTGCCTTTTATCTCTAATAGAGACACTAGGTATGTACAATTGGTACTTTTCCGCAACCATCACGATCATGGAGCTCATATTTGCTCTCTTAATTTACCACCAAAGGACAGTATAAGCTGGGAATTCACCAATGAAGCCAGTTTTGCAACGTTGGACGTCATTCTCCGCTATTGTACCAGTGACGATCGAGTGGGGCACTTCCTTAGCAGAGGCGTGGGATGGAATTATCCGGAAACACATAACACAAAAAACACAAAAACCATCTGTTGATTTGTTTCAGTAGCAGCCTACCTTATGCTCCTTTTTATTCTCCCACTGATTTGGTCCTTTAGTTTAGCGGGCTTGACCGTATTCTCTCACTGAGAAGAATGATAAAAATTCGCATCAAATCTATGAACGGAAATTATTTCAAAATGATTTTTCAAAATGTTGTCCATTTTTTGTCTCCAGAGATATCAGGCGTAATTGACGTGCTTTAAAAGGTACTTACAGGGCGAAATATTTTTGGAAGACTCACGATATTATTTTTTGACTATCTACATCTACGTCTACGTACTACCCTACGAGTTGCCGCATATGTGTGCGGCGGGGAATCTTAGGACACCAGCCGTGTAACGATGTAAGAGATAAGATTTTAAGGAAGTGAAATGGTGACGTGAATTTTGGGAGTGTATTTAGTGGAGCTCAGTTTTTATTGTGGTCGCTAATTGGGGGCGGAAAGAACGAGTTTTTCTACCAATCTGTTCGGGAATGTATCTCTCTTATTTTATCGCTTCCGTCAGACCTAAAGATGTAGTGTGGCGTCATGATAATGTTCTCTGTGTCGCTCTGAAACACACAGTTTCTGAGTTTATCAAGCAATATAAGCCTAGCGTGTAGCCTCCGAGTCTATAGTGGATTCCACTTTAATCCCTCAAAAAGTTGTGAAACACTATGTCGATATATATCGATTATATTAATTTATATCAAATCATATTCATACATGTATGATATTTTATACAATAAAAATACTCCAATACATATTATCTGATAAATAGAAAAACACCGATTACATGATATATGTGGGTGTTAGAGTCACGACAATATTCATTGAATTTCTAAACGAATTATCCACAAAGACGATCGTCGTTACCCTGAACAGCAAAATCAAAATGCCTAACACTATTGAGTGCATTCGAATTCAAAGGAACAAACTTTAACCTGAGGACAAATTTACTTGACCTTATAACGACCTCTATCTTACTCAAGACTCATTAAAAAATAACAAAAGTGGAACTCAAATTGATTTAGGGCACTTCATCGCCTCCTGGTTTCACTCGGAAAAACCCATGATGCATAACCCCTTTACAAGCTTGAAACTTAATCCATGTTGCGAAAATGAGTTTCCTTAATTCCTCCGCCGTGAAATAGCTCTACCCATACGTGGGATGTCTGACAATAGCGGCCGTCGAAAATTCGTCGCCAGACAAATGACGATTGAGTAGGGCACTCCACAGTCAGAGGCGTGGGAAGGGTTTATCAAATGAAACACAATGGATTCGAGGGTGGCATACGGGAATAATGACCTGTTGGCGCTCCGAATTCTGGTGGGAACGTTTTCTTTGTTCGGTGAATTTGTTGATGCTCATAAAAATTCAATCATTACTTTGTAAACGTTTAAGTGGAGACACAAGATTTATTTTATCAAAATAAAAATCATTTCCAGATGTATACCTTTAAAAGAATTCACCAGTAAAGTTTTCGAGTCAAAACCCTGGATAAACTCTCATTTATCAAATAGCGAGAAGTATACGCTCCAGATTTTATGTTAAATAAGGCTGAGATATAAAAATGTTAGTGAAAACCTGGATAGGCGGGCTAATTGAAAAAATTCTTTGTAGGGCTAACTTTCGAAGGCCTAGTGCTTAAATGGGGATTGCTGATCGCAAAATTATCCCAGACTAACTACCATAAAATACCAGCCATTATTGCTCAATGCAATTCGCGAATATCTTCACAACCAACACATGCCGATACCTAAATGTCATTACCACTATATTTCATAAGACATTATACTACTCCTATCTGTTCACCCATTTAATACAAAATTGTCCATCATTAAAAAAATGTCTCCAGGGTTACTGCATGTACTCTCACACATAAATACGATGACATTGTTAATAATGGCTAAAACTTAAGAAGAAAGGTAGAATAATGTTCCCAAAGCATGATATATTGTGTAAGATCAGAAGTTAACGATTCTGTCTACCTATTCAATCAGAATTACAGAATTGGCTTTCCTTATGAATAAGAGCAACAAGTACCGTGAAATATTAAGGGCTTTGAATGACAAAACAGATGCAAGCATTGCACCTTTTTTATAATTGGTAAGGGAAAAATATTTTTACTCGTGAAATTTGAGGGCAAGAGAAGAGCGGTTGTTAGGGGAAGAAAGGAAGCCGATGACGGATCTTGGAGGAGGACGAGGGTATCTGCCGGCTCTCATAAAGCCGGAGAACGTGGCATAAGGGAAAACGTTAGGTAAATACGGAAGAAGCAGGTATGGTTAGCCATTGTGAATACCGTGACGAAGGTGAAAACCATGTGGGGCTGAAAAAATTAGAAGGATGAGGTGAAAGATATTTGGTACAAAACTGTAGAGCAGCTGTTACGTAAGACGGAAAATATTATGTGTTCTCACTGTGATGGTCATACCAGAATTACTTCTAAAAAACAAAATGCCCAAAGGATATAAACACGTTGCATTTTGATATAAATAATATTAAGATATTATAAAAATAATTTTGGAATGAAGTACCTGAAATCACGGAAAAATAAAAATCACATTTAAATAGCTTTTTTATGGAGTTGGATTAATTTTACAATATGAAAGCGAATTTATCATCGAAATGCCTTACTTACAGGAGGGAAAAATTTGCTGGCACAGATAAGAGCGTAAAATACTTGAAAATATGCTGTCGATGAAAGTGTCTGGGTACAATTGATGCCTTAGTTGAATTAGTCCTCTAGAATACTTCATAGTCAACAATGGTAAACACTTACTGCACTATGGGAGACATTTCCGCACTCTTCGATGATTAAGTAACGTAATTAAACTATGTATATTGTATAGCCACTTAGGTTTTTTTCATTGCTAAGTGTTTTTTAAAATAATGTATTCTACCGGTAAAGGTAGGCTTTGTTGAATGTCAGAGAATCTCCTCCCGGCCTTTTACACATTCCGGGGCCTATCTCCCTCTAATATATCCTTTTTTGCCTCTGCATAAGATCTATCCTTCTTCATCCCGTCCATAAAACCTACCCTCTTCCTTCCCTTTCCCCGCTTGCTCAACATCCTTCCCTCTATCACACTCTTCAGCAACCCATCACCCTTTATTATATCCTTCAGCCATCTACACTGCCTATCCCGGATTTCATTCAAAAGTTCCCTTTCCTCGTCCACCATCTGAAGCACTTCCTCGTTAGTCTTCCTTTTCGTCCACCTAACCTTCTCTATCTTTCTCCACACCCACATCTCAAATGCCTGCAACCTATTTTCGTCCCTCTTTCTCAGGATCCACGTTTCTGCCCCATACAACGCTACGCTCCATATCAAACTCTTCACCAGCCTCTTATTCACATCCTTACCTAATGTCGCCGTCATCAACTCCCTTCTATTACTAAACGCCTCCTTAGCCAGCGCTAATCTCTTCCGTATGTATTTGCTACTATGCCCGTTTTCCTCTAGCGTGCTACCTTAGTAATTAAACTGTTCCACTTGTTCTAGTTTGTGTCCTCCAACTTTAATCACAAGCTTCGCTTTCTTTGTCCTAGATACTCTCATTACTTTTGTTTTCTTATGATTTAGCTAAGTGGTTATACATAATTCAATTTCATTTACAGTAATTTTGAATTATTCTCCAAAATATAAAGAAACGACGACTGGACAGCGGAGCAAGAAGTGACTAAAATATATAGAGTGGAAAGGAATAAAAGGTTTTCATCATTTCAATTCCTCGAGACTCTTCACCATTGTCCATTAGTAATAAATGAAGATCTAAGCTCAACATCATGTAGAGGCATAAATAAAAACGTAGACAAACGCTCGTAAGTAAACAAGCAGATTGCGTAGTAACGCGTGACTCCACTGAGCGCTACGTAATAGAACCCAAAAGACTGAGGAAAGCGAGCGTGTGTTGCCAGTAAGCGTGCTGTGGACGCACACGCTCGCAGACGGCCTCAAGCACCCTCAAAACTTTCACTCGACACTTCTTTCTGAACTTCGGGATGGTCCCAGTCCACGACTGTGGGGTAACTCAATGAAGTTCATGGGCTGGTCACGTAATCGCCGCGACTTGAAAACCTTGAAAAGAAGAAAAAATATCCCGCCTTGTCTCTGTTGCCGCCGCGAATATCATCATCCATTTCTAGAGTTCTCTAAAAACCTTGATTGCATCTAAAATGGGCCAATGAAAAATTTTTCACTCCTGAATGAACGATATATCATGAGCATGTAAATCACGAGTTAACAGAACCAATATGGTGGTCAGAAAAATATGCCGTCGTGCAAATTAAATTTCACGCAAAACAAGGTCGCCCAATATGGGCTGGTTCAATTTCAGGCCTTCGATCAGAACAAAAATTATTATGAAATGGATAAAGAATATCGGACTAAAATATTTAAAATTCAGACTCCCTCTAAGCAATTAGGTTAATAATATTTTTAAAAAAATTCCCACCGGTGGCGTAGCTAAATTATAGGATATCACAAGCTGCGCGGCGATGGTGGATTTGCTTTATTTTAACGGTTCATTAATAATTATACCACATCCTGTGAAAAGATTGTCTCAGCGTCTTCATCCTCTTTATCTCCCAATTCTGTGAGTGCAATATTCGCATCGCATCACACACTATCTTATTTAGATTTTAATCACTTTTAATGTCAAATTTGGATTTTAATCACTTTTAATATTTTATGAACTGGATTGTGCAAAATGATACATTATTATGCATACCAGCATTGTATTTCAGCTATAAAAACTTGGAACTATCAGGATATGTGATTATTAGAAACAGTTTCAAGAGGGGCTGAGGAGCCGAGATGAAAGGAGCACCAGCGCCTGTTTATTTCTTATCTCCGTTCCCTGGCAAACTTTTCCGACTAAATGAATTATTATTATTATCATTGCAGAAAAAGATTTTCCAGCGATTTAATAAAACATGCAACGTTTGTAACCTGTGGAAACCAAATTGCATTCATTAAATGACTCTCTTTATTTCACTATGATCATCATAGAACATATGTATTCTGGAAATTTGTGTTGGCGTTTCCAAAGGTATGATTATAACTTGATTGGTGTGTTGAAACAAAAAAAGTTTTCAGTATATAATTTTTAATCGAAGTTTGTTTGCCAGTAAAAATTATCTTTAACGTTAAAAAACCTCTCAAACTCAGTATTTGAAACTTAAATAAACTTTAGACCACTCTCCACGCCTCCTGGTGCCGGAGGTGGTGAGTGAAACTAATAGTGAGTCAAGCTTCGGCATCGCACGCATCTCCACAGCTCTGGTTTCGGCGGGAAATAATCAAGATACATACACAAGGTTGGAGAAAATATAAGCTGGACTGTGCACATAATGGTTTCAAAGTAGGATTATGGTGATCAATAATTAAAAATATGCATTAACAGTTTTTAAGTATCATAAATTAACTTTTACACTTTTACTCTTAAACTTTGAAGGATATACGCTGCCAATAATGACATAGGAGATGGAAGTTCAATGTCAATCTAAATCAGAGAAAGAGTTGTACATGTTCATAAACATGGCGATGCGAATCTACATCTACATACTACCTTGCGAGCCGCCGCATAGGCTTGTGGCAGGGGGTGTTAGGACACCAGCCGTGTAACGATGTAAGGGAGGTTTTTGGGAGGTGAAATGGTACGAGAGTCATGGAAGTGTATTTATTGGAGCTTGGTTTTTACTGTGGTCACTTATTGTGCGCAAAATGAACGAGTTTTTGTTCTATTTGTTCGGCAACGTATCCCTCTTATTGTATCGCTTCCGACAGACCTAGTGACGTGGTGAGGCGTCATGATAATATTCTCTGTGTCGCTCTGAAACACACCAGTTCTGAAGTTTTCAAGCAACCTAAGCCTAGCGTGCAGCCTCTGAGTCTCTAGGGGCTCCCATCTTAATCCGTCTAAAAGTTGTGAAACACTAACTGTTCGCTCGTAGCAGTTTTTTACGAAGCGCCCAGCTTTTATTTGTGTTTTATTATTTTTTTGGTTAAATCTTCATGAACAGGGTCCCTCTTAGATGTGATAACACGAATGTAAATTAGGGAAATTTCCATGTTTCCTTTCACTCTGAGCGCAACTCTTACAGTGAGATCTCACGTAAGCGCAGACAGTTGAACTCGCAGGTAGGAAGGACGAAGCAGCCTGCGGGCTGCCTCCACCGGTCGCGTCTTCGCTATGCAGAGGTCGCGGCCGTGGGCTCGAGGCGGCTTTAGTAGAATGGGTGAACACTCTGCGATATCACATGACAACCTTCAGATTTTCCTCTCAATGGCTAAAGTTCTAAGTCACTTCCAACCTCTCCCGTTCTCCTTTGACGTCGTCCCTCCAAGTACAGATATAAACATTCTAACACCTGTAAACAGAGCCGGGGTATAGCTGAGTGGGAGGGGTAGAAGACTATCCCCTTACAATTAGTTTGGAATTTATTTATATATTCACATGTATAGACATAATTACGTACTTGTAAGATCATTCTCACACAACTTATAAACCTATAAACATGTTAGCATCATTTAATTGCATTTCCATACAACCTTTTTGAGTTTTCACCCAAAAAGGTTGAATGGGAATGCTATTAAATGATGCCAACTTGAATATAGGTACTTATATTGTGTGAGTATGATCTTATTAGTATGTAATTGCGTCTATACTAGTGAATGTGTACATATCCATGTCTACATACGTATAATTAAATTCGTGTGTTTACGTGTGAGTAGTAATGTGAAATTAAATTCTCATCATGTGGTGTTTTCTATAAAACGAACGCACACAATTATTAAATAATTGTATCACTGTATCTCTTAATGGTAATGTAACTGGTAATTTAGAATTAGCACCCGATCTGCCTTTGTAAAATAATTCATAATGGTAACCCCGAAACAGGTTTTCCTCTGGGATACCTATATTTTATCATATTGTTTAAAATGTCCAAGCTAATGTTGTCAATATATTTTGTATGGAATTAAAAGACATATTTAAAAAAGGAATTAAGGAAAGTGTCACCTTCGTTATTTAAACAAAACTATTGATTTCATTTATTACCGACGTTTTTTCAACTAATTTTTACTATTATTTTCACCAATAAAAACCGTGTGTATTGTATTATTTCTGGAATTTGCACAGCAAAACTCTTTTAACATCGGGTTACACAGAAGTCGGTACTGTTCTCATCATTGCCAAAACACATATTTGCCCCTGATTAAAAAAATTCTCACTAATAATCGACGTGAACCCACCCCTGAAACAAAACCCTTTCTATTTCACTGCTGTAAAGACCGTGTCCATCCGTCTTGAATTCCTAGTGTGAAAGTTCCCTGGGCAAAGTTTGCCCTTATATCGCCGGGAAAATCTTTTTTTGTCACCATTTCCACCAAGTTCTTCTATATAACAACAGCAACAACCTATCTGCTCTACAATTCTTCCTATGCTATTTTTTACCTTCCTCCACTTTCTATCTTCTGTTTTTCATTAAGCTTAAGTTATGCAGCGATAAAATGAAGCACACTCACTTAAGTCGCGTACGAAGGATACCGTCAGAAATGCACCCTCTTGGATAATAGCCTTTAACAAAAATCAAGTTCTCTTGCACTTCGAAGTAGGTATGAACTTTGTCTACCATGGCGCAGCAGAAAACGTCCGCTTATTCTCCTGCGAGTCCCGAGTGCATCGACAAATCAAATAAGACAAGAAAAACAGAACAGTAAATTACGCTATGAAAAGGTTAAAAGCAATGGATATTCAAACTTTAAAACACGTAAAAGTCCACCCGAGATGATGATGTCTTGGCGTAGAAACTCAAAGTTGATTGAGAAATACCGCTTGTTAAAGATCCCTTTTCACTAAGACTGCTTTTTTCATTTTATAGCTAATTATATGTGCTGGCACTTCACGTCAGAAATAATTTTAACAGAGGTACACAGTATGAGTAAAGCAACAAGAAGGTATCAACTTTTGAATGTATTTGATGGTAGATTTTTTTTACGTAGAAAGTGTACAAATGAGAAGGCTATAAATGCAGCTTATATTAAATCTACTTTAAGCAAAATTTTGAATGCTGTCTTGAATTCCAGTTTATTTTTAGTGATTTTTAATTTTTAATAAGATGTTTACGATATTTAGCGTGATTAAGTCATGGTATCGCACATTAAATAATGTTGTTTGGGCCCTGCGTGTTAAAACTGCTCTGTCTAATTCACAAAAATTTTCGTCCAATGTCATCCCTAGTTAAAATGAAAGCTTCTAAATGAGTTTAGATGACCACTCAGCAAATGCCACGTAAAAGGAGAAATGGTAGGTAATTGGCATTTAAAATATAATTTCCATGTGAAAATCTAGATCTTTAAAATATATTTAAAACTTTCAATATGAGAACAATTTTGCGAAGGTTACTGAGGCTTCTAAAGGACAACAAACTCTATATACCAAGAATGAATTCTCACAGACTGCTAACTGAAGGTTATTTTTAGCACATCCAGCATAAAGTGTTTAGCATTCAACTCAGAATTAAGGGCCTCCGACGAAAATTTGTTCAGAACCAATTGCCAAGGTTGCTCGCTAAATAGCTAACTACGCCGAGCAGTCAGTATGAGAAATGCAGCTACTTATATGCTTGCTATCCAGCATCGTCTTAGTATGTCAATACGAAGCAGAAATTTCATTTCCACTTCTCTATCGAGTAAAATGAAAATAAGAGCCCAGATCAAGCTGATGCCCCAAACATGTATGCTCACTAAAGTCTGATGACGGATGATTATGTAGGGCGAAGGGTTTAAGAGCTATTAGAGTTTTCGTTACGCTAATACAGGCCGAAACTTCTTGCAGGAAATATGCTATCCTACAAATGCACTGTGAATATCTAATTTGAGAATTACACCCATGGAGTAATTCAAATGTATATTCATAAGACTATACGATTTGCAATAGTTATTCTCATAAGCTTGAATTAACAAATATTAATTGGTAAAGAAAAACTTTATCAAACAATGGTTAAAGAAAATATTTAACAACATAAGTGCATTTAAACTATGTAATTTACCAGTTTAATCAAAGGCGATCATCGATTATTTTTTGTGTCATTTACGTTCTCTTTGTTTTATTATACATGCAAAATTAATTTCAGAATCAATATCGAAAATTTTACTCTGAAGAGATTTGGTCAAGTTAAAAACTGTGGAAATAATTCTTCGGTTTGATCGCGTTTCAAAGGAGGTTCCCAACAAAGTAAAGATTGTGTGTGCAGTTGGGGATAAAAATTCGTGCTATCTATACTAATTTACAACTATTATACCGCCACTTTCTCATCATTGCCAGAAGTTTGTTCTATGTGCTACAGAGCAAAATTTTTAGATATTTTCTTTACAAATTCAAAGCTCTAATGCAGAAAACTCTGACGGGCTTGAGAATATGTTTCCGGCATAGATAAACGAGTAATGTGTAATAGAAGTGTTCCCATTCAATAAAACGATGACGAATTGATTCAATAATGACATTCGATAACGAAAAATGCGTAACAGGCGTGTCTTCATTTAATGATTTGTTCGGGAACCATGTAAATATTTTTCCTCATAAATCTGACAAAGGCAATCTATTTAAAATTACTGTTCATTTTGTACAGAATTTGAAACATTATCATGGTAGATTTATGGAAAATAACTGTGAATATGTTGGCGAATATTGGCGTTAGTGGTAAAGATTAAGACGACCAGTATCAGGGAGGAAACCATATCCCTTATTGTTATCCGTACCGCCTCGTATTATTAAGGATTTGGGTAAGTCTCTAAGTCATTGAAAATTTTAAATTCTAGGTATTTCCCGGACAGAAATTGTTTTGATTGTAATATTCATTTACAGAGAGTTTACCGATTTGCTGGCGAGTGTTTCCAAGAACCGCCTGAGGCTTATATTCAGTTCATATGAATTGCTGACGAAATAGGGCGCCTCCTCTCAGAATTCAATTCGATTTGCTAATCCATTCATTTGCTGGAGTAGAACGAAACAATACTCAATGCGCGCTCGTGTAGCGGCCTTAAAGTAATCACTCCTGTCTTCCGTTACTTAAGATTGTTATACCATGAGTAAGAAAAACATTTTAACTCCATGCATTTTTATGACCAATTTTAAATGGCACCGAGAATGTTTTTTTTAACTGATGCCATATTTTGGGTAAAATTATATAATTTTTTTATTTATGAAGATAGCGAAAAATTGAGGGGTATTGCACATACCAAAAACGATGTATAGTATTTCAACAGGAATGTTTCAGCTAATCATTGAAAACATTGCTTACGATCAATTCCAAGACCTGTATTTCACCTTGAAAACATTTTTAGCGTATAATTTTTTATTTAATGAGGTTATCCTTGCTTCTTGGTCTTATGCTCGACCCGTATTACATTTTTATATGCGATATCAATATGCGAATGAAAATTACGAGGGAAGGAAAGATTTTTATGAAAGTTTTGTGTATCAAACAGAATATATTTCTATGAGATATTCTATGAGAAATCAGAATATGGAATTTATGGTAAAAGTAATTCAACTGAGGAACTAACTTTGATGCTATTTCCACGCCTATATTACAGGGAAGAAGTTCAGAGAGCGAATCATAATCAAAAGCATTCTACGGAAAGAACACTATTAAGAGAAGTTACGCTCTTCCAGGTCACGCATAAGTTGGTGTTCGGCAACTTTATATAGTGTGTTCACCTGATATTATCCAGAATACTCTTGCATTTCAAAATTATCGAACATAAATGTATATTCTCGAGAAGGTACGATCGTTACTCTGTTGCCCGATATGTTCAAGGTGGGAGTGGGACACCTCGGCGCAGTCGTCTCGGCGCGGCCGTCTATTTGGTAACCACTCGGCTAAAGACTGGTCTAAAACTTTTAAAGGAACTCATAAAACAATAGATATGTAAAGAAATATTTTTTCTGTTGTGAATATATGAAAAAAATATCAATAACAGCCATAAAGGCTAACTAT
Organism: Ceriagrion tenellum; assembly: GCA_963169105.1. Taxonomy (NCBI): domain Eukaryota; kingdom Metazoa; phylum Arthropoda; class Insecta; order Odonata; family Coenagrionidae; genus Ceriagrion; species Ceriagrion tenellum. Next base: position 27,380,087 of record OY720639.1, read on the forward strand.
TCTCACTACTCTACGAGCCGCTGCATAGCCGTGTGGCTGAGGGAGAATTTCACGCAAGTAAAAGGTCTGTTACATTAATGAAACATTTTTCAAAGAGATGCTCTATCAATTCTACGTTTTAGTTCAGTTCATAAACCCTTTATATATCATATACCAACAATAGAGGAAAATAAATGGTTCGATATATCGGCCTTGCAATGGTAAAAGATCTAATCCACCATCCATTGGCATTTTTCATCTCAAAATAAGTGTTAATGATTACATGTTGCGTCAACTGTTTTTTTATTAATCTCCTATCTCATTATAAAAATTTGCTCTGTTCAGGGCTCTTGCATTAAACCATGAAAGTATAATTCATCAAGGGTCAACAGCTAGTAACGCCTTTCAAAATTCCAAACAGTTCATTAAGTTTCGGCGCAATAACAGTCAAAATGGCTACCCTGGACATTCTAGCGTTCCATCTACATCTCCATGTATCGCAGGGACATGCAGGGACCATGCAAAAAGTGACGTTAGTACTACGTGGAAGGTTGAGAAACAAAATTTAGGAGGAAATAAACTAATCAGCCACACAACCTGTCGACAAACCTACTTCAAAGTTTCACTGTTAGCCGTATGGTCTCCCTAGCCGTATGGTTCCGCATGGTCTCTTGTTGATCGCGGGAAAAAAGAAATTTTAAACCTCTGTTCTGGTATCTTTTTCCCAAATAGGTTTTGAATATAAAGATAACGTTAAGCCTAATTTTTCATCGGCGGTCTGAAAGTCTAAATTAAACCAACTTATTAACTAACTTGAACTGGAATGAGTGCTATATTCCTGTTGTGGAATCACCCCGAGCTACCAGTGGTGTAGTTAGTGTGTGTGCTGCCCTGCCCAGGGCGGCCCTGGAGTTTGGTTGGCTATGCCTGAAATGCTTCCAGTAGAAGAAGAGGCGTCTACCCAAGTCGGTGCCTTGTAAAAATTCAACCCGATTACCTTGCTGGGAGGGGGGGGGGTGAAGGAAGGGGGAAAGAAAGGCCGTGGTAAAGAACCGCCGGCACCCGATCGCAAAGTACAGTGGCCACGCACACTTGAAAAACCTGGTATTTTATCAGTCAAGGGGTTATTAGTCAAACCTATTAGAAATGACTGACTATTTTGCTACTTAGAAAGGAAACCAGAGCCCATTTAGTCACCGGGGGACAGCGCTTTGAGGCAGGCGCGAGTACTGGGAAAAAGCACTGGTCCTCCGGAATCAAGGGTTTGCACCACGTCAAGGCGGGGCTGGCGGATGATATGCGCTGACCTCATCACGCTCCAACCGTGCAAATAGCAGCAATATTTCCCAAAAAGGTTGTGGACGCGCCTTTTCCAAGCTCGATAAGTGTCCCGGCCGCCTGGCGTAGATCAAAAGGCGGAAAGGATAGCAACACAAACCAAAGAATATCTCGCCGTTGATGAGAGAAATCATACTGAGGTCTTTATATATTCAAGAAAAAATTAGTGTTATAGGTATATTATCCATCACTCTTGGGTTGGCAGCCCTTGCAATATAAACAATTCCATGGGAACGGAGAGTTTGTTGACAAAGGAAGAGTGTGTGTAAGGGACAGTGTCGGGCCTAGTGCTGGGAAATGAGCGGTAGGAGCGGAGCAGTTGTTTACTGGAAACCAATCGGTACCTCCGATTGCTCCGAAACCTCCGAAACGCTACGTCACGCAATGTTTCGGTGGTTTCGGAGGATGGCATTTAAGCATTTCTTATCAAGCTACAAATTTTCATGTAAGTTCTTAAATGTCCGACGAGTCAGAAAAAAACGATAACCCCAACATTTAGGCCTAGGTTCGAGCCCAGATAGGATTTCATGTTTCAATGAGATTAGATGATGAAAAATTTCCGTGGAGAATAATTTTCTTTTAATCAATTGCAAGCACCCAATTACTAGTTGTGAGGTATAACATTACGACTTCCACCGTGTGTTGTAAAATTGGTAAATAATGATTTCCGAAAGTATGTACTTCACTAAACATTATTATTATTAACCTCATGCTAAATACAGAATGAATTGTTTGCTTGAGTCAAACGTCTAAAGAGCCTGAGGAGATTTGAGTTATATTTGGTTGAGTAGATTAATAATTACAGATTAAATAAGCATCTTTGATTAATAAACATTGCAATTATACGAAATTATTCGTAAAAATCACATTACAGACAGTTCAGAGGTCTTTCAAAACCTACGACCACTCAAAGCCCCCGCGTCCTCCGAAACCTCCGTTTCCTTCGTAACCTCCGATAACAACCGCGGTAGTACCGGAGAAAACCGGAGGAGTGCTGTAATCGCTAATACCGATTCAACCACCGGAGGGCGCCCTCCGTTCCCAGCACTAGTCGGGCCAGGAGGTAAAAAGTGTGGAGTAGTGAACCTGTGCGGAAGGAAAAGGAAGTGTAATACAGTGTTGTGTGAGTTGAATGTGAGATGTTGTAGAAGGAAGTGTGTTTACTAAATAGATATAAAAAAGGAGGGAGATAAACGAGTGTAACATTGCTAACAAAATAAATCGAGTGTTACATTAGTTAAACACAGAATTATGATGAACTTAGCGAAAATGATAGGAATCGGTAAGGATTTGTCCAGTGTAATTACTAATGTAAATAATTAATAAATGAAATATGTCAAAAGCTGTAACAAAGGCCGCGTTTCAGAGGCTTTGATGACTGGTGAAGTGGTTTCTCAACGCACAGGAAAAAAATCCAGTTTTCTCAAAACTTTCCTACATTATTTTTTGCACCTTAGATTAAGTCTCTGATGTACTGCTAAAGGAAGTAACTTTACTAAATTCTATTTATGGTAGAATTTTCTGTGACTGCTGACTTAATGCTGACATTTCCTCTTGTTATCATGAAAGTTAAAAAAATACTGAAGCGGAAGAATAAGGAAAGGCATAAGAATAAGGAAATATGCTGCAGAACTGATAGATTTTAAGTCTAATTTTTTCCACAAACTATCAGGGGCCATAATGGTGCGTCGTATCAATTCAATGAAACACTGACCGTCACTTTGTAGACTTTTTACTAATAACTTACCAACACTTTTAACTATCAACCCCGCTTGAAGCGTCCGGCATGATTTGGCAATCTGCATAATCTACATCTTAATATTACCCAGTAAGCAACCTCAATGATGTTTGGCAGTGGGCGAGTTATGGCCATCATGCACTATGATATTATATAGGTACTTGTTAATTTTACTACTCCTCTAGGAAAACTGTGCCAGTTTTTGGGACACTCATGAGGGACACTCACATTATAACAGATCAGTTATATAGATAAATCAGTTCAAGAGAATTGAATTAGGGAAATAAACTGCAGAAAAGACTGGTTTAAAATTTCGTGTTTCCCGCGATCTAAAAGAGACCATAATGGCTGCCAATGAAACAGAATAAGATTAGTTAACAGAGCTGATTAATTAATTTGCTCCCTAATGATTGTTTCTTAATCTTCCAGGTAATACCAACATGACGTTTTGCATGAAGTTTGTCTTCTTGAATATTGACCCGTGTCACACACCCTAGTTTCCCCGTGCCACACACCCTAGTAGTGGCTTGCACGGTTTTTCGTAGATGTAGATGTAGATATCAGATTTACACCGCGTGCAGAGAAGAACAGAAGGTACGCAAAAAGGCCGCTATGGTAGTCTCGCTTGTTTTACTGACCTCTTGCAACAGCTGGAATGGGAATCGCTTTCAGACCGTCGATTGAAAATTACACTCAATCTTTTATGTAAATTCTATTCCAATTTACTTTCAGGCGAAGCAATTACCATGTTACAAACTACACCATTCTACGATAGATCACATCATGAAAATATATAAGAGAAACAGACCGCGGCATAGACAGGTTTAAAAAGTCTTTTAACCGCGATCTATAAGAGACCATTATGACTTATAATAAGAATTATAATTTTCAAATTTCCGTCAAAGAAGTAGATTTGTCGACTGGTCGTGTAGCGAATTTGTTAATATTCTCCCTAATGCTTGCTGATTAATTAGCAATGTAGTATTAACATCAAGTATGGCATGATCCCTGCATGGCTCTTGAATCACTTCCGTTATATAGTTGCAGAATACATTAAGACAAATGGCGTCTTTCGTACTGGTCGCAGGCCTTTACGTTAGTAAAATTTACTAGTGCACATTAGTGTACCATTGTGCACATTAGTGTAGGTGATGATAACTCACCCCCTTCCAATCACCCTTGAGGTGCCTAAGGTATGCTTTTTGACTACTTTTGATCCTTTTTTCACATATTCGCGTTTTTCATCACATAAAAAATTATCCGTGATTTTTATTACTTTAGAATGTATATACTTTAAGTGAACGAGGTCACTGTTGACCTTAATTTAATGCTCATCCTCACACCATTATTAGGGATTATTTGCTTATGTATCTATTGTTTTAAGAGCAATTTTAAAAGTTTTAGACTTTTATTAAGTTAACGCCTGACGTTACATTTACCATTTTATTTCAAAAATTTAATAATACTACCTCTAGTCATAAAACATCGTTGCCAGCCTAGTGGTTGCCGAAAAGCCGGCTGCGCCGAAATGGCCCTGCGCCGAAACGGCTTGCGCCGTGACGACCCCGCCAAGACGGCCGCGCCACGCCGAGACGGCTGCGCAGAGGTGTCCAAGACCCGTTCAAGATGACCAAAAAAAGTTGACATGTTTTTCAAGCTTACAAGGCGAGTGTTATTATCCCTTGTTAATCACATTTGTTGAGCGTAAAAATGCAGCTAAGTCGAAACTGCAGACTCTAAAATTAGGAATCAGAGTTACTTCTTCCCATGCACCATTTACGACCACGACAAAAAATGTAACAGTGATCCTTCAAAAACATTTAACTTCTCACCATTCCTCTCAACTATTCTCTCTTTATCAATTTTCCATTGCTAGAGTGGAAACACACCCTCTACCACATCATCTATCAGCGGGTCGCACAGAACGTATATGTAGACCAAAATACTGGTGGACGCCCAGGGAATCTGATATAGTCCGTATTTTGTAGGATAAATTTGGGTCTAAAGACTGTTTTATGCGGCGCTTAGGTCAGCGTTGACGTCAGCACTGAATTTAGCGCTCAAACCTCGCGACCAAATTCGGAACGTGTGTCGAATTCCATTGCTTGTAGTCTGTGCTTATTTGATGCTAATAGTGACGTATGCCGGGCATTTGATGACCGGCGCAACCTAAATAAACTGCGCCATGTTTTTTTTGCTTGTGTACAATATATTGTTTACCAAAAATTCAAAGCTTAATTTACAAAGTTTACTAAACAAGCTCTAGTAAACCAATTCTGTCGACCTGCCATCACTAGTCATAATTATCTAGGCGCTGAAGAGCCGAGAGATTTAAAGATACGGGTTCCAGGTCCACCATCGATATATTCTTGAAACACTGAACTTGTAGACTGGAGTGTGATTAGTCGTTGGCTCAAACAATAGGATGATGAATAAATATCGTACATTTTTCTGTTTTGGTAACTAATAATCTAATTCGATTCTTTCAGCGAAATGTTAGCCTTTGTGCAGAACTTTAAAAAAAAATAATTCTTAATAAATTTTTATTTCCAGATCGTGAGTCACCATCACGCAAATGAGCCTCAAGGTCTACATTTTTGCCTATCAAACTACTGAAGGGTTCCGAGTACATTCTTAGCATTTCCTTCCACATTAATTCTTTCAGTCTACAATAGTTTTTGTTGCGGTTAGGATGACCAGATGTATTTTACCATGGTGTCCCTTCCGATGGCGTTTTCTTGTTTGAATATAGAAAGAAATTGTTGCTTCACAGCGTCTGATTTCTTCTATCGTGTATAAGTTATGATGCCTAAAATGCGACATCTCCTATGAGCTTCCGGCGAGGAGGATATTCAAATCTGCAGATTTCATTTGTCAGGCAGCATAAGGATCAAATAGTATATTCACTAATATGTCGCGTTTTTGAAGTTCCAGTCCTCTATTAACTACGGCAACTTCTCAATTACTTACTAAATTTCTACTATATCTCATCAGAAAAGCAGGTTTGGCCATAAATTGGTAGAGATTAAGAATAATAATTTCAAACAACTCATTGAGTTGAGAATGGAGAAAGACTATCACCATAAAAATATGAGGTGAGGTGTAAATTTAATAGAAATATGCTCTTTCCATCCATTCCCTCATGTCCTCCAGAAGTATGCTCATTCCTTACCTACCTCTCTCTACATAGCCCAGTATTCCCCTAAATAGGGAACTATCCAAACTTTCAGCATTAAATGGCAATGTTGATACGTTATAGATTCCCTTTTCATCAAGTTTGCCCCCAAATTAATTTAAATCTCCTGAAATTTCTACATATTCTAAGTACATGAGAAAGTGTAAGAACGTTGTTATTTTTCAATCGTTAGGCCTCATCTGGAATATGCTGTTAGTGTATGGGATCCATACGAAACGGGGTTGATATCAGAGTTAGATCGCGTACAGGGAAGAGGAGCTAGGTTTGTGAAACGATGCTACGATAAGTTGGCTAGTGTGTCTGGACTGTTAGAAGAATTAGGATGGGAATCGCTATCACAGCGTACATTAAATTATAGGCTTAACCTCCTAACTAAATTTAAGGAAAATCATTTCTCTGACGACGTAAAAAACATACTATTAACCCCCTCGCAAAACGGCAGATTAGATCGCGCCAATAAAATTAGAGAGCTAGATTGTAGAACCGATAGGTATAAAATGTCATTTTTTCTGCATACGATTCGGGACCATAACAGCTGTGATCGCCGTCATGAATAGTGCAAATAGTGACATTAGCTAGACTGTAGATCTGTTTCTTTATATTTTCTACGTTCTTATTTAAGCATGTTGTAAATATTGATGTTCTTATTTATGCATGATATTTTGAATATGTAGTAGTAGTCTTTGTATCCCTTGCATGTTAGAACGATTGACGATAGAATGTTTCTTGGGTATTAGATTTCTAATTGGCGCTTTGCATGTGTGGTACGCGGGTTTCAATGTAATTTCGGTGTTCTACCGTATCATTCATGCATGCCTGGTGTGGAAGCACCCCCTGCCACACATCTATTGGGTGGCTTGCAGGGTATGACGTAGATGTAGATGTACATCTTTCTCCCCAACTACATTTATGCACTCGCCTCTATGACCTAAACTACCACAGTCAGGCACATGAATATGTCAAATTAAATAACATCTGACGCAAAAATGAGCTCAAAGAAAAGACGTTTAAGAATTTATAAACTAAATGTTATTCCATCAATCATCATTGTTCTAAACTTTACTGTATTTTCAGTATATTGACTGTTTCTTTTTGACTTTTACAGAAACCGTGAGCGACATAAACCATGCAAATAGTGATGATCTGCCCTACAGTTAGAGCTTATGGTTGCTCTCCTTCAATATCATACAAGTTACTCAGTCAGTACTTATACTATTTTTAACTGCAACCCAACACGTGAGGCCCAAAATATAACTAATCTACGCTCTTGTCTATTTCTTACGATAAATATTCCTAAAATATTTTACAACTTAAAATGTTAAACTGCTAATTTTATGACACTATACTAGTTAATTGTCAGACACAGCGTAAAAACTTGTCGGATGAAACTTATTTGCAGAATAGAGCAAGTGCACTTCCTCACAGTACATTCTTTTTTTTTCAAATTAGTAAGTAAAAGTTTTGGAAAATTCTACCGTTCGTAATGGCTTTACATCCACGGTAACTTTGCTCTAAGAGTGATCACGTCGGTAGTAGAGACATTTTTGAAAGGTGAGCCTAGGAGAGCGTTTGGGAATAGAACCTATATGCCACCCTATGTGAGTAATGGCGGACTTACAGGTGTTCCAAAGGTTAAATTTTATCAAACCATCAGGCAAAGTACTTAGAATGGTGAGTGAGGAGGAATCTGCTGAAGATACTGTGGGTAGAGGAAGTAGATTACGAAGACAATATAGAAGAGGAGGAGGTTAAGTAAAGAATAAAGTGGAAAAAGAGACGGCGATTTAGGGATGAAACGAAGTTTGAAAGGCGGTACACTGAAAAGAAGGGAGAAATTCGTCTAAGGAAGTATATTTCTGCGATTACCAAAAGATAAGTCTACTCAGGCTATCTCATCCCCAGTAAGACATATCCTAGTCGATAGAACACCTCTATTGGTAATCCATCTCAAAATCCACTAATTTAAGAGACGATCATGGAAAGAACACATGTCATAAACGCGCGAGGACTCTTTTTGCCGGCGCACAGTGGTCCTCGGCCCATGTATTTCTGGGACATGAAAAGATTTTCTCAGATCAAGATGAAATTTGCTGTATATAAGTTTTCGGGGTCGCTAAATACGAATATGATGCCAAAACGATTGAATTGTTCCATTAAATGTGAAAAATTGCGAGTTTCATTTTTTGCAATATTTGTGCAAATAGATTTTATTTAGTGCAAATAGGACGATAAAATTAATATAGGCAAATATTGGCAGACACTTTTGAGTTTTTTTTGTATACTTAGTGATGTTAGTTACACTATCCAATAGATTTTTTAACGGAATCTCATGGAATGAGTGAACTTTTCACTAATTTTAATTATTTTTCGCGGATTAAAGTTCTCTAATTTTCATTATTTTCAATTTGAAATCGCATATAATGACAACTTAACAATTAATTTTTACTTAAATAAATAAATAGTACTTCATTTCCGGAGATGAATCTAGTTCTTTGAATTACAATCGATGCTACAGTCTTCTATGTAAGCGACTCCGAAGTTGACACGCATTTGACTTTCGATTGTTAATAGAATCCATGCCTTATCTGAGCGTTCTCTTATATTAACTCTAACAGTAAAGGTGCGTGATACCGATTCAGGATCCTCGAATTTTGATGCGGCATCACTTACTCTATCGAAACATACTGCACAAAAGATTTACCTGAATACTTTATTTTTCTTGCCATGTCCCATTTTTCCATATACTGGGACCATTGTGCGGCGATAGACTTCATAACATATCCGCGAGACCCATGTGAGCGGCGGTTGCGATCGCACGGAGGGGAACTACTGCATTGCGAGCGACACGGCGACACGGTGAAGACACGACAGGAGGAGGAGTGTGAGAGGAGACAGAGAGAGAGAGAGAGAGTGAAAGAAAGAGGGGAGGGCAGGAAGGGAGAAGAGGGGCGGGAGGTGGAGACGAAAGAGTGAGGAAAAGGAGAAGTGGTATGGGGTGTGGTACGGGAGTGTGGGGAACGCTAGCGGTGAAGTAGTATGGGCGATCGGACGAGGCGCCTGATTGGTCCGTCGCGTGCGTTCGCGCCTTCGCCAAAGAACACCCGAATAATGTAAAGGGGGAAAGAGGAGGAGGAGCATGGGTAAGCGGTTGGAGGTGGAGGACAGCGGGACGAGATAATAGGATTGCATTTAACGTCCATCCACCGCAGAGACCAGTCTTGCGCTCCCTAGTGCCAAACAATCCCTTCCTGAGAGGTGGAGCCTTTCTCCTATCTGTGCCATCCTAAATTTGCTCTTTTTGGGGCCACAGGAAAGGAATCTACTCGTCCAACTCGGGATCTATCTTGCTCCTAGAAAAGTTCTTCGCCAACCAAGAAAGAGAGAATTTCCACAAATAAGGGTTTTCTTGTCGATTTCCTTCGGAGCAGGGTGCAAGGGAACGGTTTGAAGTGTGTTATTCCGTTTTGCTCTTCCCGTGGGATGTGAGGACTCTTGGAAGCCGCGAAGCCGGGTGAAGTGAATGATCTGCTCTTGAAATTTAAAGGACGGCGACTTCTGGCAATAAGGTAAGGAAAACAAGGAGAGTCGCTTGGAAAGTGGTGAGGCATTTGAACGACTGACTCCATTGCCTGCAGGAGAATGTTCATAGAGAATACAAGCCATAAGATTTGAAGCAGAAAGCAAGATTTACGGCGTATATTACCATTTAAAGATATGTTAGCACACACGGTGCAAAATTATCATTCAGGAGTGATTATTAACCATGTTTCATCGCTATCAGATACTGATATATGATTCTGCTACCATGGTATGCAAACTTTGGTTTGCTTAATGTTTCAGGTCATTTTAATATATTGCGGTGCATTTCAAAAAATAATCTGAACTCAACAAGAGATTTGTAGTGAAGTGTGTTTCACTATTATTTGGACTCGTTCTTGCAAGTTCAGATGTTGCATTTGAATTCTTTATCCAGCAAATTCATTATTCGTCACGAGAATTACAACAGGAAGTTGTTGGAAAGCCAAAAGCCAGGATGAAACTGAGTGGCTGAGGAATAGGCATTATCCTACGGCAGTTGGTATTAGATGATTACCGACAATGAGAGAAAATTTGGTGAGGCATTCGTGGGTCTGCATAAAAAGGTAGCTTTTAGACGGCAAAGAATACGGAAAAGACGAGGAGCAAATCACTGAACGTGATGAAGTACGGTGCAATGGATGACTGATTTAGTGAAGTTCATTGTAATTTATTCTCCTTCCCCAATTGATATTACCTATTATTTCTATTCTTAACTTGCTTTCTTTCGCAGGTATTATTTGTAAAACGTTCCATAGTATTAGAGGAAATTGTTTTACCTAAACTGGTATAAGGAGTACGTATGAGAAAGGGACAGAACTTGTAAATTTAATTGCGACAATTTTCCATAGTTGTCGAATGTTCAAATTAATATGCATACTGTTTTTTCATCCGATTACTTAGTTCATTAGTGTAAAAAAATTACTTACAATATATACTTAGGCTTAGATTCCCCCACGAAAGGAAAAACATATCTACGTAATATCTAACGAGCTATTCGAAGGGAGTGACAGCTGCTGCAAGGTCATGTTTTAAAATGTTATTACAAGAAAATGTTTCGATTCAAACACGGATAAGCGAAATGAAATATCTCCATTCTTATACTTGATTGGATTCGTAAGTCAATAAAACAATTTGGACACCCGTTCCATCATTGTCATAAAATCCTCATTCACTATAGAATGTTAATTGGACATAAGCCTGTAAATTAAAGAATGTCGTTTCATGCAAATGGACTAGGTAAATCACCATGTCTATCGCAGTCTCCACTGTTTCTCCAAAGAATTAGAACCATAAATAATCTTCCACTTCGTAAAAGCTTTGGCTGGGCATTAGCTAAGAGCATGGAGTTGAGAATAAATATCTATTGCATTGATCGGCTATTGTTTAGTATAAGAGCAGCAGGTATGAGTTAATACTGTCAATAATAAGGATAATATACATGTGATGCACATAATTATGAATTTACAGTAGATTTAGAATGTGTATGTCAATGGAACGAGGAGCCATTTGGGGGCATCATATTGTTGAGCTGTTGTGACAGGTCAATATAACTTACCCTGAAGTCGGGTAGAATAGAATTTGCACGTCTAATTAGTCAAGGGACAACGTTTTGACTATTTAAAACTATCTGTAAAAATTAAAAAAATCCTACGAGAAACCGTTTAGCAAAAGGTGATAATAATATTAGGGAGGGAAAATAAAATTTCTAACTATGCGAAAACAGTTATTATTTACAGTTGCTTTTGCAAAAAATACAAAACTATGTTGAGGAAAAATGACTTTTAAAAACTCATCAAATATTTTTTCATAGGATTAACTCCAAAAGTGCCGTTGTAACAAGGGAAATTATTTGAGAAATTCCAAAACATATCTGAGATACGGCTGGAGAGTAAAGAACGGTCTTATTATTATGGCTATAGAAAAGAATGAGGCTCAGTTTTAACATTCCTTGAAGTCTTTTTCTCAAAAAATTCGGGCATTGAGAATTCCCTTCTTGCATTACCTAAGTAGTTCTTGTAGGAATGGGAAGTCTTCCTAACATAACGAAGCGTATCTAATACCAAGCGTGGGAGACGCCTGCCGAAACATTAGGTACTCCATTGATTATATTGAAACATCGTTGAATACTCGGTTTCTCATCTGTTTGGATGCTTTAAGGAAAGTCAAAAGACTGGGATGTTCCTTAGCATGTAATTTGTACTGCAAATACAATTTTGCCGTGGGAAATTTGCATTTGAAAGCAACCTTTAAATATTCGACACCTTGGAAAGGCTCTGAAGTTAATGGAAGTGAGGAGACATTAATGGATAGCTCGCGTATTTTGCGCGAACTCTGGAGGAAAATATCGTATAAAGAGAGACAAGGCTAAAACAATCCGATAAAATGACTGTGGGAACTTCTTCTACGCTTGAAATTCTCGGATTTTTGCAATGGATTTCAAGCCAGGATAAAATTCGCAACAATGGACGAGGAAATATGGTACGCTCTGCTGTATTTTTGAATTTTTTGCGGAGGCGTCCTCGCAACATTGTCTTGTTTGTCCATGCTGCATTTGCATAAGAGATTTACGAAGCATAGGACATGGTTTTTTCCAATCCTGAGTTTTTGCTTCTTGTAAGGCAATGATTGAGGCACTCGTTTTTGCATCGCAATTTGCATACTGAGGTGCATGTCTCTGTGCATTTATGTGACCATTTTGCATTTTTGCGGCGCGCTCTTTGACTGTGGGAGTTGATAATTCTAATTAAAATAAAAAATTAAACATCTATTGTCCTCGCGAGAATACAACAGCCACTTTCCTAATGCAGTGAGTTATGGCAGCCATGGGGTTTTCGCTCTCGCTGAGATGGAAAAGTCAAAAGTGATGCTATTATGCGCAATGAATTGAATAGGAATTAATGAGAAGGAATGAACCGTTTAAGCATTCTCTTTACATAGTTACAACCTTTTACCGAGATTGTCGATGAATAATTTATCTTCTATCATTCTGCGTTAATTCCATGGCTACGTTGAATAGCAATGTCCTGTCAATTCCTTCCAATGGTGCCCTTATTCGTCGATAAAATGCTAGACAATCGCACTTAGCATCGAATGAATTAACGATAACGTCAGTGGAGATAGCAACGATTCTCCTTTGATCCTGGTTCTCTGTAATAAAAATCATTTAATATATGGTTATTTAGGAAAAAATTATGTACATAAGACAAAACAGTAAAATATTTCTGCGAATAGTTGCCAGAAAAAAACAGTGCAATCGCAAAGATTGTATAGGAGAAATTGTCGACCTGCAACAAATGTAATATGCCGAGGAAATTTGCAAGGACAGTTTTCACTCAAAGGTTTGGAGTGTTGAAAAATACGCAAACGAAAACATTTTACGCATTCCCGCGCTGACGAATCGTTTCTTTGCGACGAGAAAATGGGACACTTAGTAACGCTCGGGGATGCGTCACAAAAAAAACGCTCATGAGTGACCCACATTTTTTTTCCCGAGCTTGTGAGGTACTCTTCGCAGTAGGCGTCATTCCGGTAGCTGACTCTCGGGCGATTCTCGCTGCGTCTCTCCGCTGCGCCTTCGACATAGGCGTGGCCGGATTACTGTGCTGCCACGGCGGTGGAATTTCAGGGGCAAACATTCCCGGCGCCTGTGCAAGTGAAACGTCGCGAAAATACCAAGCCGACAGAGCCTCTGGTGGACTTAGACAGTCTAACCTGAGATCTCAAGCCTAACACGAGCACGCAGTCTAATACTTTGGAATAGGATTCGAACCAGCGACCACTCGGGTTGCCGGGCCGAGGATCAGGCCACCCCAGCCGATGATATTGTCGGCGATAAATGTACGGTTGCACGCTATATTCAACTTGTGAGCATGGTTCGTGAGTTGCGGCAGCCCAAGCGGTGCACACCGTGGGCAAAAGTGGCAGGCAGCCGGTCGGCAGGCGGACAAGACCGGCCTATCTGTGACTAATTTCTAATGTGAAAAGCGAACAGAAAGTATGGGAATCGGAAAATGTTTATAACTTCTACCATGCATTTCTATCAAAAGCCTTAGCATACAGTAGGAGTGATAGATTCTCAGAACTCGCTACAATGACGGGTGTAATGAAACCTGGGGACTAACAATTTCCTTCACTTGCATTATTGTCACAACCCATTATAACTGCACTACACTCTACGGTAGAATTTTAGCCCTTCCTCAAAAAGAAGATAGAGAGTAAATGATCCATTTTAGCCATTCTCGTAAAAATCTAAAGCTTGGAGGCAGCTTACCAATAGTAAAAATTTAGACGTAAAGGTAGTGGTAAGGAGATTTTTCAGATATCCCATAGAATCTACAAAATTTATGCATTGAAGAAATCACAAGCTGTTAATACGCGGCGTGATAAATTAATTTGCTAGGTTAAATAAAACTATGCCCACACTTTTAAAATAGCTTGGGGACACACTTTTCTTGAGCGTAAACAAACAAATGAGACAAAATTCTGGAAGCGCTGAGGAAAATAAGGGACTGATTGAAATTGACACTATGCCTATCTTGTGATTCCAGATTCATTAGTTGTGAAATTGGATGGAGGCTGAGGAAAATACTGGGAAAACATTGAAACGAACACTTATATCAAAAAGATACTCTGGGAAATGTGAAAAAGTGTATAGTGCGCTGTGAAATTGTAACATGAATATAAAGACTTGAATTATTTTTTATTCGCTAGTTTTGGTGTTTCTTCGTAAATAAAAATTAAGTACTTAAAGGAATAATTTCACGAGTTACTACCCCTCTGTCACTACCAGGTAGATATGGGGCTGTTTCTTAAACTAGAAACGGTAGTCTTCTATCATAAGAGTTTAAATTAAAAGTTAAATATTAGTCAAGATTTGATTTTTCTCGGTAAAGATTAACGAAAAATTTATTTCTCAAATATAATTTTAAGGATAAATCCTCTATGTGAGTATTCTTTAGGGTTATCGACGTGTTAAAACTGGTACTTTTATGGTCAGGTAATATAAATAGCAATATTTGTTTGCCTATGCAGTATTTAGTCTCATCTCTCTCTTACAATGGTATACGTCCCAAATAAAAGATGGTTACATTTAGCCAAATGATGCATTCTCTCCATTGATTCCTCAAAATTATAAACTGCATCTATTTAAACTTCAAGGGAGTAATGAAGAACTTCTATTTTGACCTTAGTCAAATTATAAAGGCAACTTGGAAACATGACGAGTTAAAGAAATAATATCATGGGCCGTAATAGGCAATGAACATTAGCGATATTTTAACATCCAAAAATAAGATTTGAAGCTGAAACTTTCATTAACCTTGAAAAAATCATATACAAAAACTTCATATCAAATCATATATAAGTTTAAAACTTTAAGTTTTAGAATTAGTTAAGTGAGCTGCACCGGCAAAAATCAGTGAATATCAATCTGACTGTACATATATTCAAATTAATATAAGGAAGGCTAAAAATGCTTATTAACTGCCATTGAAGCAATTGGGATAGGTTTGAAAGCATGCACAATTAAAAACACACTCGATGGCCTGGTTACTACTACTCACTGTAGGTACCGGTAAACTGAAGAGTATTAATTCAGTTACAAGCTCACGTGGTAAAGTTAACGCTGATGCAATGATAAGAATGTAAATGGATTCTAATGTCTGATCAGCCAATAAGAAAATTTGAATCTTACACATTCAATCCGTACCTAGTCATAACTATTTCCCTCAATTTTTATCTTGATCTCCTCTCTCGTTCCTTATGGTACTCAAACAGCTGGGGATCCCATTGAAACACATTTGGACTGGAATGGTTTACGCAACTACCAAACCGGAAGAGTTTTATCGGAACAAAGAGCCCCCAGGCAGGATCCAAGCTAAAGCGTTTCGCGTATCAGACACAGAAGTTGTTCACCTGACTACCGTGACCGTTAAAACTCGACGATTAACTTTAATAACAGGCTAAGCAGTGCTAATACTTGCTACATGGGCATTGAATTCTACTTTGACCTCGCAAGCTGTAAGGGGAAGGCCCTGCTAATGAGTTTGACGTCAGATTGTGACTGATCAACTGTATCAGTAATCAAGTCGTAATTGGTTTGATGCAAATTGGTTTAGTTAAAATAGGAATTAGCAAAAAAACAATTTTTGAGCTTTTGGATTGGTACAATATTCATTCTAACGCTGCTGAAATGCTTTAACCATTACTAATCTCAATTTTAACGTTCGTTACAACCAGTCTGATGCATTTTATATCCATTCCTTTTCTTCTTCAATGATTATTTACATGCAGATTTTATTTCATCATAGCCCTCAAGCTATTAAATTGAAAAACCTTGGTGTTGCATTAAAAATTGAGTCCAAACAAAGCGTTAGTTTGTCTTCACCTGTGAACAGAGTTATCAATTTAACCTGCACCCATGCAGGGTCTATTGCATTGGTGAATTTCTCTGTCAATTAGATCTTTACATTACTTGTATGACGCACTATTCAGTATTCCTTTGAATCTTTTTTGTTCAGCTGCTCTTATCGTTCAAGATTTATTGTAAAGTAAGATTTGTCTATATTAATAAAATATGATCCATAAGTTAAAGATAAGAAAAAAAATTTCTCAAACAATGGTAAGAGTTATGACACGCCAGTTCGCAGGTTGAAATGCATTTTCGGCTATTAATGATGTGGATCTTAAAAACAAAGCCTATGTCATTCGTAGGGGTGCATATACACATAACTTTATCAGTTAATACACAATAATAATATCAGATAACGCACCAAAACTCAGTCCAATACAGCCTCGCGAGCCGCATAACCTCAACACCAACGAGACTGTCAAGTCAAGGTCTCGAAAAATTAAAATTTCTGTCAACCGCAATCGGGATAAAACCGTTCGCGTAAACAAATTATTTCGTCACTGTCAAAGCTGGAAAGGTTTTATTCTCTCCTGAGTAAGGCGTCATAAATGGCATCTCTCATCCAATGAATATATTCCACTCATAATACTGACTGGAACATTTATTGGCAAGTCGAGGAAAAAGATGTACACAGTGTCCGCACAGTTGTTGGCTCGCTTTTTAAAGGCGGATGAAGATGAGTCACACGCACATGCGACACCAAAGGTGGAAATAAAATGAAAGAATTCGTAACGGCTTTGTATACCGATGCGGAAAAAAATGCGGCGAGCGGCTGTGCCAGGTCGATGGAAGGAGAGGGAAGACAGCCGATCATCGGAGTCAACTGACGTAAAAATAGTGACGAAATGTGGGTCGCCAGAGGCTTTCGGACGGGTTGCGCCGGTTACGTAGGTCGGAGGTAGGAGGGTGGACTGCCGAAAGCTCTCTCGGAGCCCAGGAGGGTAGGGAATTTTTTTTCGCTCGTGTTTCCACTAAAACTTCCACTTTCAGTCTGCGCGCATTGAACTTTGCACAGACTTTCTTCGTCGGCAGAGGAGAGGATGGGGGTCGGACAAGGAGAAGGGGCGGAAAGATGAGGAAAAGTAGGTGAGAACACAAGAGGAAAGGTTGAAAAGCCGGCCGCATAGTTCGAGGACGGAGAACGAGCCCGCAGCTGGAGATATCCCATCTAAACCAATATACGTCGCAAAATATTCACCAATAATTTGGTCCGTAATGACAAAAATGATGCATATAATTACACCAAATAAATATCCCCACGGAAATATATCCCATCAGGCAAAATTTTGATTGATATTAAAGTATCTCTGGTTTCAACTAAGTTCCTTCAGGTTGAAATCTAACGATTAAATTCGTAGGTTTTTTAACATACCTTACTTATCTCAACGTTTGACACTCAGCGGCCATCTACAAACTTGCCCACGATCTACTATCTTACAATCTATTTACCCGCCGTAAAATTCCATTTACTTAAACCTTCTACCACTCCTAATGTCATCCAACATGTCCTTATTTTCGGTCCTTTTGCGTTCTCCCCTTCATCGCTCTCATCTCATCGTATGTTTTTCAGTATTTTTTTCTACCATCAACGAATATCCACCGCCAGTATCTTTCCCAAAGCTTCCTGCTCCGTCAATTTATCGGTTTTCTTCTTCGCTACCCAACTTAGTCACTTTATTTTTACTCTCATTCTGAAACAACTTTACGGTAATTATGAATGTTTGACCAGGTCCCTTCTCCATGTCTTACGAGGAGTCCTCGTAATCAGCTTTAGAGAGCTGTAGGGTGATGCAATTATGCTCCTTAACATACAATGGCCTCATGTTCTTGCAACTACACCAACTCAAAACCAGGATAACACTTTTAAGAAAACGGGTACTGGACCTCATTCCCCTTTCTATGTCCTCCAACCGTTATGTTCATATATACCTATTTCTGTAAAATTTGACAACCATAAGATATCGATCTTCATCTGATATCTTTCACTCTGTACACCAAATACTTTTATCATTGATCGCAGTCCATTGTTCTTCAATTGGAAAAAATTTCCTTATGCTTAAGAATATCTCTCTCAGCTAACTAGGGGTTTGACAATACAACTAGATTAAAATAAAAGCTCTCTGTTGGTTTGATAATCTCTAAAGAATAGAGGAGTTTCGACGAACCAATTAAATGAGATGCATTGCAGTATGTGGAAAATTATATTGGAAATGACAAGGGCAGATGATGATCGAACATGGTAGATGATATATTGAAGTGGAGGGAAAAAACCCCAAAGAACTGTTTGTGGAACATCGGATGAATGTAGTAGATGTGAAACAAGGATACGAGAGTAAGTCAACCATCATATTGAGTAGGGTTCATTCATAATATTTGTTTTATGAAATGTTGCACCGCACTCTTCTCTCAGTAAACGGCTTCATTTCTACATAACTACTCATTTCGACGTCATTCATAATTTTCCTGGGGAATTCCGTTATGTGACAAAGTCGAATTGATTGGTATAATAGAGCCAGCTCATAGTTCTTTCCGTCATAAATCAGGCATCTTTTCCTTTGTATCTCCAGAAATAAAATGTATTGAAGGGCCTTTCATTTGAAAATTCAGTATTTGAATGGTTGACGTTTGGATATTCCAAGTATAAACTTCCACCATATTAGAGTTGTCATTAATCTTTTCTCACAAAACCATCACATTCTGGGGACCCATTGGTGTGGTGGCTAGAGCACTTGCCTACCACACGGACAACAAGGGTTCAAATCCTTGCAGAGGCGGATGTTTTTAAGAGGAAACCCGATTCCTACTTGAGTGTCTTGTGGAGGGCACTTTAAGTACAGTACTCCGTCTGTCGGATGAGACGTTAAACCGTGGCCCCCTTGGCGCCTTTCGTTAAGAGCAGGCTAATGCCGACGCCAGGTTTCTATCCACCCTTCCTCCCTTACCTATCCCCTATGGCGCAAATGACCTTAGTTGTCGGTTGCCTCCCCTAATGTCCAATACAATCCACCATTCCATTCTTATAAATTAGGGGTTTCCAACCTCTTTTATGCCCCACACTTCTAAGAAAATATTAACATTCCCCTCATACATCATAAAGTAATAAGTTATTAAGGAAAAAAATGTGAAGAGGACTAAAACATTTGTGTGGTAACATTTTAATGACATAAAAAACAGAAAAATCTGGAAGAAAACATTTTCAACAAATTATAAGTTATCCATTTTGAATAATAACACTAAGTAACTCTCATTTATTTAAGACCGACCAGTTTCACCTTGATATGGCATTTTCGGGCCAACATTTGAATTTTATGGCCAGAAGATGCACAACCGAGATAAAACTGGTCGCGTGTCTTAAATAAAGCGTGGAAATGTACTAAAAGTTATTATCCAAAGTGGATGACTTTCACTACCTTAAATTAAAGCCAAATACTATAAAAAAGAATTGAAAGTTGCATTAACCCAACAAAAATTAACCTGTTTGTAAACAAAAAACTTAAATGCAATCTCGCACTCCCTATAATGTTAACTGTCGGCACCCTGGGGTCTCGGATATGGTTACCCAAACAGGGGTAATCTAACCCTTATGTGGTACGATAATCCTTGGCTAGGAAATCTGTCCTAGATCAAGATCATCTGAGGTTCTTGAATGTGTTTGTACCTTCTAATACCGTCCAAAACTCCAATTCCTCTTTTTCTGTTCAGTGCTATTTCCAACATGACTTCATCGCAATTACCACGGGGCAAAAAAATCGGTCTACACAGGAAATTGAACCGTTGGCCTTTGAATTTTAGGGATAATGCGCAGATCACAACGGTACGCTGGCTTCCTATTTCCCATGGTAATTTGGAGGATATACTGAAACTAGGTCTTGACCCAATTACCTTCATCTACACACAGTTCCAGAATTTATAACCTGAATGTACAAAGCCAAAAGTTCGCGCAAGTTCACCACAGCTGATGATCGAAGACGACTTGCAAATGGAACTGTAGTGCTTGTGTATTCTATTCCACCGCTCAGAACGTTGAGTCGGAGGTCGTATAGCTAAAAAAAGAGTCGCGGGTGACATAATGCTATAAGTGTACGCACACGACCTTTTCTGCACCGACCACATTTCCAGACTGAACGTCACAAAAATATTCGAAAACCGAGCATTGCATGTCCAGAATATTAATGAATTCTCGTTCTTCACCAGCTTAGGTGACTTATGTGAGATGGCCGACACGATATGGCAAAATAAGGAATAACGAAACATTCACAGCATACACGCCGTATTGCTCTGCTCAAATCACTAGTACATATTTCGGGTGGTATACGACGTAGAGGGTACATATATGTTACATCAAAGAAAAAAATGTATATTTAAACACCAAAGAGCGGTAAAATTTTTTCAGGTGAAATCCATGCAATCAAACAGGTATAATGCCAACACCGAAATTGCAATCATTGCATCATCGAAAATGAGCCTTTTGAGAAATGCAGTTATAGTTTATCCGGCTGATGGTATCTTTATAAACTCGCGATCACGGAAAATTCCGCATTTAACTTGTAGAAATACTCATTATTTCCGGCCATACCACTGCTAGCCACCGAAATACAATCGAGTGTTGCGTAGGGGAGGATTTTAAAAACAAGAAATACCCTAAACGAAGCACAGTGGGCTGAAATCGAAAAAAGCTGGCCTAAACCTCCAAAACGTTTTTTTTAGAGTCCGGAAGTTGAAAATTCGCAGTAAAATTTTCAAATAGTTTGTGCATGACATGCCGTTTTTTTTCTTGTACTCGCGTATTAACAATATATATGTGGTCAAAGTTGAACAAATTTCGCAAAAAACGCCCATCTTCGATTTTCTCTGTGAATTATCAAAATTAACCTCTTTCTGTACTTGAATGGATTAACTTATGGAAAAAAATTTAAATTATTTTATAACACAGTTCTTTATCTTTCATTTAATGGTTTACAAAAGATTTAATTTTATTATAACCACACACACACACAACAAAATGGCCGAGCCTGTTTTCAGTCAAATTTTTACATATTTGTTGAGAAAAAGTAGTTGGTGCCGCCTGATTACGCTAAGTAACTCATACTACGTCATTCTTCAAAGCTTCCAGATTGTGAATCTAAAGAAAAACTTTGCGCAAATTTGCGACCCCGAATATTTTTTTGACCCCGTTTTTTCCAGCGAGCGGTCGAGTCCGGTTCCGCCCGCCGGGGACGGGGAGTACGATGATGCGGCAAGTGTGTGGATATGATATGGCCACATTCACTTTCCTATAGTGATCATCGATATATAGAGATTGCAGAAAGCCACCATGAAGAATTTTTAAATAAATCATGCTAAAAATTATACTCATAATCATATACTCATATCGCGGGACCCAGCAAGAGGTATCATGAAAGTATCATGAAAGACTTCTTTCTTTGAATGCACTCCTGAAACAATCACGGGGTTTTCACATATATCCTGCACTTCACCAACGGAAGGATATGTGCATCTCTGTTTGACAGACAAATTTCCTTTTGGAGGCACCAGGCGTCAGCCGGTGTCGCATGGCATCAACTTCCCAACCCTCTATAACTATTTAAACTGAAACACACACGGGTAAAAGCCGAAGCACTTAGGTATCAAGGGTAGCAGCAGGTACAAGCAATCAGAACTGTTTCACATCACACCAGATATACAACTACATGTGCACGTGCATTTCGTTGGCGCAAAGAGAATATGATCCCGAAAATATCTGCAAGAAATCACACGAAGGGCTCCGCTGTGCCATAAAACGACCCTCTTTGGCAGGCTTTAAAATAGTTAAAATATTAGTTAAATAATAGTTAAAATAAATTATTAAAAAATTCTTCATGGTATATATCGATGATTACTATAGGAAAGTAAATGTGGCCATATCGTATCCACACACTTGCCGCATCATCGTACTCCCCGTCCCCGGCGGGCGGAACCGGACTCGACCGCTCGCTGGAAAAAACGGGGTCAAAAAAAATATTCGGGGTCGCAAATATGCGCAAAGTTTTTCTTTAGATTCACAATCTGAAATCTTTGAAGAATGACGTAGTATGAGTCACTTAGCGTAATCAGGCGGCACCAACTACTTTTTCTCAACAAATATGTAAAAATTTGACTGAAAACAGGCTCGGCCATTTTGTTGTGTGTGTGTGGCTATAATAAAATTAAATATTTTGTAAACCATTAAATGAAAGATAAAGAACTGTGGTATAAATGGTTTAAAAAATTTTTCCATAAGTTAATCCATTCAAGTACAGTAAGAGGTTAATTTTGGTAATTCACAGAGAAAATCGAAGATGGGCGTTTTTTGCTAAATTTGTTCAACTTTGACCACATATATATTGTTAATGCGCGAGTACAAGAAAAAAACGGCATGTCATGCACAAACTATTTGACAATGTTACCGCGAAATTTCAAGTTCCGGACTCTAAAAAAACGTTTTGGAGGTTTTGGCCAGTTTTTTTCGATTTCAGCCCACTGTGCGACGTTGCAAGACGTAACGAAATCTCAGAACGAAGGAATGAAGAAAGAATGATTTTAAAATATGCCCTATCTGTGGAGATTATGGTTGACTATTCACGCAACAACTGACGAAGAAGCAATAAACAACAAATAAAGGAAGAATTACAGAGTAATGAAGTGAAAGTATTATGGGAGAGGTATGGCATTTAACTCCTAGAAAAGTAATTCATCGCGCATAGGAAGAGAAGAGCAAACGATACAAGGTCTTGAAGTTCAAAATGAAAAAATAGAGGAAAATAAAAATAGAATTTAAATGCGCAGGAACAACATTTTAAAAAATATGAGAAAAATACTGAAGAATTTGTTGTGTAGAAAAAAAACAAGCTAGTAGTGTATACTACCAGTTAAATAAGACATTTGTATGGTAAATAGAAACAGACATAATACAGGAAGCTTAAAGCTATTTAAATAGGCGAAGCTTTTCATCTTGCCATCTATACTGGCCTTTGTTGCGATAACCTTTGATAAAATTCATCGAGAGATGAGCCATATGAAATGCAACCGCTCATTGAAGTTTCCACGTGCTAACAGAGGTGGTATTTTCCTCGGCCTTCGGTCTGCCGCTCACCATAAGAAGAATACTCAGTGAAGAACGATGATAAAGCAGAGGGCACGCGGAAGATCCCTGACCCCACCTTGACGTATCTCGTCCGTCAAATGCGAAGCACTACCCACGCTCAAAGCACACACTTGTAAACTGAGGAAAATTATTAACTTAGTTGATGAAATGCCAGCGTTTTGCATTCGCAATATTTTCGCTCTTTGCTCGACGTAGAAGTGGGTTTCGGACGGTACGGAACGGTCTTGTTACGTAAAACCTTTAGCGAAAAAACATTTTTGAAACTCAATTTTACCACGACAGTAAAAAAATTTTAAAACGGATTATTTTCCTGATTGATGATGCATGAATTTGCTAGTTACAATTTTAATTTATGATGTATATACAGCGAAGTTTGATTTGCCTCCATAGCGATTCTCTACTTTCTGAATTTCTGGTATTTGATTTTCCACTAATTCAAGAACCCATGATCGCTAGTGTCTCGTGACTAACTATATGAATACCTATAAACCTAGTTTTTGACTTCAATTTAATAGTTTTATCTCGCTGGTAGGTACTTAAAACTACCAGGGAAGACAAGGCTCCACCTAGGCGTGTATATATTCGACTTGAACGGAAATCACTGCTAAAACGCAAGGAGTGACAGTCGAAAACAGTGGAGAAATTTGAAAGATCGTATTTTGTCTATGATCAACAAACGTTGGGGACTTTCGTTTTCGATGGCGCCCTTTTAGCTAAAAAAAAACTGGCAAGGAAACAAGACATTTGGTTGAGTTATAATACTTGTATCCTTTGTTTATTTTTTAACATCCACTAAAATTATATCTAGAGCAAGTAGATATTTTTTCCCGATTTTTTTTATTTTGACGGCTAAATTACGGGTCTCCTTCCCTTGAAGAAGATAAAAGTTGTTTATTACGGTCGATCAATGTATTAGAATTTTTATTCCCTCAATGCAAAAATACAAACAAATACTCTCTTGTAAAAGAAAACGATTCAGCGTAGATGACACCTGTCTCTTGAATTTTGTCACATATCGCGCATGAAAAGAATGATTTTGACCGTAGACCTAACATGATACGAATACTGGACACTATTTTAATTAAATATCACCATTATGAGAAAAATCAACTTATAACTCAATAAATTCAAACCTTTAAACACCTACAAACGCCAGTCCATTTGGTGCGTCGTGTGTACATCTGCCACTTGCAGTTCTCGGCCGTCGCCGTTGGTCGACTTCCTCGGCGACACCGCATTTCAGTCACGCCAAGGTCGCGAACTTACTCGTAATCAATCGTAGTTGCTCACATAACTACGCGCAGCTCCGCGCTGACGGGAGCGAAAATATTTGTGTAAGTCGTGATGAGTCTTAAAATGGACAGGCAGAGCCGCACCACGCGTATTTTGAACTCTCTGTGATGACGTATTTCGTTTTCCGTTTACGCCCGAAGTAAAAACGAGTCATAGACAAAAAATCCCAAGTGCCAGCGACGCGTGCGTGTTAGAAACAGGGTAAATTCTCAAAGCGTCGAGTATAATGAAATAAAACTCATCCATTCAGGGAAACTTGTGTGTATAAAAGAATATAAAAAAAGCGCCTAGTCACACGTCCGCCGTGTCAATGCGGACCAACGTCTTCTGAGGCGATATCTCAAGTAGAGCTATATGCATGAACACACACAAAATATTCCTTCACAATCAGACATCCAAGGTGGATGAACACTTCATTAAACGGTCGGATAGGTATCCCTGCGTGCGTTGACTCACATGAAGCTCCACATAACTAACTTCGTCTGACTAGCGCAATGGACAGCAAAAATGATGAGTTCCCAGTTCTCTTTCATTTAGGAAAGAGTTAAGTACATCCATAAGCATTTGCACTCTCAGTGCAAGTTTTCTTCAAATGTCACCTCAATTTTACGTTATCAGTTTTACGTTAGGTAGGAATGCCCGTTTCACTACAGGAAACAACTGCTAGGACAGGCCAGGGAAAACTACTGTATTTCCTAACTATAGGAAATATTTAAAAACGTTTCGAGTAAAAATTGAAGACAATTATTACATAAATATTTTTAGTTCTTATAAGTTATTTTCTTAATCTAACTGTTTTTGAGGAAACTTGAACTAAAAATAAGCGAAAATGGACCTTTTTGGAAAGTTTAACTCGGATATTATATTTAACATTTTATTTTATCCTCAAGATGGCAAACGTCTCGTTGAAATACAATATATTTCCTTGTTTTTAATGGATTACAGAAGATAATTTACCAGAAAAAATAGTTATCAGAACTAAATCAGAGAGTTTTTCTGGGTATATATTTAGAAAATACATTTTATTTGAAAAAATAGTTCGAATGGCGTATGGAATACTTATTACTATTGATCTAGCTTGGCAACTTTGCGTTTGTCCACCTCGGGCGAGTTCTCGCATGACAATTCTTCTGTTTTACCACAGATTGTTGAGCGCAGCAGGCCTGCTCGTTTACCTTCACGAGAATCGTAACAGTCCTTTCAATAGAAAGAAATTACATGCACGGTTTTCTTTGATGTTGGGTAAAGAGTAGTTGGTATGTGTTATAACGCCAACGAAACTTCATCCCAACTGGCAAGGATTTAAATTATTTCTTAGCAATGTCCGAACTCGGTGAAATACTCGAAAAATAAGCTTTAAGAATTTTATTTCCAAAATAGAAAAAAATCCAATGTTGCTGATATTTAATATAAAAAAAAGTTTTTTCCCGAAAACCGTGATAGCAAGAACAAAAGTTTCAAGAACTAAAAGTATATGTTTTATTATTGTGTTCAACTTTGAATTCAGAATATTGGTACATATTTCCAACGGTTAGTGAAATATGGTCAAAAAAGGGAATATCGGCACCTATTTTCTAATATTAATATTAGATATTATTATATTTGCACTTATTAATATGGCGGCCGTATAACATCATAAATGAGTGTTGATTTTTGATATGTTGTTACTGGGTACGAGTACCACATATATACGAAATATATTTTTTAGGGATATTTTTCTAGGCAGAGGCGTTTTTGGCCGAATATAACTCGACTATTAGGGGATGTATCATGATTTTAGAAATATTTCATCTTGCCAAATCATTTATGAACAGAAATATTCCTGTAATTTGCTGCTTTAGGTGTACCTTTTAAAAAAACTATATATAATTTCTTAAGAATGGCTGCGTGATATTTGCCATGGCTGCTCACCTCCTCCCGCACCCGCTATGTTTCACCACACGCTAAATATGGCAGGCCGAGTCAGATTTTGATGACGTGTCACAATCGAAAAATTGCTTTGGTCGATATTTCCATCATTATTCACCCAAATGTTTCTTTCGAGCAAGAATTTTTTAATTGCGGCCAAAACATTCGCTATTTTTTTCCGAAACTATTCTGTAAGAATCCTGAACTTGCTTTTAAAGTTCTGAGAAAAGTAATTTCCAATTTAAGATTGTTAATAGGAACTAATTTGAGTTCTGTGTGAAGTTTAAAAAATAATCAAGAAACTATAGCAAATATTATTTTCCATAATCGCATAAATTATTCAAGCAACATAATTACTTTATATGGGTACAAATGAATTTTTTTAAGATCACTTTTTGCGTCGCTTTTTAACCGTCAAAAGATATGTAACCCGGAAACTTCTTAAAGGGTTATTTTCAGCAAAGGTAGATTCACGTCGGTTTTTAAATATTACTGCAAAAATCATTTCAAACAGCTATTTACACATAAATGATATTTTTGATGGAGACAAGGTGCTTAGTACTTACGGTAAAAACTTTATGAACACGGTGAGGAAACAGATAATAGCTAAGTATTTGACCCTTCCTTATCGAGATCGAATGGAGTCTGTCAGTTAACCAAAAGCTTCTTTGAAGAAACATATTACGACTATCAACAAAAAAGGATTTCCTGCCTCAGATAACTGCGCAATGTTTTTTTTGAAGTTTCAACAAGAAATTTAAGTGAGCGATAGGTTCTGAAACACTTAAATATTTACGAGTCGATTTATTCTCACCAAGACCCTCCTCAACTGAGCGGCGTCAAGAAGTTAAAAGCCCGCGGGGAATAAGCCCTGGGTTTATTATGTGGAATTACGTCGCTTATCCGAGACATTGGCAGTGAAATTTCATGCAAGGAGAAAAACATTGAGGACTCAAGTTGCTTGACCTCATTTCAAAGAGACTGGTCAACTGACGGACAGCGAGTATATGACGGAGATATCTCGGAGACGGTTTGACTGTCAATCGCGAGCATATTACACCATACGTCAATCTACGTGCGAATATTGTATGGTATTATTCTGTTTACTCGCACAAACACACGCTAACCACGAACACTGGGACAATTTTAGTAAGTTCTAGGATTTATAAGCCTTAAGAACTAATTAAATGGGAAAATGAAATTACAAGTGGAACCGATGAGATTGGCCATTCGTGCCATAAATCTAGATGTAAAAATTAGAATAACTAAATTTTAGCAAATGTATCAGAACAAGCAATCTCAGACAAGGAAATCGAGGATAAAATCAATGCAATTTACATAATTAATACGAAATACTACCGGTAACGCGTCGTATTTTAACACACTGAACGAGTTTAGGTATTCCTGTATGCTGAAACTAATATTTAGTCAACACATATCTTACATAGAAAGGCGAGTCCATGGAAATATTATGTGGCAAATTTTTGAGACAATATTTTCTTGTGTGACTAAAAAACAAATTAACTTTGACCCTCAGCAGTCGCCACAGTGAACATGTATTGTGGAGATAAGTGTGTTACAATGACCGAATTAACGCAGACGAAGGTGTGAACAACACAAGGTTAGCAAGGATGCCATACTGAAGCTCGCACACTGGATTCAAGCAAATCTTTCCAAGTAGAAGTTGCATTTGTGATGTATTCTTATTTATAACAGTTACGCACGCACAAAAATCATGAGGGAGCATCTGAACAAGTACGCTCGGGAATGGGAGGTCAGTGGGACTGCTGATAGTTAGCAAAGCTCTTTAGGACGCAGTGTCCAGCATCGTTTTTTTTAGCATCTTTTAAACTTGAGTTTAGTCACTCTGATGGAATATTTCGGAGACATTTAATTTAAGCCGTTCGTCAACGACTTTAATAATACCTAGCAATTTTAACCTGGTTAAACAAAGACATGTTGGTAGTACGGAATGCGCATTCGGATGAGACTGAACGTCATGAGAACATTCCCTTATACATAACGATCAAATTAAGTCCGGTAGCCGTCATGTTAACCAGCATAGCATGTTTTTATGCATCCACCATTCTCGATAGTCAACACATCATCATTAGAAACAATAGT
The DNA here is from genome assembly GCA_963169105.1 of Ceriagrion tenellum. Lineage (NCBI taxonomy): Eukaryota > Metazoa > Arthropoda > Insecta > Odonata > Coenagrionidae > Ceriagrion > Ceriagrion tenellum. The sequence continues at coordinate 27,408,774 of OY720639.1, forward strand.
TATACAGAAGGTGAATCTAATAAGGAAATTGTTCATTAAGGGCAATCTTGAATATTCTCTCTAATAATTTAGGTGCCACCTGTAAATGTAGGAATATTTAAGCTATGATAGTAATATGCTAATCACCCCAACCTGTCAGAGTTTTAAAACATTGAGTTTAACATTACCAAATGTTACTTCTTCCAAGCATGTAAAAAACTACAAATTCACGTCGCATACCATCGCGTTATAACTTGGTATATATTTATGGTCCAGATGAGAGATTAATAATGCCAGTAGACATTCCCCTTCTACTATATAGATGAGAGATTGACGTCCTGTGACAAGATCCGCCAACATCAAAACCATGATCAAACCACAAGCACGAAAATCTGAAATCCTAAAATAATAAAAGTGATGGGATGATGGTGTAGTGCGTGATGACAACGTTCCACTGACAGCATTAGAAAAATGTTCTTGGGAACCAATGTCTTTTAATTCGCAAAGCTAGGCGTGCCATAGTCTATGTCGTTAATCATGTCCAAAAATACATACCTTTTAGCAAATCTGTTCCAACAGATGAGTGGACTAAAATTACAACTTTGTTACTGCCGTTAACATACAGTTTCAAGTTTGACACTATATTTTTTGTCTCAATTAACTGGAGTGACATCTTCAATCCAACGAGTATCTAGCGATGAACCCTCTCACAAGAGCCGGTATATTCTTTTAGTTTAGGCGTTCAACTGCCTCTCCAAAATTTTTCCCGCAGGAACAAATGCTCTTTCTTTCGTGATGATTATGGTAATTATTGCCCAATTTTTCGTGATATGGAAACCACAGTTCTCACGTAAGGACCTCGGTTTCGGCATAAATTCGCAGGGGCTACCTCTCAATTCGTTGGAGTGCTGTTGGCCCCGTCTGCTGGTGGTGGGTAATAACTGCGAAGTGACAACCGTCGAAGCGCATGAAACTGAGGTAAAGAATTTTCGTGTTTACACTGAGATGAAATTTCAGACGCGGTACAAAATGCTTATTTACTAAACAACTCGGATCAAAAGAAAACGAATTTCCTCCCTTCCGGACAGGAAGCAAGCATCATGTCCAGTTCCCAGGGATATGTATTGACAATACCATTACATAAATGGTGTTTATTCTTGGGGAGGAAAGGATTTACCAGGCATGGCTTAGAAAGGGAAATTTTGAGCAAACGCTGACCCAAAGATAAGAGAGTCCAGAAGGGAAAGTGCTGGAAAATTGGAAGAACGCTGGGGATAGACATAACCCAAACAGAACAACTGGTTCGAAATAAGTAAACACCAGGGAACTGGTGGTTTCAGAATGGGGAAGACGAGAAGGAGTTTGAAAATAGTTATGAAATTGTCGGCATAACTTTCCACTTTATCTCAGAAATGCGTTCTTAGGGTACCCAAAAATTGAGAATTCTCGAAAAAAATGTCGCATTAAGAAGGTGCAGGTTTCAAATTTTGGAAGAATATTTTCGTAGTTTATTCCTGTGCCGTATGAGTAATTGAATTATCAACGTGCCTGAAGGTAGGAGTCAAGATCACAGAAAAATTAACTTATTCACTTTCATAAAATATATTATTTGATGGCATAAAGTTGACGCTCCTTGGGATTGAAAATCGGAGATATTTTCAGAGAAATCCAGATCACTACTTGAGTGTCGCTAAGAGAGCACGTCATGCGTAGGACTCCACCCACCGGACGGGAGGTTAAACCGAGGTCTCTTTGACGACTTGTGTCAAGAGTAGGCTAATGGTGACGCCAGGTTTCTCTCCTCCCTCTTTTATTCCCCGCTAATTCTTCCCTGAGACATAAATCCACCCGTCCTTGAAAGCACAAATGACTCAAGTTTTTCTTCCCAAATAACGAACCAACCAACCTGCATGATGTCGCGGTTTGCAATTCCACTCAGCACCTTTGCGTACTGAGAGACGGTATAGTACGATTCGATTTGATTCAATGTTGCGTTTTGTATCGAGAAAGGACATACCAGCACAATCATTCTTAAAAGCATTAGGAACCTGGACAGAGAATCTTTATCCATCAGCACCGGAATATATGGAGAACTTGGTTTGAGTCAACCAGTAAAATACTTGACCTAACAAAAAGGGATTAATTTTTTTAATTGCGCTCTGGTATACGGAGTGATCGAGGTGGTTTACCAATATTCTGTAATGCTACTTTAACTAGAATCCTGCATCCGTCTCCAACGTCTATTTCTGGGAAGACCGGAAATAACATGCAGTCGCATAAATTTAAAACTACATGAGTTATTCTATCAAATGATGAGCCCAACGCGGGCTCACCGTGACGCTTCGCTTTTATCGATTCGCATCTTGTGATTCGACCACATAAGGCCGATGGCCAAGGCTTTGACGCATTTTAGTTACCGCCACCGTCTGCTTGGCGGATATAAAGTAACATTGGAAGCCTTGGATTGAGGTCATGCTTTTTCGAATGGTTGGTGTAATTGCTTCAGCGCGGGTAGGTTGACCTTAGTAGGTTGATGCGGAATGTTTCTTTCTAGGAGAGGCGTGAGGTAGGCGAGAGGTCAATAGCCAACGAAAGAGACCACAAGGCTTGCTATGTAATATTATTACCTTGATTTATTTCCTCTCGGTTATCCTGCGACTCCCACAGAAGAAGGCAAGTGTAGTTTCAAATTATACCCCTTGAACGACCATTAACTCGTAGTTCATTCATTGGTCGTTTAATCCTAAGATTGGTTGACTGCAGCCCTCCACCCTTCCCTATCTGATTCTAGATCCCTTACCTCCTGGTATCTCTCCCTATATACTTTCCTTTTAATTTGGCCCATGAACTTATTCCCGGGTCTTCCTCTGGGGACTTTTCTCTCTATTTAGCCTTCAATAATGTCCTTATCAAACCCGTAGTGTCCCAGGGTGTTCAATCCATCTGGTTCTTCTTTTCTCATTGGTGTTCTATATGGTCTTTTCCTCTTCTACTCTTGTATTTTTCATCATTTCTTATTTTTCCGTCCATTTTGTCTTCAGCATCCAAATTCGTAGTTAGGAAAAGGATTTTCATCAATCTACTCACTGGTCTAACCCGTTCTCCGCTAGATCTCATCCCAATATGTTTTAATCGAATTATGCACTCGATTATGGGGATAATTTACAGAATGATTACCCATTTAAATTTCTTCTTCGGAGTACATTGACCTATATCGTTCAATTATTATTTGTCGATGTAACCCTTAATGCATAGACAAGATGGACCAAGGTAAAATGTTTAATGACATGTTCGAAAGAATTACATTGACTCGAGATAGATGGCGCAACGACTGGAAATTGGATTTGGATTTATAATCCCAAAACGAGTTTTCAATGTAAATAGAATAGAAGAGGCCGCGCCAAACGTGTTGAAGACCTATATCTGGAAAAGAGTGTTAGATAAATGGAGTAGAGTGTGGTATAGGTATGAAGGTTGATTGAAGACAGGAAGGTATTATGCCAAGCTAAAAGAGTAGAACTAGGAGAGGAGGGATTTATGCCGTAATAAAAATGCATTCATGTTAAGACCCACATTTTGGCGGTTAGTGGAGATTTATGTCAAAGTATGCAATCTTAAAAAGTGTTTTATCTGATAATTCATAAATTTAAACTCCATAAGTTTGTAGTACAGTTCGATAACAGTTTCGATAACGCATTCATAACGTATTAAAGTTTTATTCAGCGGGAGTCATTAATTCTTCCTCAAGGTTTTCCTTTTATGCATTTCTGGGATCAGAAATCACACATTTTTCCAGTAGCCTTAGAGAAATATGGATAATCATAGTCTAAAATGGACTGTATTTGGCCCAATCCATTTAACACCCCCATTGGCTCCTTGGATAATATTGGACCTGGGTAATTCAGCATTCTCATAAATGAGAACTCTTTAGGCCACTAAGGAAAACTTTTCTTTGAGAATGGAATTAAAGGTCTTTCACCGCATATGAATAATTATTAGGCGTCGCTGGCGATGTCAGATTTAAGATTACTCGAGGTCGCCTCAGAGCAAATATATATACTCACGACTGTGTCGCATTGAAGAGAAATACAGTCATCTTTCGGCCAGAACGGGCAGTGACACCCTTAGGCACTCTTAAACCTAAGTGAAGCTACATCATCAGTCAAGTCTGTTCAGCATGAATACTTTCGTTAATGGATGCAGGAACGGGATTTTTAAAAAATCTCTTTATCGTCAAAGACGCCTTCAATCGTACTTTTGCTCAAAAATATGATGCTTGGAAAGGCAAAGGAGCGAGTTGAGGGGGAAAGTGATGAGCACCATGACTTGAGTGGGTGGTTGAAGCTATAAAAGATGACGAGAACTGGAAATACTCATGCAATATGACTGATAAAAATTTAGATACTCTGGTGTTTGTGATAGTGTGTGCATTTTTGCAAGGTCGGGGTACACGTCTCCTTTCTTGATGTCCTCCTCGTACAAAAATAAAATTGCATTGGAAAAACGGAGAAAGAAGGCATATAACAAATGTTAACTTTCTTAGTTGTCAAATCGGGTTTGATACTCGGGATGTGGCAAATGTGGTTGCGGTAACTGTGCAATATTTGCCTTTTTTATTTCCTCAGTCTCATATTTCAAGTGTTTATTAAAAAAATATTAGAATCAGACACGATTGCTAGTATTATGTACCAATATGGTCGTCTAGTGATATCTACCGCTGAAATGTTGAAAAGTTATAATATACGCATGAGTCAGGTGGTAATTCTCATTTTCTGATTATTTATTGGTCCTCTACCATCATTTGAGGTTCTAAATAGTGACTCGAATCCCTGGATAAGTCTTTTTCCACATATGTGTGCGCCCGAGATGATGTACGTAGGTCGTATTTCACCATAAGGTACTTTTTTCACGCATCAATAGCATTTCATGTAAACGATACGCTCATGAATATCTCAGGGCAAAAACCGGTTGGATTCTATATTTTTGCCTACCCTAATTTGTAAGGAATGTTGATCCAGCTATTAAAAATGACGTGTCGGATTAAAAAGTAATTGAGTGCCACTTATCTTATGAACAAGTTAAAAAGTCTTGTTTTTTTTTTGCTCTTTAAGAATGTATTTTTTATGTTGCACGAAATGTATTTAAAAAAGACCGGTTTTAAAAACGATGTCTTCAATTTAATGGACACGATAACTCCCACATGCCGTTTGAGTCGCAGTCGTTTGAAATTATTTTGCGAATTCTTAATGTTTAGATTTGGCTATCATGATTTGAGTATAATTTTTAAAACTCATTCATGGTTCAATATTTTTTTATCGGCGATCGCTTTAACTCCAAACGGATTTCTTAGATCGTCAGCGTTAGTATACAAGCGCAACAAACAGAAATGGGTGAAAGCTTAATATAACAGGGACATACTCTCACCATCCTAAGTACCTCTCATGACAATTTATTAGCGACGATGAAGTCACAAAATTAGCTTTTTTTTTGTACTAAAAGTGGTTTATGTATCTTGGGGATAACTGTCCGGACAGGACATAGCTGTGTCTGAAATCAAATTGGAAAACATACCCTCCAAGATAAACGCGTGTTAAAGCACGGTTTCTGCTGATTGACGCTCTATTAATAATAAAAGTTGGCAATTATTCTTGCGATTGTGAATTTCAAGTGATGCTTGTACTATACTTTTTCGTCTACCTATATTCACATTTCCCTCGTGTCTAATTCTCGGAGGTTTTCGGCCCCACTAGTGCACAGAAGGAAAATCCAGAGAAATCTTTGGAAAAACCATGTTGCAGCTGGCAAGATCATCTCAAAGCAGATAGAAAGCGGGTTTGGAGTGTGATTTGATGAGGAGGAATGATATAGTTGGATTTTTTTGTTCCCATATTAATGCCATGGAGGTACGATAACCCAACTAATTTACCATTTGGTTATGAACCTAATGGCTCAACATTCCACCAATGACCGCGAAAGTAGGCCAGAAAGCTAAGCACACTTTGTCGTATGGTAATTCATCGCAAGCCGAACGTCGAAGAAAAATCCAGGTGACACAGGTGGTGAAGCACAGACTTACACTAAATTTGTGTATTCCACGTACCTTGGGGATCGAGCAAAGGTGGTCCACCCTCAGCGTTCGAAGAGCCAAACTAAAAGTTTAGTGTAATATTGCCAAATGTTAAATTGCCAATTTATTTCAAACTCAGCTTGAAGTAAAAAAAAAAACTTTAAGGGAAGGGGATAGTATTGGGTGATTCAGGAATAGCACTAATGCAACTGATAACGCGGTAGCAAGTCATTGTTATCGCATGTCGGTCCTTTAAAAGCCTTACCCGTAGCCATACCCGAGAAGATTTTACGTATAATTCTTACTAATGAACGCACACAATATGGGACTGCTTACCCTAGTAGTTTATAAACACTTGCAAAAGCATTACGGATAAAATGTGACTCCTCCACAGTTTTAGGGGGGAAATTTCCACTGAAAGTGCTCGTGTAGGTTTAGTCACGTGATCAAAGCTTGCATGTACATGAAAATCAGCCGCAAATTTATATTCAACTCCTGTTTTTTGAAAACATTTAGCTACCTGGAAGTCGCGCTTTGGAACCATATCGGGAATAGTTGTCATTTATCTAAAAATAGATGTCTTAAGATAGAAGGAGTGATATAAATGTAGCAGCATGGTCGTATAAGCCCTAGTCAGCTGCTTAGTGGTGGAGAAATTTTGCTTTTTTTAAATAGCTATTCCCTGAGTAGAAAAGCACACTCAGTTATATCAACTTTTGAGTGGCGATTCGTCATAATAAATTCTCAAGTTACAGCAAACCAAGAGGTAGCCGCCCATTTATTCACTCTTATGATCGTTTGCGGAAACAATGCATGTGTATCCAGAAGAATTACGAGATCTGCAAGACATTCGTTAAACGTGCGAAGCAGAAAAGTTCGAGAATTTTAGTGGTCTCAAAACTCACCACCTAATACATGATGTTGATTTATGAGCTCCATTGGTAAACTTGATGGCGGAGTTACAATGAACCGTTTGAATAAGTATCCGTTTCAAGAATTATTACGCAACGATGAATAAGTTTATGTATTCATGCTGATTGCTTATAGCGTGCGTAAGTTAAATGATGCATGGATTTTAGCAAGCGGTAAATGAGTGACCGAAACGTTGAAGTAATAGTTATTTGGAGATAAATTGTGTAAGCTACATTTCCTGCCACCCGAATTTTGTGACGACCTCCATAGCTTTATGAGCCTCATGACTATTGATTACTAAAAGTTTATGCAATCGGCCATTAAGTAACTTCTACGACGTAATCGCTCATAGCAGGGTTTATTGTGGTCTTCGATTGCCTTTAACGGACAGGGAAATAGATTTCTCCTGTCGGATAGAAATTTATCTTTCACTGGTATGATACTAAAAGCTCAAGGCCACGAGTTTTACAGCATAGAATGCCAATGAAAACGAGAAAAGAGGGCCAACTTCTCGGACACCAAGTTGTACTTGTGTAAACGTGGTTTCCCGTGCAAAAGTAGTTGAAATAAAAATATAGCTCAGAGCGGGAAACATTTCATTAATTGATGGAAACAACTGATTAATTGAAACGATTGTGATGAACAATTAGCCGGCCAGAAGTCCGGTTAAAGATATCGGTTCAACGGCAATGGCCGGCTAAAAAATACTTCTCTTCCACCAAAGAGATAGCTCCAGGTGTTTTGGGTCGACGACCCGAGAGAAACATAAATTTTCAAGAGTGACTGTCTTCCTGAACCATTTCCGAAAATGTCTCTCTCATTTTTCCTTGAGCACTGGTGCCAATGCTTACTACAGGTATTCGTAAATCACGAAACAATGTCGCTAATAATTACAGAGTATTAAATGCATGGAAAGTGAAAATAAAGGAAAATATTAAAAGAAACAGAAATTTTCAAGATTTTGCCTTCAAATGCGAGAAACAAGCTATGGAATTGTTTCAGCAGGTTATGCAAATGATAGGCTTGCTTTCTAAGAGGAAATTTAGCAATATAAGAAAAGTGAAACCTCTTCAAATACCGGCAGAATATGTCCATGGTTATCAAATATGTATAGATAGTGGCCCTTGTAGTATCGACGTTTAATAGAAGATTCCGCCACCACTGTCCAGTGGGCGATATTTTCGGTGAATAAAACTTTATCAAAGGAATTTTAGAAACGCTCGACATGCACGGTGGTTAATGATGACATTTGATCGATATTCCTCGGAAGATGCTAAATAAATACTTATTGAATGATCTAAATTTTTTATTGATGTGGAGTTAACGACCTTTATTCCAACTATAGACAGTGAAAACGCAACAGATTTCTTCTCACTGCAGGTTACATTTTTAACGTAACCACGAGTAGTTTGCTTCTATACCGTCCTATATGTGATACAGATGAAACTGTTGACACGAACGCGAATATTAGTTACCACGGAAGAAAACTATTGGCAATTGAAATGACTGGAATTGAACCCTAGATGGTGATCAGTTTAAGACAATGAGCTGAAAAACAATTAGTATTTCACCGATGGCATTTAATTCATCTCAATAAGTCAAACAATATGATTACTGAAGCAGCGGTCACTAAAGTTGCCAACGGCCTCTAGTGTATGAAGATTGCCTCTACTATAAGTATTGCCTTACGTTTTCAGTAGCCAAAATGCAGGCAGGAAATGAGATAACTTTTGCCAGTTATGATCACGACGGGTAAATCAATATCGCGTTCCCCTAATTCATTCGCACACGGGAGAACAAAAAGATTTCCTCACCACACATTAACAAGCCACCTGATCGATGCCAAAGAAAACGTGCGCTTCCCTTGAGCGACATCCTTTGGAGAGGATTCAAAGCGCACCAAACCTTCAACTCGGCAGGAAACAAATGAAATCGTCCTGGTTCGGCGACTGATGACACCGCATTAAAACTCAATCGGGATGGCGTTGCGGTTGCACGTATTGCTTCTTGGCACAGGTGGAGACTGCACTGCGCAAGAACGTAAGAGTGGAGAGCTGCCCGAATTTATGGAGAAAGACATTCCTATACCGTCCGTATTTCTTCTCTTTACGGAAGAGTGATTGCGTCCAGAGGAATCGGGAAAAAAAGAAAAAAATAATTGGTTTCTGTGCTTGGGAACATGGCAAACGAAGTCGCTGGGCAGATGATGATGATGATGAGATCGCATGGGCGTGACACGCGGCTCCTCGCCTCTTCTGTTTTTTTAATATTATCATTTTCTCTTTCTCTCTCTGCTCTCTCCGATTGCGTTGCATTCGTTGTTACGAGAGCGTTTCGGTAACATCCCGGTCTCCTCCTACCCCACCCTCTCCATACCATCCCAACACTTTCCCTCCTTTCAATCCTCCTATCCTTTTTGTCGCCGAGTCGTTATCTCATGCAGGTCACGGCTCTGCTTGTCGTCGTCTCGTCCACATAACCGCTCCCACACCCCGACTCCCAAACCTCTCGCCCTGCCACGGCGGCCACGCAACCACGTGCTCGCCCGCGGGCGCGGCCTCAAGCGCCAGGTCACGATCCGAGGCTTCACGGCGCATCATCTCACTCACACTTTCGGGCGACATTCACTCTCACTTTCGTTTCGCGTAACACATTAGCGCTTGGAGTGTACGACGGTGCCATTGATTAGGTACGCCTCTCTCCGAGGCCTTTGGCTCGATCCGACGCCTAATCAAAACATCTCCTTTAACGTTTGGCACGTGCGAGCAAGGGATTAACACTCCTGGCTTCTCTACCAACCCAGCTGGGGTCGGTAATCGTCAAAAGCAGCGTTATCCAAAATTACTCAGATCTACAAATTTTAGGGTCTTATATGCTTTTTTTTGACTCAAAGAGCCTCTTACGACGTAATTTTGTGCATTGAATCCGAATTTACTTACAAAAATTGGCTATTAATTCAGGATTTGGAGATATTCTAACCTTAAAGGGTCAAAATGGCAATTTTTAGGTCTTTTATCGCTTGAATATCTCAGATACCAAAGGTGATAAGAGTAATTCTGCAAACGGATTCGTGGTCTGCCTTAATTTGTATAGAAAACATCCATGAGACCTAGAAATACTATTGTTACCATAACCTGTATTAACTTTGCAACTATCAACAGCTTAATTATGATTCAACTATACTAGAATTTTGATTGGACAGATTTGAAACATAACATGCAGGTTATGGAAACAATAGTTTTTCTAGGATTCATGATTGCATTCTATAAATGTTTTAATGCAGACTTCGAATCCGTTTGCAGGGTTACTCTATCACCTTTGGTTTATGAAATATTCAAGCTCAAAAATACCTGAAAATAGCCATTTTGACCATTTAAGGTTAGAATACATCAAAATTCTGTCGTGAGAGCCAATTTTCATGAGCAGATTCGGATTTAGTGTAAAAAGATACGTCGTAAATAGCCCATAACATTAAAAAAGCATACTCTTGTTGGTCTGTGTTATCCGAGCCACTGCCCCGTACATTATCCAAAACTATACCCAACGCCCTCCAAATGTGGTCTTTAAAACCACAGACTACATGACTAAATCATGAAGATTACATAGAAGCTAAAACAGTTAATAAAGAAATAAATTTTTATTCCGAATCCAGTAGATAGATAGTTTATTTGTGCCGGGACATGCAGTATGTAAAGAACCGTTCTGTGAGGAACCTACCTTCCGCGCCTGACTGCTTCCCCCTGCCATCATTATCGCCAACTATGTGAACCACTTGTCTAGAACATCCAATATCAGTCCACTTGTGCAAATAATATTCGTTTAATAGATGAGATGAATAATAAGGCGTCTCAACGTTGCCTAAACAAACGGTTTCCAAGCTTATTCAATCTGCGTCCCCCTTGGGGTCCCTATTCCAAACCATTAACTCTAAACATGTATGGAAAAAAATGTTAATTAATTTGAACTTTCACCTCTATTTTGGCCGTAAATTATCCTTTTTTCAAGTTTTTCACGAACCACATATTACGAAGCACATTTATTCCCGGGTACGCGAGCCACATACAGCATCGCTGGCGTAAACGAAGATAGTTCTGCGAGTGAATGAGAAATTAGGGAAATTAGCACTGAATATTGTTGACTTGGTATATAATTGCTCCATGTGTCAATTAATTGAATACGTGGGAATGAAATGTTGCCATCAACCATACGGAAATACTGAGATGATAAAGTTTGAGTTTGTACAAAAATTATATTTCAAACAATCATTTTTCTCAAAATTATTCTGAAAAATCAGTTTTATCATCCAAATTCGTATAGTTTTAGACTAAAAAGGTTTTTATCTGGTTAGGTACCTAGTTTTTGTATTGCTTTTACGCCAGGAAACTAGAAAACTCGAGGGAAGATGGCTGGCGATGCCTTATTCCGACTAATAAAATTATAGTTTGTAACTATTATTGGTCAGGTTTGATATAAATTAATCCAATTCGATATTATTTCAAAACATTCCTGGCAGAACTGCAATTGTTTTGAGAAACTCAATCTCTCTAAGCTTTTTCAACTCTTCCGCCGCTTTACGCCATCGGAATTCTTAACCTCTTCCTTCTTCTTCCGTACTTACCCGATGTTGTCTACTGTCTTACCCTCTTCCTTATTCCCTTATATCAAAGTACGTCCTCGAGTGATGGAGAGGGCATCTACAAAAAAGATAATCATTCAAGGAAGGTCGAGATGAAAAAAGAAGGTAAATAAAGCGCAAAGGAGGAAGAAACTTGGCCTTTCTTGGCCTTGGCCCATGGAGAATAATAGGAAGTTTATCCGACAGAGATGCGAGACCATACGAAGAAATAGGTGGCGGCAACTGTTATGGTAGATGAAGTAGTACTTGCATGCTAATAAAAATCTCAGTTATGCGATTAGGTATCCATATTAATTAATTACTCAGATTAAAATAATCAGTCGTGGTAGCTTATTCTTCGTTCAGAGTTGAGGATTAGGGGAATAAACTGGTAAAAAGTTAATTATTCACTGTCGTGAAAGTAATAAAAAGCCATAAGGAGAACTATCTTGAATGAATGAAAAATTATCTATTCAAATCATCAACTCATTTCAATAACAGGGGTATGCACCCTGAACTAAATATCATGGAAATTTAAACATAAAAGCATGAAAATGATAAATGAATTCATAGTTTATTACGATAATGAACGAAGTAAACGAATATTATTCTCTTGAAGAAGGTTGAATCGAGATTAACAATAATGGTCGCTGAGTTATAAAGAGCGGACAAAGATGAAATAAAAGAGAGAAAATCTCCAAAAGCCGTAAAAAATTGGCACCCTTCGTCAAAAAACACCAAATTTACTGTGTTGGTATGCTGGGAAACCCACAGCAGAGACCAACCACAGCCTCTCAACCAAGAATACCCCACTGTGTTGGTTTACGGGAATGTTACTTCCTCGCCAGGGACCAAACAAAGACGCACACACACAACCAAATACGATCCTTTGCAAGGGCTAATGGGACCCCGCTAAGGATGTTTGGCTATAACCTGGGATCCTTCACAGGGCTAATGAGACCCCGCGAACCTCTTCAGCGAACCGAAGGTAACGCCTCACTTCAACGCAGGGTTGAAGTGAGGGCTCCCTCCCTCCCTCACTTCAACCCTGCGTTGAAGTGAGGCGTTACCTTCGGTCCGCTGAAGAGGGCTACTTTGTAGCCGAAATACGCGTATTCGACCCCCACCCTCGTCCTGTTGTGTTGTTTTGACCACGCTCTTTCTGAGCTGATTCTCCCAGAAGTTGGGCCCATTTGTGTGTGTGAGTGAGTGATTTTGTGTGCTTGTGAGTGTGCTTGCGTCAATAACCGGGCATCCTTAGCGGGGTCTCGTTAGCCCTGTGAAGGATCCCAGGTTATAGCCAAACATCCTTAGCGGGGTCCCATTAGCCCTTGCAAAGGATCCTATTTGGTTGTGTGTGTGCGCCTGGCGAGGAAGTAACATTCCCGTAAACCAACACAGGGGGGTATTCTTGGTTGAGAGGCTGTGGTTGGTCTCTGCTGTGGTTTTCCCAGCATACCAACACAGTAAATTTGGTGTTTTTTGACGAAGGGTGCCAATTGTTTACGGCTTTTGGAGATTTTCTCTCTTTTATTTCATTGTCTAGCCGTAAGAAGCTCACCCCATCTTCGTGATGGCTTTCCACGCGGACAAAGATATCAAGCGCTTTGTACTAGGATCACTAGCATCCATTTGAATCAGCGCTCAGATAAAATTTAAGAGATGAATCTTTGAAAATTGACTAACATGAATGGTTATGTTCCTGTGGTGATAAAACGTGACTCACCTAACAATCTCATTACAGTCAGTTATGCCATTGGATTTCTATTATTCTCATTCCTCTGACTGCTGAAAAATTTTATCCGGAAATTTGAAACGTGATTTACGGAAAGTTTACAGCGGTAAATTAATATTCTTCATTAATACTATTGATAATGCTTACTTTTACCATAATATTGTAGATTTAGAGCACCATTATCAAAGATATTCCAAAATATGAACGAATGACAGGCTTTTAGACAGTAATTCTACATTCGATTCCCTAACATGCGGATGGTAGTTTCAAACATTTCCTGCGCAAAATTATCCGCTTGCCTAGCATTAAATCTCTCTAAATCTCATTGTACATTTAAATAGACATTAAAGACACGTAATAACATTTATTGAAGATAATACGGAAACCACCGCTATTATGTATCTCAAGTAGATCTTGACAACTTAAAACCCACAAAGATTTAAAAGCTCAAAAATGATAATTTTTATGATATATTTAGAGGGGTGAAAAAAATTATTTTTGGCTAGATTTCTCGCTTTAAAGTCCTTAAAGTAAAAATAATTATTAGCTATATTTTTGAACCATTAAATCTTGGTCTCGATAACTATTAAAGTTAAACCCCTTTCATAAATATTTTATTAAATCACACAACACTAAAGTTATATCTTAAAAATATCATGACTAAAAAAAATAACATGGCAGCCTAATGAATTTTCTGCTTGTAATCAACGAAAAACTTTTGTTTCCCGCTGAGACCAAAATCTTTCGTTCGAATATCACGAAATAGTAATTCGATCAGCAGGTATATTGCTGCGCACACGTTGCTGACTTTCCGGAAAATAGGCGAAAGTACGACAGCCATGAGCCTGAAGAAATTCTATTCGCCCTATTCGATGCATTGTGACATAGGAGAAAAATTAGGATGCCGAACACCTCGCAATTTTAGGCAACATTGCGGACGGAAAGATTTCCCGGGATCAGTCCAATATCGCAACGCGTCCACTGGCACGACTGCCGTAGAGATGAAGGCTCGGAGCACATGTCTAAGGCGACGGCCATGCTCACCACAGGGGAGGCAGTTCGCCCCTCAACCAGGAAGTCGGATCCCACATGAGCTCCTGAGACACGATCCATTGTCTTGAAAAAAGACCCATTGACCCACTGACCCGCTTCGATCGAGCCGAGGGAGCAGCGGAGGGGAGAGTGAGTGACATAAGGGCGAAGGCGTGGTCGGGATGTGTATGGCAGGAGGTGTGTGGGGCGAAAGCCGACGACGGCATATTACCGCTGAAAATCCTGGCAACGGAGGCGGATTGAGGGTTTGAGGAATATGGGAAGGGGGAGCACCGAGCTCCACCTCTCGAACTACACCCTTACCACGATCAAAGATTCGTACATGACAGGAATATCGAACAACAGGGAAATACTCGAAGAATGATCGGCATGCAGGAATTTGATTCTTGTCCCCGATAGAAACTAATATTCTTATGCAGATAATTCTGGCGTATATTACGCGTTAAAACCTCCTTTCATCATCCTCTCTCTCGATTCTTTCTCTTGAGACTCAATTTTTACCCAATATGTATTTTGTTTTGTATAAAACTTGATAAGTACTCGTGGTTGTGACAGCAAGCGTCAACCAAATTGTGCATGCTCCCTCTGAAGTGCACTTCATAAAATGTTCCTCAAAAGATAAAAAAAAATATTTGATATAAAAATCCTTTTTCAGTTCAGGTATGTTCGTCCAGAGCTGATTTGCTCAGCTGCCTATTCTTGATGTGACTTTAGTGTTCTGTAAGTCTGTATTTAAGAGCTCTCGACATCCGTTCATTGTAGGATTTTCCACATTTGCATATAACGTGATATACACATTCTTGTATGTTCTCCGACAAGTGGTCCTTGGCCTTGCAGGGGAGGTTTGAGGTCTTTTGGATACAGTTGAATCGGATAGCAAGGGCAATGAAAGAAGCCAGGGCCCTGAAAAGGGTATCCGATGAGAAACCGAAGCCTGTAGCCTTCGCTGTCATACCTTAAGGAAAGGTATCTAGGGTGCTTGCAAAACATAACGTCGTTACCTGATTCAACAGCATGGATTTACCACTCTCCTCGGCATAGGTTCCTTACAACTCTTCATCCCTTCCGCAAAGCCTCTGTCATAGTTCCTCAGAAACCTACTCTCTTTAGTATTTTAATAAAAATGCAGCTGAAAGTGATTTACTGGATTTTGACACTAAGAACATCTCTTTGATAGGAAGTATCGCCGAAACGAGAGTCATTCTGCCATAAGAAACTTCTTTCCAATTTGTTATATATTAAGCGAAGGGAAATTTTGCACTCTGTCAAGAAGATGATTACGCAATATTACGCATTTGCCGCGTAATTGACTAAAATGAGAACTCAGTGAATCATTCACGATTCACGTTTTCCATCTAGAACTTTGAAAAAGTCTCGTGACCAAAGATAATCATTTTGGGCATGCTTCCTTACGGCGGAAAATTAATTCAAGCGTTCCACTTTTAAGATGGAAAAAAATACGTTGACAACTCAGATTTAAGACCCGTTTTCAATTAAAATGAGTGAATTACGGCTTAAATTGTATATGTCAAGGTGATATGTACCTGAAAAAGAAAAGCTGTAATCATTTAATTCCTACGCGGACTGAAGGCGGTCACGTTTGAATTGAGCCACATTCTCTCCCATGGGTTTTCATGGTGGTGTTACGCACAGACGCGAAATATAGAATAAGAATAATTTATTACTCAACAGTTTTGGCACAATGTTGTGTACAAATATCAATGAGCTTCAGGTGGCCTAAAGTTCACAGACATGCGTGGAGACTGCCGTCCATAAATAAAATTCATAGCCTTTGTAAGAATCGATATTTCAGCGTATTCGGTAAAATTCTATTCTAAGTATATTAAATACTCATAGTAATCTTAATATAAAGGTAACTAGGCGATGTTAGTAAATATATTGAGGATAATTCTTCGCGATGGTTACAAGCCTAAGATACTACAGCGCGAGGTCCACTTTTCATTGATAATTGAGTCAAGGCATATCACCTCGTAAAACTAATGGATATCGCTGTACAGAGAAGCAACCTACTCTTCCTTTTCTCGGAAAATGAGGGTTCAAGAGTCTCAGGGAATAGATCCTACGCTGTTTTAGAGAGTTAAGTAGGGTGTTCTCAGGGAATAGATCCTAAGCTATAGTAACAGATGGATTTTAATATCCAGCAGTTATATTTCCTCGACACTTTTTTAATTAAAAATTTTTGTTTTTTTTTCTCAGGTGGTGGTTGGTATGATTGAGAAATGTTTGATATAGTTTTCTTTATTGTCTAATTCTCCACATTTTTGAAAAAATATTAAGCTCCACCAGATCAAGAGTATTTTATAAAGTGAATATGCATATTTTCTTCTTCCTTTTATGCTGGTGATTTTATAAAATAAATAATATTTAAAAAGCCGCAAAAATTGCAGGAGAAACCACCAAAAATAAAACTCACTCACTTTCAAAATGCGCTCTGGATAATGTGAAACAAAATATAATTTCGCAAAACGTAGATAAGGACTTATAAAGATCTCTTTTTTCTCAACCATGACCTAGCTCCTCCTGAAAAAAGAAATATGTATAATTTACCGATACACGCTCATCATTTGTTATTTTTATTGAATAGACTAGAAAAATATGAATTCCAAATCATAATGACAATTGTCTAGAAATAATAACAAATTCTTCAGCTATTAATACTCATAGGTGTATTATGCCCATGAATCAAGCCATATGATACACAAGTTTAGATGCAAGACCCATCATTACATATGGACAACGGGACTGAATGGCTAAACTTTTAACCTTCAGGCGTCACTTCGTGCAAGTAGTATTTAATTTTCGTATCTATATTGAAAATAGGTTTAGAGTTATTCCACATTTATTTGTCGTAATCGTACAAAACGATTTGCAGCTTATTGCATTTTCAGGTACAATTGCTTACATTGCCTGTGTTCACTATTTGTCATACAATCTTCAGGTATAATTGTATAAATTGTAGTTGAAAATGCAGCACGGTACGAAACGCGTTATACGATTACATTAAATAACTGTGAAAAAGTACAAAACTTATTTTCAATATGGATTTGCAACTATATTGGATTAATGACTGCAAGTGGGAAAAGATTGAGCATACAAGTCTAAGACTATTTTTCGAAGCAATTACCAATTGCGATACGCGCTAACGAAAGAACATCTTGAGTTTGGCTCAAAGCCCGTTTCATGTGATCATTGAGCATCATTATAGTATTTTAGGCTGAGTAACTTATCTTTCTTTAAGTAAGTTATCAAGGAACTTGTATTATTTTTCTTTCTTTAACTAATGGCTTGAACGGTGTCATACTCTGGGATGTCACCAAAATAAGAAAAGCGATCCACGATACACGATGAAGATGATACATCTATTATTCGGATAACTGGGTCCAATTCATCGAGTCTACAAGTCATCCACCTCAGATTGAAGTCATGAGAACGATGGAAGTTGGAAAAAATGATGTCGGCAACATAAATAATATTGACCCAAATTGTTTTCCTTTTAGGAGGATAAATATCAATTTATCCGAAAAATATCTCAGTACCCGTGGCTGGCCTTTAGCCTTATAGATTCAAAAAACATATATAAGCGAGTTCTATACAGCCGCCGGCCGTCTCTCGTATCCTCTTCTCCAAGCCTCCTTGTCTCTCCAGTCATCATTCTCTAATTGTCTCCTTTTCATATCTTGGGTGACTTGCTTTGTCCAGTCTTCTGGTGGTCATCCTCTCTTCCTCCTTCCGGGTGGTTGCCAATTTGATATCTTTTTTGGCCAACGTTTCTCCTCCATTCTTTTCACGTGTCCATACCATTTTAGCCGTCTTTTCTCTATTTCTTGTATGATGTTTTCTTCTACTTGCATAATTTTTCTTATATTTTCATTTCTTATTCTTTTTAGTTTAGATTTTCTGCTGCTTCTTCTTAGAAAATCCATTTCTACGACCTCCAGTCTCTGCCTATCCCTTTCGGTCATTTCCCATGTCTCTGCTCCGTAAAGGAGTATACTCTGAATAATTGTTTTATATATTTGCAGATTTTTTTTCCTACTTATGTCTTTTGACCATATTACGCTATTCATTTTATTTATTGCGAGTTTTGACTGATGGATTCTATTTGTTATCTCTTTTTTACTGGTTCCTTCTTTTCCAATCGTTACACCTAAGTATTTATACTCACTACAGACTTTGATGGCATTTCCTTCTATTTCCAGATTCTTTGCCTTCTCATTAATTACCATATATTTTGTTTTGTTGAAATTTACTTTCAGGCCCGCCTTATTGTATGTTTCTATCAATTTGCTCATCATATATTCCGCATCGTACTTATCTCCTGCAATTGCTATTTGATCGTCAGCAAAAAGTCAAAAAACATAACGCATAAAAAATTATCATTTCAAATTGAAGACAATTGCGTAAATTGTAAAATGCACTTGGTACAACATTCGGGGGTATTCAGGCGCAAATGCACTGGCACTTTTGTGGGCTAACTGCTTGCAATAAATAATAAACTGAATAAACAATGAATGGTAAAGCGGGTTAACTATCAGGGGTTTTGGTAGCTCATGACAATATAATCGAGTGTATTTGCTTTCTTCCACTTCCAAGTAGGTAGAGCTTAGCCTGGTGTATTATTGAAGCTGACAAATTTAAATTGAAAGACTATTGCCTTTTGTATATCAAACGCTGACACAATACTGGGCCTTATTTGGTAAATTGTAGAAGCTCTTATGCCTAAACTGTGACGAGATATTGATATCACCACGATGGGAAACAATATAAAACAAATGGCCATCAAAAGCTGATTTTTGTCAATGCTCTGTCGTCCCTTCCTCGGTATTGTCGAGGTCTTAGTTTCGGAACATTCAATAGAATGGCCCAAGGTTGGCAGATTTCCTACCGCCTTTATCATCATCCACGAAAGCTTTCCTCCCTCCCCATTCCCCGATTACCAAACAGTCTGTCACTCATTTAGACCTTCAGAATCACGTATTCTCCAAGTATAACAACCATTCTTTCTTCTGCCTTGGGAGTTCCTCCGAAGACAGCAATTATTTATTCACATGTGAGAAATTCACAGTGGAAAAATCATTCGCCTGGACTGGGAATCGAACCCAGATGCCTCGATTTCGCACGATTGTGTGATCACTAGTGTGTGACTCCGTTGAAGCAACTGCGTGGCTAGATCCGTGGTCCTTTGAAGAAACTTATTAATTTAGTATTATGAACGTATTCCTTCCTTCATTATTTCCCTACAACTACCTCAACTTCTCTAAACTTCTCCCTATCTCAAATGTCTCAAAAAGTTTCTTATTTTAATATCTCAGAGTTCAAGTTCCGAAAATAAACAGTGCTTCTACCCGTGTTCAAGTCGTGACTAATCTTTATTTCACATATTTCCTCAGAGTCTCTGCCCGTAGTTTTTTGTATGTAAATGCAAGCCGTAATTATGGGGTGAAATGTAATCACATTTCATCAGTTCCTACCATGAAGATGATGAGCATTATTTTCACGACAGGGAATGAGATTAAATTTTCAGTCATCCTAAATATTACCGACATTTAATCCAGGTGCTTTCTAGTCTAGCAAAATATTACCAAATTTTCAAACGTAATAAGCGGAAAAGCATGATTTGAGTTGCGAGGAATTTTTACGAACTTTCCATTTGGTCCTCCCAGCTTAATGCGGGCTAAATTGATATATTTAACGAGGTGTGTCATAAGATATCAAAAGTCCTTCCAAAGAGCTCAGCCTTGACTTTCAGGTCAAAGCAAAAAACACTTATCCAGCTGAGAATGCAGAGGAACGAATCTGTCGACCAGCCTCGCGAGCGAGATGTGACGTAAAGAGTCCGACGGTTGGGAGAACACGTTTTCCACAAACTTTCGTAACGTTCCCGCCCAACACCAGAGAGATGTATTTGCTCTTTGAAACATAACATAGACTCGGATTCACTTATTTTTTCACGAGTAAGTTGATCGTAAAAGTGTTACTATTCATTTTGAACACCAAAAATTGATTCAGATGTTGATCTTGATTTGCGATTTAAATGCCATGGGTGTGATTGCATTCATCAGAAAATGGTATAAATCACACCCAGAGCATTAGGAGTTCGGGGTGGTCTGGTGGAAAGAGTAATGGCTTCCCAGCACGACGATCTGGGTTCAAATTCCGACTATGTTGGGTTTGTTCTTCGAAATTCAGCATTACTCGGCAGGAAATGATTGTTTTTAACCATAATATTTGTAAAATACAGAGGAAAGCTAAGCGAGACTCGTAGGCTACACGCTAGACTTCGGTTGCTTGAGAAATTCAGAACTGGTGTGTTTCAGAGCGACACAGAGAATATTATCATGACGCCCCACTACATCTCTAGGTCTGACAGAAGCGATAAAATAAGAGAGATACATTTCCGTACAGATAGCTACAAAAACTCGTTCTTTCCGCGCCCAATAAGCGACCACAATAAAAACTGAGCTCCACTAAATACACTTCCATAATAAACGTCACCATTTCACCTCCCAAAACCTTATCCCTCACATTTTAACTCGGCTGGTGTCCTAAGAACCCCTGCCATATGCCCAAGTGGCGGCTCGCAGGGTAGTATGTAGATGTAGACATATGGAGGGGACTTGTAACACTCTATCCGTCAGGTGGGATGTTTAACTATGAACCCCTTTCACCAAAAGTGGTCTTCGCCGAGACTAGGTTCCTCTCCACTCATCCTGCTTTCCCAAAATTATCCTCTTTTACCACCCTACCCACCTGTCATCGATGGCACGAATAAATTTAGTCGTCTAGTTACTTAGAGAGAATATCCATGCATTGATATCAAGTGATCAAGTGGAAAAACTAAACGAAATAATGGAAAAGGTGCTACAGCGTTCTTTGTTATTTTAATTTAAGATCTATATAGTTGCTTTTCATTCAATATTTCCCTCTTACTGCTTCTCCTTTTCATTGCAGACGGAAAATTAACCTTAATTACAACGAACTGCATGCTCCATTACAGTGGTACATCGTTGCTTGACAATCGTGGCGTGTCAATTAAATCTAAGTTCATATCAGTGCTTTGGACGCAAGTTATGTTCACTTGTTCAGAAAATAAAAATAAAATCGAATTGACTTAAATTTAAGTTAGTAAATGCTTGCTGGGTAGTATTACTTGATGATTGATGCGTTTGCTATCCTATTTTAATTATTTTATTAGTATTTTCATAATTGTTTAAACCAATTTTACACTTCGTAGAAACGGAAAAATTTACAGGTCATGGAAATAACGGCTCATGTTATTCTTCTTCTTAGGTATTCAGTCCTTAGATTGGTCTGCAGCAGTCCTCCAGTCAGCTCTCTTTTCGGCTCTTCTTTTCAGTTCCAGATAGCTAGTGCAGTTCAAATCCTCCGATAACTGCTTCGTATAACCAAGACGAGGTCTTCCTCTACATCTTTTTCCTTCAGTCATTCCTTCTTGTATCCTCTTCATCATGCTCCCGTGCCTCAGAATGTGCTCCACAAGTCCTGTCCTCCTGTTCCTTATACTTCTCCATATGTCATTCTTTTCTCCTATTTTCTGACAAAATTCTTTATTTGTAAATTTATCTTTCCAACTGATCTTGAGCATCCTCCTGAAGTACCAGTTTTCAAAGGACTCAAGTCTCCTTTTCTCTTCTTTCCCTATGGCCCAGGTTTCACACCCATATAGGACAACACTCCACAGGTACGATTTTAATAATCTCTTCCTCGTACACAACTGGATACTGTTTGTAGTAAAGAGGCGCTCATGTTATTACACGCATCATTATTACGCTATAATTCATTAACCGACTTGTTTCACGCAGGCAAACCTGCCAAGGCTAACTATATTCCACTTGTTGATCATAAATATTAATTTTATGTATAGTTTTGTAAAATATGAGACTTGGCAATAAAATTAATTATTCAATGTTGGCGCCCTCTGATCTCGCATTTCCATCACCTCTTTTCCACATATTGTAGTTGTTGCGTTATTTCCTTGTTGATTTTATTTGTTTCCCGGAATTTCAACAAAATATCGCTGTTATTGAACAATTTAATCGCGCATACCTTTCTCTCGAGTAGATCAATAAAAGAAAGAAAAAACACGATTGCAAAGTTGCCGTGTTTCTCTGTTGCTTTAGTGTTGCGTTCTTTTTATCAGTTCTAGCTTTCATCGTCGCATAATTTGTTTTTTACTTATTAAGGTTTACAAAAAAATATTTAAAAAATATGAAAAAATATTTAAATGGAGCCATTTTTACGGGCCCAATACAGAGAATGCTTTAGTTTGGGCTTAGCCGATGTTGTGTATGAGCGTTAACACTTTTATCACCACCAAGTTTTTTCTATTCCATTCATTTTCATAAAATAATATCATATTCTAAGAAAATACCAAATATAATACACAGGACTTCATAAAAAGTGAAAAAATAAAGACTGAAATTAAGAGCGCATTGATGCAGCTCTTTGTCCTGCACTAAGGATTCTTAAATTTTAGAGGTTCCAACTTTTGAAGTTGTATTAAAACCAGAATCTAATCTTGTCCTTATCCCTTTATCCCCGGAAATTCACAGCACCCATGCCTTGGAAGACATTCGAACCCGCGCCTTCAGGTTATCTGCTCGGTATTTTTCCAATATAAACACCGTGGGTGGAAATTTTCCGTGGGAATGTCGTCGGCAAAGTTGGGATCGAATTTTGAGCTCACGACATGGCGCAACGTTTCACGGGAGCGGCTGGAAATCCTCGAGCTATAAAGCTCTTGACGTCAGCAATGCACTCATTTTTGGACTTACTGAAATGTACATAACAGGTTCTCATTCCTATCAAAGTTTAAAAAAAACTGGTCCGATTTAAAAAAAAAATTGCGTGGCACCGATTGTGTGACTCAAGTCACCCGAACCACTGAGAAGGTGATCACGGAGAAATCGATTCGAAATCGGAAAGAAATAGCCTTACACCAGCCTGCCTCTACAGCATCTCACCTTCAGTCTTTACATTTCTCCACTCTGTAAAATCATTAAGTTGGTAGAAAAGCTAATCGTGAGTCATTGAGTGCAAATCACAGGGGTAACCTTACGTGAAAAAAATGAAGCCATTAGCCTTGCAAATTGGCCATGTTCTGACTATGAAAACATTGCCTTCATCCCTTAAACTCCACGTATTTTAGTGGTACACTTTTTATCAAATACGGGACCCAGGAGCTAATATAACACGTGAAATGTATTTATAAATTAATATTAATCTTTGTACCTTAAAATAATGCTTGCTTTGATTTTTCAATTCACGACAGTTCGTAACAAAAAGAGAAAATGACATATGCCCACAACATCGTATGCTGGAAACCAAATACTTACAGAAAACCTCCCATTTCACATGAATACTACATACAAGGGTCGTTTGGGAAATTTCTGTGTATAAATGATACTTCCAAAGCTTATATTTGTCTCCTTTTATCACAAATGGATGTAATGACGTTTGTCAGGAATATCTTAAATATCGTCTATCGTCGAATAAAACCGAATACCTACTGATCGTGTCCATTACGCATTCCAAGTAGTTTCAATCGTCGTCATAGAATTTGCTGGGAGCAAATGTTTGTTCTTTTTCTTCAATAAAGTTCAATTAATTACATATGTGCGTAAAAATGGATATCACAAATGCATACAATCTCGTCTCCTCCAATACTAAATATGAGCATCGTCTGACGAAAAGAGGCCAAGGACACGGATAGCAATTAATTAGCCATCACAGTGGATCATATTTCATTTAAAATTACTGTTTGGACCTGTGGATTACATCAATGTAATAATGAAATGCAAAAGCTGCCCAAAATACATAGTCTACTCACTGTGAAAAGAACTCTACGGCAAATGGGTAGTGTATGATTCAAATTTCGTCTCCATTTTAGCATTGTTATGGCTTGGGGGCGGCATTGGAAATTTAAGCGAAAATCATATGTAAATACGGTTTTTTTTAGAAAGATCTTAGGCTTCCCCGGCGTATTGGGATATTGAAGGTAACTCGGGTTTCCCACCGAGTCAAACTCTCCATCTCGGCCGACGTTTCGATAACGAGTCATCCATTGTCATCAGGGCTTGATGATGATGGGCGACTCGTCATCGAAACGTCGGCCAAGATGGAGAGTCTGACTCGGTGGGAAACCCAAGTTACCTTCAACATCACCTGCTTTTTATTTGGCATGATGCCTTCATACTTATTGGGAACCATTTTAACAATATGAATACAAATAAAGAACATATGTGGCGCAGAATTAAAGAAATTAGGTTTTGTTAAGCGTATATTAGGAAAGTCCTCGAATGAAAAAGTAAAAGAGAGAGGATACTTCGCTCTGGTTAGGCCACACCTCGAATACGCTGCGAGCATTTGAGACCCTGGTCATAAAGATTTAACCAATACAAATTAATAAAATACAAAGGAAAGCAGTGCGCTTCGCTAAAAACTGCTACGAGCGTACATATACCTAGTGTCCCACAACTTTTAGATGGATCAAGGTGGGAGCCCCTAGAGACTCGGAGGCTACACGCGAGGCTTAGGTTGCTTGATAAATTCAGAACTGATATTTTTTGGAGCGACGTAGTGAATATTATCATGACTCCTCACTAAATTTCTAGGTCTGAAAGATGCGATAAAATAAGAGAGATACACTGCCGAACAGATTGGTACAAAAACTCGTTCTTTCCGCGACCGATATGCGACCGCAATAAAAACTGAGCTCCACTAAATACACTCCTATAATACATGTCACCATTTCATCTCCAAAAACTTACACCTTTACACGGCTGGTGACCTAATACCCTCTGCCACATGCTCAAGCTGCGGCTTGCGGATTATTATGTAGATGTAAATGAAACGTATGTTTTCGCGTTTAGGAAAAAATCTGTACACATGTCATCGAATTATTTTGAAAAGACATGCCGAGTGTCGAAATGCTACGGGTTAAAATAGTTTTAAATTTACAAGAAACTAAGTCGGTAGCATACAATTTTTTTTGCTTTTAACTATATATATTACCAAAAGAACACACATGTAAATCTGAACACAAACGAAACTCTCATCAATGAACTTAAGAGACCAAGGAAAGCAATTCATCGGAAACTTTTTGTCACCGCTGGAAGTTACGATTCTCTCTTTCGTGGCCTTCAAAATCCGTTATTTATAGGCTGCGCTGGAGGAATAAAAAACCGCGAAGAGCACGTGCGGTCACGTGAAGATCCGCAAAAACTAGTCTATCGACCCCTGAATATAATGACTCACAGAAATTCTGTACAATCTTCCGTTTCCGCTCAATTCCTGAACCTCTACTTACGGTCAACAATTTTAATCTTTGCCGGAAAAATTCTATGCTACTCCTTGTCTAAGAGGTGCAGGGATGAAGGTGTCATTATCACCGATTGCCGACTGTTCTATGAACTAACTCTAAGACACGTTGTAAAAATATGCAAGGATGCAAACTGTTAGCATGAAAAACGAATAAAAATGGAATTTGAATAATTTTGATCCGAAAGATAAATGTGATTACTTATGTTTTTGATGTAATTGTTAAGAGTGCGTCACGAGAAAGAATTTGGTTACATATTAAATCCAAAGTGTATCTCTTTTTAAATTTTTTTCTCTATTACTGAATTCTAGGGGCTAAAAGTTTAACTATACTTTCTATCGTTCCAAAAAACTCTCGAGACGTGAAATTTTCTGCCAAAGCCATGCAGGTGCCATCTCCGAGTCTTATTTCCATTTCCATTTTGTCCAATGTTTGGCTCAAATTATTTGAATCAAAGGCATGCACATTATTATTTGTATTTTTCTTATTCTCCTGCAGCTCCTGTATTCTTTAGGTGTACTCAGGAAGAGGCCCAGCTAGAGTGAAACCACTATTATCTTTCACTTTAATTTCCTAGGACCTTTCTACTCCTCCATCCATTCTCAATCAGATATTAGCTCTTATAAAATTAATAATTGAGTAAAAATATAGAAAGGACTTCCATTGAAGATAAAATTAAATATTTCATAATATTTAAAATGAAAAGTTAATCATTTTTATCATGAGCTTTATATGGGCTCTTAAAAGTCGAAGATTCGAAAGGCTTGCCCATATAAGGGATACTTGGAAAAATAAAACTTAAAGAAGTAATGCTGCTTCGGAGTTCATGAAATATTCGTTTGCATTTTTTAAAGAGAGTGATGATGGCTAGGTATTAACCCATCTGATTTTAAGGTAACATTCGTGGTACATTTAAACAAGTTGGTCCAGGCGGCTGCTTGATTCCAATGGTCTCAAAAAAAGTATTTAGAACAATTTACCACCTGGCTTGATTGTTTTGATAACCCAACCTTCAAACTTTCTCGATTCGATCCTTGTTTAGGCAAGGAAAATACTAACAAGGGTCCGCAAAAATATAGCGTATCCTTGAGCCGTACCGAGATTTTATCGTGAAAAAATTATTTGGGACAGCCTTCGTGATAAGGACAAAAAAAATCGGCAACCGGAGGACGATCCCTTATCGTGATCTTTTCTTGGCAAGTGCTGAATAATAATAAAAATTTTGAGCAAGGAAGAGTTTTACCCATCTAGGAGTTGTACAGGGTTTTCAATGAAGGACGAGGTGCTTAAACGCCTCAAGTCAGCTACTTTGTCAATTATGCATTCCAATTATTTGTACAGTGCAGCCATCCATTTCGTTCAACGAAAAGCTATCTCTCTAACTTACACCGCCTGTTATTTTTATATATTTTCACTACCCCGCAAACAGCACCAATGTAAACAGCATACTGACCTCTTACAGCTGGTGTGATAACGATGGACGAACACAAACACCCATGTCCTGAGTTGTGAAATAACCCTCCCAGGCAGGACTCGAACCCGCGACCTTCCGATTGGGAGGCGAGCTTGACCCGACGCTTCCCGGACCGGCCACGCTCACCGGATTTCTTCCTTCATTGTATTGTATTGTTTCCTTCCTACAGCCCCCTCAATCCTTTCTCACTCCAGTGGTTTCCAAGCCAACGGTATGTGTCAAAGCTCAATCTAAGATGACAATACCTAATGATCTTAAAATGGACCAAAGTTTTGCGTAATAAGTTCGACTTCAATTCAGGGAGTGATAGGGTGCCAAAAAGGAAGGAGAAGTTGAATTTGACCATCGACGTCAAATTATCTCCTTGAATCCAATCCTGGGGTGTGTTACATGTAGTGTTATTAGAAGGCAATGAAATTTAAATGGCAATTTAGGTAGAACAGAGGTATTAAGGCATGCGGGTAAAAGCCCAAAATGTAATCACTAAATCGCAACGCCTGAACTAAGATATTCTTCGTTGGACTATTATAAATATGTAATAATAATATTAATGTATTTTTTTGTCCACAAACTTAAGAGCAGTATATCATTTTTTAATCATTATTTGGAGATTTAGGTTGCCTTTAAGACCACGGACCTGTGAGGAGGATGCTTTCCATGCATTAAATGTATTGCTGATTTCAATTCAAAATTCTTCACCACTTTATTTTGCACCAATATATCGATAACAAAACAATTAAAAACGATCTTCTTTGAGGTTTTATATAATTAAATGCAAAAATAATATTTATATCGCATTTAAATGATTGAAAATTAATAAAATTATAATTAATTGTAATAAAAAAAATTAATAAATTGCATCATATGATATAACTAACAGGCACAGATTTAAATATGAGACACGAATACTTCCTTGCGCTAGTATCCATGATTTTGAGGATTTCAAAAAGCCCATCTCAATTATTATGTCCCTCATTCAATCAGTTGAGGCATTAAATATTTTTGGTCCCAAATACAAATCAGATTTCTTGAACAATAACCAAGGGTGGATTCGATGGTGGGCCCGGTAACAGCGACCGGCCCGGGGAGAAAATACGAAAGATTTTTCACACAGAGGATAAAAGAACCGCCTCATGGATCAGGCGAAACGTTGATTTACAGCCATCGCGGCATTTCCGACAGGCGGTGATCGGTAAAGTTTCGGGTCGTTCACTTTTCGAAATGTTGGGATTTCACAAGTCGACTGACTGGCTAGTACTCGCAAGCGCGTCGTTTAAAAAAAAAGAAAGAAAGAAGAAAAACTCATTCCTCCCCCTCTCCCGCCATAAAACTCCGATCGTTTTTCCGTCGGAGAAAGGAGCGGTTACGTGAGTTACGTCAGACCACGTCATACTTTCGATTTCGGAAGAGCGACTGCCCGCTTGGACTACTCTCTCTCCCCTTGACGTTCCTGGCAAGCCTTTAAGGGCGAGACGGAGACCGCCGATATCACGAAACGCCGGCGACGAGCCGCGAATGAGAAACCACTGGACACATGCTCACAAGCGTGAGGGGGTGGACTTCATTGGCGGGAAATCCATCCGCTGCCCACTCAATGGACGACCGGGTTAGGTAGAGAAAACGATAGATATTGAAACTATTTGTATCGTTAGAAATAAGATTGCTGAACTTTAAAGAGACCGGTTCAATATTAGAATTTACTTATGGCCTTTGACTGTACCACATAAGGAGTAATTCACTCTCGAGACAAAATCAACTTGTCCGAAAAAAACCGGTCCACCAGAGAAATGCTAAACAGGTGAGAGTCGAAGTGTGATGGATTCATGCATTTGGTTTTTCCCGCATCCGCATCGATAATAACTTGAGCGAAGCAAGCAAGTGAAAAGAAACCTCAAGAGTTCATGTTTTCTCTCGTGAACCTACTTTCCTTGGATTTCGTTTCCATTATGCCAAGCTGACTCGTTCCGACTAAGAGTCACTCGGAAGTTTTAACTATTCCGTTTCTCTCAACTTAAGTTAATGGCACGACCTTTGATTGCCTCACAAATTCACTCTGCTTAAAAACTGACTAAAGAAAAAATCCACCCGAATCGGGAATCAAACCACGGATATTCGGCTTGCCGAGCCAAAACGCTGCCAAGATATTCTCACTGGTCATGCATTTATCGAAGGATTAAATGAAACTAGATGCCTAACCCTTACGGTCGATCAAAGACCGCAATTGTTAGGTAATGTAGGGTTCTAAGAAGCCACTTCTGGCTAAAATACTTGCTTAAACCACCTACGTGATTAGCTACGCATGAAAATTTTTTACCTCAGCCGGAAACGGCGATGAAAATAGATAAACACCACCTTAAGAGAAATATCCACCTTGATCGAGGATCGAACCACGGGCCAAAGCAAGTCCAACTAGAAGCACCATGCTCAATAGCAATCAAATTTTGAGAATATTACATTCATGTGAACCTCTCAAAAGTGCAATTCAATTTTTTAAAGTAATTTTTTTATCAAGCCATGTTCAAACCTTGCACCCCAATAATATCCGGAATCACCTGAGGAAAATAATCCCTCTCTGTTTTCTACACTTTGCGCAGCCCATGTAAAGGCCATCTATAACTTTTTTCCAAATATGATTGCAATTTTAACCACTTTATAAAGATATTAAAAAAGCAACCCTGAAAATGCTACGAGTAAACGTGGCTGTAGAATCTTTTTCTTTGAGACGAAAGAATTCCCTACTTTGCGTTATTGAACAGGGTAATTATTGCATTACTATGATTCCGCGCTGAAAATTTATTAACTCATCTTTATATTTCTCGGGTGAGGAAATCAATGCGTTGCAAGTGGGAACTACAGGTGAATTTATTTACATGTGTACCAAAGGTATCACAGCACAAAAACCTGTTCCTCATAGTGAAATTACAACGAACATAGGCAAGTTTTTGCTTCCGAAAATTAAGTGCAATCGCTCATGAAAACATTTTCAGTGCTTGTGACTTTTTCACTGCAGGAAATTTGTCAAAAATCTCATTTGATGTAGCCGGAGTTGACTAGTGAAGGGGAGAAATGTCACTTGTTACTGTACAACATTGTCTCCGCGATATTTCTGGACATGAGATTCATCGGCAGGCAGCCGGTATTGCTTGCTTAAGAGCTTGATTCGAAAATGCCACGCGACTGAGAAGCTTGTCGCGGTGTTCTCTTCTCCATCAGGAAGCACATTTAGTTTGAAGCAGAGTTCTAGCAGAAGCGATGACCAGTTCCGGGTGTCATTCTTTGTCGAAAACCTTTTTCCTCTAACACGTAATCCTCTCTATTTGTAAATTTTAATATTTGGCCACATAATGGAAAACTTTCGAATTCTTCTGTGCGTCGAATTGTCTCAAAGGGAAATCTTGATCCTTCAACTCATATGAGATTGAAAATTTGTGGGTCAATATTTCCCGAGGTGTCCGGTAAAAACTTGCGCACATTCAGAGGAGTATTACAGGCACATGAAAAACGCAAATAAGCATTATAAGAACAGGATATGAGGGGTGAAGGCTTAAGTAGTGTTTACTTATATTTTGTTGGTAACCAAACGCCATGGATTACATTTCCCTGTTGGAAAAACTGGATTTACAACCAATTGCGAAAATCATTCTGGTTAGTTGTTTTGTCGACACAATTTTGGGACAAGATAGTTTGGCATTCTAAAATTCACTATTTCAGTTGTGTAGGTATTTTTTTTAGAAAAAAGACACGTAAGTAGCCGGAAAAACTTGTTTTGGAGTCTCAAGGTAGCCTCGCAGGCCACCCAGATATTCCCTGCATACTGAAAACTCCGGTTTGACTGAACGTAATATTATTTTTTAGGTCAAAGAGAGAAAGGAGTAAAACGGTGTAGGTATGTCCTGGCAGCGCTCGCGAGTCCAACCGGCTTCATCAGCTGGCCTCCCACTTCTGATTCCAACGTCTGACTTATCCCATGCCTCTCTCGACATCTTTCTCGGCTTACATGTTAAATACGAAAGGCGACAGCAACACCCTTGCCTAGCGCCGTGAAATATTACTGACCACCCTGATTCACCTTCAGCCACCCCCACCTGAGCTCTTTGAGCCATATATAAGTTCAGGATGTCTCCTATATTGCCAATCTATTCTTATTTTCATGGTATCTCATTTTTTCCAATCAGTTACAATACACTACGATAGATAATCAAGAGGAAATTATTCTTTTTTTTAATAAATCAAAAGGTGAAATACCAGAAGAGAATAGAAATATAAATAAAAAATGATAGCAAAAGTCGAATGGGATAATTAGAGGCACGTATTTCTATTCAGTCTGACGATCGGGTTATAGCACTGCTTCGTCACTAGGTACGATAAACAATTCTATACTCTACGCTGCCATGTTCACTGAAGTTTGATTGACGTATAGAATCTAGCAAAAAAACCAGAAGAAAACAACTTTTACTCCGCATTTTATGAATGACTTTTGAGCATGGGAAACGAACGGTCGAGTGGCCTTGGCCTTGTCGGCGAGCTCCTCGCTCGCCTCGCGTCCTTTCGTCACTCCACCAATGGCGGCGCCACTTTCACTTTCGTCCCAGTGGCGTCCCGACCCGCTAGCGGCGCTCGGAGTTTAATGATCTGAAAATTAAATCATCCGCTGAGGGCACGTGCGTTATAAACTCATGGACTTCATACTTAAAAATTGATAAAATCGATGGGACTGCTTTCTACTGCAAATACCATACGCAACCTTGTGGGGACGGGAGACATCAACGCATGGTAAGTCTTCTCGGAAACATTTCAACTTAAAGGCAGTATTTTGATTTATTTTAGCCATGAATGGAATTGATTATAGTGAATTTAATCAATGATCAATTATAAATTTTGTTAATTGTCAATAATTAAACGGTGATGAATTGTTTCAATTACTCCCTAACCCTGACGTAATATCTAACTGGTTATTATTAAGGGCTACTGTCAGCAGATCCTTCGTTCTACTCTGAGAGAAGTCTTCGGGATACGTCCAGCCAAACATAATTTTTCTGTCTAATAAATCGTCCCATATGTTCACATGCTGCACGGGGAAAGGTGTTCGTACTGATTCTAGCCTAATGACCTTTGAATAGAATGACTCGGTTTATCTCATAGTGTTATGTTAAAAGTATCTAAAACATTTTCTTATAGTCATTAGGGGATTTAATGTTTTAGGGTTGTGGCATAGGCAACTATTCTGCCAGAATTACGGTACTGAACAATTTTGCAATCATTTCATTAAAAACGGTTGTATATGTAAACACACTTGTTTTTCGGACTCGCCTAGTCGATACATATATTGATGCATTTTTTTAAATTCACGATACTTATTGAAAAACAACTTCTCATTCCGGTTAAAGCATTGCTTACGAATGATTATGAGCGTCAACGAAGGGAGAAGCACAATCAGCCGTAATCCGGGGCAGAGGTCCGTGGCCGCCCTGATATCGCCCACATTCAACTGCACATTTGAGGCAATTTACTGTCTAACCTTGACTCATGTTTTCACCATTGAAATACTGGTCCTAGGCCATCACAAACGTCCATAATATCAGAAGAAAATAATATTTATTGTAGTAGGACTGGCCACACCAATTACCATCAAAATTGAAGTACTCCGCAGAGAAAGTAGAGAAATGTGTTTAACGAGCAAAAAAAATATCAATGAAAATAATATTTCCAATAGATGGTTAATTGGAAAAAATTAATTTTTCATAAAATAGCCTCAGGTAAGGGAGTTTTCTTGTATCATCCGATTTGACTTGATGCACAAGCCATCCATTTTGGTGTTACTTTATGAGAGTTGTCATGTGCGTGTGTCTTTCACTAAGCCGGCGATCGTGATTGACAACCTCGATAACCACTAGGTGATACCATGTGTGCTTTCAGTATGTTGGCTACAGGCGTGGGATAAATATCTATATAAGCAACTCTCTTGATTATTACCTGTCGGTGTTGTTTCCCTGAGGATGTGGCGAAAGCTCCTCGCATGAGAAGTTCGAACAGGTGGGGAGAGCGTACACTGTGTTTGATTTTGTATATTTTACTCTGGTTTTCATTTTGCTTTGACCTGATCCACGCATCGGACTAACCCCCCCGCGAGTTACTCAATCCTGTCCATCCCCTTTCACCCACATAATGATACGAAAGTTAAAACCATTTTCGTCTAATAGAGTTATTCTGTTCATTACTGTGCTCAAGTCTTATAATTTCTCCGTTTTGTTTGCACCACAATACAAAACAATCCAGTGGACCGGGATTCGAGGCCTGATCCCTGGAACTCGCGTCTATATCTTCATGAAATTGCTTAAGCAACTTCTTTAGGACAGACTGTGGTAGTTCTATTCAATTACCATTCCTGGAATTAGAGGACTAAACAACAAGAGTGCATTCTTAGCAAATGATAATGACGATGGTGATAGGCAATGATTTTCTCACACATTTGCATTTTCAAAGCAGCACGTAATGTATATAATTGAAGCACTTACTCTAACATTAGTTTGGCGATGAGACTGTCTGTATCTAAAATTAACATTATTTTCTGAAACGCCGAAAATTGTAGCACTGACACACAAAATTTACGATTGTTATTTAACCCAGAGTCTCTCCTTGTGGATGACTGAAAAGGGATGAAAATTTTAATGAATGATGAAATTGAAACATTATGTAAACAATAATATTTTTCATTAATCACTTGGCTGCATAGAACCATAGGCATAACAAACATAAAATTATATTGCACTAGTTGATCGGGTGCTAAGTATGCCACTTAAAAACATTTCTCAAATAATGTCTTCAAACTTTAACCTATACCATTCTACGAGTCTCGCACCTCACGTCCATGTATTTGCGAATGCGTTCTCGTAATGTACCGCTTTACACGACGTAATGTGAGATACACGCTCATAAATGTGAAATTATGTGCCCCGTGTAAAACGGGCGTGAGAGAGTCTTAACTAGCAGCACTCACGAAGCCAGACCGACTCGGGAAGACAGTCTTCAGTGTTTGCAATCAGTAGGTCAGTAGGTAGATCAATGAGAACCATGTTCACTGAGCATGGTGGCATTGAAATATCTCAGCCTTCACTGATGCACGCTAATTTTTCCACCCGTATTCGTTTTATGAAATGGCACTGTTCCTGTATCATTACCAGCAAGGCTACTTCCTTTAGTGATATTGCTTCTGTTTCAAACCTTCCAAGAGCGTCGCCATAGCTCTTTTATCAAGCACAGTAAGTAGTTACGAAAGGTGATAATAGAAAAAAATATCATTACCATTGTAACTACTGGGAGGCAAAAATCCACCAGGACCGGGCATCGAAGGTTTGACCTAGGGTTTTCCTAACCAAAGCAGAAGTCACTACGCTACCCGGAATTAAATAAATAATACTTTGAAAAAAATTATGCCACTTAAAATGAGCCTTATTCAATTGAAATGTATAGCCATTGAAACCGTAATACAGAAAGGAGCCCCAAAAATATACTTTCACACAATTATTTCATGCGGCATAGTTGAATAGAGAATCATACAGGACTAGGAATTACATTTGCATTAATAAAGTTTGTTTTCAATCACTGATTCTGCGCAATCTTTTCTTGATCTCTTTTTTCGAAAAGTGTATAATTCATGATGAACGTTTTCAGTGAAGTTTAACACGCTGTGACAAACGTCAAAACAACTCATTTCTCAGCCCCGCCCTTAATATTTTGCAAAATTATTACTCTTACTGCTCTCAGCACGAAATAAAACCTTAGTGACAGAAATCACTGCGTAAAAAAATTCAGGCATCGATGGTCAACGTCTTTGAGAAGTAATTCCAGCATACTTAACGCAAGGTGGGTAAATCACATCAATTTAGAGGTAAATACCGAAAGAAGTCTAAAAAATTTGCCTTAAACTCAGCTCTTATGTGTAGTAAAGAGTGCTGATATACTGTAGCGTAAGGACTTGTACAGCTGTACATCACAATCAATTAGGAACTTCTGCTCATTTGAACAGAGTCTTTAACAGGGGAGAGAACAAAAAAAAACATTTATCTCAACCACTTAAGACAATTCGATACGTCCACCAAGATTTTTCAACTGACTTTCGAGAATGCGTTTTAATTTAAGACCAAGGAATACAACCTCAGAATATACCCATATCTTGATCTTTTTTTAATTGCCTGTTCTTAGACTTGGAATTGAAAAATTTTCAAAACCATTATACCTGATTTTATTTTCTATAACTCGTTAAAAAGCCATGCAATCTTCGACACCCGAATTCAAGTCAAACAAGAGCCAAAAATTAAAAGTTTAGTTAGATTATTGCCTCATAATATACAAGAGGAGTTGGAAATTATGAATTCATCCAAAGACTCTTAAGAAACGAAGCCAATCGAGAGGGCAATTTCCATAATCATAATAAAATACAAGCTTTTTAGCATTTCTTTCCCATTTGAATGAAAATTCGCTGCTTCAGCACTTAAAGATTTAGTTAGATTTGAGGGAACACAAACGAAATGAAAAATGATTTTATTTGATATAGGTTTCACTACCGCAAGTCAATGTCTCTTTGGAATTACCTACATTTAATTAACCTTGGTATAGCGACTGGCAACGTCTTAGAACTATAAGAAGCGGTTTTAGGTTATTAAGATTTTTTGAACCCTAACCAGACTTTTCCTTGCTCTCATCGTAGGAATAAGTACGGTTTGAACCCCTTTTGAGAAAAGATATTATTGCTTACAGCAAAGGAAAATATGATCATCCACCTCATACATTTTTCAGCAATTCAAGCATGACTGAGACTAATGCCTAAATGAGAAGGTTGTCTTTGAGAAAACAGTTTCGCCCGTCTTACAACGGACGTATTCAGCTCGAAGTAGCGGGGCATCATTTTGGCTGCGTTAATATAGGCCATCTGTTTCCCGCCGTGCTGTGAATGGCTCCTAACTTATCATCAAATCCTCTTCCATGCAACGGAAAGGTGGCAGTCATCTTCTCTGTTAAAGTCACCCTTCGCTTAAGTAATTTCAATGCATTCCCTAATCAGCCTAGGATAATATCTTTTCTTCTTGGATATCAATTTGGCCTCATCAAAATTAATTTCGCACTAATGAAAAAAATCACTTGGTTTTCTTCCACTGATTTATTTTCGTGGTACAACATGTTTCGATAAAACGGTGTCAACATCAGGTATTGAGACATGCTGTTCCAAGAAAATAAATCAGCGGAAGAAAACTAAATGATTTTTTCACTAGTGAAAATCAACTTCCACATAGTTGAGCCTGAAACCATGGAACGTATTAATTTGTGGTCCGGATCGCTCCAATTGTCTCAAAATCTACTTACGCGGTGGAAACTCGAGAAATGGAGAAGCATTCATCTGAACGCCGTGGAAATTTATGATGGAATATAAGACAAACCTTATCCTTATAAAAGAGATTGAATGCGTTTAACTTAGTTGCTAA
Source organism: Ceriagrion tenellum (assembly GCA_963169105.1). NCBI lineage: Eukaryota > Metazoa > Arthropoda > Insecta > Odonata > Coenagrionidae > Ceriagrion > Ceriagrion tenellum. The sequence continues at coordinate 27,445,450 of OY720639.1, forward strand.
TGAGTTAGGGTATTGCTTTTATTCTGTATGAGGGCATCATTTGGCTCAACTCGAATTCCAACGGGTGATTCTTCGACAGAGTAAAAACTGTTGCTTTGGGGAAAATTATAACACACCGAGAGCCGTCGAATCGTATTACATGGATAGACTAGCACTACAAACCCTGTATTCGTAAGTTTTCTACGAGTAAGATCTTAGTGAGAGTGCCGAACATTTAATACCGATGTTTAGATACTCGAAAGTAAGTTTCTGAAGTCTATACCGAATTCGCGCCTAGAAAACCACCATGGTGGACTAGAATCCGACATTTCGTATCAATATCAAAATCCAAACATTGCATGTAGCAAATGATATGGTACGAAGTCACTCGCACGGGTGCATATACACCAGGGTTGAAATTTGCTATGAAAAATCATCGAAATTCGCCCTAAAGGAAGATGGCTTGGTGGTGTAACTGGCTAACACACCTGACCGGCAATTGGGAGATCCTGGTTCGAATCCCGGTCAAGTCAAATGATTTTTTCATAGCGAATTTCAACCCTGGTGTAATGTCCAAATCGTTTGATTTACACACGATTTTCAATTAATGCTGCAATATTCTAATCCAAAGCTTCCTCCACCCTTGTCTCCTCAGTAGCCGTGAGTCCGAACGATTGACTGGCATAGTCTGATCGTCGGTGATGATGTAACGACATGCCGTTTAAATTTTCCAGTCATAATAACCGGGCGAACTCTTCGAGAGCTTACTAAACTTGTCTTGAGCTTGTCGGAAACTCTCCGCGGGCGTTGGGAGACGGCTGTTCACCTTCGCTCGAAAGAATTCAATTGCACAAGACACCGATACGTAAGAGAACCGAACGCTTCTCAGGTTCGCCTTGACATTGGCCCGCAGTGCGGCGGAGCTTTTCCGACATTGCGGGATAAGCAAAGCCGTTAACCTTTTAAAGCCATGCTTTCACGCATCCGCTTTTTGCGTTGCCGCAAACTGCGGATCCAATCAGAAGTGCTTTAGCGCAGGCTGCATTGCCGCCATTCTTGCCTAAATGTCAGCTTTCAACGCAGCCTCCGTTGTAGCATCAAGGAAAAAAGCGATGTTTTCCGCCTGTCAATTGTTGATCACTCACTCAAATGTGTGGTCTCTCAAATGGTATGGAAATGACTCACCTTTTGTGGGTCATTTCATGTCTTTTGCCGTCCAATGAATTTTGGCGGACGCTTGGATTCCAAATCGTTTCCAATGGCTTATGAAATTATTTAAATTTATTTAGGTTAATTGTTTGTATGTCATTTTTTTGATGTGAGAAACTTTATACTCAATAATCCGTTATTTTGCACGTCATTTTCTTGGCCTTCATAAAACAGATATCACCAGCGTAGCCCATCGTCAAGTCTTCAATGAGAGTCTCTCAAACACTCAGTTCCGCAGTGCAACTGCCCAATAAACAGAAACGATTCGGGGAACTGAACACGTCACTGCTCAGAATGGTCTTCTCTTTCATCAGACAGGGGCTGTCATGAAACCGGTGACTGTGGCCTGCACAACTTCGAGGTAAAACGATGCCAAAAAGAATACAAAAAAATGTAGCTGAAGATTTTAGCCTTCGAGATACACTGACCATGACATTAACGCCCAAATTATTATTATGTAGTTCCACGCAAAGTGCGGAAAAATTGGGGCTCTGATTTTCAGCATGGAAAAAATCGATACTCGTTTTGTGTTCTCCAGGTAATTTAATGAAAGTCAGGATCGAAAAAGTTAAATTATAATTTATAGTCGACGCTTTATACGAATCGCTTAACCTTTACTCTACGTCTAATCAGCTGATAAAAGATCATCATTACTCTGTCGAGAACTCGTGGGTAATTGGGGAGATATTGTGGTTAACTTGCTTCTATCACATCCTTGATCGAAAAGCGTGACCTGCAATCAAATTGAATCAAATGAGGATGTGACACAAATAATGTACAAAATGATGATGACTTTCATTGGCTCCTCGAAGTTATGTGATAGGTATAGGAATTCCAAAAAATATCGAAGTTCTTAAGTTTTTTCATTGAAAACAATACCAGTAAATTTTTTCTTTGTCAGTTAGTAAAAATATCGGATATTCATATGCGCTCTTATCCGCAACACAACCAGCGATAAAAATGTAGCAATGTTCATTCGTTCATATTCTTAAGTATTGTTATAGATTTTAGTTACGTTTCTGGACAGTTTCTATCCAAATTTATAAACTTCTATCATGACAGAAAATGTGTTTTTATTTGAGGGATATGTGGTGCCCTTAAATTAAAAATGAAATCATCTTCACTTTAAATACAAGGATAAAAGTCCTTAGGTAGTGTTTCCATACACATTGTGATAACATGGCATCCAAAAAAATCCAGACAATGGATTACTACAGTTATCAGTTACCATTCGTCATTTCTGAAATTCATTTATGGCCTTCGGTACTGCGGACGGGAAGGAATTGAAGCGTTTAATATGGCTGGTGATGGATGGAAAATAGTGGATGAAACCAAAAGGAGGCAAAGTATGTGGCTGAAAGAGATAATGGGAGGCAAAAGGGCTAAACAAGTGCGTGATAGATTCAAGGATGTTGAGAAAACGGAGAAGGGAAAGACAGAGAATAAGTTTAATGGCCGAAATGAAGATGGGTATGACATACCCGGAGGATAAAAATAAAAAATATTTCGTTAATGGGACTATCTACCAGTAAACATCCTGAGGATTTGCACTTACTTCCACTTAGACCCACCCTCATCGATAGAACACTAAGTGATAATAATTAGCCTATTTATAGTAGTGTAGTATACTATATAGTAGTCTTAACTGCCATGATCACTTACAATTCCGATACATTATCCCTTTGTTCGGCTAACGCATTGACAACCTTAGGACTATACACGGGCAACCAATTTACACCAACCAGATCATGATCATGATTGGACATATATTGTCTCGTTCAGACTGCTATCGTAAGCAATACCGTAGCAACCCAGCACACTTTCACATTTATATCGCAAACTCATCGGTATCCTCACTTCCTTCACCAGATCATTGCGAATAAAAGGTAAACAGCGAGCGAACGAACTAAAGAATACAACAGTTCTGTGGTCTTTGGAGAATTTCAAAATGTTTTGTCTTGTAAAAAACACATTTATCTGCTTATTCATTAAAGTAACATTATCTACTTAACTTTAATTATGTTGTTAATTATTTTATTATTTATCATATCTGGTTTCCGCTCGCGACACCAATGCTTTGCCACTGCAAAATGACAGCGTTAAGAACTATGGATTACCATGATCCAAACGTGCAATCACCCTACGATTACAAGCTACCATCGAACGTTGCACGGACGATAGTTTGTGAACTGGACACATCTATCGAAGACTCCGCTGAAGAGTAGAGTATCGGACAGCGATTGCTTCGCCACCGACGCTCGGGAGGTCACGGGATATATCGATTGGAACGAGTAATACTAGTCGATATGGAAGGGAGCTGTTGGAAGGGGGAGGGGAGTGGAAGCAGACTGCTCACGACATCCCGTTACTCACTCTCCCTTCGAACGAAGCACTTCACTCAATCATCGGCGATACGTTAAGAATACGCTCGTTCACGCTCCACGGATTCACGTGGATAGAGTTCGGTTCCCAACATTTTTATTCTCTCCAGAGGTTACGACTGCATTTCTTCCCTCCAACGGCTGTGTCCGCGATTGGAATCAGTGCTTCCTAAGAACGCGATTTGTATGTACACAGCGAAACAGTTCTTAGGTGGAACCCGAGATGAAGTGAAATTTGTCTCATCCGGATAAAAGATACTGGTCCACGGGAGGTATAAAGTAGTTTTAATGTTGTTTCCGCCGTAAAATGACTTAAATATCATATTATGGCTACAAAAGGAATATATATGCCCTCTGTTTAACAATAATAACGAAAACATACTTTTTTTGCACAATGAAATTGAAACTACAGGCGGTTTAACGCGAGAATGAATGAAAAAATAATATGTATATATCTAATTTAGATACGGTTTTTGCATAAAACGTCAATAGAATCAAATACTACCAGGTAATTGAATCATAATAAAAAAATGGGTACCGATCGATCTTTTTTTCGAGTTTCTATCACATAACTACAGGAACTGAAATAAAAATACATAAGTTCAATAGAAAAGGCTGCTGCTGCAGCTGCATCCGGATGATATGACGAGGAAAAAGTGTCCATTAAAAATGTAATGGTCGAATAATCTACATATTTTGAATCTTAATCAAGTTTCTTATCAGCTTATTACTGCTATCCATGAAAGCAGTATTTTTACAGCAAAGCGGGTGAAAAGGTGGAAGTTAGTATTGGTTTGGGATTACACGGTCGCAGCGCACTCTCCGGTCAAACGCGAAAAAGGTGTCAATGCTGGGGAAAGTGGACCTGAGTGGAGCCGAGTCTCGTAAACCATTTCTACGTAAAAAAATTGTCTCTAGCAAGGAAAGCAAATAAAATAATATCGAGTAATGATAGAGACTTTAAAATATTTGGCTTACTGCACTCTGCATCGACGTGATTCCTATTGACTGATTTCATGCAATCGGCAACTTAGAAACTTACTTCCCACAAAACGATAGACAAAAAAGCAAAAACTTGTGCTCAACTTAAAAAGAAATTACATTTTTATGTCCGCTCAAAAAACCTTTAAGTAATATATATGCGACGCTGCTCATTCATTATTTTTTAATACCCTTTTAAATTTCATACCTCTCTGGACTCTTAGCCAAACAACATCATTTGGACGAAACCTAATAGCATAGAGTAATTAAGTATTATACTTACTCTATGATAATAGACACTCAAAGGAATTTTTCTTTAATTTCCGACCCTGAATTGAGAGGAAATGATTCTATCCTATTAAAGAGGCTATGATTCTGTTCTGATAATATTTAACTGTACCTAATTGTCGCGACTCGATTCTTGCCGATTAACTGGTGTCGAGACCCAGGAAATGAGTACTATGGGGAGAGTTTTCTTAAAATTTCTAGCGCCAGTCATTCTGCGGAATTTTTCTAAGCTATTGAAGCTTTAAAATGTGTTCATGGATACATTAGAACATCGTGACTCGGTTTTTGAAAAACAGTCGCTCAATGGACGTTAAAAAGTGTGTCAATGCGTAATTCCCCATACAAAACCAACACGTTTTACCTTATCGATTTTTCATATATTTTCCGCAAAAATATTTCAGCACCTATCTCAACTAATACAAATCAGGATAAGTAAGAGTAGAATGCTCTTTTCTTTAGAATACACAGAAGAAATTACTATCTGGAGGATTCTTCAGAGATAACTGGACCAGCAATCTCAGAGAATTTCAAATTTTCTTCAATTGGAAATGATATATACATATGTTTTATTTTAAACAAAGCCGATACGAGTACAATATTGATGGCAAACATTATCCAAGGTACCTACTTATAAACTGTGAAATAAGAGATTATTATATCAAGCCATTGCATGCTATTTACACACCAGCTGAGGTGACACTATCCACCGGCTACATGTGCTGTTTAATCAATTTATTATGAACAAAAAAGAAACAAGAGAAAATTCTCCAAAAAAGGAATGGATGATTCCTGATGGTTTCTTGAAATTTTACTCGTACATTCTAAAATGAGTATGTACTTCATCAGAAGAGCCAAGCGATTAAATTGAGTTGACGCGCTTCACAATTGACCTTCTTTGATCCATATATTATTTAATATGCGTGTATTTTCTCACAATATAGTTCAGCAGCATTAGTATTTACAAAAGTACAAGAAAATACTTGAATAAATTCTTGAATTTCGGTATTATTATCTCTTATCGTCAAGAAACAAGGTAAGAGGCTTTCGGAATGTTCCATTTACTAGTCTGGATAAACGGGGTCACATATCAGGTAAAAAGTAATTTTTTCCAGATTTTGGCCGCTGCTCATTCTTTGGATCACATAGTATAGTTATAAATGTAATGACTACTTTCTGGATTTTATATATTTCATTATTATTCTATATAGTTTATTAGATTATAGCAGAGAATAATAGTTCTGGATTTTATTACACCGAGCACGTAGCAAAAACTTGGGCGTATACAAACTAAGTCCATCTGTTAGCCCCAGTAATTATACCATTCATCCGTAGATAGGCTGTGGCATAAAGTTGATAACTAAGACATTAAACACAAATGAACTATTATTCTAATGAAACGAACTTTGATTCCTCTGGAGGCGACTGAGTTGGTAATGGTTCAACCTCTACCACAGCGAAAAAATAATTTCGAGTTTCAATTGCCAGTAAACATTGATATAAATCTGGTATATATTCAAACGTTATGGTCTTCTGCTTTTATTTGAATCATATTACACTGATTTAATTAACTGTCTACCAATTACACCAGATTGAATTCGATTAAATCGAGATAAATGAATAGATAGGTAGTCAATTATTGACAGCAACTAGAAAACCTATGTAGGTGTCTGCCCTTTCAGTATATCCGAGGTCTTTTAGCTATTAACATAGAAATGAGACGGAAAATGTTATATTCATAACGTATACCAAACGTATTTCACTTCTGTCTCTTAGTAAAGGATTTTCATACCCGTTTTGCAAGGTACTAAAATAAATTTTTCTTTTAAACATACCAGCTGGGTTGCCGATGAAAAGTAATTGGTATTTCAAAAAAATTTAACTTTCCTGATTGAAAGGAAGTTTAAAATTCAAACCTTCTACAGGGGTTTTGAATAAAAAATCATCTTCGCACTTAACTAACGTACTGCTTGAAAGACAAACGTGCTAAAAGAAAGATTTATTCTCCGGCTCATCGTGTCTATTCGGTCTACAAGCTCTGCAAGTCAGCAGAGAGTGTACAGATTAAAGTATATTTAGAAACTTTCATCCCCTGTACCTGGCGCAAGGACCTTGGTACACAATCAATGGATTTGTATTTTGGAGAGCGTCCAAATTACCAGGGTCGCGACAAGCCTGGCCTCAGTGCCAATGCCGTCTTCAAAAAATAAAAACCCGTATTGGTCATTACAGCTGCGTGCTCTGGGAATCATATCGGTTCTAAATTTCCCCGAGGTCGTAAAAACGCGGAGGTATGAAGTGCGTCGCCATATTTCGAATTCACTGCCAATATACGAGAATAGCGATCAAAGAACTGATGACGCATAGGGTAAGAAACGCTTGATATTGCGTCGCGAATGAAGATTTGCATTCCACTTCAATGAGTAAATACTAGCAAAAAAGTAACTGTTTATACCTTGAAAAATTACGGAGAGGTAACCGCAGCATGCGTTTATGTGATTCATTCGTATGTTTTGTTCCGAGTAACGTCGGGTAAAAAGATCTCAGTAAGGTATGTAGTCCCAAGCATAGCTACATGTTATACGCCATGTGTTATTGAGTCCAGAAATAAAATTATTCCTTTGAAATCACATTTCAATCAATGATAGAGTAAAGGCACTTCCAAGACTGCTCATGTACTGAGTCTATAAATGTGTTTTTTGGCTCAAGTAATACAAAAAACTTAAGAAAAAAATCCCCCCCGGAATTTGCTTGGTGATTGGATCGACAAAATTTTTTATACTATCCTATTCATACTGATCTCTAAAATTATAAAGATGAATATTTTTGATTACCATACCCTGAAATAAAATAAATATTTTTCGGTAGGTGACCAATAGTGAGTATTCCGGAAGTATTTTTCCAGTTCGATAATACTAAACCAGATGGTATAATTAATTTAAAATTCACATTCGAGCATAGTTGTCGAATACATGGTTATATCTTGGAACACAATTTTTATGGATTGTTACAAATCCATGTAGGAACATTAATCTAAGAACATCAATATCTGAGAATAATATAAGTATCCCATCTTTCAAATCGTTCAACAGCGAATTCCATGGTTTCCTTCACTAAAAGTCAACTGTGATGTTGTTGTCGAGTTTCTCTCTATTCTTCGTAAATAGCCATACCCTGACCATTCTATCCATCTATCGTTAAAGGTGAAAATGAACATAGCTATCGGTCTCCATCCCAACCAAACAGTGCTTTTTTGCGCTTTATCTCCTTATTCCAATACGAGCCCATTCCTTCTTATTTGCTTTACATTGATATTCACTCATCTGCTGAGAATAGGCTTTGATACATTCATTCCACGATTAAAGAATTATAAAGTGTAGTAAAGGTGGATATTGATGTTTTCACTACTGACTGATACCGTTAACATTTGCCCGAATTTAAGACTCCACTTCCCTAGTCGAAGGGGACAACCCGTAGTGATAGCGAGAAAATAATTTGTAACTCTTTTTATTTTGAATAATACAACTGAACAATAATTTTGAATAACTGATCCCGCAAGTTGCCAAAATTAGTGCAAAATTGAAGACTCTTCAGACTGATGGTTCCTTTTCATCACAATCTATTAAGTCCTGCCGTTTGCAATCAGAATATTGCATCGCTTACATCAAGGAGATACAAGAGTTTTGTGGAGCTACCAAAATTACTGCTCAAGAAAAAACTGCTGTAGCTATAGCCTGGCCTCAGATTGAATTTTCGCCAATATTCAAATCTGTAGTTGGTACGGAGGCTTTTGCGGTGATTTGTTGAGTTCAATTTATTTGGTTTTTTCCTGCGTTGATTCATATTGACGGACAACAGTTTCGCTAACGTTACAGCTAGCGTCGTTAATTCATTCATTTCTGTAGCTAGCTAGCTCTCATTTAGGACCTGACAACGCTAGCTGTAGCGTTAGCAAACCTGTTGTCCTATTAGTGTGAATCATCGCGGAAAAAACCCGAATAAACTGAACTTATTCAAACCTATAGCTATATAAATAGTAAAAGCAGAAATACTAAGACCATTGCTGTACGATAACTATAAAAAATCTTTTAACAGACGTTTAAAATTTCCTTCACTTCCAGAAAATAATCATTTCAATACGATTCAAAGCACCATTAGGGATGATAGATTTTGCGGCTAGTTTGAGCATTACTTCAATCAAACGGCATTAAAGATTTCATGGTGTGAAGGGATAAGGAAGTTTTTTGGTCTTCGTGCACTTGATTGGCCTGATCTTCATTCTTACAGGATGTCCAACAAAAACCATGATATCTTGAGAAATAATGTCCATTCTACTACTGGGCCTTATAGTAAACATGTAGTCCCCAGTATACATTGAATGAACGCAGAAATGCCTCCAATCAAATCGCGCACAGTTCGTAACAATGGAGAAGCGAGATGCTTCGCCACCAAGGTGACGGGGTGAGCGGTGTCCTTGAGTATTAAGCACCACGGCGTGTCATTTGTCACAATTGCGTGTACGAAGATGCTGAGGACCGGCTAAACGACGGCTTGTGTGGTACTTTTATGGCACTTGTCCCAGCGATGACACGGGAAGAATCTCTTATGGCGCTCGTGAGAGTGGCTCGGAGAGAGCAGGAAGCTGTCTGTGGTGGACTTGTGGGCTCCCATCTACCGACACCTTGGAAGGAGAGAGATGATAAAAGGATTTCCTTCTCCTTTTTGTACCGGAGGAGGCGAAGGTGAATATGTCACCGTAGGTTCAAAAGGTTACGCTCTGGTAATAGACGGAATATGGAGACAGTTGGACAAGAGAGCGTGAATTGGAAGCTCATATAAACACTATGAAATGTTTTCATAAAAAATTGGGATTCGTTTCATAATTTACCAGTATCTAAACCGAATATATACATTAGTTCATTGCATATACATAAGGTCTGTGAGAGTTGTGAAATTCAATAAACCCTGACATAAATTCGTGGTTTTAATAAAATCAAACAACTCTGAATAATCATTAATTTTAAGCATCAAATTAATTCCACTCCTCATGTAAGTTACTTCCACGCGTAAGCCATATAGTATTGGTCAAATACTGCTATATATATGTTTTTATACGCAGCATCAATACTTACACGCGCTAGTAAACTGTAATGCGCAAAATGGCTATAATTTCATTTTTTTTGAAAAGAGAATTTGTGCATACATGGAAGGTCAGAGCCTTATCATATATGCAATATTCTTTAAATTTACTTGCAGGATGTTTTTACAAATTAGTGATTTGACGTTACGCATAAAATGTCGTTGGCTCAAAGTAAATGAAATATAAGTAGCCATTTTGGAAATTATGGAATGCTGCACAACAAAAAGTGTCGTACTTCCGATTAAGTAATTAAAGAGCGCTTTTGCGCCTATAAATTACAATCCACGTCAGTAAATCAATCCTTTTGACTAAGCAACTGGTTGAGCCTAGCCAACCAATACCTTGCTTAAGCTTGAGCCACCACGTCTAATGAAATGCGGATAGTAAAATAAAACATGCTAGGAATCCATCACGAACATCCTTAGTTTAGAAGATGTATGCCTTGAATACCCATGCCTTTGCCAATCCATCAATTTCATCGTTGCTTAAGCTATGATTCAAGTGTTATGGACGGAAAGAATAGTTAACGAGATTCATTTCACAAATGGGAAACTTGAAGATGAGCCAGAGAGCTTAGTGACTAGGAACTTTACATCGTTTTAAAGACAGAAAATATATCGACTGACGCAATTTCACTCATCCTCTGAAAAAAAAGGAAGTCGTCGATTATTTCTTGTCAGTAACTTTTATACAGTTAAGGAGGTGCATTCAAAATTGCGTCAGCCAAACAAATGAGATATCATGTGTTTGTATTCGTGTGGCTTCAGATATACCAGTTTCCCTGAGGACATTCATAAAATTGGAAAACTTAAATTTTGGAATCAAACATTAAATAGAGTTTCAGTGAATCTTCATTCAGTATTTGGAGCTTGTCTCAGCACCAATTCAATTAAACTATCGCAGTTTGGAGTGGAATCGATTCATTCTTTAGCGATTTCGATATCGTTGTCCTTAACGAAAACCGTTTTTGAAGGGAATTGCTCACGGTTAATGTCTGGAGAATGCATTTAATATTTTGAACTATGTATTGGCTGTAAACACCTCATAAAATCTGAAGAATTATGGCCGCATTGTTTTCACTTAAAAGAGCAATTAAAAAATAACGATCAAGCAAACGCACGTGTCAAGGATACCCATAATTGCGCCTATGAAATCATAGTTCTGTCATATCATCATAGTTCTGTGTTTTCATGCGAGTTTTAAATTGAAGATGAATTGCAACTTCGTTTTCAACGCCATAATTTGCCAATCAACCTCTCAGTTTGTTCAAAAATGATTTTTATGCCAGCCAAAAGAAAATATTTGTCTTCCAGTGCCTCACCCATGAGTGACAAGATTATATTTTTGGGCGTTATCATGAGGAGATATGTTTGTCTAAAGGCAACACGATTACGGAAACAAATGACATAAGATATATTTTGAGGTTAATCAGGATAAATAGTCTTAATGTCATAAAAATCACTTCTGCCTGCAGGAAAAGCTTACAAATACAAACTACTTTGCTGGTAAAATATCCTACTCGGATGCTTTTTTAATAGTAAATACTCAATGACTAGTGCTTGATATCGATGAAATACATTTCCAAGATTAAAAAAACAAGCATTCCCAAATCCTGATTCGCACTCCTATTCGCAGCATCTCCTCCGCCATTATTTTATGCGTAAATAAAAACAACCCAAAGTCATTACGGTGGCGTGCTCAGAGGATCAAATTGACTCTAAACTTTTACGAGGTAGTAATAACCATAGGGTTGCAACGGCGTCGGGGTATGCCGTGCGTCCGGATGTTTAAAATTCAATGCGAATTGCCGAGACCTATTGTCATGAGTAGGTCGAGCTCTACAACCGGAAAGGTTTGTTTTGCACCCTAGTCGGAGTTTTGCATTCCGCTTCAACCGATAACCTTGGTGCAGAATAGGGAAACGTGAATAAAAATCTCTAAATTCAGTCTTCACACCGAAACAAATTTACATTAAATTAGTTCAATCATAGGATCCAACAGCCTGTGAAAAACGCTTATCTGCCAAATGAACCCTTATATAATATCCAGTCAATCGTGAGGTAATATAAGGTCGTGTTCCAATTCAAGTGCAGCCCCTTAGTACGCACCAGGCACTATGGACCAGTTATTTTTGGGGTGTACTAACGAATTGTTACTAGGGTCGTTCGATTCGATATATCCGTAGCTCCATCGACATGGGTATTTGCAACAACTTCCACCACACGGCCGCCATTAAAGTGCTTACTAAACATTTTTTGCCATAGCACACCTATTGAAATCTGCAAGCATGGTCCACGAGTCGTCATTTGGAATAAAAATGCAATGTCAAATCAAGAATTACGTGGAAAAATCTATGCTATTTTTACGGAGAATATAACAGAAGAAGCACATTAATGGTGGACTTATTTCCGTTGCGACTTGTATCGAAGAGGAAGAGCATGGAGTAAGAAGACAGGAGTACTGACGCCATATTGCAAATTTGAGGCGGTGTCGTAAGCAAGGAATCTGGTACAAAAAAAATCCGCTACGCGATGCCACCGTAAACACTTGTGCCCAAGGTCCTTATACCCAGGTCATGACACGATCCCATAATGCACTCTGATTTCTTCACTTTGGCTCGGGCTTGATGTTCCGTAGCACTGTTACTCTTCATTGAGTAACCAAAAGTGTTTAGCCTTGATCAATGTAACAAATTCTCTTTTAAGCATGAAATTGAACTTTATCTTTGAGTTATAAAAAGACTAGGTAAGTTCTAAGAGGTATATTTTTGTGTTCATTAAAGATAAAATATTTTTCATAACGAAACAAGAACTATCTCTCACCTCGTATTTTAGGATAACCTTCCTCAGCGTATTTTGGCGCATAGTAATTATTTATGCATGTCAACTAATCACTAATATGTTGCTTAATTATAATTAAGCGTCAATTTTTGGCAAAATAAAGTATTAAAGGATAAATGTTACTCAAAAACTTACCAGGCAAGAAGGGGACACTGTCCTTTAGTATTTAAGGTAATTTACGAATTTTGAGCTAGTTTCCTCGCGATATATGAAGCCAAAATGGATTCATACAAATACTAATTGCATTGTATACAAATGACACTATCGGAAGGCATATATAGGTACTTTTCCACCAAAAAATGGGCAACAACAAACTTGGAAGCCCACTGGAGCCATATTTTGCAATTCTATACGTAATTTACGCCTTGAACAGCATGTTCACCGTGGCGTAATGGGTAACGTTTGCTCTTGCCATCGGCGTGGTCGCCGAGTGGCATTTATTTTTTGCTGCTTAAATTCTTCCTCCTACCAGTTTTTTTCTCACTTCTACCTACGACTCCTGAAAATTGATGTTTTAGATGCATAAATAAATTAATAGAGTATGAGCTTTCTTAGATTAGTTAGTCCATGCTTGAACTATTCCATCGAATGCATTAATTGCAACTTTACTGAAGTCAAAGAAGAGGCCGGCAGTTCAAACAAATTCTAAAGCACCTTACTTTGTCTATTATCGGCGAACGATGTTGTGTTATCTCATTTATAAATGGAAATAATTGCGGATCAAGTTGCCTCTGCCCAAGTTTCAATTATGAAGTCGTAAGCATTGTTTACCATTTTTCTGGGGTCGAACGGGAGGTGTCAGGCCAAAAGTCCAAACGAATTCTAAAGTTACTTAGTAGTTTCTGTCAACTTGAAAAGTTTCTTAGGATAGCTTAGATTATCCAGTTAATTATACGTGGATCGTTTTCCCTATTACCACGTTTGAATTATTGAGTCGGAACCACTGTTTACATTTTCCTGGGGTCGAACGGGAAGCGTCAGACCAAAAGTCCTAATGAATTCTAAAGTTGCTTGATATTGTCTGCCAGCTCAAATATTTTCATGGCATTATCTTAATTATTCTGGGAAATATACGTGGATATTTGTCCCTATGGCCACGTTTGAATTATGCTGTCGGAACCATTGTTTACCACTTTCCTGGAGTCAAACGGGAGATTTTAGGCCGGAAATCCAAGCTCAATGTTTCATGGCATAGGCTAAATTATTCAGGGAGATATTCGTGGATCTTTGTGCCTATGACCAGTGTTCAATTGCGGAGTCGGAAGCAATGTTTAAGACTTTCCTGGAGTCGAACGGGAGGTTTAAGGCCGGAAATCGAAACGGCTTCTAAAGCCTCTTAGCATTGTTAATTAACTCAAAACGTTTCATAGCATAGACTAAATTATTCAAGGAAATATTCGTGGATCTTTGTACCGATAACACCCATTCATCTGCATGCAAAATTTGAACCCCGCCAAAAATTCGATCCAAGATGGTGGATTACATAAGACAAGTGCGTGTCATGTCCTGGGTATAAGGATCTTACTTGTGCCATGATCGGCGTAATCCCACTGCAGTAATGGTAAATTCCCTATCGAATACATCGCGCTTGACTGGAGAATAATCGCGTCAAAATTACAAACGATGTATGTGACATCAAATTGCACCCAAATGTTTCAGATGATTGAGCCAGGCCACCAGAAAGACCCATTGGATGCCCTTTACACGATAAATAGTGCCACGCCCACAATAGAGAGAAACCCAAGTAAAGGAATACCATTTAAAAAGTAGACAGTAGACAAAACAGTTTTCCCGAGTTATTCCAAGATAAGGGAAACTACTAACCATTTATCAGGCAAAAACATCAACCCAGGCCCTCTATCAGGAGAGATTGGCCAAGTGAAAGTTGGACGTTATGTTCCGCCAGACGGGGCATGCCCCCTTACATTACCTCTTATGGGCGTAAGGGTGACAATACTATCGCATTTTCACCCTGTCATCCCACTAAAATGGCTTATACAACATGAACTAAGTACAAACACGAAAAATGGATCCATTCTTATATATTTCATGGCGATCAACGACTATTCAGGTAATAAAACGGCAGTACTCCTTACGCTGAGGGTGCACGGTCGAAACCTATGCTGACTGGCCAGGCTACCGACTACAAGTTATTGGTACTACAGATATTGTCAGATCAGTCAATTTCATCTGTTGTAACGACGGTTAGCACGAGAGGAGGACATTTTCTGGAAGTCATTGAAGCCCGATAAGATTAAAAATAAGCGCAGCATCATACAATCACTATGAAATGAAGAAATGTTATGAAATCTGCGACATATCAAAATGAACATGCAAATACTTGCAATTTTATGAGTACAATCATAACCCACGACGCTTGACGATTAGCAATACATCAGTGGGACTTTATCTTCTATATTTATTCAACTAAGCGCCGATTAACCCAATTCAATAACGAAGGAATAGCCACGAGAACAATTACGCGAACCAACAAAAATAACGCGGCCGCGAAACGAGAACGAAGAAGACGTCCCGACAGTACCGAGACGACTGACAATTAACTCGTTGGCTCCAAATGTTGAGAATAAAATGATATACCCGCCCACTATGGTGATACTGGGCATTGCTGCAAGGGTGCCCTGTGACTGCCAATGAATAACCCCCTCTCATGCACTATCACAAGGAGGAAATGTTAGCCCCCAATTACGAAAACATGGGCCAGAATAGGCAATAAATGATAAACTTGCCAGTGAAGCTCACTCAAACCCCCCAGAATATCTCTCAAAAAATCAGTTGAGCATAAAGGGAAAGTTCTAATAGGCTACTGCTCAGGAATAAAAAATACAGCACTGCAACAAGAAATACTTAATGACTCATTCTCATAAACAATAACAAAGGTTACAATAATATAAAACACTCTGAATAAGTCAGAACATGACTTCTCAAGAGGAAGGTACATATAAAAGAGGGCAAAAATATCAGAGCACATTAAATAAGGATCCTCACATCTCCCTTCCTTCATTGCTATCATACTACTTGCAAAGATTTTGGCAGCAAAAAAACCCTAATATTATCCACCATATGACTGGAATAGAAAAGAAATGCATTACCATAAGCACAACATAAAATAATGAATAACGAGACCTTAGCTTACCTAAACAATTTCACACACAAACAACTGGAATGGAGTTCTAGGAAGTATCATACATACTCAATATAATATGCTAAAAAGCATTACTATCCCAGGAACTTATCTTAGTGCTCAACTAATTCTTCTTTCACAGAATCACGAAAAGATTTTGAGAAACTCCTTCACTCGTCAGCCGCACACATGTAAATGAACGAGACACTACACGTTTCTCGCAGTAGCAGCGCCGCACTTGGTACAATCATGAACGTCCGCCAGGATTCCTTGCTGACGAAACCTGTTTATGTTTTTCCCCTCCCCCCTATCCCCTTCGGACTCCTGTCTTCTTACTCCGTGAGGAAGAGTATTATCGATATTGAAAGACCTTAATTGTAACGGACAACTAGCGCTCGTACTTGGATGAGATCGCCGCCGAAGCAAAAACAAAAACATACTGGTAAGTACTTATAAGCGTTATTGACGAAATTATATATGCAAACTGAAAATATCTAAGAAATACCAGTTAATCATTATTTAAGTCCGTCCAACGCCAAATGAATTATACCTGTACATGGTGGTGTACATGGTATTTTAATGCATTGCAAAACACGCAAACGCACGCCAATCCTGGGAACTTCATTTTAAAATAGCAACCAGTTGGAGACACAACATGGAAAAAATGTTAATGGGAAAAAAATCATGGAAGTCCATAGCTTTTGTTGATATCCGCAATCGCTTTAAAAGTTTCCGACGACTGTTTACCCGGTAAGTAGCTCAGCCCATTGAAACACTATGCAAGTTTCTTAATTCCTATCAATAAACCACGTGGGCGAAGAAATTTTTAAAAACCTCGACATCCTGGACAGGCAATGAATGTCACAGAGAATTAATACCCCAATCAAATAAATCCAAGCAGGGCTGAACTACGATTGAAATGAAGGGAAAGGGCAAATGAAATGAAGAATAGCTTACCACTAATGAAACAAGTGGTACAGTTTTGCATTAACCCATAAACGCGTGACTCAAAAATAATTTTTCCATACGATTCTGGAAACTTAATAGTGCATGTTATTTACTCACCCAAGTTGAATGAATAAATCTACATCAAGTCGATTTAAATATACTTTAAAATTTACGAAAAGTTATAGTGCGGGTTCGAAGGGACGCCATGATGGATTTGTACGACTAGTACGGCCACTTAGTAAACCTTGCCTCATACTAGTCCGCACCAGCCGTTGAGTATGCGTCAAGTTGGTACAATGGTTGAACACTTGACGTCACTGGCGGAATGCGAGGACAAACGGATTGTACACTTCGGTTATTTCGCCTAAATGTGGATTGGAACACGACAAAAATATACTCCAAGTGGAAACAAAATTTCGCCCCACCCTGCGAGAAACGGAATATGTTGGTTAGTTTCGGAATTACATCTCTAATGGCCGGTTGGAAGTACGACATATTCCATACACTTGTGCGACCCAAAAACCATGGCAACCTATCAGTAAGTGTTGCAGAAACATTCGATAAATCTAATGGTTTCAAAACTCATGGCATGGAGTTATGAGTTCCATAAGTAGCCAAGATGGCGGATGCACAATGAACCGCTTGGTGACTTAATAACTTGATGAAAGAGTTGTTTTGAGACAAATGACCAGTTTTTTTACTCTTACTGACCAATTATTATGTGCGTTAGCAATTACTCATTGGTTATAATTTCATAAATTTTATCCAACAGTAGAAGATTAGATCAAATATTCGAAGCCATTGACTCATGGTAAATAAGTTACGTAGCTAGTAAATGTGTTCCTGCAACAAGAATATTTTTATGAGATCTGTAACTCCATGGATCTCATAACTACTGATTCCATAACTAACTGTTCCTGCTACCGACCGTAAGATGGTCGCATATAATTAAGCAATAAGAATATTTGGTGACATTAAATATCTTCGAAATAGTTTTCCTGCAGTGGCTAATGAGTTATGTCCATGCCACATAGAAGCGAAAAATTCTTTTACTACCAGCAGCATTTTTACTTCCTGTATGGACAGTAGAGCTGAACTTGAAAGGTAAAGATCTTGAGGTAATAAGTTCACGTTGTTGAGTGATGCAGTAATGCACGGTGAAATTTCTATATTAGAGTGGCAAATTTTGCCTATAGTTTTCTTGTAACTGATTCTTCAGTTAGATTACTTACTGTCAGTTTATGAGAATAACTCTACGATCGAAGACCTCTCAGATTTGTCTTACCGGCATATAGAATAAGTAATTACAATTAGAATCCATGACTGATATTTCAGGAGAATCTTACACGGGAATGAGCACAAAATAACGACATCTTCGTATACAGGCGATTATGCCGTACTCATGTTACATCATAAGTAATTACCGTATATCGTTGGCGCATGGCTTCCTTAGTAAACCTTGCCTCATACTAGTCAGCACCAGCCGTTGAGTATGCGCCAAGTTCGTACAATGGTTGAACACTTGACGTCACTGGCGGAATGTGAGGACAAACGGGTTGTACACTTCGGTTATTTCGCCTAAATGTGGATTGGAACACGACAAAAATATACTCCAAGTGGAAACAAAATTTCGCCCCACCCTGCGAGAAACAGAATATGTTGGTTAGTTTTGGAATTACATCTCTAATGGCCGGTTGGAAGTACGACATATTCCATACATTGAACTGTTGCCATGAATATTTTCACACATTGTTGTACATGAAACTGTTGCTATTATTTTAAATGAAATTTACTCATAAATACAGCATTTAAATCCTAAACATTTTTTATGTCATATAAGTTTTTAAAGAGTCAATTCACATTTAAATATCTTTAGGTGATTCATTTACTTGCTGTTTCATATACTCTAAACCTTGATTTACCAAAACCTTGCACCTAAAACCAAAAGTGAAATATATTCAATTTTTTGTTAAAAAACATTTTGCTGTAAAACTAACAGTTGGATTTGCTCATTTATAGCTAATACCTGTCTTTATTTCGTTCTTCAGGAATCTGCAGACCTGGACATCGCCATAGCCCGTTCCTATAGAGGTAGAAAAGTCATCCCTGCAGACTTTTGACTTCAGAGAACAAAAGAGGGCGGGAAGGAACAACTCAAAGATCGAGGTGGAGAGCCCAAAGGGTGGCGGGTGACCGCTGCCTGTCCATCATTCACTTAAGTACAAGGGGGGCGAAGAATATCGCGAGGAGTGAAGGGAAGCCAAGGCGATGGGGCAGGGGAAGAAGACAAAGCATTTGCGGTGGTGGAACCCCAGGAGACTACCTCTCCCGAAAGGTTGGTTCATAAGAAATGAAAATGGGTTCATTTGTACCTAAAACATCAACTTTTTCAGCCTGTATGCGAGAAAGAAAGGTGTAAAAGGCATTTCAACTTCGCTGTGAGTCCATCTTTCAATAGTAGAATAGAATAAGCTTTATGATGCTCTAGGTTTCCCCATAGGAGAAAAACAGCTAATACATCTCAAATTCTCCATTTAACGATAAAAGAAAGAAAAGCATACCTCGCAAACATCTCATGTTAATGAAAAACAAAAATTTCGCAGCCACAGATAAATAACACTAAATGCAAAATGAAAAATATGATACCAATCAGAGAGAGATAGGCAACAAACAATAATTTCTCAGATCATTTTGTAAAGCATAAAATACTATATTTGGATACAAATTTAGGTTTTAGACATATATGCTCATTATATTAAAAAAATAATAGTTTCTCCATAAAAATAGACCAAGAGGAAGAATTTTTTTGGATAGTGGAAAGGAATTCCAGATTAAAAATGATTATATTAGGAATTCCAGAGTTTAGAACCAGAGATGAGAAAAGATTTTAGGCAAGTATCTGTTCGAGGTATCGGTATGCGGTAGGAGGAGTCAGTTCTAGTTGTTCTAAAAACAGAGACTGATTAAATATAGAAAAAAGATAAGCTGTATTTCATTGCAAAAGAGAGGGAAGAGGAATGTATCAAGTAAAGATCCGGATAAATACGTACATATTTATACTCATGTTTACTGTACAGCTTCAGCTAATGCATATTTCTCAACATAATTTTGTTCCTCTGCTAGGGATTCAGTGTTAAGATACTGATTTTAGATTTATCGATTCATTGATCGATCATAGCGCATGCCTAGTGTCATCATAACCAATAGCAGATTACCCTTTAAACTTTTTATCAACAATAGCCATTTTCCCTACATTGAGTTTCTATAATCTCCTTATATATACTGCATACATTTATACCTACCAAACCTATTTTCTTCTCTCTCAAACCTCTTTCTTCTATGAACTAGCCTCACATTCTCCCCTAAATGACATTCTCCAGTATTCTCCCATCACATCTATGCCATGACGCCCCAGTATATACTCTATGCATTATTACTGCCACGTAAAGCCTGGTTACACGATAAATTAACCGATGAGTGTTAATGAACGAATCCATGTATTCGAATGCATGAACCAAATAGAGCAGGTTCCTTTTTCCCATTCATTTTTGCATTCATTAACATTCGTAAAAGTTGATGTGGTTACACGGTGAATTTTTGCGTCCATTCGCGGGTTCACGCATTCTCACATTAACTCGAATGGATTAATTTATCGTGTTACTAGATGTTAAATCTCTACCTTCTCTTTCCTCTCCCACCATTCCCAGCACTTCCTGGAATCCACATTGAAATATCCACCTTAATCCCCTCCTAATGAATAAATCCGAAAAAATGGCGGTCATATACGCCGTACTCGGAGCACCAGAAGAACCTCAGCCGCATTCGTCGATGTCCACCGCTACATTCACATGAAAATAAACCTACTTGTTTTACTATATTTTTCAAAAGAAGTAGAGAACTGTCCTCCGGTTAAATTTCAACTTAACACCAGTTCTTCCATGTAGAACTATATTCCTAAACTTTCCCGAGCCATGAATAAGTCTAGGAATGACTGAATTCATTTGTAACCGATACCTCAGCGAGACAAAAACGCAGAAAAACTTCAACAAAGAAATAATGAAATAAAAAAAGAAATCTGAACGAAGTAATGGTGAAAACAATTTAACCCAGGACTATTAGAGGTCTCGTAGAGGCCAAAACTTAGTAGAAATGCTTGAAGTTTCAATGGGTAAAGTAAGTTTAGGTTTTCCTATAGCTAAATATAGTCATAAAATAGTTGAATCAACAGAAGGTACAAAATAGAGTCAGTAATTTAAAATACCGAGGAATTGCAAAGATTAATGTGTACCCTTATGGATATACATAAGACAGGATTCCGCAAAATAATCCGGCGAAATGTATTACTAAAATTTTTAAGTGGCGGAAAATGAGACAACACTACAAATACACATCAGATATATTTACAGGCAGTACCAAGGAGAAAATATCCCCGTTGTGAGTAAAACTCTTTTGGGTCCTTAAACAGTAAAAAAAAACTTTGATTTAACTAATGTCATACCTTTCCATGCAACTGGCGTATTAGTTCTTTTTCTTCTGGGAGTATTAGAGTGGGGAACTGATGAAACACCCAGTCGACTGAATCCGCATTAGTAGTGGCCAGAAGTTATGCCGACGAAATCCGATTAGCACATAGTGTTTGAAGAGTTGACCACAATATGATTCTCGTCCTCCACTCGAGTTGGTCCGGGTTTGCCAATGTAAACTGTTTAGATGAAAATAAGTCATATTTGATTTCAATCATTGATAAAAATCTGCACAATGAAGGTAATGAGTTTATATCTTCAGCTACAGTATCCATCGAATGGAAAAAAATACTAATAGTTTTTTAATACATAAATATTACTGAACTGTAAACACCTTGCGTGTCAGAAAATATTTTGAAAGTGATTTCATGTACCAAAAAAAGTTCTGCGTATTGGGAGGCAAACCGAACATTTATATTATCATTTCATACATTCTATTGTTACCAAATCAATAGATAAAAATTACAATGAGACTCCATAATTTTGCATCAATAAACGGACTGAATCACATGCGTATTATTAAAGGGAGGAAGAAAATTATCTCGTTCTTGTGCTATTTGGTGGCAGGTAACAAATGAACACCACACTATAATAATCGCACTGTATTTAGAGAAAACAAAGAGTAAGCAAGTTTCATTTCAGATATTATTTTTTTGTATTTCTTAATTAGAAGCCGTTTCACAAGCATTAATTATCCGCAGTTACATTCACTGGTAAGTCATCGCATTCATATTGGAAGTAAATTTTCAATAGACTCAATATCAACAACCGACAAGACCATATTCCAAAGGCAGAGAATTACTGAATTGGTTAATATAGCACGTGAGGTGGACGTGATCACATATTATTAATTCAGGCATGAATTAAAGCCTCCCCAGTCCTCTGACACTGCTCCTCCGGGATGACAGCACGCACGTGCGTGGTGCATGCAAAGTGGCCCAGAGGAATCTTAGGAATTTGACGACTCAAGGCTTACTTGATGGTGGAAAAGGAGTAGCACGCAGTAAGATGGCAAATAATGAACGCATCTCCACCCATGCGTTCTATGATGGAAAAGCCATTCGCCTTTTGGCGAATGGTTTTTTTTTCCAATGATTGGAAACCTGCAAATAATTTTTCATGGTAAATTTCACATAACTGTGTGATCACTAGCGGATGACTTCGTTAAAGTTACTGCGCAGCTAGTTCTGCAGTACTTTGAAAGATTTAAAAAGACCGCTAAGTAAAAGAGTGCAAATGTATTTACTTTAAAATATTTACCATTTAACTTTTCGCGCACTATAATCCCTCTTCACTGTCTTCTTTGCATCCCCCTATAAATGACTGACTTTCAAAATAAGCTTATTTTCTCCTTTAGGGTAGCTATGGAATCAGATAAAATGGCATTGACTGACTTTCCTAGCACACCAGCTTCTTTTGGTCAACCAAGCATGATCATATAAGTAAAATAATTGTAATATTATTGTTCTTCTTGTGATTCTTGTCATTCTGATCTTGAATTTATGTCTCTTTTTGTAACCATTATTTAATTCTGTATACCTCTGAGTCTTTTTTTCTATTTTGAATTAGTTTCTTCACTGCATTGTAAACGTTTTATCGAAAATTGTAAACTATTTTGTTATTTTGCTATCGCTTTTGCATGGTTTATTTGTTAGTAGTCCCAACACAGGGTATTCCTTAGGGGTTATCTATTGTAATACCACTCTGTAATTCCTGAAAAGGATTTAAATTATTACTACATTATAATATAAAAAAGTAATTTTTTGTTTGAAGGTAAATATTTAAATTCATTTGTCATTATTATAATGATTAATATTTGTTTTGATGGAAAGGAAAGGAAGGTTTAAATAAACTGTATTATAACGCCCAGCCACATGTACTTTTCAGTAAAAAATATACTTTAGTATATTTGGATGTAGAAATCATTATAAAGTAATGATTTCTACATCCAAAAATGATCGTGGTGAAGTGTTTATTAACGTTTTGACGTTTTGAAACTCTTAGTTATTGTAAACCCTTGCCCCTTGGATCCTAAATAATTCGAAAAGAACTGTACGTTTTCCGACCTGGAAAGGTCCATATCTAAGGCAAATGCAATTACTAAGCTCTCTGGGAACCGAAATTTATTCGGATTTCATGCATTTTTCTGCGCTTTTGAGATATGGTCCTGTGCAGTTAGAGTCATCCCCTAAGGGTGCCATTCAGCACCGCTGCACCACTTAGGTCTCTCCCGCACCATTTCTTGCCTCTCCCTGTACAGGCGAATGGTGCGTCGTCCCCCACCTTCCGTTGAAAGGCATGAGAGTCTACGCATTGCCTCTTGGACTCTGATATGAGAAGTCGTAATCTGAAAATTTTGGACTGATATTCAGATGCTTACAATTATGTAAAGAAGATGAGTGGCTCCTTCACCGCCCTAATGTACAATCTGCGTGTTATGACTGAAAGCACACTTTTACTTCAATACACGATACCTTTCTTCAGCTTACATTCAAACACTCTCTTCGAACACCATCAGCGTAAGAGGTGTGCATGGAAGTTATCAGCGGATATTTCCAGGTACCACATAAAAAATGAGCTCAACTCAATACACTCCCAGTAGTATACGTCACCATATCACCTCCCAAAACCGTATTCCTTACATCTTTACACGGCTAGTGTCCTAACACTCCCTGCCAGCTGCCACACGCCCATGCGGCGACTCGCAAGGTAGTGTGTGGATGTAAATGGACACACTCTGAGGCACAATGGGTTTGTAAAAGGCATAATTGAAGGTAAAATAGAGGAAAAGTTCCCCCAGGGAAAGACCAAGGAATAAGTTCATGGACCAAATAAAACTGCATATGGAGAGCTACCAGGAAGCATGGGACCTAGCATTAGTTAGGGAAGGATGGAGGGGGTTGCAGTCTTAGGGTTGCAAGACCAATGGTGACGTTCTAAATTTTTTCATCCTTCCCATTGAACAACATCCATCTCTTCCCCGCTAGCCCTATATCCCCACCACTTACCCTGGCCATTAAAATTCCTTCACCAGTCAATGCCTGTTCCGACCTCCAACCCTGTCTACTCCTAATTTGCACAGTCAGTGCACGTTCAAGGCCAATGCTTCCTCGATTGTTTTCTTTACCGTCGATCGCAGTTATTCAATTCCTCCCCACACCCACCCTCTACCAAATTACTCCTTTTCCGCAGCCAAGGCTACGCCATCAATAAACGCTTGTACATTGGTGGCGTATCTTCTCTTCCTCTGCTTCTCCTAAACCCTAAGGTTGGTGGGCATTCAAATCTTTCTTTCCATAGCAAGTCTCTTTATTTCTGTATATTTTCTCCCTCCTCCAATCCCATTCAGGAATTTATGCCTACGTCTTCCTCTCCCTTCACGTCCCTCGACTATTCCTTCCATCAAGGCATTCGTCCAGTGAGAGTGCCGCAATAGATGTCCAATACATCTCCTCCTTGAGGTTGGATCTACAAATGTTCGCCCCTCCCCAACTCTTTCCAGAACCTAGATGTTTGTAGCTCTCTCTGTCCATAGAGTCTTTACCATTATACTCCAGCCCCTCATTTCAAATGCCTCCAATCTGCTCCTTTCTGATTTTATAAAAGTCCAAGTTTCTGAGCTGTATGAGCACACATTCCATACATAATTTTTCAAAAATTCTTTGCAGGTTTGTACTGAGATATTTTTTGGAGACGAGAGAGTTTTCTTCTTGATAAAAGCTTGTTTTTCTTGTGCGATCCTGCTTGTCACATCTGCTGGACATCTTCCATCAGATTTTATACAGCTACCAAGTTTTTTAAAACTGGTGACTTTTTTAGATTTTCTCCTCCCAGATATATAACAGCTTCCTATTGTCCATCTCTTGTATATATGCCTTCTGGCGCATATATACCCTTTAATACATGCTGTAAATCAAGGACTTAAGTTTTTGTTGAATCCATATTTACAACTGAAACAGCTAACTGGAAAACAGTAAAAATATCACACTTCTCGTTTCGTCGTGCCCATTAAGAAAATAAATAACGGACCAAAAAAATAAATCATGTAAACTTCCGAAATTATTTTTAAGGTGCACGTCAAGCATATTACGAGGGTCGAAGTAGTGAAGCAAAATAAATTTTCATCAAATGCTTATTATATCTTTTTCTCTCTTCCAGGCCCGTATGTTGTCGGCTGCGTCGACGTGATGACCGGAAGTTCTGCTTCCGGATGTTTCATCAGGTTGCACTACCCAACTTCTTTACGCGATGCAAAGGTAAGATGACGACAAAAAAATACAAACCAATCACGCCGTTCCCTTCCGGGGTAGGCACAGTCTCTAAGTTTCGCTCAAAAGTACATAATTGTACACCTAACTCTGCTTCAATAATTTCCTCTATACTGACCTATCCTTGCAAATCTCTTTTGCCTCATTCATCCCCATACACTGCTTCATATACGCCCTCCTGTTTATAAGACTCTTAATATTCCTCCTCCTAAGAATTTCCTCAACCACATTCAACCACAACTTTCTCGGCCTACCTCTACCTCCCACACCATTCATTCTACTCTCATATATCTGTTTCGTTATTCGACTCTCATCCATTCTCTCAGCATGGCCAAACCAACGAAGCACACTCCTTTCATGCACGTCCATTACTGGTGCATCTAAACCATTCATCATTCATTTATTACCCACTCATTCCTGATCCTATCCATCCTACTTTTGCCGCTAACACTCCTCAGATAACTCATACCCACGGCGTTTAGTCTACTGTAATGTCTATACTGATATACCCAACAAAACATATACAATGTAAAGCAATAACTT
Organism: Ceriagrion tenellum; assembly: GCA_963169105.1. Classification (NCBI taxonomy): domain Eukaryota; kingdom Metazoa; phylum Arthropoda; class Insecta; order Odonata; family Coenagrionidae; genus Ceriagrion; species Ceriagrion tenellum. The sequence goes on from OY720639.1 coordinate 27,471,689, forward strand.
ATAAAAAAGATGTAAAGTTCACTATAGTTTAATTCTGTCTAACGGTTTTGACGTCTACAGCGTCATTTTTAAGACGAATATATCTGTATTGAACATATAGAATTGTCGGATATATCTGTATTGAAAAATGATGCTATAGACACCAAAACCGATAGACAGCATTAGAACACAGTGGAACTGTACATCGTTATAATTATGAGATATTCCTTCTCGTCGTTCCACAATTTAACGCCTTACTCAATTAACTTGATAAAATATGAATACTTGCTGATGAGAAGAGCTAACTTGCGAATTTAAATTGAGTTTTCATTGAAAAAGAGAAAATGTTTGCAGATATAATACTCCGCAACCACAGTGACCTTACATAAACTAATTATTCAGCCTTTAATCCTGGCTAAATGTCGGAAGTCCTATGATGTCGATGAATACCAAAAACAGTGAAAGAGTTGATGAATTCTGTGCATTGATTTGGGAAAATACTGTAGAGCACCCGATGCAACATCTGATCTAATGCACAAAACCATTTAAATTACCCTGCTCCTATTAATTATGATTTTCAGGCACATAAACGCAATTGGCCGAAGTGGTTCATGGGAAAAGACTACTTCGACGGACTGGTTGGCTCCATGAAACTCAACCCACCATCTGCGCAGTACGTCAAACTAATCCTAGGTAAGCCGATTATGAAAATTACCAATAACTTTCTGAATGTAAGAACCGAAATGAGCCGTTTATTATCCAAATCTTTATGTTGCACTTATGATTTATGAGGATCTAATTTATCTATAGACGTAAACAGAGATATATCCGCAGTAGATAACTATGTTTAGGCAAAGACTCTGATCAAGCGAAAATTGTAACTTTTATCTAGATCTGTATATTACCCTGCGAGCCTCCGCAGGGGTGCATGAGGGGGAGTGTAAGAACTACTTCTATGAAATGGGAGGAAATAGTGTTAGGAAATGGAAGGAAGATGGAATTAATGTGACCCATGTACAATATTTCTTCATTCCAGCCATTCCATGTACAATAATTCGTCATATTCATCTTCGTCGGAGAAAAGTACTTCATTTGGTTGTAATGTTAACTCTTCCTTCCTTTTCTGCTTATATTCAGAAATTCTTCTTAAATCATCTTCTTTCCTCTTCCGCTTTTTAGTTTGTCTTCCGTGCTCAGGTAGATCTGGTAATCCAGTTTGACTGTCCAACAGATCCAACCTTCTCTCTTTGACTCTTAATAATCCCTAGTTCTTTGACAGGGAACTTCATATACTTAAAACAAGAGCGGGAGATGTGCACTTCATGTTTACAGTCAGCACCACCTGGACATGGACCCTCAAATTCTGAACATAGCTTAATCTCACACTTGAAATTGAAGATGTCAAAGAGCTTGTCTAACGTTGCTATGAAAGCCTCTTTTACTTCCAGTTTTTTTCTGCCAAGTGATATGTATTTGGCCTTTTTCCAGTTTTCTTCTGTCTTGTTCAGGACTGTGACAGTTTGCTGCGAATTTTACATGAAACGTGAAAATAACAAGAATTTGAAGTAGCTATTTACCAAGCATACCAATGAATTTGCCATTTCTTGTTAATATAATTATGAACAGCTAACCAAAACACAAATTTTTGCTCTATGTTTGCACATGTTCTAAATTAATTCAAATTGAGCGCCTTAAGTGTAGTCAAATCTCGCATTCTTAATTATTTCATATAAATAAACTAAAACTAGAGCTGAATTTTAGACTAGCCCTTAAAAAATATATTTTAGTAAACTACATAATAAATGGGCCAGTTAACAATGATACATTCCGTTACATCAAAATTATCAATGCATAGCCTGCTGAGAAGGCATGTACATTTCTAACGTTGATCCACTGCATATTCCTCAAAAGTAAATAGTTAAATCATTTTACAAAGACAAAAAAGTTTCCATTTTTTTAAAGGCTTCATATCCTACCTTGACACTTATGAGGCGCTAAAATTGTTCTTTCATCGCGGAAGAAATAGAACAAAGCCTAGGAAATATCTTTGCCAATTAGGACGTAAAGCTGAGGTGGTGATACCAAAGCCAAAGCTTGAATTGTTTAAGAAAACATATTGGTTTCCTAGAATCAAAACTGTTTCCACTTATTCCGAGAGAAATAACTGTATAAACCAGAGTTGGAATTTTTTTGAAGAGTAAAAAATGTGGTTATTATCTATGTCGAATGTTAAGCACCCAATACAACGCCTGTGTGATTTGATCTGGTTTGTATTGTCAAAGAACTGATGGCAAAATATGCTATGTAAGTAAATGTGCACATAAAAAGATAATAACATTATGCTAGTCTTCAAAAAAGTATTTTTGTTTTGCAGTTTTTCAGAATTTTTGTGCCAACCATTAGCCCACTGTCTCAAATTTACGTTGAACAAAGACAGGTTTATATTCTGTTGACCATATATCCCACCGTAAATGGTATATGTATTGCGTTTAGCGTATAATTTACTATTCAGTATACGTTGATGTGACACGCATTTACACGTCAATTGGGTGGAGTTTCATTACTTTATTTTTCACTCTTCCCTTTTGGAATCCCAGGTGGAATCAAGATTCCCGCCGTTTGGAGAGCGTCGCCACTGGGTCGGTGTGAGACGCCGAGCGAAGAGGTCGCTCCGGAGGGTGAAGAAGGGGAGGAGGATGCAAAGAAGAGGTTGCCGCCCCTGCCGCCTCTCAACACCTTTCCCGTGGCCTTCCTATCTCACGGACTGGGTGCCTGCAGATACTCGTACTCCACCATCTGCCTGGAGATGGCCTCGAGGGGATTCGTCGTGGTGGCCGTCGAACACAGGTTTCATTCGTACACTTTTCCAACAACTCTTTTAAAAGTTACAGGTCTCGAGACAGTCATTGCCATAATTCAAACCGTAAATGGGTCACCACTAACTTATAAGAACACCATAACATAAATAAAATGTCACGGAACAATCTTCATCATAGGCCTATAAGTCAATGATTCCTATCTTTTTATGCCCTACAACCTAAAACATTTCAATATATTCCCGCACCCCTTAAAGTAATAATTTATGCGAGAAATAAACTAAAGCCGACCAATAAAATTTGTGTAAACAAAATTTAAGGGTGTATGATAAAAAATATAAAGTATGGAAAATAAAAATATCATATAAAATGGATATAGCCTACAAAAAATACCGTTAACACAAACAATAAAAACTGACGTGTCTCCTCGCACGCCGTGGGTTTGTGAACCGTTGGAGATAATTCCGATCAGGTAACTATGGAGTCAAGAGGGACAATCACGAAGGGTGCGAGGTTTTGGCGTGTTTAAACTTCTAGTAAAAATCGTACGCAACCTTCACAATCGAGTATTTCTCGCTGGGCTTTTGTCGATGGATTTGAATATCGCGGTAGAGATGTAATGAACATCATCATCTTTGGTCGTTCAACCTTATGATTGGTTGACTACAGCCCTCCACCCTTCCCTATCTGATGCTTGTTCCCTTACCTCCTGGCATCTCTTCCTATGTAGTTTCATCTTAATTTGGTCCATGAACTGATTCCTGGGTCTTTCTCTGGAGACTTTTCCCTCAATTTTTCCTTCAATTATGTTCTTCACAAACCCATTCAGGGTGTGTCCAATCCATTTTGTTCTTCTTTTCTGTATGGTCCTTTCCTTTCCTGATCCTCTGTACACTTCATAATTTCTTATTTTGTCCGTCCATTTTATCTTAAGTATCCTCCTCCAGGGCCAGATTTCGAAGGCTTCTAGTCTTTTCTGATTAGATTTTCCAAAGGTCCATGCTTCCGATCCATCGAGTGCTACCCTCCACACGAATGTTTTCACAATCTGTTTCTTGTTTTGTAGTCCTATCTTCTTTGAACACAGCAGTTGTCTTTTTTCCATGAACGTCTTCTCAGGTTGGGCTATTCTTCGCTTGATGTCCGTTGTACTTCTTCCTTCCCACGTGATGGTACTCTTCAGGCCGCTTTACACGGCACATTTTATTGTACAAACGATTGTATCATAGAATTTACAAGAACTGAATGGAAATAGAGCAGGTTCTATTTCCTCTTAAGTCATTCAGACAATCATACAATTTGCACCTTATAACGGTACAATTTTCCTCATGCAAGAATTCATACATTCGTTTGTACAATAAAATGAACCGTGTAAAGCGGCCTTTCCGAGATAGGTGAAATAATCCAATTATTCTACTTTCTTTCCTCTCAGTTTGATTTCTACATTCAATTTTAGCAGTAATAAACATATTCAACTCTAAAGTTATCATCTGAGGGGTATAAACTTGCTGAAATCTCGAACCGTTCGTTGTAGTTCCACATGACTCCCTAGTTACCTGATCGGGATTACCTCGAATGGTTTAAACACAAACTCCCATGGAATGCAATCTTGCAATCACACAAAGGGTGTCATCACCCCTTAGGAGTGCGTTGCAAGCCCTGTTTTACGCATTTTACTTTTAATATGGTATAAAATCTATATTCTTTTCCTACCTCTTCTACATTAACTCAAATTCTCCATTACACTCTTCAATCCCTCCAAGTCAAAATACGCCCATGTTTCCTTAACTCCGCCACCGACTTACTTATTCGTCCCTACCATCGCAGAAACGTCCTTGCTTGCGTTAATCGTCTTTTAACTAATTGTCCCCATTTTGCTACTCAATTATAGCATATGAATCAATTCTCCACCCATTCTCTATCCATCAGGAGTAAGTTTACATGGATCGCTACCGATAAATTTTTTAAAAATTCATTTCTATTTGTGATTACAAGGAGTAAAAAAGATACTAAAATCTGTCAATATAAAAGATACAAAACACTCGAGCACGTCCATATCATAACTGAAAAACTGAAGTCATAAAAATCCGCCAAATAAGAGAGTGGAGGAAGTTTGTGCATTTGACAGTTAAAGAAAATTTTCACTATCAAACTCACCATTGGTATATTTACAAACTTTTTCGTCCATACATTTCAATACTTGTGTGAATCACGCATCTGAGTCACGCTACCCTGATAAACGAATTGCTAACTGCTGATGTTTTCACACAAAATACACAAGTGTTTACTCTTTTCCTTTATATGGTTAAGAGGTTGGACAAAACATATGCTTCTTTCTGGATGCAATAATATCATGATGACTAGGGTAAAATAATGGTCCACTACTCAGTTTTTTACGGCCTACTCTTCAATCTATATTTTCCATTGGCCCTTGCCGTAGAAATTAATTATTTGAGTAGAGCCAAAACAGTTTGAATATAAGTAATCTACTTAAATTATATTTAAGAGAACATTTACTAGATATCTACTTCACTTCAAATAAAGAATAAAAGGATTGCAAAAGCTCCTTTAATATCATGAAACGATTTACACGCATAATGACAAATTACTTAATACCCACAATGACTACATGTGTATCATAATTCACGAAGAGGCCGGATAGAAAAATGTACCCACAAAAATATAATAAAAATTATACCATGCATTATTCATCAATCTCCACGCTACTATGTACTGACACTAATTATATTCCCAGCAAAATGCTTAATTGAGGAAGAGATTAACGAATAACGAAGAGCAAAATAATACATGATTGATATTTTACCAAATAGGGATCACACAGCTTGCTCAACGTATTACCTGGTACCCCAAGAATCTGGAGAAATGAGGAGAGAGCGCTTGGAATTTTGGAAGCTTGAGAAGAAAGAATATACCTTGAGAAACAGACAGGTAAGCACCCAAATTTTACGTCAACTTGCTCATTTTGTCAAAGGATAGTCTCTGAATGGAATGAATATGGGAAAATATTTAATACAGACGCAAGAAAAAAGTGGAAAGTCAAGAAATTTTATTTGGCAGTTGTACTGATGAAGGGAAAAGTTTTACTTAAAAATATGGAAACACGTAAATAACCACCAACAGAGCGAATAAAAATATTTCCCAAGTCAGTTATAACAAACATATTGTTCAAAGTATGTTTTTTCAAAATGTATGCATTTTTTACTGTTTAAATTGCTCGGATATAATTTTCATGGGTTATCCATTATAAGAAAATTTTCTATAAATCTTACAATTTTACACTGCTGGCAACTAAAACGTCTCCAAAACCCCATAACAACGTTAAGAAAACCTTTACCTTTGATATTTTTCTCGAAAAAATTATAAAAAAAATTACTATTTGAACATGGTATTTAACAAATAAATTCAAGCAATAGTCTTGATATATTCTCAAAACTATTGAGTCTCTTAATGGAACACATATCCAATAATGAATTCATTAAGTTATATACCAGCTGAAAATGCAGTGTGAATTGAATGGATAAAAAACGAGCTCATGGCGACAAACTATAGTGTTCAATGATAATTATTTCATTCAAATCACTTTTCACATGGTACTCCCAAGGCCCATTTGAGAAGCGCCGAGATTCGACGAGCCGTGGACCTCATGGAAGACATCAACGAAGGCAGGCATGTCCACAACCTCCTAGACCCAACATTTCCGCTCCAAGATTTCGAGGTGAGTCTTGCCTAATCCCCTAATTAAATAAACTGAGATGATGAGGCTTCTAATTGAAATCGGCAAATATTATTGTCAAAAGAGTATGATAAAATGGCGTCCATTACAGAACCTCTCGTCCTGGGTTTTGAGGAGAATTCCTTCAGAGGGATGTCCTCCATCACCAACGTGGAAAAGGCGAGATTATTGTAACCTCATCTGAGGTGCTCTTCCTCCGAAACACCTCTTGACATGACAAGCCACTTATGTATCATCTGTTTTGCTGAAAATTTCGATGTCGCATGTTAGTTATACTCTGGAATGCATGAGTGAACGGTTTCCAAATTACCCTTGACGAAGAATTATTTAGTTGAGCATTACAGCTAATGTTTTTAGCAGTCGTGCAACATATTCACAGTTTTGCTTATTTGGAGAATTTAAATAAAGTCTACATCATAGGTATTCAACCGTACAAATTGTAGGGCCTGCACATGATTTTTCCAACCAAAGGACCTTTAACAACCCTTTCCAACGCTCAAAAATTGGTGACATGAAACTTTTTTCCAGATATAAACTACTTTAAAACTCTTCACGTCTCTCACCATTTTTTTTATCCAATCCAATATTTCTACCAGCCCCTCCTCTTCTGACGCTTAACTAATATTCTTCACCCAATCACAGTATTCAATATGTTGTACACCCTCAATATTCCACCCATACACTACACCCTGACAGTAAATTAGATTATAGAACCCCAAGTGGCTAGTAATTTTACACGATTGTGCATCAATTAGCGTCTCTGTTTAGAATTTCAAAGAGACGGTTACAATCAATTCCTCAATATTAAAAAATTGAAGAGGCAAGCATTTAGCGCAAAAGAGTTTCTACCCATGACAATTTAGGAGTTGCAAGAATGAGAGCATAGCCAATTTAAACCGATGCTTGACCGAAAATCGCAAATACTGAGAATAAATTTGTCATGTGCGGCCGATACGAGCCCATAAAAAATGACTTGCATGAAGAAACCTCATTCGATAAATAATGAAGCCAGTGGGTACATTATCAACTTACTGTGACCCTTGATTTCTTCACGCGGACACGGCGGCACGCTGAAGCACCAAACATTCACTGAGAGATAGTCGACAATGGTGAATCATAATGTCAGCATTACGAAACACTAGGCTCTGTACTGGCAATTTCATAACTTAATAACATCTAGGGGTTTTTCACAGTGCAAATTACTATTACGACTCACCCTCGGCCCTAAAATTAACCCTCAATGGACGAGCGAGTCAAATTTGTTACGTTTCAAAATCATTGAAATATCTGCTTTCTAAGAGGCTTTTACATTCAGTTGCTGCGCTAGACAGATTGTAACGCTTCGGATAAAGTGCGTAGAAAGTTGTGTCTCTTTCGGGGGTGTCGAACAATTTGAATAGATGAATGTGTGACACTATTCGCTGACGATGGCGTGCCTGGCGGAGTCCTGAAATAAAAAGTTTCAGCTGTCATGTGAAGAACAAATTGGGAAAGTTTAAAAAAGGTAATTTATGATGGTAATGTTGAAGTACCTATATTGTGTAAATAATATTATGTAAAGTATTACTTGAAATCAAATATATATATATATAACACAAATTCGTCACATTTCAAAATTTATGTTATTTTCAAATAAATTGCAATTTAAAAAAAAATTCTTGAATAGCCCTTTAAAAAAACTAATATATTTTTTCATGCTGATGTTTCATAATTCCGTCCATAGAGGGTTAAGAGAAGAACGTGTATGAAACATGTCGCGGCCGATAAGCGCATTAATTCGACTTAAGATAGTCGAACATCCAAGCCAAAATCGCAGAATTAATTCACAGAGCTGGGATTTCAGTTCAGAGCAATCCTTGAACAGTAGTAGCGAAGAAATGTTTGAATTCATATAATTTGGCACGCTAACAAGTTGAGATGTGGGGCAAAACTCAGTGACTGTGAGCATAAATATATTTTCATATTATTGCAATATAATAATGTATTCATACTTTTACTCAACTTGATGGGATTTCAGACAACACGGAAAACGCTGGAGATTATCTGAGCGAGGAAATATAAAAATTTTATTGCAAAATTTTGACAGATTTAAGGAGAGAAGGCAATCTGTTGCGATCAACGTCATTGAGTCACGATGATAAACAACCTAGCTAGGCTTACTAGTAAGTAAATATTGTATCTATATCTACTGTATCAATCAACTCTATTTTGTTGATGAAATACCGAAGCTATGTGAGTAACATGAATATCCATTGTCAAATGAAATTCTTAATAGTGTTTGTGAACTTTGCATTATCGTATCCTATTACATGTCCTCAAAGAACATTCGTTATTTGCGTTTCATTGGACTTGAACATATTATGAACGGTAAATGCGTGCGTCTGAATAGTATCGTATATCTGTACCAATGTGATGGGGTCAAAACTTATGTATGTTGATTGAGAAAAAGGAAATTGATCGCAACTGTCGTTTTCTATGTGTTTCTTCTTCAAAATTTATTATTATTCGTCCTTATAAGTTCGCATTGAATGCTAAATCCTTCGCATAAAAATCTAAGGCTACCTGAGGAACTCAAACACAACGCACATCAACACTAGTGACCTCTACAATTATGTTTCGTATTAAAAATTTATTATTTTTCGCCACTATAAAGCCGCATTGAAAACTAAAGCCTTTGTATAAAAAATTATGGCTACCTGAGAAACTCAAACATAACGTACATCAACACTAGTGGCTTCTGCAAGTTAGATGCTCAAAAAACATAAGATGGCATCGCTTGTAATCTTAGCGCCACGTAATCCAATGGGGAATCTTTTTTCCACTTTCAGGGAAGACTAGACTTTTCCCAGGCTGTGATTATTGGACACTCCTTTGGCGGCGCCACCACTCTGCTCTCGCTGGCGAAGGAACCTCGACTCAGGTAATGCAGCGCCATTCTTGTTTGCGGCGGCGGCGGCGGAAACCTCTTTTGCCGAAGAGGTTTCTCATGAGGGAGATTTAAATGGATGTAAAACGGAGCAACTGTTCCGTTGGATTTTCAAATATGAATTCACAATTCTCATCTGATGGAATTCTCACACAGTGAGCATAAACTACTCTAAAGGATAACAAAATTCATCCAACAAGAATACTAATCTCTTCTGACTTCTTATATTTCAATAAAAATGTTCCCTCATCTATTTCACAACTTTGCCCTATGTTATAAATGCCTAACCTCTGAAATTCCAATAATTATTTACTTTATTCCAGGGTAATAATACACTTTTTAACTAAGTTAATCGTAAAATTATCATTAGGGTTTTCAAGAACATGCTAAACCTTTTATTTTCTAATGTGCACTATTTTAAAATAGGTAGGTTGATTACAAAAAAATGAATGAGAATTATGAGCATATTGTGATATTAGTTCGCCAGCACTTGCAACAATCAGAATAGACGAAGGAAGAGAGTACCCACGATACTTAAGTACTTCGCAATAAAAGATTATAAAAATTTTTATTGGATATTGTGCACAATTTTTCCTAGACATTTACGAAAACTACATGTTTTTAAGGAAATCATATCCTGTTTGAATTTTGCTGGATAAATCGTGCCAATGTTTTAGGCTAATAATTTTTACGTTTTCGGTGTATTGACGGCATAACTGATCTAGTTTAGGAATGAATCACTTCGTAATCTTCCCCACTGATTTTAGTACAGAGGACCAGTTGCGATGTGACAACATTAACATCAGAATTCGAATATCTTGGAATTCTTTTGAAAGTATATGGCATTTGTCTAGTATTCGAATTCTGATGATGATATTTTAATATCGAAATTGGTCAGTTATGTGAAAAACAGCTCGGAGGATTACCAAGTTATGCATTCTTTAACTATGTCGCGATGCCACGAAGTTAATTCATCACAATGTTAATTCGCCTTCCATTACGTTAATATATAACAGGCTCATTAAATATCGTTGGATGCGCATTCTAATGGCTTTATCTGCCTCTAGTTCGTTTGCCGCAGAGAAATAAAATGAGGCTTAATATTTGATTTATTAACGGTGATTTCGAGTTTAGTTCTGCCTACACATTTGTTACTTCGATCTATTGTGGAATATTGATTTTAATATCTTTTTGTAGTCCAATCAGTTACTTATGGAAATAAGAACATATTTAAGATGAAAAAAGTGATTTGCTACTTCAAATAGCGCCACATATTAATATTTTTGGAGCATTTGAGAAGAAGTTACATACGTTATTGACTTTTATTAATACACTCATTATCATAATGATTCCCTGATCGAAGTATAAAATATGGAAATAACTCATTTAGTGACATTAGAACACGCTCATAAGGGGCCGTTCAAGTATTACGTAAACGATTTATGCCATTTTTGACCTCACCACCTCCCCTTTGCAAGAAAATGTAAGCTTTTCCCAACCCCCTCCCTCTCAGTCTTACGTGATACGTTAGATATTTGAATCTACTCTTCGTTAAATGCTCGCTTTGGTTAAGCATGGAGGCAATGTAGCTAGCCAGTTAGGCGACAGAATAGGAGCATTGGTGTAGCAGTGAGATCACGGAAAATACGACATTGACGAGCGGGTGCTCCATGTCACTGCTGAATTTCATTCGGAAACGATACAACGTTTTAAGACGGAAAAAAATCTTACGTATATTGGTTCCAGACCCCCTGCCCTCCCTCTTCATAAGACAAGTAATATGAACCTTATACCCTCACCCACAAAAACGTCTTACGTAATACTTGAATGGCTCCTAAGGTAAAGGAAAGGAAAAGGCATTGGAGACTCAAATGATTGACACAGGTGAACAATTACAAAAAATAATTTTCAAGCCCGAGCTCTTTAGTTTTGCCTCGGAGGGCCTCTTTCTTGGATTTTTCTCCCTTTACGTATTTAAAAACAGTTATTCCACAAGCTGCAATAATTTTCTGACGATACCTTCAACGCTTGCAGGATTGGAATCGCTCTGGACGCCTGGATGTATCCGGTGAAGCGGGTGGCGGACCTACCGCTGCGTTTATCCACGCAACCCATCCTGTTCATTAACATGCAGTACTTCCAGAAGAGACACAACCTGGATGAAATGCGTCGCCTGCTTGATGTGGCAACAGAGGTCGTCCCTGAAGGAACTCCTAGTCCAGAAAGAAGAGTCGTCACCATACGGTCGGTTGATAAACAAATGACGTGCCTCAAAAATATACTAGATTAAAAACTTTTCTGCATGCTATAATTAGAATTGTTTGCCTGCGGTCCCCAACCTTTCTGGAAAGCTCGGACAGGCACGGCGTAGGGTCTGGAATACTGGCTTCTCCTACTGAGGAAACCTAATTCGAAACCCGGAATTTTTCATTTTTCATTGAATTCCGGATCCTATGTGGAGGGCAGTTCAACTACAGTCGGTACAATGAATAACAGTCATTGCAATTTTACACTTACACAAAATTAAATTCGACCATAGTTGCGATGTAGTTCATCATCATCTAGATTATCACCTGATGATGACGATGTAGTACATCGAAACAATGGTCGAATTAAATTTTGTTTAGGTGGAAAATTGCCATTTCTGTTATTCATCATGATGGAATTCCACCATATCTGATACTTCTCCTTTTGTACAGTCGCTCATCGATTGGGTCGCTCAACCATCGCCTCCTTTGTGCCTTCCGTTTATAGTACGCTACTTCTGACGCCAGGTTTCTTTCCACTCTTTCTCCATCATACCAATAATTATAACTATACTTACCACCTACTACCTCTCCTTGACGCGTAGACGACCCCTATTTCAGTCGTCAACTTTAAATTGCCAAAAAAACGTGCCACTTTCTCAGGCGGGGAATTCTTTCGGGAGTATTTTTCTATGCGGAACCCTGAATCCAATCTTAAATCCAAAAATTTCTTTCTTTCATTCATGTCCTTCTTCCTTCCCTTCTAATGATTCCTTTTTATTTCTCATTTTAAATTGTTGGAGTAAGCTGGCTAATGTCGCTGTATTAGGGTTGAAAAAGTGAAAAAAATATTTTAATTCGACCAAAAATGTTTTCAAAACTTCTAAAGGTATTTGTCCATTGCCAATGCGATAATTTTTTGGATTGTAATGGTTCCGCGTAACACAGAATGATATACACTGCCTTTCAGCGCAAGAGTCATCGCAAAAATTACGGATGTCTTAACCAGACATGCATGGTGATACTCATTTACCTAAAAGAAAAAAAAGATACGCATCTGAGTCATCATCATTTGTTCACTTTTTTGTTTGATTTATTAAAGACACACAACCAATTATTTTTACCCTCTCTCCTTTACCCAATTCTCTGAGGTAGCCATTATCTGACTCACTCTTCAAATTCAATCAATCCTTTGGATTTCCCTGTGCATCATACCACACAGTAGTATAACAATGGCCTCAGGAGTGGTTTCGTACTGGGAACAATGACTTGTAACAATGACTGGGAATACTGACGCACATAGGAGAGGAGAATTTGTTGAATAACGACATATAGGTTTACGGAAATTAAATAATCTCAATCTAAGGAATAAGACTTGGTAATTTTGACGTTAAGAGGACAAGCTTAGTTCGAATTAAATAGTTTCCCTCGTAACTTATCCATTATAATAGCTAATACATTATCTAATTGACATATCGGCGATAAATATTGAAAAACATGTTAGATGTTAACATAAGCCTAAATAATTCCTCAACTTTTATCGAAATATCGGAACTTATTAAAGTTAACAACACCTCATTTTTTTGCCGAAGCTTTGCTAAATAGCAATAACTGACATATGAATATTGAGTACTGAGAAATTTGAGACAAATTCTCAATATTGAGAATTTATCAGTTGTTTTGCGCTCACTTCATCAAAATTACAGACCAATGAGTTTAAACACTAGCCAAGCGTTGGCAGAGCTTAGAAATGCATTTGATGGCCTCGTGGACCATCTTCTCCATGCAAGTAAAAGATCTGCACTTCAGCCAATGCCAAGGACGCAACCTCTTGATTGTTTATCTGTAGGTATGTAAGTTTCAGAAATTACCCTGCAATTCACGCCGAGATATGAATGCACATCTCTTCTAGACTATTGGCTCCGGCTAAAATACCCTTCACATTCAATCCCGCAACATATGTGTCCCGAGACTATGTCACCGAGACCGTATCTTTTTCTCTTTCCAGGCATGCGATACACGAGGACCAGTCCGACTCGGCGTACTTCATCGGCTGGCCGTTCGGCATCGTGGTGGGGCAGCAATCGGTGGCGCCTTCACCACTCGTCTCCTCCGTCAACACTCGCCTCATACTACAGTTCCTATCGAAACACGTCGGTGAGTTCACTTTGACTTCGGCCCCGGGATGGTTCACAAACCGACCCAAATGAATGTGAACAAAAGGAGCGAGAAGGCTCTTTATAACTACTAGCTGACCCGTGCGAATATTTCGCTCAGTATGCAGCTTCTTCCTGTTTCTTCCTGTTCGTCTACCTGTCGAATATTTCTCACAGTAGGCAGCTTCTTCCTGTTTCTTCCTTCTTTCTTCCTGTTCTTCTACCTGTTTCTTCCCATGGACGATTATATGTTATTTATGTTTGTGTTAAAGATACATAACGTAAACATAAACAGTAAATGGTCACACTGATTTCATGTAGAATGTAAACAATCTAACTAAACGATGTGTTTATAGATGACGCATCCTACAGTCTTTTAAGCACGTACCATAGCCTACATATTAAATGATTATATTGTCAACAGATGGCACTGTACCATTTTTTAACAAAAACTTTAATTTCAAATTTTTAACTAAAACTTTAATTTTAAACCATTTGTATATTTTTTGTCAATAGCGGGGAACATAAGCTTTAAAACGATGCTTGGATCATTAATTTTGATGAAGAATTATGGGAGTTATGGCGTTGCGACAAAAAAAACACCTTTAAGAAATAATATATATGATTATTCGGGAATACTTCAAACGATTTCCATATGATGTACTCAGTAAAGATACGAGCTTCATAAATAACTTTTAATATACTTGGGGTGCAAGAGATAAAATCAAGCATGCGGTTCCATAGCAAAATGGATGACGTCCATTTGATAATCCTAAATGGTTGAGTCTCATGAAGTTATAAAGCTCAGACATTTCCGAGAAGTTTTGAGGATAAATATGGCAACATGGGTAATACATAGTATCCGAGGATTTCCTTCAAGCTAAAGCATGCCTTGGAGAAATAGCTTTGAAAATGCGACATTTTAATTCGAACATTGAATTCTACGTTCCAGTGCATTCAAAATCCGTAAGCTCTTGACAGATTCGGGAAGTTGCCTTTAACTCACGGTATTTAAAGGCGGTTATAAGAATAAATAGTCTTTAAACTCGCAAGTCCTCCTGCTGACTTACATAATGCTTCTCTAAGGTGACTATAAATTCTGAATAATATACGCTAATCTGACAGTTTCATGGAAGGGTTAAAAAAAGAGCCAACGATGCGAACAGGTTTTGAATACAACGGCAAAGAATGTGATAATATAGCATGGTATTTTTCCGGATTGATATATATATATATATATATATATATATATATATATATATATATATATATATATATATATATATATATATATATCTCGGACTACAGATATCCAAACTATCGCCAGGTACATTATACACAGAAATGGCCTGTGTAAAACGACATGACGCCGCACGCTGGTTGAAGGGAGTATGGAATAATTTACCCATGCATTAGAAATCCAGTAACATTGCTTATATAATGGCCTTAATTGTTTATTGAATGAATTTTTTTCGGAAATGTATAAAATAAGAAATAGAAATAATTATTATCAAGAGCATATATACGGAATTCAAATGTTTTGCCCATTGACTGCCAACTTAACTGGGTCACTATTGATATAAAATTTGCACATTGAGTCTTTCTGCAACAATTCACGTATTATTCACCACTCTATTGCGTGGTTTTATGACGTCAAGTAAATGTAATGGCAAGGTGACGAAGTGTTGACGTTAAATCGATGTATATTGAGAGTTCAGCTTTTGTAAGTAACACCGCACATACATTGGTCATGCAATTCGTTATGCCGCCTAAGCTCTTAGAATTGATGTTTGTGAGTACTCTTTTTTATTGCGCGATTCGTGACATACATCTGCAACATTAATGATAGCAATTAAACACCACAACGATTTTTGCTGGTGGGTCTATTAATAGTCTGAAATTCTTGGATATGATATAAGTCTTCGCACATAATTTTCTTGGCCTCTCCCTTCTTGCCATTATGTTCAGAACTATATTTTTAAGTCTGACTAACGTTACCGCCGAATGACGTAGGGTATGCGCTACTATTATGATAACTTGAGCAGGCATTGCGTATTACTTTAGACTGCCGGTTAGTTGAAGAGGACTACGTCGATGGAAGAACTAGTAACTTCGATGGATTTGTTAAATTGAGAAAATATATAACAAGATACTATCGAACCGAAGCCAAGAGATGAAAATAAACGATGTGAAAAATTAAAGGGAAAAAACATGAAATAATGACATAGTAATACATGGCAAATTCAGGCGAAACTATTAAATTTTACCTCTTTCACCATATTTACAAACAAAAAGCAACTTTTTCTACTACATAACTCAATTATTTCTCAATTATTTTCCAGGCACAAACATAAAAGTTACATAATCCATAATGTAATTGCACAAAAGCTTAGAAGTTCCAGCATAATTGGAGGTATTTTAGGTAGCTTTTGGAACAAAGAACAAAAGTTGGGGATTGTGCATCGGATTTTTTACAAGGCCTTATTAAATAGATGGTGAAATTTATCCATTAAAGCCCTTAAAATTACCACTTACGTGAAAAACTCGCAGTCAACGGTCCAAAGATTTGTACATCAGTTTGCATCTTAAAAACCCTTGAAACCCAAAAGGGCAGGCTATTCTCACCCGGACGTTGATGAGCCTCAAGCGACGAATTCCGATTTTGGACACGCTTTTTTCGGCACCTACCCTCAATATGGAACCGGATCTGCCACGGGAATAGGATACTCTAGGATCAACGAACTAGAATTTAGAAACCGTCGCCGGAAATTTCACTTTTAATGCCCAATTAGATAAGGCACATGCCTCTTCACGCGTGCTTACTGCTCACTGCGGGAATGACCGGAAGTGGAAGATGTTATCGAATCAGACATCACTGACGCGGGCCGAGGCCTAGGGGATGTATGCGTCATCGACGTGAAAAATGATCCCGCTTGAAAAGTATGGGCCTTTTTCTCACCGCTACGCTGGGCCGATTACAAAAATGAGCACGCCGACACAAAATTAAAAATCATTGAGATCGTAGAGGCGCGGAAGAGTTAGCTGACTCTCAGTCAATAGGAACTAATTTTCATTAAAATATTCATTTATTACTAAGTCTTTACGTCAAAATGTACTGAATTCATGAGGTACGCCGCTCAGCCGAAGATACAGCTGAATTTTTGTAATAAAAATCTCTCAAAAGTCAACGAAAAACAAGGACTGTTGCTACCCAAAGTCCACCTGGCAAGTAAACTGTCAAGTACAGAAATAGTAACTAATTCAATCGTCGCCCAAAGACACTCTGATGAGGAAAATACGGAAAGTGAATTTGAACATTAAAAAAATTTCATGTAAAGTATTTCAAGTCCGCAAAAGTGGTTTCAAAACTGCAGCCTCGTTGAATGGTAATATATTTTCAGATAAAACGTCTGTCCGAGCCTAACTGAGGCAACTGAGATGATGTTACAGAAGAATTTCACCTCAATAAATGACATCTGAAAGCTTGTGCCATATACTTCTACGAAATATACCTCTTCAAGGAGTTGCTGAGAAAATACTTCTTCCAACTAGAAAATATATGTAAAAAAATGAGATGCTGATTTTCTAAGGTTCTAAATTTCTTCTTCATTCACCGTAATCCATTCACTACCCATTGCGGATTCCTAAAGCACGCCATCATCTTTGGTCGTTCAGTCCTAAGATTGGATGGATGCCATCCATTTATCCCAATCTACTGTTAGTTCTCTTACCTCCTGGGGGCTCTTCCTATTTACTTTCCTCCTCATTTGGTCATTGCATTTCTGCCTAGGTCTTTCTTTTGGAACTTTTCTCTCTAACTTCCTTCAGTTATTTTCTTCACATACCCAATATGCCTCAAGGCGTGCCGAATTCATTTGATTTTTATTTTCTGTATAGTGTTCCATATGGTCCTTTCCTCTTCTGCTCTTCTGTTTACTTCATCATTCACCACTTTGCACGTCAAGTTTTATCTTCAGCATCCTCCTCCAGCACCTGATTTCGAAAGCTTCAAGTCTATTTTAAAGCACCTACATAAATATTTTTTCAATAGCATTTCTTAAAGTATACAGAGGATGCATCCTTTCAACACCGTCCCTATTTTCGGATCATTCTTCAGACGCACGTAGAAATTTCACTGGCGGAAAGTCCACCTGGAATAGCAATCTATTCACGAACCTGACCCTTTCCGGGCCACGCAACCCAGTCTTCCTGATACTCAAGGCCTTTGTACAATGGACTTTAAACGGAAATAGACGTTAGACATTTGAGAAAATATTTGTTATACACCTAGTTCCCTTTAAACCCTTTCTAAAATTGCTTTTGGAATCAGTAAGCCTGAGTAACGTAGTGATCTGTGCATTGGCACAACAAGTCAAGGTTTTGTAGTCCTATTCCCGGTCCCTCAGGGCAATTTCAACGTTTTCTGCTCACTGGTTTTCGGAATATAAAATATTTTCATCCTTCATACGATGATGAAGTAGGGTAAGAGAGTGAGGAACGAAGTATGAGAGTGGATTGGGGAGGGGAAAGAGAGAAAGAATGGCCATTACAACTCGGAAAGCTCATTACTCGGACGCACGAGCAACAATTGCCTTATCCACCGGACTCTAGTTCTTCTCCCAAAGGGGTAAGGCCGTGAGAAACCTGGCGCAGTGGGCGAATGCAAATTCATTAGTTTCCTCAAGAGGGGGCGGCCGGAGAGGCCCCCGTCCCAGGCCCCTCCCCCTCTTTTGCCGCCTACCCCTACCCCAAATACTCCCCCATGAGAATTCGTGCCGAGTGGGAGGGGCAGTCGGCGATGAGTCCGCGGAACATAACGCTCAAAGGACTCCATCCATCTCAACGGGCCATTGAGATGGATGGAGTCCTTTTCCTCTTCCCGGCTTCTTCCTTGGAAAATTTTAAACGTGAACTCACTAGTCAATACAGCAACTAAATCCACCCTTTCGTTTGATCTACTCTAAAAGTACTATAAAGCGGAATTAATACACAAATCATTGGTACCAGTCGACGAAAAACTTTTTATGTATAAACATTGTTTCCAGTCATAGAAGCTGATTGCAGCGCAGTGGTAATCGAATTCGTAGGTTTGGACTTTTAGCAATGGAATGATTCGCAACTAACTAAAAATCTACAATTGATTGGCGCCCATTTTTTAAACTATTAAGTTCCCCGGTAGAAACTTGCGTAACCTCTATACAGAAGTGTTGAAGATGCAGATAACATGAAAAGAGGGCTGCACGCAGCAAAACCGGATTTTGTAGATGCTATGGCGTAATACTTTTGGAGTATGGTAGGTACAAACAGTGAACAGAATGAAAGAACGGGAGAGCAAAAAACAGAGACGGTACACAAAGTATAAAGGCAATTAACATGGTATGGACATACTATATTGAGAATTCCAACGAACAGACTTTCAAAATCGTGTTTTAATTTGATACCAGAAAAATTGGATGAAACTCAAGGAAGAAGGCCAAGAACTGGAAGGATATAGAGCGTGAAGAGGGCAATAGAAGTGAGAAAGTTCGGTGAAGACGATAGGCTGAGAAGAATAGTGTGAAGGCATGCGATAAACAACCACTCCGGCTGTGAATATATCGTTGTTTTCATTAAAATTCTCTGGAATATATTCACCACTTCTATCAATTTTTCCAAGGATATGTATTTTACGTTTTAAGGGAGAATGTATTTTCCCTTAGCTTCACCCGTTCTTGCCTTTCATCCGCGCATATTCAAGGTTTAATTTCTATAGGCTCGTTAATGGAGGAGGCTGACAATTGAAGCAGTTTGCGCTGATTTCACTAGCTGGTGGCCAGAGGTTCACTGGAGGAATTGATGAAAGGTGGCGCAATCTTTAGCGTCATCATTGGCTCTTTCTTCATGAAAGGCGCCAAGGGAACCACAATTTCATGTTCCACCTGACGGATGAGGTACCTTCAATATCAATATGCTCTTCAAGTACAAAACATTAATGGACCAAGAGCATAATAAATTATCCTCCATTTTCAGGATCCAAACCCAAACCCTTCGAGATGGGAAGTTATTACTCCACGCATCACACGAAACCGATTCCTAAATTTAAATCTACGAATCAAATGAGGCTGGGCAGGATTGTTATGATGTAATGAGACTAAGGGCACAATTTTCCATCGGCAACCAACATACACTCAAGGAAATCAGCATGCATCTCCTTCAGGTTCAAAGACTCTATCCATTTCCCCATATCTTCCCTCTCCCGCTTCGCCTCTCAGGGGAAGCGGCTGGCAGGCTAACCTCCCCGCGGCGCTCAGTTCCTCGCAAGAAGGGCAAGGTATTTCCAAGCACCGGCATAAAACGAAGAATTTGATTACAGGGGAGTCCGTCAGCGGCGTGCGAACTTAAAATAAAACGAAAAAGCATGCTAAGTGCGAGAATAAACTCGCGCACAATCTTGGCTATGGAAGAGAACATTCTTTTCAGTTATTGTGGCTTGAGCCAGATTTATCACCAATAAAATTCCATGAATACGGCCTCATTATTAAGAGAAAGATCAAATCTTTTTAATGAAGCCCTAATATTAATCTCTCACTGCTTTTCTCTTCAAGATCTTTGCCTAAAGCTGGTTGCTCTGTTGCAATGACTGCATCAGGAATGCTACATCAATTGTGATGGGATTTTGAGCGTATGGCGTCAAAAAATCAAGAAGAGCCTGAAAATTCATGTTTATTTAAATTAAGAAGATGTAGTATAAGTAATGGTTTGCAGTAATGAAGAACAATATGAACCCCCAATAATGAGAATTGGAGGAGAGAAGCTAGAAGTAATAGAGGAATTTGCCTACTTGGGAAGCAGAATAACAAGAATTGGTAGAAGCCAGAAAGAAATTGTAAGGAGTATACATCAGGCCAAAATTGCATTCTATCTTAGAAAGAACCTACTCACCAGCAAGAACATTAGTTTGGAAATAAGGAAACGGATGATGAAAGCATTTGTTTGGAGTGTGGCCCTATACGGGAGCGAAACATGGGTAATAAGAAAACAAGAGAGAAGGCGGCTAGAAGCCCTGGAGATGTGGCTCTACAGAAGGATGTTGAAGCTCATCTGGGAAGATAGAGTCACGAATAAAGAGGTACTTGAGAGAGTTCAAGAAACCAGATTCCTGTGGAGGTATATCCGAACAAGAAGAGACAAACTCGTAGGGCACATTCTAAGACACGACAATATCGTTTTAACAATAGCAGAAGGAGCTATAGAGGGAAGGAATCGCCGGGGACGACCAAGGATGTCATTCATGCAGAAGATTGTGAATGATATGGGTTGCACCACATACACAGAAATGAATAGAAAAGCAGACAGAAGAGAGGAATGGCGTACTGCTGCAAACCGACCCCAGGGTTGAACACTGAAGAAGAAGAAGTATAAGTAAACGTTTAGCATTGTTAACATTACAATACCTCCCTTCATGCTTTCATGCAAGCTTCAATTTTAAAATAATATCCCAAATTGGTACATATTGATATAAGAGGAGAAACAGGAGCACAGGTTAAAATTTTCACATAAAATTTCCAGGATGTCACTCTTTCAAGATGGAAATATTATGCTTCCACAAAGTCAGTTTCAGCACTCTTGCAATCGTTCAAATATGATGTCTATTATGAATAGAGAATGATCTCGCTATAAGTGCCTCGGGCTAATTCCGCCGACTTCGAATTTTAGATCTCTTGAGTAGTTTTGAATCAATCATGACAAACTGACTCCTATTCACAATGATCCACCAGATTGTCATACCCACGAATTGCGATATGACCAGGCCTGATTTATGAATGGACGGGTAAATCATAAACATGAACACGAAAGAAAATACTTCTTTTACTATGAGCAAATAAATAATCATTGTCATCATCAAAAAAGGTGATCAGTTTAAAGTTTAACCAGCTGATTCAACAGCCAAACGTTTCTCACGATCCCTTTTCTGTCCTCTGCACTCGAGAATTACAAGGACTGATTCATTCATAAACTCCGAGGCATTATTTTGCGAAACTCATCGCGGGCCGTTCTTGCCGGCAACACACAGCGCCCCTCTGGCGTGAAACGAGAAATATAATTACAGTGAAGTCCGTCGACAGTGTGTGAATTTAAAATAAAAGGAGATTGCACGCTAACGGCGAGAACAAACTCGCTGATCGTGGCTACGGAAGAGAACATTCTCTTCAGTCAAACTAGAGCTGCGGGCTAATTTTACAAATCGTCTGGGCAGTTAAGAATTATGAAAAGACTTGTTTCCCCCAGCCAAAGTGCTCCACGTATTGTTAGTTGTAATTTCTACGAGCCGCCGAATCCAGGCCGGCTGTTGGAGGAACAAGTGTGGTAAAACGTGATGCGTTCATGGCAGTAAATCTCGAGTCCCCAAGATATAACGCTGTGCATTTCACGCAAAGATTCTAATGCTCCGAGCACAAGTTTAAGCGGAATATTACTAAGTGACACCCATCAGTTCACTACTCCACTGCATCCAACCGCCAGACTAGAAATGTAAAAATGGAAACAATTGAAAGGAAGAATAACCCACTCATTTAAAAAATACTCTGCACAATTTCTTAGCTTCATTCCTTCGTGGGAGCTAAAATAATCACACGATTCTATGTGTTCTAAGCTGACCTTTTTCCATTTATAATGAATTATGCAAATTATTAGATGGTTTTTTCCAAGACCTTTACATAGTTTATATTATTTAGATCAATCTACACTCAGAATAAAGAAATAAAAATATTACTTAAATTTCCCACTATTTTTGCCGGTGAATATTCAGTTTGCTAGATAATTAGAGTGAACATTTTCACCAAAAGGAAGGATTTCTATCCAAAATCCTATTAAATTATGAGTATAAGGAAGTTTTAAGAAAATTATGTTACGATAATTGATAGCTAAAATGAATAGCACGATAGTAGCTTAAATGGTGAAGTACAAATTTCATTATCTGTCGTGCTGTAATGCATCAAGATTCTTCCCATATTTCAATAATTGTCAATTTACATTACTAAATAGAAAACACATCAATTTTTACAGTCACCATTACAAACTCATTCGGTTTTCAGTAAAGCTCGAGATATCCGTTTACAAAGCCAATTGACAAAACGAATTCGCTGGTTCACGGCATTTGAGATATCAGAGATATCATAGAAAGGACAAAAGGCGAGAGAACCATGTAGTCGGATTTCCTCTCCAGCCTCATGATCATTATTTAATGTTTAGCTCACGAGGCAACCTCGCCGTGGAGTACAAATCTGAGTTTTGCCCAAATACGCAAAAACTAACCATTAAGTTAATCAATTTTTAGTAATGCCGAAGAAATTTTATGTTTGTGAGAAAATAAAAAGTAAAAAATTTTTTTTGGTCATACCACTTTTTCAGAAAACTTATCTTTGACCTTGATGCTTCAGAAACAGGGAAAATCCCAATACACTCTCTCGTCAATACAATACAATGCCAATGAAGAAACGACGCATCTCAAGGTGGTACTATTTGAATAGCGTCACCTTGGCATCTCCTATTGGTCAGCTATTGTTTGCCAGAATTTTGCCTCAAATGAAAGTGGTAATGCTCTAATTATTCCGAGAAGTTCCATCAGCGGGACCTATTCTCATTACCTCAAAGGTTAAGGTTTTGAACCTCGCTCTGATATGGAGAGTCATGTTGGGCAGTATTCATCCCCCCCCTAGGGCCGTGCCGCGAACGAACCCCATCAAACCACGGTTGCAGCAATTTCACGGATATCCTCGATTTGAGCTTACGACTTGAAATTACTCAAACTGGGCGGAGTAACTTAAAATAACACACCCGCTGACACCGAAGTCTCGAAGGAAAAAAATCACAGCTGGAAGTTTTTTGGACGGATCGAAAAAATGGTGTCTAAACAGGGCAATGATCGCAAGAGGCTTCGGGCTCTTAAATTTTGGGCCAGAGGAATAAGTAGGTTTTCATACTCGCGGTCGTGCAGGACCTAAAAATCAATGGTTATTAGAGAAAGCGATCAGCATCTGAAGCGCGAATAAAAGGAGGTGAGTAGGATGGCAGAAAATCTTGCGAAAAAGAGGATTTCCAGGTTGGTACACTTATTCTCAAGGTAAGAAACATCGCTACTTCACTGAAGATAGGTAACCGACTTCAAAATCTTTAAGCTGGAAAATGGTAATTTTGAAGTAGAAGCATAGAGAAATTCTTCAGTTAAGGTGACCCATAACTGAGGATTAGCGAAACGTGTTGAGAGAGGTTTTTTTTGGAATGAAAAACGAGTGGAGACATGCTTTGTGTTCTTGTCAAAAGCCGCCGGGGACTCCTCATTTCGGCATCTCATTTTTAGAATGGAGTTCTATCTACGCCACGAAGCACTCAATACATACCAAACATCCAAATCGGTATCTATATTTTTGTGAAAATCTCCGTAGGTCAAAAATTATATCTCACCGTAATTACATACCACCCCATATAGCCGCTGTATAGGTAACCTAAGACCAAGCACAACCACGGTATAACCTAAGACAATCCCCTCAGTGGGGCTTAAACTATGACTTATGGATTGCCAAGCATAGGAATTTTTCAATCTGGCAACTACAGTTGGCACGGTGTTCGAACCAATATCCTCTAGCAGCAATACTTTGAATACCACTACAGGCAAATGTTCCTCTCTGGACGTTGACCGTCGACCATCGCAGTGACATACATCAACCGAAGGAGAGCTCTTTTGCAACAATTCGCTCAATGGCGCCGGGATGGTGCTACGCCTTCAACCAGCCTATCATGTTCTCAGGCAGGAAAAAGAGGTCTTACCGCCCATCCCCGGCCAAGGTTTACCGCGATGCCTAACCCTTCGGTATCCGAACGGGGGAGGAAAATACCACCACCTCACGCCGAGTCCATTACTTGGGAGTTGGAGGTATGGGAAACTAGAGATGGCCACTTCGGAGACGTGGGGAAAAAACATTAACAATGGGTTCAAAGGGAAGGGGGGCGAATGTGGGAGGACTAAGAAAGGGACTGAGGAGAGGCGAGGCAAGGGAGATGAGGAGTGGTGGGTGTCGAAGAACGTACCAGAAGAAGGTCATCTTTAGCTAAAAAATCAAGGGAAAAATGAATTCACTCAGCCCTGCGGCTACGCTCCTCATGTCATTTTTTTCCCCATGAACGACGAGAAAACCGCGGCCAATGAGACTTTTAATTAGATCTGTTGATAGAGAGTGTGGTTAGTCAGTTGATTGAATCAATAATCCTCCTACCCTTATCTGCTACCTAGTGCTACCAGCGCGCCCTGCATGCTTGAAGTGAAACTCTTGAATCTTTACGCAGATGTGTAGTTGTAAGATATATTAATGAAAACAGTCTTACATTGTAAGCATATCTGTGGTGTGGAGCAGGGGTTCCCAACCTTTTAGCAACTGCGTACCAATTGAAATTATTAGATGTTTTGGCGTACCAACAGTCCCATATTTTTTTAGAAACATATATTTACTGTCGGAAAAGTGCCCAATGGCTTGTATTATTTTAATTAAATTTCTGAGAGAACTTCATATTTAATTATTAATGCACTTGTATTTCGGTTTTTTCAACCCTTTATCAAGGCAACAATAAAAATGTATATAGATTTTTTTTTCAATTATTTCTTGCTAATTTTTATTTTAAAATATATAGAGATATATGTATATTAATACGCGTACCACCTGAAACATTTGATTTGATTAGATTTGTTGCGTATTCGGCGCGATTATCACAGCTTACGCAAAGTTGATATTTAAATATTTTTTTCAAATTTTTGACTCGGCATGACACCTTGACAATCGTTATCAAATATTATAGTGATTTGAAATGTGTTTATGGGTGTATACTTGAAAATTGAAAACGAAATTGCGTTATTATAAAATATATCTGATGTGCCATTAGGCCGCGTGTTAAAATATCAATGAATTAACACAAAAATAAATCTATTAAATGCCTTTTTTATGCTATCTCTAGACACTAGTAAGGGCACGCCTGCAAAGTTTGACGCAAAGTTGTACATAGCTCCAACCCCCTAAAACCTTCGTTTTGTTTCAATGGTCACTACGTCATGGGTTAAAAGATAGAATTATCCCATCAATGATAATTTTCATTTTCTGATTTTTCTATACTTCAGTGTCCTGGCTGATTAATAATCACGTTTCGGTGATGGAAACGTGAAAATTGTTTCAATTTTCTTTGCCCTCTCTCTGATTTCATTACCACAGTTTTGCGTATTTTTTTGTATTTATGTTTTGTATTTATACTTTGTATTAATTGCCCCAGGATGGCATATATTTTCAATTTATGTTCTAAGGTTCCCAGAACAATAATGTTGTTTCTATTTCAATCTATTCATATTTATTATAAAGCACCATAATTCTCCTTCCCTTTTCATCTTCAAAAAAATATTAATCGCCATCACCAACTTTAAAATCTGTAAGTGCCACAATTTTCCAACTCAACCTAATGGAAATATGGAGAAGTTATACTGTTTTTCGCGAAATCAAAACCGTTAAATAAAAGAACAGGATAGATGAGATCAAGCTGCCGCGGGAAAGCCTCGCCGACGCGAACATATCAGGCGCAGGCGTCCTCAGTCAAAACTTTGTGTGTGCCCTTAATGAGAGAAATCTCGATGAGTAACTTAAGCAGGTAGGCTGGTGTGGCCCAAGCGTGACAGGAGCCAGGTGTAAGTTGACGAAAAAAAACTAAACGAGGGGCATGAAATCGGTCGAATCCTGACCTATCCATTTGGCGCAAAAATGGGTTGATTCGCCAAACGTTCCACATTTCCTCTCTCTCCACAGTCGGAGTGCTCGCGTTTCAGTTTGCTCGCCACCGCATGGGCCCGGGCGATCCCCGTTCCCCCCTTAAAGAAGGATAGTGCTGGGTTGTGGGCGTGGGTGGGGAATAAGAGGGGGGGTGGGAAGTGGCCAGTGTGAGGGTGCTGCTGGAGGGTTTGGGGGGGGGAGGAGGGGTGGGGTTGGAGGGGAATTAGTAAAAGGGCGGGGAAGAGAGAGGGGAACAGGGAGGGGGCAGAAGGGAAAGATGGAGAAATTGAATGGGATCGTGGTCTTTTAATTATCTCTCCACGCACGGCTGCCCGTGACCGTGTAAATAATGTCTCCCTTCGCGGAGTAAGAACTCCCTCAGGTTTCCCATAATGGTGAATCCTACGCCCGCCCTTCCTCCGTCTGCATTTCAGCCCAGCGACGATTGAAACAGGTTGCTACGTTATGTATATCATTCCATAAATAATACGTCCTCTTTTCTACATTTTCAAGTCACACTGTGCCACACAAAAAATCTGTACTTGTATTAGTTTCCCACCTAGAAAATCCATCATCTAGAAAACTCATCTAGAAAATTCTTACTTATTTTAAGCCCGTGAAAAACGAATGTTAGTTTCATGTACTTTAACCAGCTCCAGTAATTGGTACCATTCGTGTTTTCTGCGTCTAGCCTGGGCGAATACAAGCATTCATCATTTTAATGTATACTTACTGCTAGTTGCTCGGTTTTTGACATGCTCCACCTCAATCATCCCATTTTTGGGTCATCGTTAAGCATTTGTGGTCGTTTCCATCTATTAAACCACTTAAAGTCTCAGCTGATCTCTACATACCTTCTCCCTCACTTCGTCTGGCTCATTATTTATACTAAAAGTGCACTCGATAGTACATTAGTGTACTTAGCTTCCCTTCTCTGTTCACGTTCCGTCGAAAGTCACATTTGATTTTTATTTAAGTTATTCGTAAATATACTCATGTCATTTTAGTTTCCAATGGTAGAGTACAGATATCATTTCGGTCAGCAATATTTTTTAAAATTAAGGTAACATGAATATCCTCCAGTATTGAATAAATATTCTCTCTTAGTGATAGTTAGACGAGAATGTTGGAAAAGCGCAGAAGAGGCAGGACTTTAACCCTTTATAGGGTACTGGGAAAATATTTTCCCACCATATCTGTAGGGAACGCTCTTTGGGATATATGTTTCCCATCTGCGGTAATGCACGTAGTTTGGTGATCCTAATGGATATGGCGTAGTGGTATGCATGAAAATATATAATATATCCAGCATCTTACTTGCCCAAGGATAGCCAAAATAGAAAAAGCAATATTTTGAGTCCCAGAGTTTTGTCCTATAAATGGTTAAGAGAGACTTTGAAATGCAGGAAATATGAGACTCGCAAGAGATGTTGAATGACCGACTAATAAGGTTTCACGAGTGGGATCGTAGAAGCATTTGCAAAAATAGTATGGTTTATTTTGAGGTTATACCAAATTATAATGGGATATTACAAGCCGTCAGAAGTTAGAAGGAATTGAGTTTTTTTAATGCCAAAGAAGTACAATCGCTATTAAACTTGTTGATAACATGGCGTGGACGGGTCAGTCACACAGAGAATAGCGATATTTGCCAAGGCGCATTAAAAAATCAGTTCTTAAAATAATTAATCAAGATCATTTATGAGAAAACTGAAGTTATGAGGTTTCCAAGGGTAAAGAAAGCTGAGGTGACCAATATAAATGGAATACACACTTTAGAGCAGTTTGAACAATTCTATTGAGTACTTTAGAAGCTCTCCAGAGGAAAATTGGGATGGTTGGGAAGATATATTGGAAGAAAACCTGCCTCTGCAGGGAGGCGTTCTCTGCTTGGAGAGAGATGGAGGCGGGGCCTTTTGTAAGAATGTGGAGACATCGCTGTCCAAGTGTCTAATGTGTAACATAGCATTTTATGATGCATAAACGTTGACTTCGAAGAAAGAGTATGAGAATAGGTTGAAGAAAGAAGACGAAGAAAGAGGACGAGAATAGGTTGAAGGAGTTTAATGTGTGATAGTGAAGAAGAATGAGGAAAATGGATTGGACGAAAGAAAAAAAACGAGTAAATACTCAACATAGTGGGGGTGGAGAGGAAACTCCAAGAGAAGATTACGATCGGCAGAATAGGTGGTTTGATCAGACAATGAGTGGGAGGGAGCTGAGAAATAAATGATCATAAGGAGAAGAGGACCTACAGTCGTCAAAGATTATTATAGGTATTTCAGTCCTATCTACCCTTGTCAATAGCTCACATTTAATTAAAATTCAACGACAGAATTCACATCAGGGGATAAGCAGAAGAGGATATACTAAGAATAATAAAGGTAAAAGGTAACTGTCTACAATCTCTATGTTATATGTCCTAGTGAATCTCATTACTTTTGTTTCATTATGATTTATCTTCATTTAGTATTTTCCGCACGAAATTTGGATTAAGTTAATGATCCCTTGGAATATTGACTAACCAAGGCCTGATCGTCCACAAATCTAACCGACTATCAGCCGGCTGGCTACCCTGATTCTCTTATCTAGTTCTTTCCATGCCTCTGTAAATAATGGTAAATATGTAAAATATAATTCTTGTACCATTTCCATTTTACCACATATAGTTCCAACGCAAAACTGAAGTACTTAAGTGACATAAGGTATAAGTATGTTTAAGTATGACTTGAAAACATTTTAAAGTGGGCTCTCATTAACCCGTCCAAAGCACTTCTATAACGGGTAGTCATTCTCGTAGAGAGAATATGATATGCATCAAGAGAACATTTTCCGCAAACCTTGGTAAAACCTAAGTGATTCCAACATAGTAACGTAATGCAGTTTCACCACTTGTTGTCCTCTAGAACGCAGAACTTACGAGTGACTCACGAATTCGGGGTGTCACATCTGTTGAGTTCCGTTCATTCGGATTTTTCCCGCGTTGATTCACTTTTATGGACAAATGTTTCGATTGCGTTAAAGCTAGCGTCATCGGTTCCTGAACCTGACCTGACATGGCCTGACAACACTAGCTGTAACGCAAGCGAAACTGTTGTCCATAAAAATGAATCAACTCGGGAAAAATCCGAATAAAGGAAACTCATCAAATCACCGCGGAAGCCTTTGCACCATCACATCTGAAGTTCATCGATGTTTCAATCTTATACCAATCCTCATTTCATAGCCTTAGGCCCGGTTTAATGATCTCTAGTCAAATATTTTCCTTATATGTGAATCGAATGTTATTCGATCTTCCATTGATAATGCCCACGTTAACTGACCAAAAGTAATAATATCCCATACCCAAGCTATTACATTAAATAAAGTAAACAAAAAGCTACGCCACCTTGTAGTTAACGCAAATAAGATAAACCTTGGAATATTTACCAGGTGAAAAACCCTAGAGACCTTCATCCAGCAGGTAATCCGGGAAAATCTATGATCTTTCATGCCTTGGCATACTATCATTGATAAAAACAACTTTGTTTCAATCCACAAAATTGTGTTTATTCGTAGTATCTATTCGTATTTACAGTAATTTTTTTGCATTGAAACAAAGCTGTTTTTATCATGGATATTACTCACTTCCACAAAGTGAAGCCGGAAACGATTACCTATCTTGGCATACTACTTTATTAACCGAATGAAAATTCGTCCGCAATGTTATTTCCGAAACATAACATACCACTTGGAGAATGGCTTATTGGAAAATAATTTAATAGTAACCAGTATGAAAAAGAGACAAGAATACTTGCGAGTTCGATTGGGTGTAAAGTAATTGCCAGCAAGTGTGAAAAAATCAAGGTAAATTTTGTTTTCCGTGATCTTTTCTGCAAATTTATTGAAGAGTTGGAAATCTGTTTGATATGTATATTTTGAAATCGATAAAAAAACAAACTGAGGGTTTTTCTTAACTATAATTAAAATTTATGTTAAGGAGTATACGCCATCCACACCAAATATGGTTTTTATCTAGTCTATGGAATAACTACATGAAAAAACAAAATCAAGTTTTCACGCGTAAATAAGACTCAGTCCAAATCGGAGAGACGACCAAATGAGGATGGAATTAAAATCACAGAAAACACATCAAATGAGTCTCGCTTCAATGATTGATCCATAAAAATAGTATTCTATTCGGTTAAACTATACACCGATTTTTTTAAATCCAGTATATGCAGTCATTTCCTATGTTACCCCACTCGTGGGAGAATCTGGAACTAAAAGTTGCGAATGAGAGATATTTTCGTTGCCAAGATATACAATTGATGTCACAAAGGTATCAACGTAGAGAAACCTAATCAGAGACAAAAAATAAACTCTTCTATATGTTACCCCTATGTCACTTAACGTGATAGAGGGTTAATCATTTCAAGCTACATAAAACGCGGGATAGGTAACAAAATGCTCTCGTATAGAGAGAACGTTGAATTGGTATATTTGGAATGCAATGCAAGGCTCTCCGAAGTATCGTGACCGACCCTAACTCAAAGAACAGGTCAGTCACGAGTAATATCTATCTGAAATCGAATGCACGCTCTGAAGTTAGGCGAACAAGCGAAAGAGCATATGCTTTTCGAATATGCAATATTCCGGTTCAATTTGCGCAAAGTAAGGTAAAAACTTGCTGAGTAATTTAAAATGCACTGAAGCAGAAACACCAACGCATTCGCTCTGAGGACGAGCACTCCCAAGGGGCAAATCTTGAAGAGAGAAAAGCTGCCTTATCAGAGTTAATGAGAGAACCAATGTCCGAGGGCTGTCAGCTAGTACATAAATCATGAAATGGGTCAATAACGGCAATCTCAAAACTTTAAAGACTGAACTGGTAATTACAGCCCATTTCAACCCCTCAAAAGGCAGAAAAGTAGATTGTTCAGACAAACAGCACATGGGCGAAACGTCTTATCACAACGAAGGTGACCGACAATTAGGAAGGGGGTGAATTACTGCAATAAAATAATGGGCAGCATTAAATACTTGGGAGGGCACACTGTCGACGGGCATTGATTAATGATTCTTCACTCCGCTGCGCACCACTCACACCACATAAATGAAATCCTCAAGTGGTGATTGGAACAAATTAACGGGAGCTATTTCGTATAGTATTTGAGAATCAAAAGAAAAATTAATCGGGAAATCATATCAAACAGGCACGTGGTTTAAAACTGGTTTACTCTTTATATCAGCATCATGACTTTTTCACCTTACTGTGAAAACGAGATTGTTTGCGGCGTATCACAAGCAGTGGATGGAGAAAGACTAAATTATACATTAAACGTAAATTTTCAGTCATTTCATTTTATCTCCATTTGCACCACCTAGCTATAAGTTTACCATGAAGTTCATAAAAACTTCAAATCCATTAGTGCTTAAAATTATGGCCCACGCTGGATTTGCATCAATTATGCGCATTTTATATTTGTAAGTTGGAGTGGGCGTGTCACAAAAACACTTTCTATACCTCATTAGACACCAAGTATTTGGTATCGCACTATTTAATTTTTTGATTCGGTGCACCTACTGTCTTTCATTATAATTTTCAAAAGAAATACCTGATATCTTCATCGTTCATCTTTCCTTCAAATCTTGGCCTCAAGAATTCTCTTTAAATCAAGACTTTTCCACCATTTACTCGCGTGCACACATCTGAATCCGCTGTCACCGCCGAATCTCTGCGCTATGATTAATTTTTCCGTTTAGTATTATATCTCATCGTTTATCTTCCTTTTAGCCCAATTTACCATCCCACCACTCAAATTACCCATAAAATACGTTATCTATGAAGGGAAACCACTTCAAAACGCTGTGTTCCTTTGCACTCAAAATATTTTTCTCATGGCGCATGGTTTTAGCGGTCAAATTAAACTCCTTTAATTCAATATAAAAGAAAGTATTAGTCACTTTGAAAAATGAAATGTAAATTTATGTATTTAAATCAATAATTATTCCGCAAAGCGTCTTCAATCTCAAAGTTTACATTGAACTGACAAAACAAAACGACACAAATAGTGATTGTAAAGTGAAAATTAAACGCCGAAGCGAAAAAAATTTCATAAGAATAACCGCATAAACTTGACCAAAAAGTTTAGCCTGGTTTCACACAAGAAAGAAACTTGAGATTTGGAGCACGATCCGCGAAAAAAAAAGTCCATATTTGGAGACGGGTTTAGAGCCACGTGGTTCAGACACGCGCGATCATCTGTTGATCTCAGCTCATGCCCACAGGTTGCGGTGAAAACGTGAAACAAAAGACGCATCACTGCGGGGGTTAAGAGGGTGCACCACCTGTGAGCTCGGTTCGTCCCACCTGAGATGCAAGGCGCACACACACATACTATGCTCTTTGACGAGCGTTATCGCTGTCCGTTCACCGCCATAATGGCCTCGCCTCATCTGCCGGGGTCCATCGCTTTAACCCCAGACTCCTTCCAGTACCGCGGGGCACCCGAGGAGTGGGGATCTAGAACAGCGATGCACCGCTGGCCCATTTCTCGATAGCAGACGCCGAAGGAGGCAAGAGGAAGGCGATCTTCAGAGCCCACTCATCTTCTCCGGGTGGAAATTCGAGGTTTCTTTCGCAAAAAAATATATAATCGACCGACTTCCGGTCGCTCCCATGTTTTTAAATTTCGATTTAGTTCCTCCGAACCAGATTGCACTTGAAATGCGGCGTTTTTTTCAGTCAACTTCTCCCAAATTTGATGAGAAAAAGGGTCAGAATTGACTGGAGGAGTTTGAGCGAAAAGGCAGTGCAATACTCAATGTTGGAGGAGAATTGAGTTAGCGAAAAAGAGGGTTTGCTAACAAAAGAGAGAACTGATGACAGCACCCCTGAGAAATGTTGCAAAAAAAGGCTCGAGTAGAGGATGATACTTCACGAGGCTTAGTGAGGAAGTGAAAACCCGATCTAGGGAGAGAAGATGAGTAAATGATGAGATTTGAGTGGTGAGATTTGCGGTGAGATTGGTTCATTGTACAATTAAGTCATTGCCAGTGACAGATTATGCGAGTTTTAGGGTGAAACGGAGAATATTACTTTAAATCCATATATTATCTCCAGAGCTAGCAGAAGCAACAAAATACGAGAGATAAACCGTCTAACAAATAGATTAAAAATATTTGTCACAACGTACCGCCGGTGATCACAATGAAAACAGTGCGAGGTGATCAGTTAAACCACATGTCACTTAATGTCCTATCCATTAATTCAATTCTCCCCCTTCTTCAGGGCTTGCGAAGACTAAGACAGTGACATGGGCGCGGAAGTGTCTAGCGTTGCGTTTTCATATTGGGCACAATGCGCCTCAACGCTTGGCATAATTTTCTCCTTCATGGATAATTTCATCAATAATTGACGTAACAAACTTTTTTTCAACGATAATGTTTTGCATACAACAACTAAATTAATTTACTTCCCGAAAAATTAATTAATTGAAATCCTGTAAGTAGTTAATCCTTTAAAATGGGCAAAATAATGGTTTTTTTCTCAGGCATATATCGAATGAATATCTTAAGTGTGTTCTGTTGTGAAAAACTACGATTTTTAGATTTTAAAAAGAGTTAATATTAAATGGGAATGCATTTTTTGCCATGATGGTGGCTCAAGTCTAATTCTACTGACCATTGAGGCCACCCAAAGCCCCCTTGTTTATATTGCTAATATATTCTATGCACAGAATGAGGGAGAAAAATATGTTCATCGCTTACTTAATACCATAAAGGACGAGAATGAATTGTAGTCCTTCACGGAGATGTCTATGAGTAGAACGGAGGAATGAAGATGAATGGAAAGAAAAGAAAGGTTTGGTGAGGTTTGCTATTGGAGGAATAATGGTGGATTCTGAAGGGAAAGAACAAGTGACTAGTCGATAAAAGAGATCAGAGGTGATGAGAGACTCGATAGGTAAGCAGGGAGGTGCAAGAAAATAATGACAGATATACTGGATGTAGTCACTATGGCAACAGTGAAATAACAAGTCTCACTAGGCGGACGGTATCGAAAACAAATTAAGAGGCCTTACTAGTACTAGTAGAGTACTAGAAGTATGTTTATTTATTGCTAATGTGTAATTGGATATACATGTTACTCTCGGATACTCCATTTTCTTAACTCCAATTTTCGAACATTATGGAGGTTTATCTGGTAATTGCTGCACCATTTTCTTTTCCGAACTGCCGATACTGATCTAATGATTTGATCTACATCAAAAAAATCCTCGCTATGGCCAACCGGGAGCAATTGAATGCTTATGCTCCCAGGACACTCATTGCTTTTTCCTATTTGGAGCAAAGAGTCATAGCTGTTTGCCATTGTGTCCCTCCCTCTACCATTCTTTCCCCAGCTTATCTTTCTTCTTCGTCCCAACACCCAAGCCCACATCAGCGTTTGATTTGTACACCCCAACACTCTTCCGAGAATGCTCATTTACGCCCAACTGGCAATATCACTCACACAATGGCTAACCATACTGACTGCACATTAGATTAAGTCAAGAATGCAGACGTTTTTATTGAGGATATTATGATGCAAGAGAATAAAACCTTAAAACCATCGCTAACCAGGGCGTGTTTAAATCTTTATCTCGATTGCGTCATTAATTTCTCAATGAAAATGAGTGCATCATTGGCTTAACACACCCTGATTGCGAGCACACTTTAAATGTTAATATCATAATTTTTCCCAAAATTTTGCCCAAAAAAGATCATTCACTGTGATCAAAAAAGGCATCTTTTGGTCACAACAATAATTTAAGAAAATAAATCTCCGTGAAGGCGAGAGTTTCAGGCGAAACTTGGTAGAAATACAACCTTAGATAACTTTTTTTTGTTTGCCGGACGATTCTGTTGGCCCGTATGTCCCTGGAATTCCGATAGGCCGTCTGTTGTAGGCCTGTCATCAGGTTTTCCAGGTACTTAACAGTCAGTAAATCAGTGTCTATGATTTAGCATGGTTTTCCCGGTTAGGGCGCCATATCAAATAGTGGGAAAACTGTCATATTTTCTAATTTTTCTAATTTAAAATTTCATAATGTTTCTCGCTTATTTTATAGCCATAATTGAATCTAAACTTTTTTCATTATTGCTTTAGTTCATTCCGGGGATATAAAACAGCAATTAAGTAGTACAATTATATATCTAAAAAATAAAAAAAAGAACTGGCAGCTAATATTTCTAGGTACATGTTTTACTTTCAAAATGAAATTAGGAGAAATAAGACATTTCAATGCAAAATGGTATACTTCACATCTGCGAAAAATAAAAATTTTAAAAAGTCATATAGACACGATTAATGGTTGTTGAAACTTAATGTTTTAAATATGCATTTAAAATCTAAGTTTTGACATAGAACGCTATTGTGAGAATGCAGTAACAGTACCCGTACGGTGCAGTAAGAGCGGCTGAATATCCCTTAGGAATTTTAACTCAATATTGATATCTCAAGCAGGTACATTGGTTGATTTCCTCGTGAACAGAGCAGAACGCTCATACATCTACACCAATCAACTAGGAGTGAATAGAGAATCAGGCAAAAACTTTCTATCGGCGCCGCAAAATGTATTTACGAAGCTGCGCATGAAGAACATCAAAAGGAAAAATCACAATAAGACGTAAAGACAGACTACATGAAACTTCTAATGATACGTGCACTCAGTCGGCATTTTCGATCCAGAATCATTCCACTCTCATTGTAACGTGCACTCATGCGATGGAAAGAGAGCAATACCGCCTCTCCCTTCAATGTTCCGCAAATACCCATCACACTCTCCAGCGAAGCAATAGGGGTCACGGGATCTACAGCCGTGGCATAAAAAATTCACGCTCCGCTAGCCCGCAGCTCTAAGGGCTAATCACTCGCTCGAACAGGTGATCTGTTTCCAAGAGTTGAAACGAATACTATAGTCCTTGTCACAATAGTATACGTTTGAAGAGCAATGTATTTAGAATCGAAAAACTGTTACCAACTCTACATTAGCAATTTGAGATATTTTCTGCGATGATCGACAGTGAACAATTTTGCTTAGTACTGATTCTTTTGTCATCATAGGCTGATTTTTTATTAGCATATCTTGTTATAAGCGGATAAGATTCCCATTTTTTGAGCTCCTAAAAGTGTGAAATGTTTACATAGAGTGCAGCGAGAAAGTTTCAGAACTCACTGCAAACCTTATCATTACTTCATTGGTCTTCATTTTGACGACCCTTATTCGTCTCCAGTACTTTATTCTTGGTCTTTCACGGCAATCTTATCATATAATCATGAATCCTCTTTCCATGGACTAGTGTGTCGAAAAATGTTCTCTATAGCGTTATATCTTCTTCTTATCAAAAAGCTCATAATGCATGTATTCTTAACAGCTCTCTGGCGTAATTCTTTGTTTGTCATTTCCTCATTCCATTTACACTATAATTTACAGCTGAGGACTAGAGACGTATATATTTTTGATTACTGACGTGTTGAAGATTCAGCGCCCTCTCTCGGTACGAAGGATAAAATATCAAGTTGGACGAAAGCTCAACATCCATTGTAACGACAAAAAGTCGTAATAAAATGTATAATGCTTAAATTTAATCGCGGCACTTATTTTTAGCCAGAGTGGACAATATTTATTGGACGTGCTCTACTGAAATAAATAGGAGGAATAGGAGGCGTATGACTCAGAGTGGAGAAAAGATGACTGAAACTGTCTTTTACTTAGATTAACGTTACGAGAGGCCATGCAACATGGTTTCGAAAAGAAGAAGGACAGCGAGGACAAGAGGGCTTCAAGATTTGGAGATAAAGAAAAAAAGGGAGGAAGGCAAATAAAGGAGAGAAATATTGTTTATGGAAGGGAGTAAAAAGGTTCGGTAAACTGGTTGGAAATAAAAAGGAATTATGATAAAGATATTAAAAATAAGCAAGGTCATTATATTTATATAGATGGAATTTTAATTAACCTGGAATCAAGCTGAGATCAAATAAATTTCAAAAAATAAATGAAAACATTTAACATATTTAGTAATTAATGTGGAATTAAGGATAAATAAACGAAACCTTTGTTAAGCTAATTTAACAGTTGTGTGAAGGCCGTCATTATTGAGCCAAATAGAAGAAATTCAACCGTTGAAATTGACTGCACCATTTTGACATTGGTGCAATCTATGTCGATAATCCCGGATTAAGGACTTCGTTTAGGCTTGACTGTTTACTTAAGTCGACATGTGAAATAATACATCTATGTTTGCTTCAATCACTGAAATTATGACATGATGAAAATAGGGGAAATAAAAGGGAATTATTATAGAGATATTAAAAAGGAGCGAGGTTCTTATATTTATAAAGAATCTTTACTAACCGGAGGAAATGGAAGACGTGAGTCGATATGATAGAAACGAAATAGGCGTTAATTTCACCATATAACGGGTTAAATAACACACCGCAGCGGGTGTTTTCTTTAGTTATAGCAGTAGGAAATCGAGATAACACTCATAATTGAAGATTTGTGATTATTTTTATAAGCTGACCATAACCTCTATTCAAAAAGAATGAGAAATGTTACAGGTTTCATCTTAGTAGCTAGATAAAACGCTAATGGATACTATTGAATGCCAAGCATGATACCGCACGTATTCAAGGAAATGCAATACATTTTTCATTTACAACTATATAAAATTAAAAATAACTCTGGTATACCTTGCCACTATCTATAAAATATTCTTCCTTGCTGTCTGTTTTTAAGGAAAAACTTTTTAATAATTACTATAAGCAGCATATATGCCAATAATTGGAATTTGTATCCAGTTATAGAATTGTGTTTCCATAATGATATGACAAATTATTGTTTGTGTGTTATCTCTCTGTGATTGATATAATATTTTCCATTTTTATACATTATATTTTCCATTGCATTTAGTGTTAATTATCTGTGACTGTGAATTGTTTTGTTTTTCATCGCTGTGAGATATTGGCCAGGTGTATATATATATCTATATATATACACCTGTCTGTTGATTTTATGTGTTCCTATCCACTTTCTTTCTACCTTTCTGTATAAACATTTATATGAGTATATCTATATCTATATCTATATCTATATATATATATATATATATATATATATATATATATATATATATATATATATATATATATATATATATATATACATATATATATATATATTTGATATTTATTTTTTTGCTCTTGTGGGGAAACCCAGAGCAGAATAAAACTTTTTCTATACTATTCTAAAATTTCCCATCATTTTTCTTTTCCAGATTCCGTGGATCTCGGGGAACATGAACGCTTCCTAGCCAAGTGGAAGTGGCTGCTCAAAGAAGGTCTCCCGGAGGAAGACAAAGGAGAGTGCTCGACCTCAGATTCAGGGAGCGAAGTGGGATCCACCGCCAGTTAGCACCCGTGAATGCCCACTGTCGCCCGTATTTCTATTATTGTTGTATGATAGCTAGCGTACGTTTTTATATATTGTATTTTTACACCGTTGAGTTATTAAAATAAAATACTTTTAAGAAAGCACGCTCGTCAGTTTTGGCCTTTTTTTCATATCAACTTGGGCGTCAGAGAGGGAACAATGCAGGAGTAGAATTCGTCATATCGCACAGCGATGGATCCCGAGACGTGCATATTGGTAAATACAGAGTAAGAAAGGCACCTGGACTTACCGAATTCTTCCTTCAAAATCCCAAATTTTGCTACCGGTAACTATCTATCCAAAACCGCGCCAGTTAGCTGTTAATCATCTTCCTTAACAACTACATTGGGATTTGCAATCATACTGTTAATGTGTGAAACAAATTCATATGTACGATCATTAACGACTAAAATCATGAGATAACATAAGCAATGTATACAGCGAAAGGTGTGAGATGTATGTGTCGGTAATTTTTTTGACTGCCAAACTTGTGGCTTGACCCTTTTTCATATCCGTCATATCCATACCTTATTCGAAATTTACATGCAAAAAAATTGTATTCTCCCGCAATACTTACTACGACTATGCTTTTCTCAAGTTAGCCATTGCAAGAAACAGAGAGAACGAAAGCACATGGGAAAGAATATATGAACGCAGAAGTGGTGTGAGAAGCAGCTATCCTTAAGTTGAATCCCAAATAGTCAGTTTAATCCCGTAGTCACATCTATCAAACGTCGCATGTAGAATTTATTCAATGAATTGGCGATTTTTTTGAGAGGTGAAAATATTATGGAAGTCATATATCAATAAAAGTTGGAGTTAAATGGCATTTTTAAAAAGTTAAATGTATTCAGTAATTAATGGGGCATTAAGGATCAAGTCACGAAACCTTGGTTAAGCGATTTTAATAGTCATACAAAAAGCCTTTATTATTGAGCCAAACGTTAGATGTTCAACTGTTAAAATGGATTACACCATTTTGACATTGGTGTGGTTGCCTCTAAATATAATCTGTATGCTTCAACGGCTTCTAAAACCAAATCCAAAAAAATAGCTAAAGGTTTGTAAAAAGGGTAGAGACGGTTGGATAAGTAATGAAAGCATTCTCACAACAGAGCATAAATTAATTACCACATGACGATTTTCAAGTACATGTTAGGGAGTACATATTGACCGACAACTTTTGAAAACGCGCCGGTAGCTAATTTGCAAATCGTACAAGAGTTTTTCGTGTATTTCATCATCTCTAATAATTTTCACATCCATAAATCTTAATTAAAACGATGGCCATTTTGTAAGCATCAATGTCACGTCGTGAATTTGAAATGTGATGAAACATTGAGTACAAATCAAACACTCAAAGTGAACATGAGTTTTCAACGTTAATTAGGCGAATAACAGATATTTTTTCTCTCAACCTCAAGACAGGTTTTAACGGGTTTTTACACTCCCAGAAGACAGGGGTTGCATATAAAATGTTAATGAATCTCCAAGCGCCGTCAAGTTTTTATCTCTTAAAAAAACTCAATACACCACCTAAAAAAGATCCGGACACATGGAAAGGAAAAGCCAGCGGCAACTTCCGTCGTATTTCTCCCACGGATAAAATGGCCGTCAGACTTATTTGGGACATGCAGGAAAAACAATGACAGAAGTTCATTGGTTAATCAGGTATGTCTATTGCTAATGGCAAAGTTTACCATAAATTGTATTAAAATCGAAATCGTATAGCTGCAATTTCTACAAAAATGGTCCTGGTAACTCATGCCTTGAAAACAGTTCTCATAAACGTTTATTAGGCATAGGGGCATTTTTTCGCTGAAAGTAGTTGATAAAATTTGAAAAAAATCTTAATATGTACGTATTTTAACTCATGAAATTTGAGAAACAAAATCACTTTAACTTTTAAGGTACATCTTATCGTGATCCACACAAGTTAGGCAATCGCGGGGGTTTGGTCAGTAACTGGCTAGATAGACAATGAATAGGTCTTGAGTTCTGATCCTGACTCAGGTATGAATGGTTTAGTTGACTGAATAGGTCATATGTCAGCTTAAGAAATATGAGGGTAACAAATCCCAAGTCAACCACTTCTATACTGATGCTCACCAAAAAGAACACCGTCGCTTAGTTTGGATGCAGTAGGATTAGCTGCAGTCGATTATAACAAATTCTGCCATTCATGTTTACATTTATACATGTATAAGACAATTAAAAGATACATAGGGTATTTATCCTTTTATTTGTTCCAAATATTTAGTTTATAGTTTATATGGTGACCATACGCTTATAGAATAATTCTATATTTTAGATTATAGAGGCCGGGGTCTACAGTAAAAATTGACCCCAGACGAGGAGAATTAGTGACAGTGACGCAAATTTGGGAATGCTCGCTACCGATTTTTTCTCTACAGTTCTCCACATTCTTCGGATCATTTGTATAAACTGGAGCTCTAAAAAAGGTAATTATATATATTACTGCTCAAAGTATCACTTTTTCTTGCAACATTGCGTT
Source organism: Ceriagrion tenellum (assembly GCA_963169105.1). Classification (NCBI taxonomy): domain Eukaryota; kingdom Metazoa; phylum Arthropoda; class Insecta; order Odonata; family Coenagrionidae; genus Ceriagrion; species Ceriagrion tenellum. The sequence continues at coordinate 27,513,321 of OY720639.1, forward strand.
TTATAAAGGAAAAAGTCAGCCAAAAACAGATGTGCAACATTGAGATGTTAAAATTAAAGTTAAAATTTTGACCCTTTCAGCTGTAAAAATTGACATCGTTCATCAATTTTTTGTTTTTTAAGGGGAACTTAAAATCTTCTGATTAAATCGGCTTACCTCTTGGCATACCTATTGAAAAGAGAAATTAGTATCCGCCGAGGTGGAAAAAATACTATGAAAAATCTATTACACACCGTGCGAAATAAAAAAGTTTCTAGTAGCAATTATTTTAGTCAGCTCATCAAAATTGGTTTTTCCTATAAAGCCCGGCGCAATTTAACCGAGGTCCACAAATTACGTCGGTGCCCCAAAGTCAACCACATATCAGCCGAAAGATTTTGCGAAGTCAGTAAATTAGACGTTTTCTGCTGCTTGCGCGATGATTTTGAGGAAGAGGGAGCGAAGTATCATTTTACTTAGAAATCAATGAATTTGGTCTCATTTTTAAGAAAAATATATCGTTCTTCCATTGACATCAAAAGTTTTACCCCTTATCACATTACTTTTGGAGATATTTGCCAAAAAATATCAGCCCTTATATATGGGAAATGGTACGTGTATGCACTCCAGAGAGACATTATTTACAAATTGAAGAATTTTTAACACTTTGATGTCGTCACAAAAACAACAATGTGTAGTTTGTGTTTTCTCAAATATTTTAAAAATTAATCACATTGTTACCGCAGGAAATTCTTTGGGATCACAATAAACTTACCGTTTTGATGGAGTTTTAAACGTACCTTGTGAAAAAAATGAGTCAAGTTAAAGATTTATTTAGATATTTTCATTTGATTACTTACAATTTCTGTCATATAAAACTATATTATTGCATCATTAATAATGCAATATTCAATTCGCGGGTCTCACAGCTGGTGAAATTAAAAAGTAAACATCGAATATGGTCTCTATTATGACTAGGAAACTATCTCGCTCGCACTACCTTAAGGTCACATACAGAAGCAGGTGAATTTTATGGCATCGAGAGGAATGCCAAGTCGCCGATTCAAATTTAAGAGAGATCCTTTTGAAGGTTGCAGCGGGATTGAAGCGTTCAAATCGATCTCTTTAATCAATCCGCCTCCGAATATCAACTCGTATAGTTCCCACGACCTCATGGCTTCCTTTTATCCCCTTCCTCTCACATCCTCCGTCCTTCGACGCCAACCCGTTCCTGTTTTCCGTTTCGAATCGGGAAACCCCGTTTCCGAGAGAAGTAAAGGCTTCATCCGCTCTTCTCCCCATCCCTCCGTCTTATCCGGGAGAGGAGAAATATACGATCGCCCCGAGGGTAAGAGGGAGAAAAACAAAATCCACGTAACATTGAGTGATTCACGAAGAACCTGTAGGAACCTACTCGATGAGATGGCTGGCGAGGTGATTTTAGCAGATTAAGGATGGACTGATTAGCTCAATCAGTCTATCCGTAATCAAAATCATTAATAGAAGCAAAACACACGCAGTTTTTCACAGAAAAATTTGATTTGACTAGTTTCAATATTACGGCATCATCTTCAAGTCCTAGAAATGACAGAGGATTAGCACATTTTTCTAAAAATAAAAATTTTATTTGACTGGTTTCGATGTTAAAACATCAACTTCAAGTCCAAGTAATGGCAAAAGCAAAAAAATAGTAGCTTTCCAATTTTAAAGATTTAATTGGGCTAGTTCCGATGCTAGAAAAACATCTTCAAGTCCTAGTAATGACAAAGGCAAAATAATTTTTTCTAAAAATAAAGATTTAATTAAGCTAGTTTATATGTTACGGCATCATCTTTAATTCCAAGTGATGACAAGCAAAAAATATACGCTTTCCACCTCTAAAGATTTAATTGGACTGGTTTCAATGTTACTACATCCCCTCCGAAGACTTGTAGTTTTCCTCTAATAAAGATTTGCTGTGACTAATTTCGATTTTAATAAATCATCTTCAAGCTTGTGACTATGGTGTAGTAACATCAAAACAGGTCGGTATGAAATCTTTACTAGAATACTGCAATTTTTTTGGCTTTGTCATGATGAGACAGTTCGACCACATCACATGCGAATCTATACTTATATATTTTATTCTATCCTTTTGTAAAACAATGAATCTCCAAGCATGTGACCTACATTCAAGTTATGCCGATAATCATCGGATTGAGGACTTCGTTTTGGCATGACCGTTTGCTAACTTTGACATGTAAAAGGATGCATCACATAAGCCTCAATCACTGGAATTATCTGCCATTCTTGGATTTTAAATGAGGAGAGACATGATAAACAAAGGGGAGAAGACTTGTGTACCGGTAAAACCCATCATCAGGAAAGTTTTATTTCTTAGCTAAATCGTAAATTCATGCATAACATAATGGTGGCTCTATTGTAAATGAATATCTATGAGAGAAAATATAAATAAATAAGTTTGATGGTTTGAGGAATAGTTTCATAGAAGTGACTGATATTCGTTGTAACTGAAAAACATAGTACTTTTCCACACTTCACTAATACCAGATAAGGCATCGTTAGGCAGACTTGAAAGTTTCACCCAGTCCACACAATTTTGTTCCAAAGTAGAGTAGGGATGGGTAAGGGAAAAGAAGCAGAGGGGGTAATGGAATCGAATAAAAACTTTACGCTACGATCAGGGAGGGAAATACTGAAAGAAAAGGAGCATTTTGTGTTTAATAAACAGTGGGTTTGTGGCCGAGGGGTCTCTGGAGGATCCGCAAAGATTAGCAATGTACCAAACACGGACAATATGTGGGCAGAAAGTGGGGTGTGTGAAAGGAATGTTAAAACGGTGATAACGGCCGCAGATATTAATGAAGTGCGAAAAAGTACCAAGAGTTGTTATTAAAATGAAGAAAGAAAAGAGTCCGACGGGAGAAGAGAACTAATTAACTCTTACCAAGCAACGTAAATAGAAAACCAGTGGAGGGTTTTATGTGGGGCATGTCACTCTTTGTGCCTCCGGAGTATGGGCTTTGAAAAGAGTGGAAAAGAGTAAACCGCAGGCACGTGAGAAGTGATTCCGAGAGTGATGGGAACAATTACAAGGGGAAGACAGACGCTTGATAGCGAAGTGGATTAATATTATGGAGGAGAGAAATAAAACTAGGGCAAAGGATATGTGCACAGAGACATTAAATAGAGGTGATAGGAAACTGAGTAACTTTATATTAATGACTATCCTAATCAAGATCGGATATATGACAAAAGAAATACCATTTTGGGTTGGGGAAGAAGCAATAGTTGGAATAGAATAGAAGAGAATAGAATATATATTTATTATGCTCTGATGGAATGAGGAACACATGAGGACAATATTCAAACTGTGGAATGAAGAGGTAAGAAAAGAAGATATTTTGTGAGTATCCAACCCCACCTTTCATCGTAAATAACTAAATGAAAGTAACAACCTTAACACGCACCTCTTGGTAGCAGGACGGACGAGAATAGGCTTAGATTTAAAGACAGAAAGGAAAGGATTGCATTATTAGAGGAAGCGTTCACAAAAATTAGATGGTTGATTAAGGAAAAATGGCGTAAAAACATCATTGATATATGGGTTGAAGACTTGTTGATGAATTGTATGGCTCAGAGACATGGCCGCGGCAAAAGAAGGCTGAAAAGGACAGTAAAATTGACATAATGAAATATAAAGCGGTGCTGGAGGTTGAGTTACTTGGGTTGGAGGCCGAATGAGGGAAGGAAAGTGACATGTTGAAGAGATCGATAAAGGGGTGAATATCAGGGAACGGTAAGAGAAAAAGAATTGGAATGGTTGGGATTTTGAAGGAAAGGAATTTTTTTACACAGAGATTGGAAGGGATAAAAAATGGACAAAATCTAATTTTGTGTTGGAAATTGCAGAGAAAAATTCGCGCAGAAGATATATAAAGAATAGAATGCTCATAGACCTACCGATTGCGTTAAGAATACCTATGATGATGATCCATTCAAGAAGATAACCTATCCCCACATCTTCTGTGAGCAACATTTGCCACGGTGCTGCCACAATTAAGTCATTAAATAAATTGCAACATCAACCGAAGAGAGTCATGCTCCAGAGACTGCCAGGGAAGTGTGAAAGATAGATGAATGGTTCATCCTCCGCAGCCGTGGCCGATTATCAATAAGAGGGCCAATTAAACAACTTGTTAAGAGTTCCTAATGTGGGAATATCTTCTTCTGCGTAATATGGCAATCATAATTAGGCTCGGAATGACGTTCCTCGATTTAAGAATCGAGTTTACGCTGCCATTGTTCTGGCCCTTTCCAATTGGGCCGTATAATTCAGTATGAACAGATAAGTATAAAGAGGCTTGCTTGCAGTATTATTCCAAGATTAACCCTCTTATTTACAGATATTTATCAAGACAGTCACTCCAACAAATTATACTGCTGAGGTTTATAACTCAATGGGCTGCAGACGGATAAGGAAGAACAGTTTAGAAGTAAGCAACAGAGCGTGAGAAGACGAAGACAGGACTAAAGTTTGTCGGATTTCACAAAATACAAAATCCACTGCTATGAACTTTATTATATTTCTTCACAGGGGGTGTTTACATTCAGATCGCATCACCAAAAAACGGATTAAAAGTAAAGCAATGCTACTAACACTATGTCAAGGGGAGTAACCAATATCCGTATCTCGAATAAACCCCAGTTTAAATAAAATGAGGTTAAATATTTTACTATCATAATATGCCACGTTGAAATTATACCTAAGGAAATGACCTAGGGGCAGGGACTGTCTAGGCTAGGAGATAGTGCCGAAGTAGGTTCAAGTCCCTTGAATGGATGTTAGTTTAATCATATGCTATTTCATTATTTTATTTACCTAAGCGGTAAATATCTACCTCAAGTGCATCCAAATTGAGTTAAAGCTATGCTACATTATTTTATAAATGCAAAAGTTGACTTTACTCCATTTCCACTCCAACTGCTTTTTCAATGGCTGAAAAATTAAGCTGGCTGTATGTTCTATAAGCACAAATAATACTCGCCAAGAAAGCCATATTTTGTTAAAAAAATATGACTGACCGGGGCACTTGAGCCTCAAAAAATTATAATGACATTCGACTGTTTTAGCTCTGTAGCTCTTCTTTGCATACATAGACGATCAACTAAGGGGTATTTTACGGCAGTAAACATAATTAATCTGGTTTTTTAAAAACTAGTGGGCATAAAACACCACAAGCGGGTGTTTTTCCTACAGTCATTCCAGAACTACGTGCCTGCAAAACTTCCTTAGAATCCGAGAGCCAAAAATTGGATATTCCCCTTGTGAGAGGGCACATTGAGTGTCCAGGGTCGTCGGATGGAACGCGAACACGCTAACGCAGGGTGTATTTAGCTTGAAGAACATGAGTGTATTTTTTTAGATAAATTACACCGTGCATGGTATTTTGCGTGGACTAACGGAATTCTATACAATTTTGACCGATTTGCTACGAGCTAGAACTATTTTACTTGAGAAATTCAGAGCGACAATTGAGAATTTCATTTTGACGCCACACTACATCTCTAGGTCCGACAGAAGCGATAAAATAAAAGAGATTCATTGCCGAATAGGTATGTAAAAAAATTTTTTTTCTCTCCACGAGCATAACCGACCTTAATGAAACCGGAGCTTCACACGCCCATAATACACTTCACCATTTCACCTCCCAAAACCTTTATAGCTTTACGCTGCCAGTGTCCTTACCACACGCCCAAGCAGCGGCTCGCAGGGTAGTATGTCGGTGTAGATTTTATTTTGGAAAAAAACGGAATTGTGTCGGGAAACCATGTTTGCTGATCAATGTAGATGACTGTTACGGATGCCTTGATAGCAAAATTTTAAATTTTACCTGTAATATTTCTGTTATAAACTATCTTTTCCCGGCGTGCGTTACAATGCCTCCGATGCGGATGCCTATACTTTGGGTGGAGTTAACGTAAAATTTTCAGGTACAGTAAAATATCTTGGAATTACTTTAAATTCTGATATGTCGTGGGGATTACAAGTACAAAACATGTGGCACAGCATTAAAAAAATTTGTTTTTATTAAACGTATCATAGGAAGGTCCTCGGATGAAAAAAGTCAAAGAGAGATGCTACTTCGCTCTGGTTAGGCCACGCCTCGAATACGCCTCGAGCATTTGAGACCCTGGTCATAAAGATTTCACCAAAAAATTAATAAAATTCTAAGGAAAACAGTACATTTTGTTAAAAACTGCTACGAGCAAACATATAGTCTCACAAATCTTTGAGGGATTAAGGTGGGAGCCCCTAAAGACTCGGAGGCTACAAGCTAGGCTTAGGTTGCTTGAGAAATTCGGAATTTCTTCAGGCGACACAGAAAATATCATCATGACTCCTCACTCCATCTCTAAGTCTTACAAATGCGACAAAATAAGAGAGATACACTGCCGAACATATAGTTACAAAAACTCGTTCTTTCCGCGCACAATAAGTGACCACAATAAAAATTGAGCTCCACTAAATACACTCCTATAATACATGTCACCATTTCATCTCCCAAAAACTTACACCTTTACACGCCTGGTACCTAACACCCCTGCCATATGCCCGTAAGGCGGCTCGCGGTTTATTGTGTGGATGTAGATGAATTTATCGTACTTACACAGGAATTCGTAACGCACAAATTATGGCATAAGTTTCCATTTCATGCCTATGCTGCGGTTTCCAAGTGAAAAAACATTGTATTGTTGAATTAGTGCAAAAATTTAAGATTTTCGAGATTAAAAATTCAAATTTAGGAAAAAGTGAAGCGTGTAAGAAAATCTTATAAAGATATATATCGAGTAAAACTCTGTGTGTAATCTCAGAAGTCGACCACTATCCCCAGCTTCAGAGGATATTGCGGTAAATTAGGTAACTTTGGTCAGCTACTACGGCATTAATGCAACACTAAGGAGGATGCTCCTTCCAACTCTCACAGTTCAGTGTATTAAGTTCCTAAGTTCCAACATTTCTATGATGATAAATGACACAGTGTATGAATTCGTTACTGAGTTATTTTCTTAAACACACAAAGTTTTACTTTTTTGGTTTCATACGAGAGAAAAAGCAACGGCTAGTATAAAAAATAAGCAATCGTATGAGGTTCCTTTTTTCACCTGCGCAACTAACTTCAGACATGTACATGAAGGTGATAACTGTGGTGGCGTAATATAAATTGATTCATTACTGGTGAATTAAAAGTGCGAAAGTTTTAAGTATAAGAAAGTAGTAAACATTCATTTTTCTTCTTACCTTCATTATGTATTCCACAAGACGGTTAAAAAGGTTCCAAGGGATTGGAGTGGAACATACCATTAGCGTCAGCCAAAATATCGACGGCTGTAATTAAGTTTCATGTTTAATTTTAACTAAACGAGCCTATTTGTTGCACGATTTTATAACTTTTGTGGAGATATATTCTCATTTAATTGTGAGGGATTACTTTACTTGCGTCACTTAGGAGATCCAATATTTTCCTCAAATAATTCACAGTAAATTATTGATACTCAAGCATTTAGTATGTGAATTTACCTGCCCATATGCAGCATTTTGCTTTCATCATTTTTTTTCCAGATTAAAACTAAGGGATTAGAAAAGCATTCAAACATAGTTAAAATTATGAGGTTAAAACAATGACTCCCTTCCGAATCATATCTCAACTGGCTTCACAAAACGTCTCTTGAAGAGTAATTAAACTCTAATCCAATTCGACGGCAAGAAACTATTGATAAACTAACACAGACATTATGATAAACTAACACAGACATGATGATAAACATCATGACTTCCAAGATGGATCGTTATTTCGTCGTGAATTGAATTATGTATGTACAGCTAACATGCATGTGGAGACAACCCAGTTCTTTTCCAATTTATGTCTGTGAACACACAGGTATAAACTGATTAATAAACCTAGTCGTTTCACCATGGTGAATCATTTTCGTTTATGGTAAAATACGACACAGATATTGCTCTGGATTCTAGAGTTGAGTAGCTAAATATTTAATCATGTCATAATTGACATGCCATCATAGAATATCATCACAAAATATGGCATCGAAAAATATAAAAGTGGAAGATCAATAATGCGGTATTCTAAACAATGGAAATATCTAAATAACGGAAGGTTCACAAGAACTTTATAAAAATTATTTTTCATAGCAATTATGGCTATTTTTCGTTAAAAAATCACCCTTAAGGCACTGCTGAGCTTTGTGTAATCCCTTCTGGTGCCAGCGCTTTCCAACTATCTAGTAGTTATTTATATTTCTACCATGCCTGAAATGATATTTCATTTTAGTTCATTTAGGGGATAACACCCTTTACACAGCTAATGCAGATATAATGACTTACTACAGCTTTTTCACTCATATTCCCCTCTAAAACGGAAGTGATCTAAACACTAGAAATCCATTAATTCCGAAACGCATTTAGCATTACATATTTAGTTTTGTCGATCTTCGACTGTAATGAAATTCGCTTCAACTACTAGTCATTCATTACGACGTCGTGGCTACGTCAGGCTAGTATCTCCTAAAGGCCTTTGCAGGCCAGTTATTTGTTGCAGATCTGAATGTTCATATTTTGGACGTACACTACACAACTATAAATTTATAAAGCGATCTGTGTACAAGATAATCCTCCTTTTTTGTATAAATCCTCTCTGGAGTGCACTGCCTCAGCAATCTCTTTCAAAACGTGTTCAATTATTTTGCTAAATAGTAAACATCAACTTAATAGTAAACAATAAGCATCACCTGCGTTTTCAATGCATCGCTAATGGATCATGTAGCATTAGGCAACCACAGTTATCACCTCCATATATGTACCGTTTGAAGTGAGTTACGCAAGTGAATCAAAGTAACCTCATGCGTTTACTTATTTTCTATATAAGCTGTTGCTATTTCCCCCCTCACACGAAAGCCAAAAATGTACTCACAGAAGTCAACCACCATCCCCAGCTTCAGAGGATATTGAGGTAAATGTTCGCTTTAAGGTAGTGCGAGCGAGATAGTTCCCTAATCATAATAGAGACCATATTCGAATTATACGTTTTAATATTACCAGCTGTGAGACACATGAATTAAATATTGTATTATTAATGGTGCAATGATATTGTTTTACATGACAGAAATTGTATGTAATCAAATGAAAATATCTAAATAAGCCTCTGATTTTAGTCATTTTTCTCACTTGGTACGTTTGAAACTCCATCAAAACGTAAGGTTTATTGTGATCCCGAAGAATTTACTGCGGTGACAATATGATTAATATTCATAAATAGTTGAGAAAACTACACAAACTCACAAACTACACACTGTTGATTTTTTGACGAGATCTAAGTGTAGGGAATGCCTCATTTTTAATATAAGGCCTTTCTGGAGTGGTTGCACGTACCATTTCCCATATAAAAGGGCTAGTATTTTCTGGCAAATATCTATGAAAGTAATGTGGAAAGGGTTTGAATTTTTGGTGTCAATGGAAGGGTCATATATTTTTCTTAAAAATGAGACCAAATTCATTTATTTATAGGTAAAATGATATTTCACTCAAACTACCTTAAATTAACTTTGGTCAGCTACGACGGCATAAATGCAGCACTTCGGAGGATGATCCTTTCAATCCTCTCAATTTAGAGTATCAATCAAATTAGTAGTGATATACGCAGCTGATATTTTGTTCTCGTTACAAACGTGGTATCTTTTACTTTAAAACGCGGCAAAATTCATCGAAATCACTGCGGAGTGATATCTCGCCGTGACTAACTTAAAGCGCAAAGCAACGAGCTGGAGTTTGCTCGCATGACACACGTACGCACGTAAGTACGATACACGGGTGATCGCGACAGAAGTAAACCATGACGCAGCTCGGGGCAAAGCGTGTCCCGGTGGGAGGCGGCGACTGCGCGCGGGGAAAGAACGTTTCTATGGGAACGGCTGCATGGGAGGGAGTCGAGGGGTGGACGTTGGAGAGGGTGGTGAATGGGCGAGGGAGGGGAGGGGGGGGAAAGTGGATTGGGGGTGGATGGTTGCGAAGAGAGTGACGGTGGAGGAGACGAGAAACGGCGAGGGCAGTTGAATCTTAGATAGGTATTTTGTTTTGATTCGGAGTGTCTTTTGTGTTCCTCGACAGCTCAAAGTGTGTTTTCTAAAGGTCCATGACTTTTTACTATTCCTGATGTTCTTCGACTTTATTATAGGAAACATTTCGTTATTATATTTGCTTGTTTGTTTGAAAATATATTGATCGACCTAAAAGTAACAACACACGGGAATAAAATATGTTTGTAGTGTACAGAGTGAGTAATTTTTCTCGTTTTTTTCAATCAAGGAAATTTGATACGAGTTTCGTGCAAGGTTACAGTATCCAAAAAAGAACGAACATATTTCCTATTTTCTGATTTTTCTCTGTTTTATGTATTAGACGCATTAGAAAGCACTGGCTGAAATACGTATGCTTTTCACGTATCTTGCAGGAGATTCGTAAAAACCCCGAAGAAAACCCTTACGACAACTGAAACCCATTTGGCGTACTGCTGCTTGGTAAACAAATAAACAATTTCTATTATGTTTTTGAACATGACCGCAAATTACTGAAAGAGGTCAACTATTAGCGCGTGAAGAGTTTTATCCTTAGCAGAATACGAAAAGCCTGTGTTTTCATCTCGGAAATATGTCAACTGGTTGCAAAATTCCAAGATTATTTCCTCCAAATATTTTGAGAGATCGCAAGTTTTCTAAGTATTTCCCTACTTATATAAATTCCTGAAGTGTTTTAATTTCATTGGAATAAAACTATTTGTCATAACTATTCTTCTCTTCTTCTTAGCTTTAATCCCAATTATTTGGGGTCAGCTTTTTGGACTTTCAGCTTCCAGCGTGCTCTATTCAAAGCTATGTCCTCTTTGGCACCAATCTCCAACATATCCTTCTTCACACACTCCATCCATGTTTTCCTTGGCCTTTCTCTGCTCTTCCTTCCCTCCAACTTCATGTTCATTACTCTTTTCCCCAGATATTCACCGTCTCGTCTAACAACATGGCCATACCACCTCAACCTGCACTCTTTCACCTTTTCTGTTATGGGTGAAATTCGCAAACTCCCTCTAATGTGGTCATTCCTAATCCTGTCAGCTCTGGTAATCCCACTCATCCATCTCAGCTTGCGCATTTCACTTGCATGTAATACTCTCTCATGTGCACTCTTAGTAGCCCAACACTCAGCTCCATAGAGTAACACCGGTCTAATGATGGTCTTTTATATCTGGCCCTTCAACCTAACCATGTCATAACTATTATAATGTTCTAAATGGATTTTTTTGGCCCAAAGAATCAAAATTACTTTGGTTGTATTTTTATGGATACGATAGAAGTTGATCTTAGCCAGAAAAATATAAAATATTGATCTCAGTTACTCGCCCATTAATGTTTCATTCACATTTCGTTTTTTTTGAGTTTTGGCTGAAAGAATCTGACAGATATGGACATACCGACGAAAGTGCATGTATTGTAGAATATCCTCTTTCGATGATAGTTGAAGTTTGGTCTCTATGAACGTTCTGAGCTCGATGAAAACAGGTCTTTTATAACTACTTTGGTCAATTACTAGTAGGGTTGCCAGGTTTTCTAACTGAAAATAAGGGAGACTCAGGTTTTCTAACTGAAAATAAGGGAGACTCTGAAATTTCCTACCACGTTATACGATGTAGGCTGTAACACTATACTATCGGATGTTTTCTATAGTATCTCAAATTTTAGCTTTGATGAGTACAATGAGGTTTTAATCCTCATACACTTAAAATACAAAACACACTTGAATGCACAAACATGGTTACAAATATTTACAATTGGATTTACATTCTGAGAGAAACTTAACATTATCTTTCTTATATTTGAAAAAATCATTACAGCTTAAATTGAAATTTGTTACAATTTGATGTTCAGCTTAAATGAGTTCAACTGAACTTCGAGGCGAGTTCGAGAAACATGACCACTTCTGTATCTTCAACGTCCGGTTCTAGAACCTAGTACCATCATAAACTTACATACATGCACATTTGAGTATATGCTTATAAAAATAATTTTATATTGGCAGCTATGATGCCAATTTACAAATCGTTATATCGATCAGAATAATTCGATAATCGAAGTTGAATCGTTGAAAATCAAATAATATTGCACTTGAACAAGACAATATTATATTAGAATGAAATATGAGATAAACGTTCTTAAATACGAGAGACTGAAAAAAATATGGTCAAAATACGTGAAAACCCGGGAAATACGGGAGATCTGGCAACCCTAATTACTACCCTCTACTTACCCTTTCCTGGGCACAAAACAGCCGCATCTAAACTTGAATGAACATCTTTCGGGTAAGCCAAGAGGTATGTCACTAGTCGGCTAGCATTCCGCAAATATGAAAACAGGAAAACTACCAGTCCCAAATTTGGTCAATGAAGAAATCTGCTACATTTTAAGAGGGGACTATAAACTCGTTTTCTTAGTGAAGCCGTCACCTAAGATTTTCATTTCGGTCATCCGTTGGGCGAGTGTCATTCTCTCTCTCGGGAGACACTTAATTCGGGAGACTTTATTATCTCAGGGGACTGAAACGGAGGATGCGGAATGTTTTAACGAGGTAAAGGAGTGTTTCTTTCCCTTTTGAGTGCTGGCTGTGCCACAAGCAGGAGTTTTACGATTTAATCTAGGAGAGAATATAATGTAAAATCTAGATCGGAAATCGGTGATTTGAGGAAATATAGAAAAATAAACCATGGATTTGGGGTACTTATGTAAATTTCATGGTAAAATTAAAACTGTCACACTAAAATACTTTTGCCGAAAGCAATGACAACGATCCATGTTTGATAAAACTTATTTGCAATATTTCTAGGAAGACGGTATATAATTTCTACAATTAGTTAATCTTTGGCTTCACTAATATTGGATGGATTTATTAAAGACGTAATTCTACTATTTGTTATTAACTATAGTGCGTTCCAAATTTACTTAACAATGTGGGCATAATGGAAAATATTGCTATCAAACTTACTGTTCGTGTTACTTACGTGTTCTTATGGGTAACGAGAGAAATGATTAAAGTAAATTACGTCAGAGAATTATAATGGAAGACACTTGGATAAGAAGTTTATGTACTGCAAGCACTGAGTTGATTTTTCCGCTGGAATTTTAAGCATCTCTCCTCCTTTTATTGGGTATTTATGAACAAAGAACTGCACAGAAAACAATGCTATCAAAGAAATGAGGAACATTTCATATTAGATGACTAATTTACCATAGTCAAACGTAAGTCGACTCAATAGAATTATCAATGCACTGTTCGAAAGAAATATATATATGTCTTAATTTCTCCAAAAGCCATATTTAGCAATAATCCACCCACTTGGCCACGACGTGATATAATGACATCCTCTGGAAAGGATGCGATTCTAAACTCACGGACGTACTCCTCGCCCATACAAGCTATAAAAGCATCGTAAGCTACTGCCAGCGAGAATTCTGAAATTCCTCGTAGGAAAATGCGTGCTTGGAAAAGGGGGGAACATACAGACGAAGGAATAAAGAAAGGGACGCTTCAGGTGAGCATTGAGAGACGATGGTTTGAAGACGAACGTCGACAAAGCACGAGCATTCGGCATACGTGTAGTTCAGCAAACGCACGCCCACTTATTCGCCATTTTCAGAGATATTCATTCCCCTCCCAACCCATTCAACACACATATAACGACCGGGAACGACGCAACATGCTATGAAGCACTTGAGAACGCATAAAACGGTAACACATGAACGTCTCGGCTTCCACAACGCCTTGAGCATTTGCTACCGGTTTCATTGTCCACTTTGTCACTACCAACAGTTTACTTCAAGCGGGGATCGAAAGACTGGGATAGCCAGGAGGTGAACTAAATAATCCAGCGTCTCCCTACCTACATCTTTACTTCACAATGAACGACGTAAACATCTCCTCGACGAGAGAAGCTGCTGTACAATAAATCTGCTTTTGTAATTATTTCATAAAAAGGAATACCAAAATATCTGGATTAAAAACTTACTGCCGCCTTCTGTTGCCCATATGTTTTACAAATTTCACAGTTGACAAGTTCATTTTTAAAATTTGTGAAATATCAATTTTATCAATATAGAGGTCATTATTTTTGAGCCCTATAAATCTCTATCAACCAACTTTCATATTATGTTCCCATACAACATCTTGAACGAGGAAGCGTCCATTCTGATTGCCATGGAACTCTTCTTGCAGCATGCGTTTCCTACTCAGACGCAGTCACAGTAGTAAGATTTTAAACAGGATAAACTAAAATAGTTTGTTGATTATTATGTTACAAGATTTTAGGTTCTCAGATATGCCAAAAATAACAAATAATGCAACAATGATAGTAGAAAAGACATAGGGTCCACAAGTGCGGACAAAAATATACATAATTTCTCGGGCAAATCCAGGCCGCCGCTGGAGTCTTTGGTATTTCATTCTTCGAAACATTGGTTTGATGAAACTCTGAATTTCAGGAATATGGTCTACCAAAACCTTTTACTTGCACAATTTACAATAAAAACTCATATTATTATTATTATTGCTATTATTTTTTCTACTTATAAATTTATTTATTTATTTTATAGCTTACTTTACCATGTACTAAAAATTATTTGTTCCTATTTATCTGTTGGTTGTTGATTATTGTCAGTTATGATATGGTCTCAACTCCAATTCCATCCGATTAATAACTTTAAACGAATTTCTGAAGGTAAATATTTTTGCATAAATTGTTTCATCATCTCACCATTGGAAAAAATTGTTTTGTATCTATGTGCTTGTCATGTTCTCTATGTTTCTGTTAATTGTGCATTATAAATTATCGGCCGGGGGGGTGGGAAAAAGAAAATTTGCTGATTTAATGGTCCGTTGATAATTTTGCTTATAGCCCTGATGATGCTTTAAATATATAGCGAAATGTTGGCATTATAGAAAAAAGTTTAATCATCTAATTATTCAAATTACTGACCAAACTCTGAAAACCCGTGAAGGGGGATAAAAAATCTGTTATTATTAGTGCCAAACCCAGCCCAAAGCCCAGTACCAAACACCCATGTCCTGGGCAGATAATATTCTACCCAGGCGGGAACCCGCGACCCTCCAGTTAGCAGGCGAGGACTTTACCCCGCCGCCACCGGGGCCAATACAGTATTACAATAAAAGTCAACTAATGTGATTCATTCTCAAAAGCAAATATATCGGGATTTCGAATGATGGTCTGAGGCAACATCTCTGAGAAAATGCATCCTAAAACCAATGACTAGTCACTTGGAGAGGAGTCTGGCACTGGAAATCTCCACATGACATCGTGAAGAGGATGGTAAGAGGGACGGACTGAGTGTTCAGGAGAGGATTGATGAGGAGAAAAAGCAGGAGAGGAGAAGACGCAAAGACGATGATGGATGCTCGTCTTAGAGGCGTGGCGGGTTGGGGGGGAGGCAATTGTGAGGCGATCTAGATCAGCGGTGGACCGCATTCCGAGTCATTTGGGACATTTGGCTGGACAGAGGGGAAGAGCAATTTCACTATGCATCGTCACTCTTGTCTTCTCCAGACCGTACGACGTTGTCGAGCCCCCTTTCCACCGAAAATATTTACAAAGTGAGTCATTTCCTGCCAAAATGTGGAAATAATAAGGAAAATTACCCTCGAAATATCAGTTTTCCACCAAAATTACACGAGTTGGTTGTATTTAGACTTTCAAAAGTGGTTAAAAACAGTTTTGCACTTTCCTAACTCGTCATTGGGTTATAGTAGGTCGTCATTTTGACTTTTTGTGGCAGCGTTTGGTTTATCTCTTAGTCATACGTAGCACTCAAATGTTAATCAGGGCTACGTTTTTCCTTATTTGAACGTTGTTAAATTGCTATAAAGTTTTGCAAGAAGTTTCTCTCCAACTCTTTGGGCAGTTATCCCATACATTTCTGATTTTCATAAAAAACCTGAAAGAGCTGGGGAAATAATTCCGCGATTCATTCGATCGAATGGCCTAGTTTCGAAGGGAATTAGAATCTATAATGGAGTATAGAAAACCGAACCCAAATGACCTGGCTTAATCCAAATTGCCTTTTAACCTTGAATTAACAAGACGCAATGAAGACAAGAAATGGGGCTTAACAACAAATAAACAAGACATAAATAAGGGGTGGATTTGATCGTGTTAGGAATGTAAGCATTGCATAATAACTTCTCTTTCCGCATCTTGTCAAGTGAGATCGTAGTTAAGACCTCAAGAGTCATTTCTAACAATTAATCCCATATCTATCGGAACTAAGACGATTTTTCGGTTTACTTTAGACAAGAGTACTTCTATTTTTGGGTAAGAGTCCATTATATTTAAATCATTTATTTTCCATTATATATTTGAATGATTACATAATCTTAAAATGTTAACAAGCACTTATCCTGGTATGTTACTTGCACAACCTTTAAGCAAGCCTTGGAGAGTATAGAGGAGTACAATGACCAAGGTAATCTAAGGAAGACTAAATCCTGTAATGATGATCATATTATTCAAGAGACGAACAGACAATTAAAGAAAAGAATTAACGTGGCAGAATGCATATAATTCATTCATAACTCTTCTACATCTTCAGAAGAAACTAAAGGAGTGCATAATTACATGAAATGTGCCGTCTGCTCAACGAATACGTAATAACTTATGATTCCATTCATTCCAACATCGACGGTACTCTTCTCACCTCAGCTAATTCGAGCAAACACACGCGCGTCATCAGCATGATCCAAAAAATGGGAACGTTTACCGGTCTAATACACGATTCAATTCATCTACTCACCAGATGGACCGAGATAACAACCTTGATAGCTCGTACTTCAGGTAAAAAAGAGCCTATAATTAAGTAGTGGTGAAAAGATTAGAGCCTATGGATAGTTTGGGCTTTTTGTTTACATTAAAGTTGCGCCTGAGCTCTCAAGCTCAAGCTTTAAATAACTTAATGATAATCACAAGGTACTAATTACGAGGATTTTTGAGGATTATACATGAGGTGAGAGCCAGATATAGCCACTGAAGTGGGGATTAGTTGGATCCTAAAGAATCCTCGCGCGGCTAGATGAACGGCTCACCTTCACAGAAAGACTCGAGACAGAGAGAAATTTGCAGCGGTCACGGTGATTGGTAGAAAAGCAAAGTAGTTTGAAAGAGACCACCGGAGAACAATCATACGCGAAGAATTCCATGAAATTTTTATTGACTTTTTTCCAAGAGTTAATTAATTGAGTGACAAGATATTCCCGGGAAAGTGGGCGGAGAATAATCAAATATGCTTTTCTCGAGCAAGTAAGAGTTTTACTGTCAACCAATAAGATCTCAAAAATAAAAAATTCCTTTAGGAGGTTCAAATTAAACGAGAAGTGTTTCGAAGCAAAAAAAGGTCAATACTATCATGTTCTGGTTTAATACATGGAGATGCGATGGCAAATATTGTAAAACATAATTCACTCCGAAAAGGCTTATCCCTAACCCCTTGACTTAATCTCAACGTAAAGCAGGCATGACTACAAAGTTAAATTATGATACATAATGTGAAAGTAAATAAGTCTAATTCACCTAACAAAATTTGTCAGCCCAAAAATAGTATCTTATATTTTCATTTCTCAAAGCAAATTAGCGACACCTGTAGCATGGAATTCTAGGCGCATCAAAGAATAATGACTGTATTTATGATTAAACTGATTGGCAAAAAGAGAATCGCGGCAGCGAATTTGTAAGCGATCGAGTGGGCAACTCACTCCACTTCCTGATGAGTTGTGGACAGCATGCTCACTCTGGATCCGGTGCGGCGGGTTATGAACTAAGTTACGATGGCAAGTATATGCATTAATAGATAGTTATAATTTATCCAAGAGAAAATTTGCCACGAGAGTTCTTAACGACCTCTCCCGAGCGATGAGAGGAAATATACGTAGGTTGAAGAAATCATGAATCGTCTGATCGTATTTTAATTGGCTCGCAGACTTTCTATTACAGTAAACTGAAATTTGTCCGAGTTCTGAATGAAAACAATTTCATATTAAAACTATCTAAACTGGTAATATTAATTGTTCGCAGCTGGTCAAAATATATTGACCCAAAAAAGTATTTGGTCTCAATAATCAAACCCATCAGATTCACAATTAATTGCGTATATTATTGAAGTACTGCATCATTGACCTGAAGATAAAGAAAATCCGCTGGAATGAATTATTTATTGAAAATCCTCAGTCATATTTTTCGGCCACCAAACAAAAGCATGAATGTAAAAAACTAAATGAAAGTTGAAATGATTCCGCAAGGTTACTATTCATGTTTTATTACATTGAGAACACCAGATGGACCGTAATTGGTCGAAGATAGACACACTAATTATAAGACTAACCTTGACGAGAGGGCTGAAATGACCGACTTTTGATAAGACCCGAATGCGTCAGCTTATTTTGGACGCAACAACGGAGTTGAAGAAAGAAGCCTTGCAGGAACTTATGGACCTGTAGCTGAAAAATTGATTAGAGAAGACATTTCTAGAATAAGTATCTGACTTGCGCAATGAGTAAACAATGCAAATTGATTATTGACGGTAAGATGTTACCATAGCAATAAAAAGAAATGGAACCAGGCCGTTTTTCGAGGGAATTAACGGTTAATGTCCTTCCGTGATTTTGGTCTAGAAATGAAAGAACGGGATAAAACCGTATCAAAACCTAGAAAGCACGCCAAATTATACAAATGAGAGCGGATTTTCTCAACTTTGAGTTCCTTACAGATGAATCACCCAAAATAAGCACACTTTATTAAGCAATTTTAAAAGCAATCTTGGTTTCACCTCCAAGATATTTTAACAGAAATTGCAACATTCAACCAAATTTTTCAAATCATTTCCGCCCACATTTTCCTAAGAAAAACAATTTTTTGCTCTCCCTACGCCAACTTTTTTCTAACGCCAAATTCCTGACTTGACGACCCCATGATGAACAAATATGATTACCCACAATCAAATAATCTTGCATGCCTCCTTCCCTAAAATTAGTCAATGTCCTTAGATCTCTAAAAAACATAAAGAAAGCTTGGAATATCTCATACGAGACCCGAAAGAAGATTTCTAAGGGAAATACCACGATGCCAAGAATTTGAGAATACAATAAAAATCAATATGCTGCAGTATTGCAGATCCTAACTAGATTTTTCAGAGGCAAGAAAGCATTTCGTCATTTCAGCAAAGGGCCAGCCAAAAAACTACATTTTAACTGACATAGAAGGCTTGTGTTTATTTTATTAGTCACAAGTCCCTTGGCTCGTGCTCCTGTAAATGAGCGTTGAGAAATGAGAATGAGACTCATCATCAAGTCATGATATTTTCACAACATGATTCTAAGACAAAGTCCCTGGGAGTTTTTTTTTAATAATAGTGGAGTTTTGATGTCGTATTGCTTGTTACTAAGAGCATGGAATTGGGTAATAATAGTAACACAAATTGTCCACCCAAAGTTTTATCCAAGAAACAGAAGTTTGTCATTACCGTAGAATGGTGAACTTCGGTGACGTAAACGCTGAGAAAGGATGCTGTGGAAGCTTGAGACCTCTTGACCCATCAGAACTGATGATCCAAGTATGCTCAGGACTCAAATCGTAAGAAATTCCAGACGACATATAATCGTGTGCTGGATATAGTGGTATCCTTCAGATTCATTTCCCATCATTCAAAGTATACAAATACCATTTGAATGCGAGTATTAATAGTGCCACAATTGAATTAATATACTTCCGCATTCGACATTCTTCAAATCTGAACAAGTATTATGTATCGTAATGATGAGTTTATGGTGGTGAGAATATTAAAAAGCAGGCATTAGGCTCGAAGTTTTGAACAAATACTTGAGTACGATACTTCTCGCACGATAGCTACCCGAATCCATTTCATGGTTTTTGCATCCCCATAAATTATAAAGCAGCAACAATGCCTTCGGAATGCTGTACCCATGAATATATATTATAGATTTAAACTTTTGGAATTGTTACCTAGTCTACGTGTTGCCTAAATTTCCACTTTTAGTTCACCCAATCCTCGGCGCCACTTCGAAAAGTCTTTTCAGTTGAATCGTAAATAAAAGTAGTTAATTGTTGCTAACGTCAGACTGAGGTGAATATTCAATAACAATCGAGGAGATATGAGTTACTTGATGCTTGGAATAATATCTTGCTATTTTTCTGACCTAAATTAATTTATAAATGCTAGAGAGGAAATATCTATTTTAGGAAATGTGTAAGGGTTTTATGAAACGTCCATCGTGTGCCGACGACGATGTTTGCTAGACTCTGATTCTAATTTGTATCCATTAAGCTCATTCGGCTTAAATAAAGAATTTAGAATGCCTTGTTTAAACACAACATACTTCGTAATAGGCTGCAGAGCAGGGTATGCGTCTACGAGGACCCAAAATAGGAGACTTGGATTGGAAAATAAGAATCTGTTCAAAGCGGCGGTAAGTGCATTCCTTTTTACCTACACTGCAATGATGGCCATTGAGAATACTCATGAAGTCACCTCGCATTATTATTAAATTTCCATATAGCGATATTAAAGAAGTACTAAGAAGTAAATCGTGCATTTATTTAATTAAATTTTGGAGAGGAATTAAATATATCTATAGACCGGATGATATTAAAAAAGTGTATAATTACGTCCCGCGTGTAGTACTACATTTTTTATCCACTGCATTATGATTACTTGTAAGTAAAACCAGCAAGACGTGTTTATTTACAAACTATCGACTGTATTTACATTTGAAATTCCGTATTTCATCACTAGGTGGCACCAAATTCCAAAAAATTGTTTGCTAACGGAATTCTAGACAACAGTTTTTGGCGACGAGATAACAATCCAAATATATATTCATGGCTGTACCGATGAATGAAAGCTCGAGCATTAATTTAAATTACTGCTAACCGTATGGCAGAGAGCAGCTATAGCAAGGGTAAGCAGCAAGACATGATTCTACATCATTCCGAAAGAACAGCAAGCAAGTAATGTACTCACATCGAAGCACCCGGTATTGTAACACCGATGCAGCAAATTGAAAAAGTTCTCATCCAACTCCAGCGTTTAGCCTTGTCTCCAACTTTACGATGCTAGTACACGTGGCATCTGTCAAGTTTCGATGCAAAAGTGTGTAGAAAGAGGTGAAAAAGAGACGGGATAAAGGTTCCCCATCGTCGGCATTTCGTTTGCATTCCACCTCTCCTTCTGGCTCACGACACAAGAGACGGCTTGTCACGCCACCAATACTCCGGAGTGCTCACAATGCATCCCTGGAGAACTAAGCCATCCTTTCCTCTGACTCCGACTCACTATCAAACCACAGGTGGGACACCGAGGTGAAACCAGTGTACCACAAGGATCGGGAGTTGGAGGGCAGGGAAGGTGGGAAAATGAATGGGAGGGCCGATGGGAGAAATGATCCCGTTCCGACGATGGAACGGCCGATATCCCTCACGCTCGACCGCACTTCATTTGTCATTCTGCATCGCGCCCTTTTATCGCTAGATCCCATCTCACTAGATCGGCGTTTTCCTTTATGCTTCATACCCGTATTAATCCTTCGCCTTTCACCTTCGACGCTTTGAAAGAAGGACTTTTCCATTCGGATTGATTCCCCTTAAGGAATTAAAAATGATCATTATTCTAAGAAAAGGTAAATTCCAATCCCCAAAAGAAATTTTGGATTGATTAAACAAAATACATATCCATCTTCCAGTACAAAATATCGTGCTGAATCAGTAAAACTTGCAATGATGGTTTCAATATGTCCGATTCGGGGGAATTTACTGCTCTGAGCATTTTATGCTAGGCATTAGAATTTTTCCCCAACGCTTGAATTTGTATCACTCCATCTAATTTAAGTTGATGAGGATGTTACAATTATGCATAAAGCAATTGGACTTATATATTCTTTTTTCTCTTGCTCAAATAAATCAAACCAAGCTTGTGTCTGCGCATTTTGCGCAAAGTGTAATATATGTTTCTTCAGTTCGAAATTTTTCGCCTACTGGGTCAGTATTTCGGCCAGGAGTATCGGATCAATAAGGGTTTGAGTTCGATAACCGGTAGTTGCGTTTATTTTTGAGGGCTGCTAAAACCTCTACTTAGACAGCATATGAAGAGAAGTGACGGTGTAATAGGGCTTTAAAGGGCAAGCAAATTCCCTCATGACTTAGGCCACACCTCGAATATGCCGCGAGCATTTGGGACTCTGGTAAAATAGATTTAACCAAAAAAATTAATAAAATACAAAGAAAAGCAGCGCGCTTCGTTAAAAATTGCTACGAGCGTACATATAGTGTCCCACAACTTTTAGAGGGATTAAGGTGGGAGCCTCTAGAGACTCGGAGGCTGCACACTAGGCTTAGGTTGCTTGAGAAATTTAGAACTGATATTTTTCAGAGCGGCATAGAGAATATTTTCATGACTCATCACTACATTTCTAGGTCTGACGGATGCGATAAAATAAGGAAGATACACTGCCGAACAGATAAGTACAAAAACTCGTTCTTTTTGCGAACAATAAGTGACCAAAATAAAAATTGAGCTCCATTAAATACACTCCTATAATATATGTCACCATTTCATCTCCAAAAAACTTACACCTTACACGGCTGGTGATCTAAAACCCCCTGCTACATGCCCGTGGGGCGGCTCGCAGCGATGTAGATGACTAGGCCAGCATCGACACCGGAATAATTGCTATCCTACGTCCATAAACCCTATAATTCCGCCTTAACCAATCAACCCACCTCTTCTTCATGGCGCAAATTGCCTCAGTTGATAATTCGCTCCTTAAAAAACCAACCTATTATTATTGATAGAGAGAATTTGAATCATAACGGATTGCTACGTTCATAAACGCAATAAGATTTAAAGGCCTACTTTCCAACTTGTTAAAAAACAGTGATCAACCTCCATATGGAAGTTATTACAATTTTTTTCTGCAGTAGAATGGTCCTTAGGGCAATGCCATCAAATCATCAGTTTTAAAAATACCGACGAATGTTAACCGGAAGAGAGAAATTCCTGTTGTTTCACTTATAAATAATCGATTATTTTCTCCTCCATTCCGGTCTTTTGATAGCCAGGGGCACAAAAACGCTGACGGAGGAATGAAGGTTTGACAGCTGTCTGTTTGTCCAGTCGAAGCACAAAATGGAACACACTAATGAATTCACTTCCTCCGCTCAGGATGCAAAAACCACGCAAGGAAATCATTGGAGCATCCGTTTTCAGCCGTTTTTCATGCAAATTTGAGAAATTGCTCAAGGAAAAATGTGTCGCGGGGAGGAGAGGAGAAGAGGGCAGAAAAAACAGACGGCATAGCCCTGAGATACGTGAAATCGTACTCATGGTATCGAGCAAAGAAAATACATTTTAGATACATCTTATATTATTTCTTTACCATGAACGATTTGATACGAAGTTTCAAGTCATCCATCGCATCACCACGAAATGAATTGACGTGGAAATATCTAATCTACAAAAATTAATGTTTCTTTGTTCGTCTTCCATGCGTTCCAATACCATTCACCAGATTACGATGAAACTTTAAGGAGTAGTTTTGCGCCCGCCCGCGAAGGTTTCTGAATTTTTTAATCCATTTTGCAGTAGGTGAAGCGCGAGCCGTTTCAACAAATGAGTGTTGGCATGCGATCTCCTTAAACATGCGAGGTACGACAAGCAAGCATCGAAGCAGATCGTTTATGAGATACTCAATCACGTACATCAGAATCGTATCAGTGAGACATAATATCGTGTAAATCAGAATCATATCAATGAGGCATAATATCGTGTAAATCAGAATCATTTCAGTGACAAATAATTTGTGTTAAATGGTACTTAATTATTTGTACGTTTAATAACGACGACATATTTGGTGCAGTGGTCTCTTTATTTTTATTTTGTAATTCCTGGATTCGATTATGATATACGCTTCGCTTTTTCCTAAAATTGAATTTAAAGCTCAAAAATCTTAAAGTTTTGCATCTCTTCCACAAGAGAATATTTTATTTACTTGAAAACCGCAGCATTGGCATGGAATGGAAACTCATGCCATCATTTGTGCGTCACAAATTAAAGGCACAATGGTCAATTATATGTTGCATGCTTACGGCTGGGACAGCCGAAAAATTTACCCGTTTTTGCAGAAGGCGGTAAGACCAAAAATATTGTATATCCCAATAAACTTGAATATTTTTTTCAAATTAAATTGAGTACAAAAATCATTTTCTTTCATTTATTTTTCATATGTAAACGCGCCTGCTTTAATATTTCTGCCTACTTAGAATGAAAAAGAGACATTACAACGCATGCCGGGCACAGATAGAATATATATATTACTAAACCATTTTAATTGCCCAATTAATAGTCGCATAAATCGAAAACACTACTTCAAACCTTTGTTTATTTCACCACGATTTAAGAATACCCACAGATTTAACGACTGAAACATACAATAGAGAACGAAGTGGTCAAAGCCGAAAGAAGCGACGGTCTGATATTAGGTATGCTTTTTTTGCAACCGATCACAGAGAAAAAGTACAATCACCATGAGATCTGTTAAATACAAATGTAATAGAAAATTATTTTATTCCCTTCATATTGCTGGCCAGGATTTAACACTTGATATATTTATTCCGCTGGATGATTATCGGTTGTATCTGAACTTCATTCATAATCATATTTACCGAGAAATGACTCGGTCAAAGCTCGTCATACTTTCCGCCACTCCTAAAAATTTTCTTTCAATATTTCTTTCGTTATTTTTATCCGTTCTTTTTCGAACCTTTCATCCAAAATACATTTAACCTTCATTCTTAAAAGAACGGAAAATCTCACCGTAATTGGCGGTCCACATTAAATCGGGATGCAGAGGTTTCTATAAGCTGGTTCATCCTGTATAACTCTCAAAATCTCATCATTCCTTCCTAATACGAGGAGGTAACGTAACGTATTCGCTAGTTATCGCGTCAATAACCCTCTTAGGTGGTTATTTCCACCTATGCTTTCTTTCATTACGGTTTTCATTGATGTGCCTGTCTCTGAACGTGTCCAATTAAGTTCCTCTCTTACTCCAACGCAACTCTTCCCAACGCATCACTCTCCAAACATTTTGCACTCGAGGCGTCAATTTCCTCACCGTCGACGACTTCACCGGAGATTCAAATGGACAGTAATGAAACGTAATGCGGGGCACACTCATGGAAACATGAACATTTCATGGTTATGTCCGACCATTATCCTTTATCACCAATGACGAAAGTCGTCATTATGGACCATCAGCCGTACCTTAACAACAGAAATTTAAGCGGTTCACTGGAAAGCACAGCCCTCGTAAGAGCGTTGACGAAATAATCGACTTTTTGGGGGCAGGAGAAAGAAAGCTGACGCAAGAGGGAAAATTCTAGCGCTGCATCACTCCGACATACTGGTCGAATTATGAAGAGCAAAATATGAATTGGCTGAAAAATATGTGCTACCTTATAATAGGAATGAAACAACTAGAAAAATGTGTGGCAGAGGGGTATATCATTAGCTCAGAAGAGATAATTCTGAAAAAGGTAATCCCTAAAATGCTAAGATAAATCTCTAAAATACTAATGTATGTAAGTGCTAAGATATCTTTATATGATGCTTTGCCTTACACCAAAAACACTACCCTTCTAAAACTTTTTTGAAGCTGCTACGAGCCTCGGTGTAGTGTGACCAATCAATTATACGTATCCATCTTTTTATATGTACCACCAATTATCTTAATCAATTCTATCCCTTATTTGATGATGTAAAACTCTAAATTCCTATGAGAGTATTATGGATGAAGCTGCATCTACTGCGTCCCTATTCAAAGATTCTATTTTCTGGGCAAGGGTCACTTAAACTACCTTTCGATTGCAATAATTGAATTACTTTTTGCTAAATGAATAGCGTATTTACCTACTTCCAGAGATTAGCCATAAAAGTTTACTCTAATTTTCAGATTGTCTCGAAACAACAGAGTCTATATCTCAAATCTGTCCACACTTACTTTTCTTTCAGTCCTTTCAATGTAGTCTAATCCAAATTGTTTACGCGGCATAGCTAGTGGTCATTGCTTATGAAAATGTTTAAATAACTTATAAAAGTTCAATATTTGAAGTAACCTAAAATACACTGGATTCATATTTCGTGTCGAAATATATTTGAAATGATGGGTACCATTAATTATTAAAATAATTCACACCTGTGGTGGGACTTGATGTTGAAGACTCGAATACACTGATTCGTGGAGTTCTAGTATGGTAAAAAGTTCATTACTGGAACAAATTTCATTTTGCGCTTGGAAATTTCGAGTTATTTAGGTGATATCCATGAAAAATAAAACAATTACCAAACGGGAGTAAGTAGTGCAATAGACAGGATTGCAAGGAAAATATATCGCATCTAAATTTAATTAAAAATTAAGAAAACATAGTTTTTACCCAATAATCGAATACAGAGAAGATAACATAAGCATTCTCCTTTTTCCTCTAGGAATTATAATGATTATAGTTTCTCTGACGGCTAGAAAAGTTTTAACGTCGGATGTAGCTAATGGCATTAAATTTAAAGATCCTCCTTGCAAACTATGGCTAACAGCTGGAACAGAGACGAGCTCGTTTGGTTAATCGGAACTGTGTTTAGTCGCAAGTAGATTTTACATGATTTAAGTCCCCAAGTTTTCATGCTTTCCAAGTGAGTACTTTAGGTATAGAGGAAAGTGGAAGTCCTGATACTGCTTGTTATACGGTACCATGTTTTACCATTTTGTTTGCGTCATGGCTTTCACTTGACGTTTCCGCGTTTGATCATGCAAAGGCACACTTTAGCTACAACTGCCGGTAATTTTCACAAGACTAATTAGTTCACTTAAATATTTGATGGAAGATTAGAGTTTCTGCGAGTGGCACGAGTTTAAAACTTTTTGGAAAAATCATAAATTAAAGTAAGCATAATAAAGTAAAGTTTTGATCGTCCGAGTCAACGGGTCAATAACACATTAATGAATATTACCATTAAGTACCGGAATTGAGTAAAAACTGAGCTACAGGCGGAATCAAATGATCATCGTTTTAGGAGGAAGAGATATCAGGTTTCCCACCAGATACTGCTATTTACATTGCTATTTTGGTGGCCTAGTCTGCCATCTCTTCCTTCAGTCAATTAGGCAGGAAAAACTCAAATCCTTCATTATCAACGTTTCAGCTAGACTTTTTCGCACGGATTTAAAAGCCAACTGTGAAAACTTCGATCGATTTCAATTTTGGGCATTCAGGATAACTGTATACGTTCTATTACCTTAACTTTAGCGCGCATTTGTTTAAATACACGGCCGGTGGACCTATGGTGGAATCAAGGCTATTAGTTTAAATGTATCCTAGTTCTTTACAAATTACAACTGAATGCGCCAGCCCCCTGTGCCAAATTGGCAACAGCTTGACATACAATAACTCGCCCCGCAGGATTAATAGACAAAGGATGAGGATTCCAATCTTGGAAATTTAAAATATTCTATTTTAGGAAATTATTCGTCAAGTTTCATAGCAATTTATGACTTAGTTCACCACCAAAAATCTTTTCAAAGACACTTCGAATAGCCATGGAGCCCAAAAGCTTGGGCATTAAGCAATAGAAACGGAGAACACATAACAGAAACTAAAAAAATATGCTAAAAAGTAACAGCACTTGAACCATCAAAGAATCGGGCACAATCCCAGACGACGTTATGGAAGGAGGTCGCGGGAAAATAACTAGTTACGTAGAGCCTGGCATAAAAAAACCCCAAGGGTGAAAGACTGGAAACCATCCGCACGTGCAACTTCCAAGTTTATCCTTTCCAATACCTTTCTTATTCTCTGAGAAGTGTCTCACAAAGTGAAAAATGTTCAAGGGCAGAAAAGTCTTCAAGACCAGTGAAAAGTAAAACGCTAAGTGAGGGGGAAGATTCGCACCTCCACTCAAGTAGTTCATCCAATCAAAAACATGATTTGTATGCCGGGTAACATATAAATAAAGCAATTACCCGAAAAAGAATTGTTATCGGGAGACAAATAATAAGTTTATGGCAAGAAACCCCTCCGTCGAAAAGGTGAACATGCTGAAATTAAGCCAGTGCTCACATTGACACGTTAACGTCTTGAACGTTGACTCGGTAGAAAACCAGTTTTTTTGTGTTTCATATTCAGATAAATACGACTCAACCGTTTAGGTGGAGGTGAAAAGGCGTGTGAGGGAGAAGATGTTCGTGAAAAATAAAAAGGAAACACCCGGTGGATGTCTTACGGATCTGAACTCTTTTTCCACAAGCTCTTATCCTACTTCTCTCACGGTTGGCCAACTCGAAAGAGATTTGGGTAATCCGACTCGGGAGGGTGGTGCGGAAAGCTCGACTCAATTCGGGAAAGAGCACAGAGGTTTAACTCAACCGTGGAGCCTGAATTTACATGTTATTTCCCTACTTTTTCACCGAGAGATACAACACAGAGAGGTCAAACCACCTCTTCCTTCCGCGAAGTACGCCGCTAAGGCTCACCAGTACGTCGTTCCGACTCAACCTCACGATCGGTCTTAACCACACCTTCAAACCGATGCCATTTTGTATTATGATGGGCAACAAAAACGGAAAAAAATACTAAAACATAATTCTGGATGGAACAGTTGGGTTACATGAAGGGCAAGGGGCGGGTGAATCTGCCGTAAAGTTGATGAAAAGCAACCTAACAGCAGAATCACCTGCAAGAAAACCGTGAATAGAGAAAAGAAACAGAAATAAATGGATTCTAGATTCTCCACACTGCAGAGGGCTTCAGTAATTTGAATTGAGGTTATGACTCTTTACGTATGGAATGAAATTTCCACACCATTTAGATAAAATACAATTACCTGTTCACATTGAAAATGACAGCTACCGGCTAACACCTTCACAACTTGTCACGAGCTTTAAACCTCTACCCGGAGGTAATTCATTCTTCATTTCTCTTCTGCAATAAATATACAGCCTCTTTTTTTCCATTTATAAATGTAAATCAGTCTCTATTTTTAGAACCACTAGAACTGACCCCTCCTACCTCTTACGCCCTATACCTCGGACAAATACTTACCTAAAATCTTTTCTCATATCTGGTTATAATCTCTAGAATTCCTCGCCATTATCTATAAATAATTCTTCCTCTCTGTCTATTTTTAAGGAAAAACTATTTGATTATTAATAAAATGAGTATATATGTCTGTAACTTAAATTTGCATCTTATAACAGAATTGTATGTTTTACACTATGATCTGAGAAATTATTGTTTCTTATCTCTCTCTGATTGGTATTATATTCTCCATTTTGTATTTACCACCTTTTATCTGAAGCTGTTAAATTTTAGTTTTCCATCACAGTGAAATGTTGGCCAGGTATATTTTTGTATTTGTTTTTTTCGTTCAAAGCAGAATTTGATATGTTTTTCCCGTTTTGCTCTTATGGGGAAACCCAGAGCATAATAAAAATTAATTTAATCTATTCTATATCATCGAGAATCTTTATAGATAAAAATCCACATTTAAGGTTGAACGGTACGATTCCTCAGTCGATCCCAGTTCTTCAAACTCCTCGCCTATATGCGGAACCACCTGTCTCGCTGTTGACTGGGTCGCACATGAATAACATTGTTCCCTCGACTAATGGCGCCAAGGTCACTCGCAGAGAGGTCAAAGAGAGTCTCCTCCCTTGGGTACATGAATGTTCTCGAATCCTCCTCCTACACACCACTCCACCTCTCTCTTTTCAAAAGATCCACAAACTGCAAACCACCTCCCCAAACTCTTTCCGTCCCTGTCATTTAATGGGATCCGGAACACGCGCAGATGATATATCGTGCCGCACGGGAGGACCTACTAAAAAACCCTTTTAATGGCAAAGTTCGAAGCGGTGACCTGTGCCGCAGTAAATGGTAGGGAAGGAAAAAGAAGCCCCAGAGGAATATAAATGGGCCTCATCAGTTGAACCTGCCCTTTCCCAAGTTCAAGATAAATGTACATCTCTGGGGGAAACTCTTCGATCACACTAGAGAAGGGTCAACTTTTCCGAGGCAAGTTTTGTTTCCATAACGATACATGGGTTTGGCCAAACTTCTAGCCAACTAAAATTTAAGGGGAGAAAATATCAAGTAAAAGAATGATAAATCGGACGAAAGTATCGCGTTTTACTCCGTGAGAATACTCCGTGATAGAGACAAAGTAAGCACTGAAATTTAGTAAGAAGAATTTCTTTTGACACTGCAGGCTTTCTTAGCTCTAATCAAATGGCCGAAGAGGATATCCTGTGAGGAAGTCCTACGAAAATTTTGAAAATTTAGATGTGTAATTGAAATTCTGAGAATAAGAAAAGAGACAAACACGGAGGACGGCTTGCAATACTACAGCCTCTTAAGAGTGACAATAGTAATTACTAGAAAGAATAACCGCGGAAGGAGTTTGGGCTACTTCTTAGGCAGTGTTACAAGTCAAATAAATTGAATCTAAATTTCATTAAAAATTGAGAAAACATAGTTTTGACCCAACAAAAAAACACAGAGAAGGTATCTTAAGCTTTCTATTTTCTCCGCTAGGAATTAAAATAGTTTAGGATATTCTGACAGTAAGAGAAGATTTAAAATCGGATATAGCCAATGGCATAAAATTTAAAGATCATTCTTGAAAAATAATGGCCAGCAACCGTTTAGCAAATTGAAACTGCTTTTTGACGCTGAGAGATACTAAAATGAAGAGCAATGTAGAAATATAGCGGTTAACCGAAGACGGAACGGTAATGTAACGAAGAATTTACCTTAACTCGAAAAATAATTTTAAGTATCTATTATACCGAGATAATCATGTAAAAAATCATCAAAACAATGTGAAAAAAGGAATTTAAATTTGGTGGAACTAACTTTTGAATTTAAATAATTTGTACATCGTATATTAATTGATTTTAACATGGTTTTAATGAAGCATTAACGTTAGCATCGAAGACGAGGGAAAGGCATCATTGCTAAAGATCACATTTAAACAAGTGTTCTGATTTTAACTTGGAGAAATATTTCGCAACGTGAAAACGGACACCGAACACACTGACAGTGAACACTTGGCGGACGTCTTAGGACTGTAGAACGGCGAGTGACTGAGTAGGGACTCGATGTGAATAGATGCCCCTCATCCTTCACTCCTTCCACATCTTTCTCATCAATCAACGCTAGGGTAGCTTCGTGTTGCGCGAGCTGTATCTCTCCATTATGCTGCGCTTGTTTCTTAAAGGAGGAATACGACAGCTTATTTTACATTCACGCATCTACCCAACATCCCTGACGCAGAGTAATTATTCTTCCCTTTTGTCTTATTACAGATTTATCTCAGCGATTACTGAAATCACAATTTTTATTGGAGCTCACATTCAGAGAAATATGGGCCCAAAATAATATTTGAATATTTAAATCTCTTTTCATTTTTTGCAAAAGGAATTTTCCAAATATTGAGTCGATTTTGAAATTTATACGACGGAGATTTTGAGGTTTACTATGATACTTTATTAACAGACCAAGGTAAAAACAGGGAATTTACGATTTTCATAGATTTTTCGCAATTAAATATTCCAAATCTTCATTCGTTTTTGAAATTTTAGTGGCGGGGATTTTAAGAGTTACTATAATACTTTATTAACAGATCCAAGACACAACAGGAAATTACCGAATTTCATAGAATTTTTCACAATTCACAAAAGTATAAACAAATATTTATTCAAATAGAAGCTTTAGTTCCCGATGTGAAATATTAGTACACGAACAACACGAACAGAGTACACTAACAACAGTCCTAAAAAGCCACTCAGAGTAATATGCAGGGAGAAGAAAGTGTTTTAATAGCTCAAAAAACGGAGAAAAATGTCGCTATTTAATTCGCCAACTGCAGCAAACAGTCACCATTAAATACTCAGTATTTCCATTGCTTACTGACGAACTATTGTAAAAAGTTGCACTAAAGTTTGTCAAAATAGATTATATTCAGATATAATTGTTCCCTTTCTCCACTTTCATTTTACTGCCGACAACTTCCCTGCCTCAGCATATTCCAATTGTTCCCAGTCTTTAGTTCAAGCACCACAGATAATCATAAATTCTCCGCCTCGCCTTAGATACCAGGATTTCAGATTTTGTTCGAACTGTCCTTAACAAATCATGGGAATGATAAGGAATGTGGTTTTCCAAAGCTATCTCCCACGATATATTGAGCATCACACAACCACTATATATATTGAGCACCTCACCTCCACTTATTGCCGGTTGCAAGAACATTAAGTCATGGAATCAGTAGCTTTGAGATCCATGAAGTTATAGATCTCATAAAAATATCCAGGTTGCAGAAAAACGTCTACTAGTTACATAACTTATTTACAAATTGTTAATAGCTTCGAATATTTGATCTAATCTTCTACTGCCGGATAAAATTTATGAAAGTTTAGCCTATGAATAATTGCTATTGAACTAATTAATTAGTCAGTAAGAGTAAATTAATTGCTCATTTGTCTTAAAACAAGTATTTATCTAGTAATTAAGTCTACAAGCGGTTCATTGCGCATCCACCATCTTGGCTACTTAAAGAACTCAACACTCCATGCCTTGAGTTGTGAATCCAATAAAGTTTTCGAATGTTTCTGCAATACTTATTACATGGTTGCCCTGGCTTATGGGCCCCAGAACTTTATAGAATACATATACGCTGTTCCTGCAACTGGCCATTAGTCGACGTTTAGCAGATTCAGACCTTCCCCTGAAATACAGAAGTTATGGTGAATACTTTCCGTGAACTGCTCGAAATTTGGCTTCAGCCCTTGGACCTTTTCATAACTCTGATGATGTAGCCCAAGACGCCCCTTGAAAGCTGTAGATAAAGTGGATTCGCCCAGTTCAAGTGACTTAAAAATCGCTAAATTTTATACCTAACTGATAAATGGGTCCCAATAATATTTATCCATTCCAACAATAACTATTTTTGGCATAATTCATTTAAGTGGTTAACAGCATTGAAATAGCCATATACTATGCATTAAATATCCCAGGGCACCAAGGGATCCAAAAGGGACTCTCCGGAGGTTGTTGAATAGTGCCAAACAAGGGATCAGCAAACTGTCGGAGCTTTGCACATCAAAAATATTTTGGGGCATGAAGATCCAATAGCTCAGATATACCCAAATAAGGGACCCGGATTGGCATTGGAGCCCATTTCCAATTTTGAATTCGCAATAATTATTGCCATCAAACATCTATTTGTATTGCTCATTCAAGTCTTCCTTTCCTAAGCGTGAGCGGTAACTTGATTTTTGGTCCAGCAATTGCGCTCACGGCCCGAAATAGGATAAGAAAGGGCTTCTTTTATTGCAACAAACTGACCATGGATATCATTCGCAGTCGGAGATATTGTTTTGCGAGGAGGCTAGGCCCCCCGACTGCCCCGTGGTTGGTGGGCCTAGGGCGCTCCATTTCCTATTTCCAAATTCACACTCCGATGAAAATTTTCGTGGGGGAAGAGCGGACTAAAGCCTGGTCATACGTGGTCGCGTCATCGTTTCAAATTCCCACCGTGGCACACCGGGTCTTGTTGAGGTTATTAAGTGGTTAAAAAGGGTTATTGATTTTATATAACCATCGACATCACTGTAGGAGATTTTTAAATGAAACTACTGCATGGCGGTTAAGCATTTCAGCCTCAGGTGAACACTGAATTTATTTTTTAATTTTATCTTCACTACCCCGAATGCAGCGCATTTGGCCAATTTATATCGAAAGAATAACAAGAAAAACATACGAACACTAACACCCATGTTCTGAGCGGTGATAATTCCACCCAGGCGGGATTTAAACCTGCGACCCTCGGTTTAGCAACCGAGGACTTAACCCTGTCGCCACCGGGGCCAGCGATTGGTTATGGTGCAACCGTGGGGATTCGAAAAGCTGACGCGACCACGTAACAGCTGAAGGCTTTATTCCTCTCTTCCCCCACGAAAATTTTCATGTAAATATCGTAACTTCATCGGAGTTTTAATTTGGAAAATGAAAATTGAGCACCCATTAATTGGCCTGAATTGTGAGAAGGGCGGTCATACGTCATCTGTACTCGCGCTTTGAAGCAAAATATCAGATACTTTACATTGTACCCCGGTGGGGACTTGTTAATTCCTATCATCATCATGGCTCCTATAAAATATATTCGTCTACCGGTTGACGCATTTTTTCACTAAAATTCTTATCGTTTTTCCCGACCCTCTATTTTGAGGTCGAGAACTTGTTTCAAACCGCAAGTTCCTTCGCCGTTCAAATTCTCGTTAGATCTTAATTCATTATGGCATTTCAGCACTTTCATCCTTATATAACAGTGTCCTATCATGTTTGACGGTAGACAGATATCCAATTAAAATGTCAATTAAAATATAATGAAAATGTGAGCTAAAATTTTCACGTGATGTAACAATTTTTCAGTCATTACTCAGATGAGAAAAAGAGGTTATGCTCAATTACGGCTGGTTTCATTATACAAGACAGTGCACACATAAGGCTATGCTTTTCTTACCAATTTGGGAACTTTTCTTAGTAGACTATAACATAAAAATACTCAAGTATGTTTTAAAGATAGAGACAATACATTATTGCTACATTAAATTATTGATACTTCAACGTAAAAATTAAAGTATTTGCCTAAATGATCATATTCTGAGGCTGCCTCGTTTCTCCTAAATGAATACAGTGAAGCCTACCTCAGCGGCCACCTCCCTTGATCGGTCGCCAATGTAACAGGATGATTTTCCAGGAATGAATTTCTCATGTAATCAATGAAAATTCCACCTCCATCCATCGGTAACCTACAGAAGCGTGCATT
The DNA here is from genome assembly GCA_963169105.1 of Ceriagrion tenellum. Classification (NCBI taxonomy): domain Eukaryota; kingdom Metazoa; phylum Arthropoda; class Insecta; order Odonata; family Coenagrionidae; genus Ceriagrion; species Ceriagrion tenellum. Next base: position 27,548,367 of record OY720639.1, read on the forward strand.
ATTTTATGCGTCCGATGGTGACCACTTAATACAGATTTCATTATAATTCCTTTATTTTAACATACTTCGTGAAATTTTAGCATGGACTCCTCGTTATGAATTTGGAAAAAAACTGATTGTATATTGGTAGGCTATTTACCGAAAGTATGCAGACAGTGAATTAATGTTTACCATATCCTTATTGAATATACTCATTAATACATATTTATGGTTTTGACACCAAATCCGACAAATGAAATTGATTTATAAATATCTATTCGGTTTTGTAACGTTCTTCGACGCTATCCCATGCCCAACCGCCATTGCTCTCTATACTTCCACAGCCCTTCGGGCAACTCCTTTTCTCCTGTTGCCTTGTCCTTGACTTCTCTCCAAATAATTCTGGGGCTTCCTATCTTTTTCTACCTTGTGGATTCCACATTAAATTTACTAAAGTAATCTCTCGTTCGTCCTAAGTTGTATGTGACGCTACCACACAAGCTTTTTTAAAAATTTCATTGACTATTGTGTGGGTGACTCCCATTACATTTCTTATTTTCTCATTCGTGATTCTTTCCCGTCTGGATATACCCGCAGATCGTCTCCAGTAATCCATCTCCGTAACATTTAGCACTTGTTTTATTTTCTTTTTCGTCAGCCATATCTCACTCCCATATGTGATAATGCTTCTTACAATTAAAAAATATATTCTTTTTTGTTAGCTTTGGATATAAATTGGTCCAATAAAATGCTATTCAACATATATATTGTTTCATTGGAAATTTCTTCCTTCAATTGGAACATTTAGGGTAGTTAGGGCATTTTAACACCCAAGTAGTTGTTTTCTTGGCAGTATTGTATTTCCTGTCCATCTCCCAGCACTATTTTCTCTTGTGCTCCTCCAATGCACATACTTCGAGTATTTCTGGTATTAATTTCCAGACCCCAATTTTTGTACTCTTCCATTGGCTTACATGCCATGTAAGATAAGTCAATATGGTTATCGGCTATGAGATCTGATCACCTGCAATTGATTTATATGTATCAAAACAATAAATTCCATTAAAATAACTACATTTTAAGTTAACACTACTCCTGCATCCAAAGCAACTATAGCGCGCGTGAAATTAACTTCAACCCTTGTGGGAATAGGCCTTCCTTCGATGTCCCATGGAGAGAAGAAAAAATTGGGTTTAAGTTAATGAACCAGAATAAGTATGATGCGCAACCGTTAACAACTAATAACACTAAAGCGCATAAAAAATAGTGACTGTCATAAATGGATTGATCGGTAGAAAGTTAAAGAAGAGAAAATGCAAAACAATTTCCTTCACGCTAGAACTAACGACCCTTTATATCCAAGAGTAGGTAAACCTTTGAGATGAATGACGACTGACATGAGAAAATGGGCCATTGGCACACGAGTTTCCATGGTTTCATAAACTTATGATTTCATTGTTGTGCCTCGAGCGTCCAATTGGAAAACATTACAATCTCCGCCATGGGAATTAAAAAGTAAAGTCTAATGAAATATTACACGGAGCGTAAGCATCTCGCCAATTAAGGCCGCTGCACGGAAAAGCGTAATAGTGTGTTGAGGTAAGTGGAACGCTTTTCTCCAGGATTGCCCAGCCTACTTGGAAGTTTCCAGAGCCAGAAACCTAAAACGAGGAGGTAAAAAATATTTCCTGGAGCACAAAATGAAACTTCGTGAATTACTCGAGGAAAATTCTCCACAGATGGTTACAAACGTCGACGGAGGCTTAAGCCGTTAAATTTCGTCCTTTTAAATTTTTTGTCATTCCTATTGTCAAGAAAACTATTTTTCCGAAGAAAATATTTTTACAACTAATTACCAATTTTTGAAAGATGGCTATGAAGTTGAGAGGTAGCGATGATAATGAGATTGCATAGTTCATTATTTAAAATTTAATCGGGTATGGAATAAAAAATTAATTAATCCATGTTGGTACATATAAATGGATGTGAGTGTGCATGTATACAGAGTGTTTTAGAAGGAAAGTTCGAAACTTCTGGAGGAGATAGGGGAGGTGATTTTAAGCATTTTTTTATCGTAGCAACATGGGGTCGCAACTCCTTAGTTACCCCACCGACGAGTATTTGTTGTCTTTGTGACTGTTAACTTTGTAACTCTCAGCAACCAGACCATGACCTTGGTTGCATATTCTCCTCGGGTCTTTTTTTCAAAGGCAAGTTTTGATTAGTGTCACTGATTGCCGAGGTTTTTAAGCAAATTAAAGCTCTTTCCCACAAGAACATTTGTTGCCTCGTTGTATTACCATCAGTTAAGTTACCATATCTTCCGTAATTTAAAAGATAGAGATGTGATTTTTACTGCAATTATTGAAAAATAAATTTGAAAAACCTTTTGTTCTTACACATTTTGTGATATCTCTGAAATTTAGAGCGCTATCGGAAATAATTTGTTTTTGAGGAATTAAATTTCGACGAATATTCGAGGGCCATGTTGAAAATAAGATACTGTTTGCGTTGATGATAGTAGAACAAGAACAATATATATTTCATGCACCACTGTGAAAATTTTCAAATCTCCTCATTTGATATTAGTTATTGAAATTGGGTGATTTCATTGTGCCTGCAGAATACTTCTGAAAAAATGTTTGCGTTGCCATAGCTCGGTAACTACGGAGTTGCGACCCCATGCAAAAATGCTTAAAATCACCTCCCCTACCTCCTCTAGAAGTTTCAAACTTTCCTCCTGAAGCACCCTATACTCCAGCATTATCCTGGATCGTCAGGAGAAATTTCAACAAAATGTGGTATGCACTTACTACCTGGAAAAAAATGTGGTCGCGTAAGACTTCCCCATACCTACGAGGAGTAGTGGGCAGGGGGTGACATGCGCACTGATGAGAAATACATTAAAAGTTCATTTTTACTTTGTGCAGGCTTTTTTCTTAGCAAAATTTAATCAGAAATAATCATCGCAAAAACTTGAGATACAGACCAGAGGTAAGAAAATTCGAAGAAGATTCATGTATTTACTGCTGAATACAAATTTTGAATCAAAATTGCTGAAATTCGGTAAAATATGATGACTTTTGAGAAATTTTACAATTTAAACAGCTCATCTCCTCATGACAATCCAATGAATAGTAGAGCCTGCCTCTTATAATAATGCACGGGGAAAACAAATCTGTAATCCTGAGTTATATACTCCGCTGCTGATATTCGTCTGCAACTGTGAATTTTTTTCATGTAATTTCCTCTTCGAGCCAAGACAATGATCGCGCAAAACCGTTCACAAACGTTATTTTCAACTTTAGAAAAACGTTATAAAAGCTAAAATAAATGGTTGAAGTCGTAAATAAGTCCTCCCACAAAATTTTGATTCCTGTTAATGAACTGTTTAATTTCGTTTTTTGAAAACATTAATGCTTCCGAATAATTAGGTTGCGATTTAAAAAAAAGTTTTTTCTTGTTACGAAAATTATGGCCATAATTATGACGTTTTCAAAGGCCTTCAACAATTTTTAATGCTTTTCTTTGTTTTTTGAACGATTCCATTACTTTCCGTGAACATTTACATTTTGCACCCCAGAAGTTATTCATCTTCTACATTTTTGTCAGTAACTGTTAAGCAACAACGTTTAAATTATGTCACAAGACGTGAGTGATTAAGAAACGAACACTTAGGCGAAGTAAAATGTGATGTGCACGAAATGGTAACTCAGCCACTTTTGGAGATTAAAAATTCTGTGAATGGTAACCTCGTTAGTTGGTACTAATAGAAATAGGTGTATAATTTATAGAAGCATTGAAATATGTTCTGATTACAATTAATTAACTTTCAAGAGAGATTAAAAAACGGTAACAGGGAACTCCGTCAATATGGCGGATGGGAATGTGGTATTTCGGTAAAAGTGAAAATGGAATTGAACCAGATTCAACTCTATACTTCCACGAATAAACTCTACAGTTTCAGGTTTCTACTACTTCGTGGAAGTTAATAGTATCCATATTTTAATTTAGTATTTAGTTTTTCATTTAAATGTAGTTAAAATTTAATATTTAGTTAATAGTACCTGATGATGCCGCAAGTTGGTGAAACGCGTTGTACCACACAAAATAAAGTTCTGTGGAAAAGTACGAAATTTGTATTCTCTAAATATGGATCTATACTTCCACTTAAAATACCTATAATTTTTCAGTAATACTCAAAGTAGATACTTTCCAAACAAACTTAGATACGGGCTCATAAAACCTGCCAAGTTTTTTGAGTATTACACTTTTGAAAGTAAACAATTTCGGTGAAGTAGCTCTATACCAAGTATCATTAACCGAATGAACAGCAATAAAAAAAAATTTCGAGGATACCGGGACTGGACACGGTATTACCTTAATGGAGTCACTAAGAAGCGGGAAGTTCCATTGAGGAAAAAGTAATTTTAAGAGATTATATCCAACCAGGAAAATAACTAAGGTGATAAATGGGAAATCACATTCTCCACAGCAAAAACCAAACTACGATAATATTTATTACCTTTTTCCCTCTCTTCGCGAATCAACGGGTGGTTCTGATAATTATAAAGAAAATTAAAGGAAGGATTAAAATTACGTAGAATTCGTAAAATAATCTATAAAAACTTACTATGATAAATCACTTGAAAATATTTCCAACTATCGCAAAATTCACAGCTTTTTCTCATAGACCGAAAATTCTCACATTGTCCGACTCACGTACCGATTGCCCTGTCACACATTTCCCTTGAATGCTCTCCAATCAGTTGGATCCCTTGCCACATGGGATGCTCGCTAGATTCACGCCATAATTCATCTTTCGCAAGTCGGGGACCGCTACTCACGAAGGATTTATAAGGAATTCTTCTACGTCCAAATCATTCAAGTAGCGAGTTTGAGTCAGGTCCTTTTTGAGGTCATGAAGAATAGTTTGAGGGATACCTTGCTATGTGGAATATCCAATATTGGAATTGTATTTCTGCCAGGACATTGCCATAGTTGGTTTACTTTTCCGCCTGCCCGAATTACAGAACCTCTTGCCTTGAGAGCAGTGTTTCTTGGATGCGTACTTTCCATTCTAGAGTACTGATTGCCCATATGAAACAAAGCCTGCCCTACTTCGATAAATCTACTTCATTAGCCGATTTCCGTCACCACATTCCCGCTCCAGCTTCTTGCTTGCTTGATTTAAATACTGTTATCTCGTGATATTTTGCATCCTAATCTCCGCAGACAGATTTTGCACTTGAAGTTCCTTCACCATATCTTGAATGGTACCTTACGATCCCTTGAACTCTTCGCATCCTTCTCCCTACGTGTCCCATATCGTTCTACTCGAAACAAGACTCTTCTTCACACACCAAAGTTCAGCATTTCCATTTCCATAAGATCACTTGTCCTCCGAATCCTTACCCTTTTTAACTCCCTCTTCAGAAAAGGTCCTCCACTTGACCTCTTCTCTTCAAGCAATATCTTTACTCCCTCAAAAAACTACTTTGAATAATGAAAAAACAACTGTGTTTGATCCGCCAATTTATTTAATTATTTTTTCCAGTACTTTAAAAATATATTTCTGGGAAGTTTTCTTTATCATTAGTCATAATGAACTTCCAAAAATTTGAGGCTGAAACCAATAAAAACCTACCTTACCTTTTACAACCGAATTCACCCCAAAAATAGAAAACAATATATTGTTTACTTCGTCGTTTTTATGTAACCTTCTCATGATTATCGTTGTTATTTAACTTGCTTAAATTAATGTATCTATAAGAATAAGCCGAATATAAAAGGCCTTTCAGCCTTTTGTGCGGTAATCGTAAATAAATAAATAATAAATTTTTATTAGAAGCTATGCCCCGTCCGCTGCCTATTTTTGGAATATTTAAGAACATTCCAAGTTGCAATAATTCAACGAGATCCGGTCCTTTAGCTGAGGCAATAGAACAACTCATCTACTTCCATCCCATGACGCAATAATTTGTCCTGATTACTCTCCCATCCCAGAATTCACATAAAAATCTCAGGTATTAGGAACAAACTGCAGAGACCACCATAAAACAATTGTCCGTGTCTAAAAATCTGAAGATCCCGGGTGATAGAAATGGCCTCACCATTGTCTCTGTCACACTAAAAAAAAGCAACGATCTCGGAACGACTGCCTAAATTTTTCGCCCACGGATTGGTTAGTTTTATATTACGCCGCCACGGAGAAAGAGGAAAAGTAGAGAAATGGTATTCAGTGCGTGGCCTTGGCGGATCGAAATAGAGCGTGAACCGTCTGTCTGCCTTCCAGGGAAGAGCTCGAGATGGTTGGGGGGGGGGGGGGGGGGAACGGCGAATTTTTTCCACGCGTATTAATTCGCTTTTTAATCCCTCGTAATCGCATTAGCGATTGCCTGGGGCGAGAAAAAATTTTAAAGGCGGAAACGACCAAGAGAGGGACGGAGGAAAAAAAAGGCATAAAAATAAGCTGTAAGACTCAAAAATAAAAAGCGTAAAATGTAATAATTAATCTTTCCGTCACTCAAGCCAATAGCAGGTTGAGATGGAAACGAAAAAAAAATTGTATTTCCGCTCGAGAAAGTATGAGTTGCGCTGAGAAATTGGAGAACGTGTTCTTCGCATTTATTATTGTTATTATTTTTTTCAAACGTCTGACTCGAATGGGCTTGATCTCGATTCTCGTGCATTGAAACGCGTAATTTTTTTGCTCGAAGCCAAATATTCTCAGTTTTTTTATCACTACATAATTCATTTGAGCTTTCACCAAAGCATTGAAGAGAAATGCGGATGATAAACTAGCCAATTACAGAATATTATTCGCGATTTTCAGTTCAAATATTTATCGCTCTCAATATTTAAGCAGCATGAGTGCCGTGCTGACGCATTTAAGTCTACTTATGCTCTTCAGTTTGCTGCACAGTAAAATTAATTATACGAGGTGTATCCTGAAAGTAAGTTCCGTTTGACAGGAGAAATAAAACAAGTAGATATTCAGAAAAAAATTGTGGTGAAAAATCATTCGACCTTCAACTATTTATCCAAACAACTCCCACCATTATGTGGGCACTTGCCACAGCAGGGCGCAGGCTTTTGCATTCTCTCTTCATGAAAAGGTGCCGCATGCGATGTCGACCAATGTGTTCTTCGATCTCATCGTCATTGTTGAACTTCTTGCTTGCAGTGATCGATTTCAGGTGTAAAAAAGATGGAAGTCTTTATGAGCGAGGTCCGGACTGTATGAAGGGTGGTTGAATTGTTCCCAACCAAAGTTCTGTAAACGTTGTTGTGTTACATGCGCAATGTGAGGGAGGGAATTCCCATAAATGAATACAATACCGCTTGTGAACATTCCTCGACGGCGGGGATTTAAATTTTACTCGCCATTTCAAACAATCACCGCGAAGCGTACACGATAATCAGCATACTCAAAATGGCGTCAACACCTTTTCGAGAGTCAGGGTAAGAACCGCGCATGCGCAAAATTGCGATTTGCTTTTCAACATTTATGCTGAGGAAGTGGTAAGACAGGCATGGGAAGAACTTGAGGTTGGAGTCAAAGTGGGACTTACAAAATCGGTTAGATTCGCGGAGGATCAGGCATTTGTTAATGGATCTTCGAAGAGACTACAAGCTTTGGTAGATGCTTTAGATATGCAGTGCGGGATATTCGGAATGAAGATAAATCATAAGGAAACAAAAGTAATGAGATTCTCTTGGATGAAGAAAGCGAAGCTAGTGATTAAAGTTGGACACAAACTAGAGAAAGTAGAACAGTTTAGTTACTTAGGTAGCACACTAGAGGAAAATGGGCATAGTAGCAAAGACATACGGAAGAGAATAGCGCTAGCTAAGGAGGCGTTTAGTAATAGAAGAGAGCTGATGACGAGGACACTGGGTAAGAATGTAAAGAAGAGGCTGGTGAAGAGTTTGATATGGAGTGTTGCGCTGTATGGGGCAGAAACGTGGATCCTGAGAAAGGAGGACGAGAATAGGCTGCAGGCATTTGAGATGTGGGTGCGGAGAAGGATAGAGAAGGTTAGGTGGACGGAAAGGAAGACTAACGAGGAAGTGCGGGAGATGGTGGGCGAGGAAAGGAATCTTTTGAATGAAATCCGGGAAAGGCAGGGTAGATGGCTGAAGGAGGTAATAAAGAGTGAGGGGTTGCTGAAGAGTGTGATAGAGGGAAGGATGTTGGGCAAGCGGGGAAGGGGAAGAAAGAGAATAGGTTTCATGGACGGGATGAAAAAGGGTACATCTTATGCAGAGGCGAAAAAGGATATATTAGAGGGAGATAGGCCCCGGAATGTGTAAAAGGCCGGGAGCGGATTCTTGGACATTCGACAAAACCTACCTTTACCGGTAGAATACATAAAAATAATAATGTTTTAGGCTTCTGCCTGTGGTTTCTCACAAGGTTAATTAAAGTATGCCTAGGGATTAGCACCAAATGAGATACTCTTTCATTGATTAATCTACCATCGATTCATCACATATTATTCGAATGAGTCCAAATTTGGCTCAAAAACTCCTTCGCCACACCAGGATAAAATAAACTTCATACTTCTAAGGAGGTGTGTTTTTTCTAAATGAAGGAATTTTCAGTGGCGAACATTCATAATTGACAAATAAATAGTTTAAAATCATCATAGGCCAGTAATCGTTTGCAACTTAGAGAAATGACATTGATTTGACACCAAAGTCGCGAGTCATCAAGGCAAATGTTTGCATGCCATTTTCAATAAATCAAAAGCCATCGTTATTCGGCAATTTGCCAAGCTTTTAATTGCCGATTGGCCTGTTAGCCCATTAATTTTACCGACGTTCGCGCTTTTACTTAATCGCTCGGTCGTAAAATCAAATCCATTCGTCCGCATGTGCTCAAGATGAAAGCTTCAAGGCTGACTCTCATTGCTCTTCTTTTTAGGACAACTCCAAATGGTAATAAATGCATAGGGGAAACGTGGTTTTGAGATTAAGGCAATCACGTTGGAACCTCTAGTGTCCCCTTGCTTTACAGCTATATTTCTGGTACGAAAGAAATAACAGATGGCAGTAAAAGAAGTAATACAGGAATAATGATTGGTTAAGCAAGGCCAATAAAACATTCGCTAGGCAATAAAGTGAATCTCATTCGTTATTTTAAGGATATAATTGAAGAAAAATTTTCAAAAGAGCATAATCTTCTTTTTTTGTAGATTTTCTCAGTTTATTTATATCTGGATAATAGTATCTTTTGGATTTACTGCGCTATAATTACTCTTTCAGCAACAGTTTTGCCTGGCTATTCTGCCGGTTTTGTCAGGATTTCTGAGACAGCAATCATAAATAAATGAATAAACAAACTTTGGCGGCTATTATGTAACAGAATTTCTTATACCTGAATTTTGCAAATGTCTTTTGCACGTATAAGGGAAATTGTTAAGACCAAACAACTTAAGGGATGGCTATGATTGTTGATTGGAAACTGTTGCTGAAATAGTAATTATAATCTAGTAAATCCAAAAGACACTTTTATCAAAAAAAAAGAGCACAATCTTTATTTAATTTTCTACCTAGTTGGCTTCGTATAGCCTAGCAATTCTGTATAATTTTTGTTGACTCGTTTTTCTCTCGTGAGGATCATTGACATAGAGAAAATAGGCTCTAATTGCTTAAATCAAAATATTTACTCAAACCCTCAGTTTGTAGAGTGAATACGGCCCCTAAGCTTGAGATGTATAGTGGGCCTCGGAGCAAGTGGATTCATGCCTCCCTGTATACATTTCGGATCAGTAAAATGAAGCTCGAAGGGAGATAGTTTTAAATCGAGAATTCCTTTACAAATGTTGCCCATAGCTATAAAATTGGTCTTTACCACTATTTCGCTAGCTTTCGACATTTATTTTCACTGAAAGATTTAGCTATATCTTATGACGTCTTCCGCTTAAAATTTTATCTGTCTCTGAATAGAAGTGGAAAGTGATCATTTAAAATATCAACTGACAGTTTCGTTTTTCTTCATTGAATTTTCAAGAATACAAATAGTACTCATATGTTTCCATACAGGAAAATCTAAGAATTACATCAACATTACTTATATGAAAGAGTATATCGTCCTCAACAATTCTCTGGGAAACTATAGCCAAATTATTGGCTGGTGAATATAAAAAGTTTTAGGGCAATGCGACGATCAAAGTCTCCACTCATCGTTCATCCATCCCCCAATGAGAAGTATGGATTCGGTTTCTGACAGCCTCTCGGTCTTCGTCCACCTCGCTGTCTGCGTCCACGCTTTTAAGCGCAATTTTGCGAAATAAAAATCGCAAAAACGATGAGGCAAACTTTTAAGACAAATTTCAAATAAGTTGTGAATTATTAGCCTTTGATCTTTTGGAAACTATTTGATATTTTCCTTTAATCCAGTACTAATCGAGAAATGGCGTTTCGCAATTCAAATTCTTTGTCAATAGCTAAGGTGGTGAACGCCGAAGAAGAAATTCATGACAACGTGAATGATCAAAGAGATAAGAGCAAGTAAAAAGCAACATTTCGCGGAAACGACTTTATTCACGTCACTATAAGTCTTTGAGAAGGGCGTGCAAACTGCTTGTCATCATGTTCGATTTGCATCTCGAGGGAAAATCTCAAAACACATTCAGCTGCATTGAACGGCATAAATCAAGGAGTCGCTGAGATCTTAAGAGATAATTTTTCCGACAGAACTTGCACCTCCGGTCTTTTCCCAGAGTGGAATGAAACTGGGGAACCGGGAACGTCGATAGAATAGAACAATACACGGCTACGTTATATGGCATAAATCGAATCGTTTATTCCCAAATCAACTTCGCGGTCTTCAGAAAACGTCAGCTATGTGTTCAAGGATAATTCATCATGAGCACCATGATCAACAATCACTTAATAAAAACATGTTTTCCTTAAGTATTATTCCAAACATTTCATATTTTTCACCGAAATTAAGGTATTTAAAGGATTTTTCCCTACCATAAACACTCAGTGAAACTTCAGAAACTTCCGACCACGACTGAATGAAAGTCAGCAATGCCTTATTGGAAATAAATGGCTATTTATTCTTGAGTAAACATTGTTCTACTTCATCATAATAGTAATAAGCCTATTTAATTGGGCCACCTAGGTCCTTACAATGTTGACTAAATGGCGAATTGCTCTAAGTCTACATCTTATCATTCCTCACTATCACATAGTACGATGAAAACAATTATATTCCTATAAGTAATGGTAGTGGGCGTGATTTTGTGGAAATCCTTCATAGTAGGAGCGTCTGAAGAAATTACAACTTGGCTGTTTCCACATGAGGTTTTATTGTTACCGACCATGGTTTCGTTACAGAGTCAAGGTCAAGACCTTGATAATGCTACTCTGTAACGAAACCATGGTCGGTAACAATAAAACCTCATGTGGAAACAGCCAAGTTGTAATTTCTTCAGACGCTCCTACAATTATATTCCTCATAAATCTGGAAAGTACTGGGCTCGATTGGAATCAGGATAAAGTAATATTACTCGCAAGATTGTGTTCACTGACCCATTGTTAATAGATCATGTAGTTCAATTTCTGTCTCATTTACAATCAAATAATTTTGAAAGGAGAAATACACAAAGATATTCTTCTAAAGACGGCGTGGTACTTAGAAGAACGTAGGGCATAAAACTAATCGAGTCCTTTTTCTCAACTTTCACGTGCACTTAAGTAATACTCACGATCAACATCAAAAGCACTCATTCGAAAATAGAGTTTCGGACAAATGAAATCAGCTGATAGCAGATTCCGGTTTTCCAACCGGATTATGCACTTGAACATTTTTTATTAAACCAACGCTGTTTTTTCTGGATATAAGATGTTTCTGGGAACATAAATGTTCCATATCGGAAGAGACCGGTCACTGTCGTTTAAAGTAGATAATTTCACGCCTCTAATTCAAATGCGCAATTTCACGCGCCAAGGAGCTTGATTCGAGGTGAAATCGGCACTCAATTAAAAAATTCAACTTTCGGATTAATTATGTAGAGGTCTATAGCTCACTGGAATCACACCGACTCCAAAACAAAACCACAAGACATAGGATGACACACATTGCAACACTCATGACTTTGAATTTATCAGCAAATATCATGAAAAAAAGGAGTCGATCTATTTTTTCCAATGCATTTCTCTTTAAACAGAAAACAAAAATGATCTTTGGTTCACATGCTACCAGTGAAACTGGACAGTCAACATTTTTTAGATATAATAAATATTTACTCTGTACATTTCAAGTAATCAGACAGGAAGTATCACTCACCATGGAAAAAATTCGCTCAATAAGCAACGAAAGTGTCACGATATGAACAGTTTCATTCAACATAAATTCAAATTTCTGTATTTAAATTATGTTCTTTAACGTTCAAAATGCTTAAAATTATAGCTAAAATGTGGTATTTGTGATACTTAGCATTGAAAATGTATGAAAAAAGTGGTAGAATGAAGTTTTCGTTCAAGCTTAACTTCTACACCTCGGACGAGAATTATGGCTATTAAATACGATTTTAATACCACGAAAGTAAGTTCAACTAGAATACCTTAAAGAAGCTAATGCCCTACCTAGTAGTCCAAACTTCGTTTAAATAGTTTTTGGAGAATTTTCGGGAGCTGAATTCTTGGCATTTTTGCGTTGCATGAAGACTAAGTGGACCCTATTGAAATTAAAAACTACTTTCCCTAATATCCTTCAAAAGTCGCTTATAAACTCGGAAAGATTGGGCGACGCAGTTATATACGTATTTTCCTATAAAGTCAAAGGTTCACTGTTCGATCACAGGGTGTGGGTAAAAGTATTTTCTAAATATTATACGAGATGAAAATCCTCAAACTAAAAAAAAAACGCAAGAATAATGGCTCACTACAGGCGCGATAGAGCCGAGTGGCGACAAGATTCCTGAGAAAGTTCGCATTGGCAAGTGTAGGGGGATAAAAACTCGTTTCCTTCCTGTGGTGGGGTTGCAGACTGATTGATGGCTCAAGCCCAAAATCGATTTTAGAGTACAAGACTCGCGCGAGAAAACATGAGTCAGGTTTACGACTGGAACCCGCGCCCAAATTGGTTTCACAAATGTCGGCGTCCAGAGCAGGACAGGTCACTTCACGTAAACACTAACTCAGTGGCGAATTCAATACAGAGATTCAGCGTAAACATTGACCCCATACAAACCTTGAAAAAATATATACAAAAATGTCAACAAAGGAATGAAACCGGAGTCACAAGACATTTCGGACGTATTCTGTACTTGTACTTGGGCTGCTAGTTAAAGAAAGACTAACGCGTTTTTTAAAGAAATTAATGCAACCAATTTATATTCTTGTCTACAACTAAGACGAGAAAGTAGTGGGTGAACCTGATACAAGCTCTTGAACCTCATCAGGCCTCAGCCACATAGTTTCCTTCTGTTGCAGGAACAGGGAGAAAAGGTTAGCGATTTATTGCAAAAACAGGATGCATTCTATGTGGAATTGTTTTGATTCTTCCACTGCACTTACATATGACTTTTGAGTTTATTCATACTATGGTTTTAAAGCCATACACTCTTTTGACTCTATACGATATATATATATATAGTATAGCATAATAGAAATAGTAAGAGCTGAATTGGCGAAAACTTGACGCCGTTTCACGACAAATATTAGGAAAGTTAATCAAAGATATTTTGGAGAACAGAAAATATTTTTACGGGTATTAAAAATTTTCCAAGGGATTTTATTAGACTTTGTATATGGCTTGTTATCACTCTTTAATGAACACCGACTACTATCAACTGAGTGAAAAAAGCGCTCCAATACATGAGCATTTAAAGCTTTCGTACGTGCATTTATTTTCAAATTTTAGTGAAATACAATCGAATCTTATGTGAAATCTTCTTAAACTTTGCACATTTTTTGCCCTTCCCGTGGACATTTTCATTGCTGAGAAGGATTTTGAAATACACGTTAGGAGTGCAAACGGAAAACGTGAATATGATGTCATTAATTTATCTATACCAATCTGAAGATCAGTATTTCTACCCATGAGATTGTCATCCGCTATTTTAACAAGGTTTTTACGCAGATACTATCTCGAAAATAAATCAATTCGGACCGGCAAGTAAATAACAAACTTTAGGCTAATCGGTTTCAGTCGTTAGCACCATTCATTGGATGTGCAATCCTAAGATTGGTTGACTGCAAGTACCATAGAGTAAGAAGCATAAAGATCAATTTTCGGGCTAGGAGAATTTTTCTCGAGATATTTGTAATCGTCAAAATTTCACCTGAGGTGAAAATCTTCACGAGATTTATATTGCCTTACCGTTCCTCCAAGAAATATCTACAGGGAAAAGATGAAAATTGACGAAAGGTACTCCGAGTGTAAGCGTGAAGAGGAGATAAGTGAAGACTCCTAGCTTGAATGTTTCTAAAACTTGTTCCATCAGGAATAAGGTGAGTTTAGATTGTGGACCCTTTCGAGATGTGGGCTTTTCAAAGAATGGAAAAAATCAGCAGAGCCGAGACAAAAACATTTTAAATATGAAGTAAGAAGTAAATAGGTTATACAAATAGATCTGAGAATATAGTTTGAAAGAATCGGACTAATGAGGCGAGGGGATAATGTTGAGCAAGAGGGGGAAGATACAGGGGAAAAGTTGGAATGACAAAGAACAGTGAGAAGGTAGGAAGTTAAAGGAGCTCATGAAGGAGATAGTGAAAGAAGCATAAAGGGAATTTCGAGGAAATTGGATCTTTAATGAACGAAGAAACCTGAATAATAAAATTGAGACATTTCCGCTGGAGAGACTAATATATCCTCCTAACATGATATTCCGAATTTATCCAAAGAGAAAACAAAAAGCGATGGTCCATACTAACATACCTACCAAATAGGCCCATCAGCTGAGGGAATAGAGGATTTTGGATGGCTATTAAAGCACTTCAACAAGATTTGCCATTCCTTGCTCGTTACAGTGTTCTGTAGCCGAATTCAAAACCACATTGAAAGGAGCATCAAACAATGCGCCAAAATTGTTATAAAAACGAATCAAACTTATTAACAAATTCTCTCCAATTCAATGAGCACATAAGCTTCATATAAGGGTGGAAGATTAATTTTCTTTGCAAAGAACTACGGAAATAGCCACGCAGTAACTTTAATGGAGTCATACACTAGTGATCATACAATAATTGGAAGATTAAGTTAACTTAGATAGCAATGCCACACTCCTATGACACGTTGAATTATGGAGGTTGTATATTCTGTTATCAAAGATATATTTTGAAAAGCCTCTCAATGAGATACTACGGCTATTAACAGCCAATAATGCAGCAAATGTGATTATGAAATGACTATAAGAAGACCGTAGTCACGCACTTGCGTATAAGCCAGAGCTGAGGATTTCAAGCATGAAAGTTCCTTATTTTAACTTGTCGTGTTTGGGTATTAGTGTTTCCATGCTTACTCACAGAGGCAACCCTAGTAAATCTCTCGAGCCTTTTCTACCGTGCAGTGCCATTATCGTGAAACTAATAAATTTACAAATTCTTCGGCGGCCTCATGCCTTGCCGGCAGCTCAGAAACCAGAGAAAGGGTTGTTACTCCTCCGACGATACTCCGCATTAAACCCCAGCTGTGAGATTTAATGGGTGTCTGGTTCATCCAAGATACCAAGAGCGATTAAGGAAAAAGAACTGGTTCCGAATGCTCCCATTGTGTGAAATTTACACCCAATGGGATTTACTACCGGAGCCTGCACTTGGCGGTTAAATATCAATAGAATATTTGTTTGAACACTTCAACAAAATAAATGCTAATATGTGAACAATGAGACAGAAATATACCACCTTACTTTGATGAGATGAGAAGAATTTATGTATTAAGTTAGGATTTGGGACAATATTCTAACGGAAAATCTAATCGTGATGTTATCCCTAATCCTATGTGATTAAATTGAGATCTCGTTTAATTTTAGTATAACCAAACGGATTTACACCACTTAAAATACAATTGACATTTTTTTAAACGCATACAAATACTATTAGAGACGGTTGGTAAATTTTTCATATCTGTACTAAACCGGAAGAGTCTAAGATGCACAAAGAAAGCAAAATACTTCCTAGATGCTAGGAAAAACGTGATTCAACGTAGTTGCTGACGTAAAAAAACTACCTTTCTAAAGCAAGATGAGATGGTAGTGAGATTTTCTATTAATTTAGCGTATCAGGCGTTATGCTGTGGAAATGGAGTACAGATGCCATGATCTCACAATAAAAATTTTTGTTCACTTTCCACCGAATATTTATCACTGACCAATGTTTCGACATGAGCCATGTCATTTTCAAGGAGATTTACCCCAAATTTTGGGGAGGAAATTAGTAAAACCATAGTAATCCTATTAAAACCTGTCTCTTTCTTCGTCAATTAAGCCTACTGCATTACTAAACCCCTAAATCCTTCTCATCATAAGTATTTTACTTATGTATAAGTATTACACAATGTTTAGCATAGCTAACAGCAACTGGCCAATAAGTTGTACAGCAAAAAACTGAAATATGCTATTAAACCATCTACTCCCCCCATATTATTTTCTTATTTTTCTCATCTTCTTTATTAAATAACATAATTTACTTGCTTTTTTGTCAAATTTGTTTTCATGTTATTATGGTTTCTTTGTTATTGTACAATTTTGTTATTTGTAAAGTATTGAACGCCTACGTTTTTGCGCTGTATTTTAACTGGCTGGGTGTATAACTCTACTAGTCATTTTACAATAAACACGTTTCGTATGTCATGTAACAAGAAGACATTATTCTATAGATATCATCAATTTTTTTGTTATAACTATGAGACTGTTACCTGTATTACTATTGCTTTTTGTTCTTATGGATTTATTCCTTAACAATAGATGTTTTTTTTTCTTTCTTTCATATTCAGACTTCCTATTCGCTTTCAGGAACTCCAGAACACCGACTCCACTTTCCTTCTACCTCGTATCCAGGATTCTTCCTTCTATTAACATCAATCAACATCCCTTTACCTCGTAAATTAGCATAAACTGCCGTGACTTAGATCATCATCGGATCAGATCGCTCTCGCCATGCGTCACCTTTGATCAATCCCGTCCCCCTCGGGGCCGGGTCAAAACCAGTCGAGACCCTCTGATCCCTTCAAAGCCATGACGAATTGAGAGATATGCGGCCCCGATCGGCAAAAGCGAACAGGCGCAATAGCAGCGGAGTGAACCACCGAGGGTGAGAAAATTTCACGGAGCAAATCCCTCCGCTAATGTATTCCACGCGACGACGAAATCCAACCAGTCCCCGACGGGACACGAACCCGTGGCCTCGATTTCCACGCGTCCTCCCCACACAGATACTGCCTCCCCCCACCCCCGATGGGGAGGCCGACGGAGCGGGTGCTGAGAAGGCAGGCGGACTGGATAAGCGGCTCCTTTATATGCCTTCCTCCCACTACTACCCCCACCATACACTCCCTCATAACTCCACTCCTGATCTGCCTTCTCTCTGGCGTCCCGTCCCATCAACGGAAGCAGCACACCCAACTACGACGGCTAAAAGACGTGTTGCGACCCATCGACTGCGATGTGCGATACGCTGTAGATATTGTATTGCGATATAAATCGTGCGGGTTACGTTCCTATGCATCCGTTTTCACGCTGCCGAACGCTACGCAGCCAATCAGATGTGAGATCTTTAACGCAAGCTGTGCTGCCGTCGGATTAGCCATATTTCAAATTTCGACGTAGCCTGCGTTGCCATAGTTGCGATAGGCAGGGAAGTCTACGCTGCCCGCTTCTTTGACCACGTTATTTGAGGAATTATGCGTCATTGAATGACTGATGTTCACCACTGAATTTTCGCAAAAGCGCGGCTTGAAAATAGTTTTTAGTTTGGGGGAAAATTGTTGAAAAAACCCGGATAGTCATTATCATTCGATAAACGTCAAGGATATGGAATATATAAATAAAACTTTTGACCTCTTACTATCGGAGTCATTTAAAAACTAATAGCACAAGCGCTATGCATGGCCAATTCTTCTCTCAAAAATGTACTTCACTACAAACACTCTGCAATTAATTGAAGTTATTCGGGAGACCAAATGCGTTACCGCTAATCACAGTCTTCTTATATCATCCCGTGTTGCCACTACCATGAAAAAGAGTAAGTTACGATCAGCGCTGACGTAAAATAACGCATCAACGGATGCATTCACACCAATCTTTACGCACTGAAAAGTAACGCCATAAAAAGCGAATGATGTATACAATGATGATGCGCATGCGATGCATTTATTCCTCAAGCAACGCTGAGCTTATGCCACAACATGTACATCGATGCAATTTGTTTATGGCTTTGACCCAACCTCAAAGAATGGATTTCAAATTGGTCCTGATTGGCGTGATGGCATGAGTACTGCATTTCCATTCCAGGAGGCCAGGTTCGAATCCCAGTTGCGGCAGAGATTTTTACTGGTATCCCAGAACATACTTGGGTGTCTCATGGAAGCAACATAAAGTACAGCACTGACTACACCATCTGTACTATCCCTGAATATCCGTATCTTATAGATCCATCCTTTTATCGCATCACCCACCATAGATGTTGGTCGCCTCCCTAAATAGCCAAATAAACTATCACCTAAAAGTTTACAGTATATCCTTTCCCTCTCCCTGTCCACGCCACCGAAAGAAACTCTCATACCACGCTGGCGGAAGGAATAGGACATCCACTCACCGAAAATGGCCTTAATCCTAGGAGATATCTGCTTAAGCTAATATAAAGATTCTTTTCATCGTGACCTTCGCGCATTCGTTCTTTTACACCTATGGTGGATGACATCCGTTGAAGCTGTCCTCCTTTAAATTGGGCTTGAAGAGGCTTGGGCGTGAGTTGGGAGAAGAGAATGATGGACGCGGAGGTGTTTAATATTTTGGGGCGGGAAAATTCACGAAAGGGGAATGGGGCTCAAAGGAATCGATAGAAGAGATTAGAGGCGATAGTGAAAAGTGACACCCAAAGAGAATGTTAGGTTTTAGAGAGGAGGACGATTTAAAAAATGACGGAATCAAAGATAATATAGAAATAGCAAGAGAGGCAACATGTAGTGTTCTGTACACAGGGTTAGCTAGAAAAGGATTTTTCAACCGCTGCAGTATGGAGAGAGATGTTTTTGAGAGCTATTAGCAAACTGTCACATCCTAAGCAATTTGCAACGACCCCGTAATATAAAAATGAGAGTCAGAATGACTTCGAATTATATAGTGGTAGAGGACTTCTTAATTCAAAAATAAGTGGAAAGTTTCGAGTAAGTTTTACCATTAGTCTAACTTCAACCAATTTTACTGCAACCTGACCAACATTGAATAAAATTAAGTACTGCAGCATCTATTCACTGCCTAGGGCCTTGCGGGTAATAATTGTGCTTCAAAAACCATGCAAGATGCTCCCTGCAATCGTATATATTAACTATAAATATTTTTAAAATATCTAAACGTTAAACTACATAAAAACCATAGGTGGTTCAGATATTTAGGAGCAATGCAGAATTGACTCTTTCCCACATAAAATCCTGCGCATTGGAAAACATATTACAAGGCCCATCAGACTTTTGAGGCTGTGTAAAAAATTCTACAGCTTAAAGTACTCACATCACGTAAGAAAAAACCATACGAGAGAAAGCACGCTGAGGAAGGTCGGTGCAATGCTATAGAATGTTGCGGTGGAAGGGTAACAGCAGAAGCCAATAAATTTCATTGGCAATAAACAAATACTGAAATTATCGATATTATTAATCAAGGTAAGCATTTACGGAGACAAAAAATAGCCGAGAAGGAAAGACATTTCATAAACGCTGTACGAAGTAAAATAGATGAAACCTTAATAGAGGACGAGGATAATAAACGAGGATACGGAAAGGAAACAGCAAAGATCCAAAATACTGCAAGAAAGTTATGAAATATGTTATCAGAAGGAAATATGAATGAATAAAGCTGTTTTCATGATAATGAAATGGAGTTGTAAGCTGCGAAAACCAATCTTAGAGCTGAAGATGGATTGATGACTGCCAATAATGATGAGCACAAACTTGCTGAGCTATATGGACGGCACGATGTCGAAGGTGACCAAGTCCCGCCAAACGAATTTTTGGAAAATCAAGGAAAAATTCAGCATACTAAATTGAAAAAAAATAAAATAAATGAAAAGATGCTTACAACAGCTTTCAAAAAATGTCGATTGAGGTTGGTCTTAGCCGACACAAAGAGACCGTCACTCATGTATCTCATCAAATAGGATACGAACTATTTCGAGCCTCATCTGAATGTATTACATGCGTTTCAATTAGAGTCATCATCCTAAGTCCAAGATAAAAATATATCTCGCCGATTATTCGCAACCCCAAATATGCGCGCATTATAGCAATGCAGACATTCCAGACGATAGTCGACCACCTTGGAGGAGGCCAGCACATGAAAGAGAGTGGGCCTCATATGACTCATCATCATCATTATATTATCATTGGTCGTTCAATCCTAAGATTGGTTGACTGCAGCCCTCCACCCTTTCCTATCTATTGCTAGTTCCCTAACCTCCTGGTATCTCTTCCTATGTACTTCCCTCTTTATTTGGTTCATGAACTTATTCCTGGGTCTTCCTCTGGGGAATATTCCCTCTATTTTATCTTCAATTATGTTCTACTCAAACCCATTGTGCCTTGGGGTGTGTCCAATCCACCTCGTTCGTCTTTCCTTCATGGTGTTCCATATGGTCCTTTTTTTCTTCTACTCTTCGTTACACTTCCTCATTTCGTATTTTGTCCGTCCATTTTATCTTAAGCATCCTCCTCCTGCACAAGGTTACGAAGACTTCTAGTCCTTTTTGGTCATATCTTAGGCGATATGAAAAACGGGGTCGAACCCAGAGCCATCGTCCAGTGGTGAGTATTAGAGTGTTACGCCGCTTTTTAGCCCTCCCTCTCCCGATCCCTCGGAGACCATTTGCGCAGACAAACACGCAAAGCACTTTCTACTCACCCCCAATCACACATTTCCTCCCCCTCCGAGTTATTCCACTCTCCAGCCCCGTGTTCTCCTTCCTCCGCACCTACTTGAAGCGCCAACAGTTAGTATTTCATTCCAGGCGCCAGGAGATGCGACTGCGTGATAAAGGAGGTCGCTACGCCTGTCTCTTCTTCCTGGGCGCAAAAATATCGATATAACAGGAACGAATCCATCTTTCCAGAGATCCAAGCGATGCGTCATGATTTAGTGGGAGGGAGATAGGCTCACATGCGAAGCAACACATGCTTTCCCCACCTTCGCTCTGGATTTGACAACACCACTCCTCAAGCGAGCGAAAAGTCGGCCGATTAGGGAGCCGAAAGCTACCTCCACGAGGTGGAAGTCACCTTGAGAGTCGTCCGAATTCGTTATGCATGGATTGGTCGTCGAAGTTAGGCGCCTGTCATTTCCGTCTGAAGAGGGAGCAGCGATATATCTACTGGAGGCTTCTGATAAACTAAAAGAAGAATTTTTTTTTACCTCTCCAACAATACATCTCACTATGAAAAAAATTGTAATCACAAGGCCATTAACTAATGTCATCACCCAGGGAGGACCAGAACTTGATGTTTATAATTTATTCGCCAGCTTTCCTTTCCCACCGTCTAAGTGCTTTCGTCGTGAAAGCCATAACTGGCCTCATACTCCATCAGAAAATTTTCATTAAGTCGAACGAACGATTTGGGACCCAGCAGTGTCAAAACTGACCTTATAAGGTACGAAAAATTGTAAGAAAAGTGACCACCTTTGCATTACGGCTTGTGTAACCACTTTCCTCAAATTCCACCAGGAGAACATAACTGGTCAACTTACATCAACCTCTATTTGATGAATAGAGGTACACTGCAACTTCAGACAAATTCACTGCAACACACTTTCTCTACGCCGTAGCATGAAAAAAACATTCTTTCAAAGAGCAATGCAAGCCCCTAAGGTGACATAGCACAACAAATCAGAAGTCGAAATCAATGAGGAAGACTAAAGGACGGCCACAAAAATGGAAGGATCGGGTTAAGCAGATAGATTACTGCAAAGGACAAAAAAGACCAAAATAAATAGAGAAACATTCTTGATGAATACAAATATCGCTTAGGATTAAATTTATTAATGGGAGTAAAAATAAGCATAAGCAAACATAATATACGTACACCCTCCTCGAATTGTTTTTCAGTTATGATTCTTAAAAAATATCGTCATTATTTACTGCAAGGAACTCAGGAACAAGTACTTTTAGTGCAAGGATATATATTTTTTGACCTAGCTCATCTTTTGTAAGGGAGAGCCAAACTAATTTAGATGTATTGGAATCCATAAACAAGAGAAATACTTTGTATTTTTCTTCATAATTGTCATTGGTATGCAATTTGTGAAAATTGTGTAGAAAAGACAAAGAATTTCATTTCATTATTAATACTAATGCCAAATACTTCCACGAAGCGACGCCTGGTACAGTCAAGTTCATCCAATTGAGAAGTACTTGCTTACAAAGATATCTATAACTATGTACACCTAAATATTCAAGGTGTATAGGAGCCAGATGATATAATTTACTACATGTTATCGTCAATCCACAACGAGAAATCTATTTACAGCAAAAGTGCTCAATTATTGCAAAACATTCACGCATCCGCTTATGAATCAAACACTTTGACAACCAACTTGAACAACGTTTTGATCAACGAAATCCACCACCATCCAGTCTTTATAACAATAAAATTTAATTATATTTAATGAAATAGGTTCGATTCATCATAATTTAGAATTACTCCTAAAAAGTTTGTTAATTATTTAACGAAATGTGAATACCATGTATCCTGCGGGAAAATTGCAGGCACTGAAGAAAATTATATTGTTGAGTTGTATAAAATTGAAAGATATTTTGAAAACGTCAATTCATTAATAAGTCAGTGATGTTAGTAAAAATTACTACGTTTTGAATATTTACAGTACTTGTATCATTTCACACGTTCAACCTTAAGATCTGACTTGATATCTATCAAGCTTTCTCTTCCCGTTCAAGGAAGAAGAGGCAAGGGCAAACTTTTTCGTTGGAAAAGCGTGGTAGACCATTGTAGGCGGCCGAGTTCTCACAGAATAAAAGGACGAAGGATTGACCAGCGCCCGAGGATCGACGAATATCACCTTACCAAGGAACCCAGCGAGAATACACACACCAGCTTATGTTTAGAGGCTGCCAGGAGACGTCGAATGTTTACCCGTTCAACGGCCCATATAAAAAGCGGCAGGAAACGCGCCGCAAACTTGTGGAGCTGATCGCCAACGTAGCGGAGTGAACAAACACACAACGCCGGCGGTGAACTAACAACCCAGGCCTAAGTACGGTAAAGAGTACGTGCTCAAAGTGCCCGAGATATTTTCGTTTAAGAGCTCCGGAAGCATCCGACCGTTGCGCGAGAACCATACTCATGGGAGAGACTGTTTGCACATTCAGCAAAATCTTCCGAGCCTCAGTGGGAATAGAGAGAGGCTTCGATTCCTTGGCCGAGCACCTCCCGATCGCGGGCAAACACTGAGTCCACGGCTGGAGCGACGCGTTTCATGTTCTCCAGGCGAACGAGTAACGTTGCGCTAGAGAGCATCACAAATATTGACGGAATCGGGGTTTTTTCCCCGAAGGTATTTCTCGGACCGAAATGGCGCGAGGTGACATTTTTTTCTGGAACGTGGAAATGGTGTGCGGAGAACATTACCCTTTAAGACAAAGGACTATGACACGATCGACGTCGACTCAAAGAATCTGCAGGTCCTTGCTCCCTGACAGATCGGGCCATGTCTTCTTCCCAACGGGAGTGATTCACCAAAAACATGGCTTAATTTGAAGTCGCTCTTCCATATCCATCAAACATGATTTTCCGATATTTTCTTTACGAACTTTGCGCGTACATGATTTCAGCCGCATCGAGGCGTCAAGTTTGAGTACTGGATTATTTTCTTAAGTTGTCAGTCATTACCAAAGCTGGATCCAATGCAAGTGGATGACAGGGGTATAGTAGGAATTTTTGTTTTTTAAAAAGATTTTTTGGACTTAGGTTGGATCGAGTACATAATTATACCTAGTTTTATTTGATCAGAGTGATAAATAACATCTCATTTACTGATAATAATCTATAGCTACGGTTTTTTGAGTGAATATCAAAATTTCCTCACTACCCTCCGAGCAAACGCAATGCAGAAGTGTATGGAACTGAGTAAAAACACCAGCTACAAGGAATAAAAAGAAAAATGAAGAGAGGAAAGGATAAGGGTGAATTACACGTTAACGACGTGCGTTTTGTGTGTATGTGGGTGACACTATTTTTGTAATAATCACTAATGGGGTGAAGAAAGGAGGAGTTTTTGTGTTCATCAGTTCGGTTGTGCTTCTTTACGTAAAGGTCATGAAGTTAAGGTATTACTCTGGCACTTGCACCAGTTCTGGAATTATAAAAACGGGTCAAAATAATGCCCTCCATGTCGCACTGATACCACTCGCTCTACATTTTCAGATATTCTAAATCGAGCGTGTAGCCTCCGAGTCTGTCACACAAATTTGAGCAAGATATAATTCCAACTAGGAATAAATGACTTCGGTCTCATTTTAAAGAAATATATCTCATCTTTCCAAGGATAACAATTATTACCCCCGTATTGCACTACTTCACGAGATATTTTCCCAAAAATACCAACCATAGTACGAGGGAAATGGTATGGGTGCGAACTCTATGGAAACATAATTTAAAATATGAGGAATTTATAATCCCTAGATCTCGCCAA
Source organism: Ceriagrion tenellum (assembly GCA_963169105.1). NCBI lineage: Eukaryota > Metazoa > Arthropoda > Insecta > Odonata > Coenagrionidae > Ceriagrion > Ceriagrion tenellum. The sequence continues at coordinate 27,573,221 of OY720639.1, forward strand.
AGATAAAGTACGTAGGTTGTATGGCTTCTCTAATGTTTTTACAAATAAATCAAATAGTCACCGCAGTATGTTTTTTATAATCACAAAAAACCTTACGTAAAGAAGTATCGCGTGAAAAAAATGAGTTAAGTCGAAGTTTTATGTGGATATCTTCATTTAATTACTGTTATTTTCAGCTACATAAAAGAGTACTGTTACAATTAATACCACAATATTTACTGAATGTTCATACAGCTCATCATCATCATCCTTGGCGCTATAGCCCATGTAGGGCTCTGGCCTCTAGAACTATCTGCTTCCATTCATCACTATCTCCCGCAACTCGCCTCCATCTCTTGACCCCCAGTCCTCTCAAGTCAGCTTCTACATCATCAAGCCACCGCTTTCGTGGTCTTTCTCTGCTTCTCCTACCTCCTGGAGTGCCAATGAAAGCCTTTTTGACTGCCCTGCTTTCCTCCATGCGTTGTACATGACCAGCCCTACGGAGTCTTCCTTGCTTCATAATCGATATGATGTTTGGTTCTCCATATAGTTCATAGACTTCAGCATTTGTCCTTATTATCCATATTCCTGCATCGTATATTCTTCTGAGAATGTTTCCTTCCCATCTTCTGAGTATTTCTTCTTGCGTGACGATTAGTGTCCATGTTCCGGAGGCATAAACGACAACAGGTCTTAGCACTATCTTATATATGACTATTTTGGTGCTTCTTGAAATATTTCTTGACCTAAAAATAGGCTGCAGTGCATAATAGCATTTATTACCCATGTGTAACATGTGTAACCTATCTTGAATTTCAAGGGAAATCTGATTTTTTGCTGTTAGTAAGGATCCTAGATATCTGAAGCTCTCCACTCTTTGAAAATATTTGTTATTTATTTTTATTGTGGGTTCTCTAGTTTTGTCCTGGTTTCTTTCCAGTTTCAAGTATTTCGTTTTATCTTCATTAATTTTTAATCCCAGACCTTCGGATGCGGTTTCAATGGAGATAAATGTCTCTTTTAGTGAAAGCTTCATACAGCTGCTGTCATTAAAATGTAAATCCCAATATGGTCTCCGTTATGACTAGGCAAACATGTCGCTCAAACTGATGTAGAAACTCTCAACCTAGTCCTTCTATAATTTGTATTTCCCTTCCTGCTCTCTCAGCAGTTTTTAACAAAGTGTGCGGCTTTCCATTGTGTTTATGTCACTTTGTGAATTAAATATTTTTGCGCTGTGTTCCCAATACTAGGGATGTATTTTCGTTGTGGATGATAAGTGAGGGATAAAAATTTCCAGTAAGGAACAATCAGCTGCAAGAGCCATAGGTATTGACAGTTAAATTATAGTAGGATAATTTAAGATGTTAAATTTTCAAGATAGAGTTATTCCAGGGTCAAGTTATCTTTCCTCGTAAGATTTCGATCAGTCGATAAGTAAAGCATTGATCTCCGAGAACGAACACCAAGTTGATGAATACGCTACGTGAGTTAGCACGGAGATTTTTAGTCCGTAAGGCGACCAAATGACTCTTTCTCGACGGGAAAGGAAGACAATGAAGGCAATCCATCACAGTGGACTGCTCCCATTACGCAGGTATTACGGTGGCAAAACCCGTAAGAAGTTTCATAACGCTGGAGCGAATCAAAATTAGCGATTACTCTTAGGCACGTTAAACGCCTGTAAATACACGCTGCGACCGCTGTAACAGTGCTTCAATGGTGGGCATTAGTGATGGGTCTAAGCTTTTTCCCACCGCTGCGAAATAAGCAGTGATAATTGCTCTGGGAGGTAAACTGGCGGTAACCAGTGGAACGGTGCCTCCTCCATTTGAAATGGCCTCCTTGTGCAACCGCAGAAACTGACCGCACGGCATAAACATCTGGAGCATTATGAATGCCCGCTGAGTTATGGCACTGGGTTGTTACCGAACCAGCTGACACAGTCGCCGGAGAAAAAGAGCGCAATTGAATGACGCTTGGAAACTTGAGAAAATTAATTAATCAATAACAAGGAGCGGATTACGATGGTGATGGATGTTTGTAATTCCTTTCTCCAGCAGCTTAACTACAAAAAAACAATATGTACCGTATATTAACGTTATGGACAATTTACGATATAAGCATCATGTTTCAGTTCCTAATCCAAGGTTAGAGTCTAACAAAATATCCTTCGTTGTACACCTGGTCTGGAATAGAAAATATTCATCATAACAATTAAAAAGAGTAAATAACTACAATTGTTTCTCAAGGCCTCAACTGAAAATAGAGAAGCTGTTTTCTCAAAAAAAAAATTGAATTTTGATATGAAACATTTGATTAGAACGTAAATTTTATTGAATTGTCTATTAATCTGTACTATGCTGATTTTTAAATTGTGTTATCCAACAATTGTGGCTCAACTTAGGTAGCAGGTGCCTTAAGAGTCCACCTTCAACTTTAAATATGTTTTACGTTGCTTTTTATGAATAAAAATGAACATATCTACTTATTATTAGTATTTTGGAAAGTAATAAACGTATAATTATCATTATACATTAAAGAGATACGGGCGTGTAAGACTTCTATGTATGTAAGACGCACTATGCATCCGACGATATTACTTGGACTATGTGTACCACGGGGATTGTGCGTACTTTTGGTTCAATGTATTAGGAATGAGGCCAAATCAAGCCAAGTGCTGCATCAAGAAGAATTTAATACCTATTAATTATGATTTTGATGCTCAGAACGGTAAGATTACAGAGCCCATTTAACTCGAATAATAACCTAATAAAATTAATCATAACGAATAGGAGCTGTCGTGATATAATTATTGCAAAATTCCACAATAACGGCAATATTTGGTTGGTAATGAAAGGGATTGAAAGCTGTTTTTTGATACACCAGAGCGAATAAATGAGGCATTCATACGATTATGGAGCATTTTGTTACCTCTTACCGGCACCTGTTCTTAGTTACATAAGAAAAACTGAAGAGACAAAAATCACTTTATTCAGCAATATGATGAGAAAAATAGCTGTATAACGGTAATTATTCGGGCTATATCGTCTAGAATCCACAATGAAATGTAAGGAGGAACTTAGTTACCGTGGATACAGCTTTCTCCTAGGGCGTATCAACGCATTATCTTGGGTTAAAATTATAAGTTAAAATGAACAGCCTTTCTGCCTCGGATACGCCAGGGATTCATAGACAAGGCTTTCCAACAAATAGTAAATTGACTGATGAAAACCAATTTAGAAGATATAGCCCACATTAATAATTAGTGAAATAAATAATCCTTGCAGATTCGGCTTAAGGTAAAACGGAATGAACGATCCTTGACCGAATGATATAAACAAATGATAACAATAAACCAACCTGGCGTGATTGGAGACATGACGCCTTGTCGCCAAGCATGTTTATTATCGTGTCCAGTGTATATAATATCGCTGAAAATTGATTTCCAGTAGCAAATTGACTTTATCAGCTGTACAAATCAGCCAAATTGCTCACACTAATTCTCTCGTTGAAAAGCATAGTTCTAACATGTGGGAAATTCCGATGTGTATAAAATTATATGACCCTGCAACTTTTTAATGCTATTCAAACCAGACCGCAAAATCTTCGATTGGCCTTGCTGATTACCTCAAGAGAGCGAAGAAAACCCATAAATCAAGAGGAATGTTTTTCAATAGAAACAAAGAGTTCTGGCACAAATGATGGCACTCACGATAATGAGGCAGGTTTACGGTACTTTAATCAGACAATCTAAATAAAAGCTATGTATCTCTTGGCAAAGAACTGCAGTAAATCAGTTCACTCTACGGTTATTGCAGTTACTAATTACAATACCCCCCATGAGTTAACTCCCGGCCGGAAGTAAAATTTATTTTAACCATAAATATGCTCACCACTGGCAGAATGAGAAGATTCTGCCAGGCATCAGGGGCATATTCCATTTTTTCCCACAGTGCTTATAGGTCAAATGAAACCCAAAAAAGAGTTTTTAGGGCAAGAATTAAGGGGAATTAATAATGAATTCTCAAGCACTATTCATATTTCGATTTGGGGTCATTTCCCAGGACACACAAAAGTATCATTTCATTCTTTCGGAAATGCTTCTCTGGTCTTTGCTGTTTATTGTCAACTATACGCACAATAAGCGAGCCATCTCTCAAAGGCTAAAAGAGCACAAAAGAGCAATGGAGCTGTATAAATGGGACACATCAGCGGTCGCCGACCATTCTGCCACGAGGCCTGGACATATGATAATGTTCGACCAAACACGGGTCTTGGCCAAGACGCGAGAATACCATCCGCGCTTAGGGTAGTGCGAGCGAGATAGTCTCCTAATCATAATAAAGACCACATTCAATATATGCGTTTTAATTTCACCAACTGCAAGACACACGAATAAAATTTTGCATTATTAATGGTGTAATAAAATAGTTTTACATGACAGAAATTGTAAGTAATCAAATGAAAATACCAAAATAAGTCTTTAACTTGACTAATTTTTTTTTCACGCGGTATGTTTGAAACTCCATCAAAACGGGAGGTTTATTGTGATCCCGAAGACTTTACTGCGGTGACAATATGATTAATTTTCAAAAATAGTTGAGAAAACACACAAAATGCACACTGCTGATTTTTGTTACGATATCTAAGTGTAGGAAATGCCTCATTTTTAATATCAGGTCTCTTCAGAGTGCATAAAAGTACGTAAAAGGGCAATTTTTTTCGGCAAATGTCTGCAAAAGTAATGTGGTAAGGGGTTAAATTTTTTATGTCAATGGAAGGTGATGTATTTTTCTTTCAAATGAGACCTAATTCATTGATTTCTAGGTAAAATGATATTTTGCTCAAATCATCTTAATACGTGAGGCCATAGAAATTCCAAAAAGGTCAAATGACTTCAATGGGGAGGATAGATGTAACCTGAGCCGGATTTGGAAGGTGTTCCTGGCTCCTTCAAAAGCCCGACGGCTAAATCCTCTCGCACACGATTCAAATCGGTCCAACGATGGAGCAACGGACATCGACGCTTCTACATAAGACCAAGCTGAAGCTCGTTACCTCTCATTATCTTGAAGACGCTTCCAGTACGAGTGAAGCGTTGATTTAAAAAAATGAACGAACTGCAGCAAGAAAATATAAGAAAAGAAAACAAGAAAAGAATACAAGAAAAGATGCGAGAGTCTTAAAACAACAATATATGCATCCAGATTTTACTGAGGCGGTTAAATGAATATATAAATGAATAAATTCTTTAAGAAAACAGTTACAGATGCCACCTACATTTTTGTATGCGAATGATGCATTAAAATTAATTCATTCGCCAATAGTGAACCTGGAATAATTAGCTGTTAATTAGCATAAGGAAGCTTAGGGGAGTAAATGATACACTTATTCTTTATTCAGCCGCCCAATATAGTGAACACAATGGTGGACGACGAAACGCGAGTGAAAGCACGATTTGTATGCAGAGACCTCCTTCCGGTGGCTTTTAAGGACCAAACTACAAATGGAAAGGGAGTAGAGCGTATTCCTATAAAAGAAAACTTTGACAGTCAACAGGGCGAAAGAGGGTCCCCGGGATGAGACACTAACGGGGCTGAACATACGAATATGGCGAGGAAGACCCAGATATGGAACGAGTTTTATGCAAAAATAAGATAGCGAGAGAGTTTTAAAGGATAAGTGGACAGTACTTTTACGATTACAATGCTAAATGTATGCTAATACGAGGAGAAATAGTTTTTTTAATAAACAAATAGGCCCTGAAGAGGCTTCTGTTTTTTTTCTCGAACAGTGAGCGCAATTTACTGGAAATGCTCTATAATGTGATCCATGTTAAGCTGATATCTGAGGGTGCAAATGAAGTGAATAGGCCATTTTGCTTACCTGTTATGACATTGACACACATGGTTATCATTTTGAAGTAATGATCAATGGAGTTCAGTTTATTCGGATTTTTCCCGCGTTGGTTCATTTTAACGGGCAACAGTTTCGCCACTGTTACAGCTAGCGTCGTCAGGTCCTGAATGATTAAAATAGTTTATAATGAATAACCAATAGTTCATTGCAACAGTAATGAAGATTTTGAACAAACTTTATGTTAAAGAGCGATTCCCCGTGCTAGCACTCACAATATAAGGCTGATAATTTGACTAAAAATTACTCAAAACCTTCTAAATACTACTTGGGTTAATTAAGGAGGCGTATTAAAAAAGTATCTTGATTAGAGGAGGTTTAAAATAAAAAAGAGCATAAAATTATTGCTCAACTTCCGAATAAAAGAAAAGTATTTAGTAAATAATATCGCGTTGACAGAGGCTACAGCTACATCATTTTAGAGTACAAAAACAGTTAATTACCTCTATTACTAGCTATGTACAATAGGATACATATATTATCCTTACATATAATCCTATTTATGAACTTAGCGACTCCATGCTGATGACAGAGACAACAGCCAGGTTTAAAACATGAACATAAATTATTTTGAACGCATGAATTGGCTCAAGAAATAAATTTTGTCGTTTGATTTGTTACCTAGAACTTTTAGTCAGAGAACCGGAGCGGCCATGTAGAGAGAGACAGGAACAAAACGGCTGCTAAACTTTCTAAGCGTGATTAGTTAATCGCCGGGAGGAAACAATGAAAAGCGGTTTCGGACGGCGAACAAAAGAAACTCGGCGTGCGAGAGGGAGGACAGGGGTGGAGAGAGAGAGTTTGCGTTAGTCATGAGCTTATAAAAGGGTCTGCCCCATGGAAACTAGGGCGGTCGTCAGGGAGAGACCATATAAATTACGGCGGGGGAAAAGAATAAATGGAGGAAAACAAAACAACAATTACGGGCCGAGAACGCATGGAAACCATGGTGACCTAAAGACGGAGCCGAATAGAGCCGCCCACTGCACCCAAAGGCTCGCTCGGGGGTGGATAAGTAGTGCAGTCTGCTCGGTACGGTGGTATATATCTCAAGACATCGGAAACGGCCAGTGGTACCTGAAGGAACCCTTAAGCGAGGAAGGGAGGACACTCACTCGAGAGCGTGGCCGCGGCGGACCGTTTTGAAAGTGCTCACCAGTATTTGGAATACTTTAGCATGGGTGGCGTGGGAGTAAGGACGGGTTTAGGGAAAGGACGACGCCGGCCGTTTGTGTCTCCTCCTCCTTCACCTTCCGTTGCGGAGCAGAGGCCGACTTCGGCCAGTTAGAACGACACTAAAGTGGAGGGAGACGTCCAGCCGACACGATTTGAATGGGGAAAAATAAGGATTTTTTTCCCTTCGCGGAGCGAGCACCGCATTTCCTTCGCTGGGAAACGAGGACGGTCAAGGAAAATGGCTTTCCACATAATTAAATCTTATCATTACTATTAGTATAATTATTTAACCGAGGGACGTAAGTTTCGATTAATATATTCTACTCTACTTTCCACCTTGGAATTTCTCTCTCCTTCCACTGCGAGTTATTAACAGTCAGCAGTGTTCTACTAATTAAATGTTAAGGGCATGGAAGTTACAGCTAATGATTTCCTCATTATCTGATCATTGTTCTAAGATATTAGGGTAGTTTCCCCGAAAGCATTTAATAACAGTGATATCATTATTGAAACATGTTGGCTTTGATGAATTGAATTGAAATTCTGAAATACCTTAATTTCATCTTGTTTTAATTATTACTGTAGGGAAAAGAAAAAAGCAATTGCTGATCTAGTCAAAAGAGTCAAAGAATTGAATGCTACCTATTGCCAGAAAGACCAAATAACAGGGATAGAATGATTTCATCTATGAAGAAACCTTCCCAAAGGACAGATTTCTACGATAATGACCTCAATAAGAGTTTCCCTTTTGTCAAAAATTCTTCACGCCGCAAAAATTATCATTTACATTATCTTTTCGTTGAACTCGGACATTTATCTCTTCCATCACGGTTTTTATCATCCTTTTATATATTTTATAATCATTTTTAGCCTTCTCATTGACATAAAAAATGCCATGGACTCTTTATCATGCTTAATAGCCTCTATGTTAACCTTTATTTCCATCATATTGTCTCTCTTCTCACCGTAGCAAAGGGCTCCAATCTATTTCCGCTTACACAAAGACCAGCATCTCCGAGTTGAAATGCCCGGCCAAACATTTATGACTTCTCCGACACTTTTTCACATCTTTAAATGGTTCCTATTCCGCAGTTTATCTCCTCCACACTCACAAGTCATTTTATAAAACCGTTGCATTCTTTCCCCGTCTATTTCGTTATTCAAACCAGCCCAAAATACTCCCAGAATCGCTATAATTCTCTACTGATAATATTTCTCCAACACCTCTCTCTCTACTTCATCAATGAATCCAACAACCAATTATAATTATTTAGATAACTTAAGTACTATCTAATCAGTCTCTCCTCTTTCAATAGAGTTTGAAGATTGTCTAATCTTTTTCACACTTTCACCAATAATAAATGTATAACGGTAAGGTTATCACATAATTAATTAGTCCCCCAGGACTTCTTTTTCGCAACGGTAACTCATCGCTTGATACTTCATTAATTTTTCATCGCCCATGAGATTTATGAGTTCATTCCACTTGTAGTTCCTTTTTAAATTACACTCGTTAGTGTATTCTACTTCGCAAGTTTTTCTCAAATGTTCTTTTTGTTCTCTGTCCGATAATATTTAAATGGATATTATCCGCAGTGCTTCTATATCACCAGTTCCTAGAAATCTTCTTGCTCCCGCCGTGTTAGGCTGAGTGTCTGCCATGTATGTCATTGTTGGATTTATAGGAGTTTATCCACTCTAGGATTTGCTTCTATACCTATGTATCTTTTACTCTATACAGTTTTGTACAAGCATCCGGCTATCTCATGGGCTTTTATTGCTTGTTACCTGACATATCTATGCCCGTGCATTTAAATTTCATTCCTATTAAGCTAGCATATGGTAGGTGTTTTAGTTTGTCTTATCGGTATTTCGAGGATTTTCTCACATCTTTGAAGCTATGTAGCAACCTCAAGAGGTCATCTTCGTTTCCTGTCACAAGCACAGCGTCGTCGGAATTTCATTGGATTGTGATGCTGCGGTCACCTATCAAGTGGACAATCAAGTTACATACTTGCTTCAATATCGCTATTCCTAAGGATGAATGTCACCCTTGCTAGGGATAAGGGCAAACTTACTACCAACGAAATGTCATTTCCAGAGGAAGATGAATGGAGTGGTAAGGAAAGGATTCTTTGGGAAATGAAAGAGAGGAGTTTGTCACGAAACCCTGCTTATCACGTGTGGCACATTAGAATCTCTTATTCTACGTAGGGCCCAGTGGAAGGAGTTTAACATTTCAAATGTTCTCAACCGAATTCAGCCAAGAAGAGACCTAGACGCTAATGATATTTTTTCGCTATTTCCGGAACTAGAACTTTGGCACCTACCCCAAAACCATAACCCCGAACCAATTATGAAGAAAAGAAGCACCAGTAAGAGTGAAATGCACTTTCAAACAGAATGGGCAAGAATTATTTAACCCAATTATTTTAACCACCGCCAACACAGAGAAAAATATTTTACATCAAACGTATTGGAAAGCGAGTTATGTTCCTTTCTCCATCCTCCTATTTTTTCATTTCAATAATTTATATTGCAGGTGATAGAGCATTATCAGCCATTTAGTCAATATTTATCCAAAATGATTCAAATCTTTTAGTTATCGAGGCCAGTCTAAACATCAACTATTATGGAACCACATTAGTATGTAAATATGAACCACTAGCGACGAGAAGGTGGATTTGTCGAAGTGATGACAGGTAATTTAACCCTCATATGGATTTACGAATTTAGTTACGTCGTTGGATTTACGGCGCCGCAGCGGCGCTGCGTTATATTTTGTCATTATCTTTGAAACTTGGCCTTTCTTAGCATGTTTTCTGATTGATAATGCTAGTGACTTCTATTATATTTATTTTTAACCGTGTTTTGCAATATTTAACCCATTATTACAGAAGTTATAGCTAAAAATCTTTAACACTGCATTCTTTTCCGTTTGTTGTCGTAATACTCTCTTTTTTGGTCCCTTATACGGTTATTTTCAAATGAAGGTATTAATTTCATGTGTAATGGTTGTTTTAAATATTTTTTCTGATATGCAATGCTGGATAAACTGCACTTTATCATGTACAATTGTTTCATTTTTTATGCATCCAAATACTAAAAATGAGGACCGAATAACAGTCACATGGGTCGATGTAAAATAATGTTGCTTCACTACGTACACCCACATGTTATATGTTTGTAGTGTGCGCAGAAGCCTGAGTTCTTAAACGTTAATAATTGAAAAAGGGTTGGTGGAGTGAGAAGAGACGAGTGATACCGTCGTGATTTTTAAGGGCTATATTCTGACGATCAAGGCAAATGTAACGGACATTCTGGGAGTTTATATCCTACAATTTCTAAAAAAAAGAAAGGATGAAAGTCAGATGGGTTGTGAAATATGAGTAATGTGGGACAATCAGCGACGCGTCAAAGAGTCCAGTGCCGCATTGGAGGGTGGGATAGAAGATTCGGTATTTTCGGCCTACAGTGGAGCCCATTCCCTCACTGAGGATGTCTCCATAGAGATGGACAGGTAAAAAAGATGCGGGGGAGTGCGGCAGATGAGGTTTTGCTTCTGGATTGGTGGGAAAGGCCAAAATAATTATTTCTAAGAAGTTTGGGTTGTAGAAGGTAAGGAAGAAGGAGCAGGAAATGGAAAAAAAACATGGAATACGATGGCGTCTATTTTCTTCGGTCCGGCGCTGCGTGAGGGACCGATGGAAAAGGAGCTAGTGTTCTGGGGTGACCAAAATACTACCCTCATGCTGGGAGGAAACCCATCACCTTTTCTTTCCGTAGCATTGCACTGACCCAAACATTGAGACCATCCGTACTTTCTCACTAAGCCTCCTTATTTGTCATCCTCCGCCTACTTTCTTCCCCCCACAAAAACTGAATGAACTTCTCCTCACCTCCAACGACCCACCCGAACTAGACCTTCTCGGAATGAAGGGAGGGCCACCCCGGGGCGCTTTGCGATAAGGCGCGGATTTCCTGTCCCTCACGCAGCGATGGACGGATGAAGAAAGAGTAGCCTATTGTGTCTAATTGCCTCCTTGCACTCTCAACCTTTCTTCACGATACGGATTTTCTACGCTTACCTGGTCTAACGATCCCGGTATTCCCTGATCCTTGGCAGTCGACCCTCCACCATGTATCTCCACCCCTTCACCTCAAAAAAACCTCCATGGAATTACCCACCTTTCTCCTCCTCACTCACCCTTTCACATTGATAAACTTTGGAGGTCTAAAACCCATGTGCATTTGAGTATACAAAGAAACGAGGAATATATTTACAAATTTTCACTGTGGTAGTTCGTCTATGTATTTTTTCATCATGAAAATATTTTTACCATGCAAGTTCTGTCAATGTCAATCCATAGGTAAACAGTTACGTCCTGGGAAATAATATTATCGCCAGCAATTTTATGAAGACTATCGCAGCCGCAAAGGAATATTTTCGAATGAGAGGTACGAGACATAACACCAACCGTGCGATGTGTTCTTCACGGTGGTCAGTCAAACTTTTGAATAGTCGTCCCGAGCCTCAGCTACTCATTCAACGTGAAATTTCCACACGAAGGTAAAGAGGCGCTATTGCATGAATTCTGTAAATATATTGTCGTTAAATTTTCTTAGGATTGCTGCTTGGTATAATTATATACATAGTAACCCTGGGATGTCCCCAAAGTTGGCCATCTGTACAGCAGGTACGGAGGTAGAGGAGGGACGCGGAGTGGAGAAGGTACCCTAACAAAATAATGCCAGAGGCCATGGAAAAAACACCCTTAGGCTAGCCATGAGTTTCTTAGTATTATTCTTGCAAATAGATGAAGTTTTGTCAATGAACATTATAAACAGGCAAAAATTATGATTATTAGATAAAAGACGAAGCAAAATTGACATAGTAAAATTTTCCCTTTGTTAAACAATTTAATTTTGTTTATAAAGTTTAAACTTTTAAATATTATGATTATAAATAGAAGATACCATTTCATACGAAACATAATAACTTTTAAATTAGTATTGAGAGTGCAATCCCTGACGTTGCGACGAGGAAACTCTCGGCGCCGCAGCGGCGCCGTAAATCCAACGACGTGACTTTTTTCATTAGAGGCCAATAAAATGAAAACTATGCACACTATACATATAAAAATACATATTTAGCCTAAGAAAGCAGAAAAAGTAGACTACTGAAAGTTTCAGAATGATCCATCGGAATGGAAAATTTTAAAATCATTTTAAAAACCCCGAGCGCCGCTAAGGCGCAGAGAATCCATATGAGGGTTAAGGTTTGAGCGAAATGTCATTTTACCTATAAATCAATGAATTTGGTCTCATTTTAAAGGAAAATAAATCTCCCTTCCAGTGATATAAAAAATAAAACCCATTACCATATTACTTTCCGAGATATTTCACAGAAAATACCAGCCCTTTTACTTTAGAAATGGTACGTTTATACACTCCAGAGAGACATTATATTAAAAATGAGGCATTCCCTACACTTAGATCTCATCAAAAAATCAGTAGTGTGTATTTTGTGTGGTTTTTCAACTATTTTTGAAAATTAATCCAATTGTAACCGCAGTAAATTATTTGTAATCACAAAAACCTGCCGTTTTGATGGAGTTTCATACTTACTGTGTGAAAAAAATGAGTTAAGTTAAAGACTGATTAAGATATTTTCATTTGATTACTTACAATTTCTGTCATGTAAAACTATTTTATTGCACCATTAGTAATGCAACATTTGTGTGTCTTACAGCTGGTGAAATTAAAACGTTTAATTCGAATATGGTCACTATTATGACTAGGGAACTATCTCGCTCATACTACCTTAAGAGGCTTCTAATGCTTCGCGCAACCACATTCGTATAACAAACAGAATGGGTATTAAAAATTGAAAAAAAAATGAGAGCTGATCCAAAGCACGGTGGTGGAATCATTCTTGGATGCTAAATGTTAAAGATGGTCATAACTATATTGAAGGAAGAAGTGTTCTAACTGCTGGTTCAACGACACAGTAGATTAAAGCGGTGTTTTCTTTCTGTTGCATTCAAATGTTCTTGTGTTTTCTTTGAACAGAATTTAAAGATCAAGGCACTAGGCACTCATCCCACAGAAGTCAAGTGACTTGACAAGGAACAAAATATCCCCGTACACTAACTTTATTTACCATTTTATAAGTTGATACCACAAAAAGATCATCCAGTCTAGTTTATCCAGTGGTTCATAAAGATTTATGGCTTTAAAATTTAAATTCAGCTCGTTCGGACGCTATAGACTTGTAAAAACCAATTGAAGGATTCAAATACATGATAAACGTAAATTGGAGGACCTAGAAGGGCTTAGTCAAAAATACTCAAAGACCTAAGGGACCCTCCTGTGTGCTCTTATATAAACAACTTTCACGTCCATGAGAGAAGCATTGCAATCGGTGAAGAGGTTTAATTTTACTTTTTTATTTTATTTGCACAATTGAATTTACCTTGCCTTGCTAACAATTCGAGTTTTAGGCTCCAAAATTGTCAATCATAGCATTATTTCCACGACAGAAAATTTTATTTTCATTGCCACAGCGGCTAAGGCTAAAAATGGGAACATGTCCGCAGCTAAGTTTAAAAGGTTATGTGATAGAATTGCAGCGAGATTTTATTTGAAGTTCTTCTCTCCAATATGTGGCAAATAGCTGCTTCGTTTCTTATGCATGTTTCATTCCTATGACTAAGAATTTTAATTTGTACTTTTTAAATGATAGGTATTTTTACTGTAGTTTTAAATTAAATTTTTATACAAAAGTAAACCACATGATTGTATAACTTTATGTATATAATTGTAAATGCAGATTAGAATGACAGGATTTTACTTTTCGTTTCACATATTTCTTGTATCTAGTACTGCTTTTTGTCTTTGATTAAAAAAATATTTTTATTAAGGTCTTACTTGTGAGACACTGTTACTTGTATATTCACCTTTGAATAAATCTAATGATATCAGTATAGAAAATATCAGCATTGAGTAACACTCTCCTTTAGTGAAAATTGACCTGAATGTGAAATTGTGAATTTACATTTGTAGTTTTAAAGGAGATTTTTTTATTTGTTGTTTTAATCTAGTGTCTTTACAAAGATTACAAATGGATTGTATAATTTTATCTATATAATTGGAATTGAAGACTAGATGGCAGTATTATATCTTTGTTTTACATATTTTTGTATCACGTATTGATTTTGAGAAATTGTTTGCCATTGTAGCTTTCAGACGAGTATCAATACTCATGGGAAGAGTAAGTCTTATTTGTGAGATGTACTTAGTAAATTTACCATGAATAAATCAATCAATCAATTCCAAATTAGGTAGATTCTTTTAGTATATTAATCATGTTTATTTTTTTCTCATTCCTGCTGAAAATCAGCAGGAAAATTCTTCTAGTTAACAATAAAACTGATTTTTGTTATGCTATGATCACCTGTACTTCTGAGATTACGGTCCTTTCTCACCGTTAAACCAAGACTCGTTTGAAGGTCACTTCTCGTAAAAAAATCTTCGCGGGTACGCGCAGAGAATTCCCGAGTCTCGTGGCCTACTACTTAGGGTCTCCCCAATCAGCGATATAAATGGCTCAGCAAGCACGTTAACCCAGACATTCATAGGGCGGGAGAATTTATCGCTCCCCTTTCACCTCTCAAATCTTCATTTTTTTCTCTCGCTTCCTTGCTTCTTAAAGGACAGTCTCTGCTGCTCCTTGGCCCAGAGCGTAGGCTCCTACAGGAACAAGTTTGTCGGCTTTGCGATTTTTATAATCTCAGGCTCATCTCGCTTTCCTTATTGCCATGAACACACCCTCCACGAGCAACTACTGCTTCCACCCCCACCCCGTATTCGAGTAAAAGAGGGGATAGTTGGCACTTAAATGACGGCTGTTTAGTCAATCACAGAATTACTATGAATTCCTTCACGGATGCAAATTTTTAGGGCTCAATAAAGAAGGCAACGGGGACACATTTTCAGTGACCGTATTTGAGCGAGCAGGGAGGAGAAAAACAACTCACTTGCTCAGTGTACACCGACGCTTCCGAATGAATAATTATTCACGCTTCGCGGCTTGGGAGAGTCTTTTGCCGCGATCATTCGACTGATGGGAAGAATAAATTCCACATAATTACCACAAGGGGCAGCTAAACATAAAAGATGCTTGCAAACATGCTTAAATTGATTTGAGTTTGATATCGCTTATCACAAAATTTTAAGAATTTGGACCAATTATAAAGAAACAGATCTCACCTTTTCTAAGATTTCAAAATATTCTATTTAAAAAGATGTTAAAAACTGGCTATTTACTTTTCTAAAGATATATATAGATATATATATAGAAGAATATATATATAGATAGAAGATATATTTTTCTAAATAAAATTATTTATTTTTGTAAACATACCTAATTGTTAAAAGGAATTCATTTGAAATATTGGTATATATATTTTTTCTTGTTCTATATGTAACAATGTATGTTCGTAGTTCTAATTGATGGTAACCTAAATACAGGTTCGCCTTATAGGTTGCCTAAAGCTCAAAATATCTTAATATTGTATTCTTTGTATTTTTTTTTCTGTATTTCATATTTTGTAGCAATAAAAATAATTGTTATTATTATTATATCAGTCACTGACCGCACAACTCATCGAGATTAAAAGTAAAATACCTGCCAATTTCCCTGTAAAAATAGCTGGTACTTTTTTGTATGTACGGGTATGCCTTCCAGAGCGACTTCATGCAAAAAGTGAGGAATTTCTGACACGTAGATCAAGTTGATAATAGATCTAGTTCAGAATGTGAAAAAATTCGTGTGGAGCGTGGCACTCGTGAAAGGATGGAGCACAGTAAAAGCTGATCAGGGAAGACTAGAAACCTCCAAAACCTGGTGCTAGAGGAGGATTGCGAAGAAAAAAATGGACGGACAAAATAAGAAATGATGAAGTTTACATAAGAGTATAAAAAGAAAGGACCATATGGAACACCATACAGAAAAGAAGAACATGATAGATCGGACACACTCTGAGACACAATTGGTTTTTGAAGAACATAATGAAAGGCAAAATAGAGGGAAGCGTCTCCATAGGAAGACCCAGGAATATTTTCATGGACCAAATAAAGAAGATAATACATAGGAAGATACCAGAAACATACCATGAGATAAGGGAACTAGCATTAGATGAGGAAGGGTGGAGGGCTGCAGTAATTTAATCTTAGGATTTGACGACCAATAATGATAAGATCTAGTTGCAAATTTTACAGTGCCTAATTTATATATTTCCTTAACCATTTTTTAGAATAAATCTATTATTTACTGCAGTAATTTTAACAGGTCTGCATCTAGGGTTATGAAGACAATTTAAGCGTACGGTGTGGGAAAAATAAGTCTTGTTAGTAACTTATTAATGTTCAATTTATTATTGATATTTCAGTAACTTAAAACTAAGTTTTTGCATAATTTGTGTAAAAATATCTTTAATTCAAGAAGGTTAAGGTTAATTTAATTTAACAAAATTGATAAAGGTTTATATTATAACAAGACAAATATCTTGCTAAAACTGCAATAAATTATTTATAAGTTATTCTGCAACATGCAATTATGCATATTGATTATAACAATTAGACCTTAGCTTATTATTTTTCTAGCTTAATTTATGGGATAAAGAGAGGTTTGGAAGCATGAACCTTCAGTTGTCAAAGTTCAATATAGCTGTTTCTCCTTCCATCTACACCATCCTTTAATTGCCTAAAATAAAAATAATTTAAATGGTCACAACAAATATAGGGAAAAATTATGAGAAAAAAGTCATGGAGGGTATATTTTTCGGCAATTAATATGGCAAAAAATATGTCCTCCGTGTCTTATTGTTGTCAATGAATGCATTGGAAGGTCATCATTATTGCAAAAAATTGATTGAAGTGGCATTTCCTATTGGGTCACGAGAAATGGCTAAACAAGCTTTGAGAAATGAATAAATTGCCTTTCATATAAATTATGTCAATCTTTCGTAAACAATATAACGTGGGTCCCTTTAAACACAGAATAAAATAGATTCAATAAAAATCTTTGTAAAGGGAGAGAAACGCGTGTCATGATATGAGGACACCCAGGGGGGGGGGGGTTAATCGCATGCTAGGATTATTTGCTGCCGGCTAATCATGGAGATATCAACGCATGCATAGTATTAAACGCTGTCATTACATTCGAGGAAGGGATAGAAAACCACTCGATCCATAGCTCTACTCTTCACATATGAAAATATGTTGCGAGCTACCAACGATTGAATGAAAGTTGTTTGGTGCATACATTTTATTCATTAACCGTCTATTGCGTCCTACTGAAAATATCCACTCGGCCAACCGGCAGCTCGAGGTCGATAGTCTTCCGGTCTTTGCATTATAGCCTGAATGTCTTAATAAAGTGAATAATGCACTCAATGTACTTTGGAAATTCAAGTAATATTCATTAATAAGAAAATGATCGGAAGCTCTTATTTTCATTTTGAAATGAAGATGAATTGTACGCATTCAACTAGGAGCAGCTTTTCGTAGTGTCTTTTACTTCTGGCCTCTCCGGCAAAACACTATCATGGATATATAAAATTCTATCGTGGATATACAAAATACTGTTTAGTACAATCATGGATGCTAAATATATAGTTAGAAACAACATAATTTTTTCATTATGTGTCTCAGAAGAGACCAATTGCAAGGGGTTGTTAAAAGGGTGCGGAAACCTTAAATTTAAATCTTAACATTGCAAGAACACTTGAGGTCAGCTTCAGAGATGTTGCGTGAAAATGAGTTTTTTAAAATGAAAACGAAAATTTTGCAAAAAAATAAGATGAAGCCAAAATATCCTTTACGGTTTCCATTGCACTATGCATTAACATGCAGTACTGTTCCTATGCTGTAGAACATTACACGTGTCTATAATAAACATTGAAATAAAAAGTACTTTCAAGAAAGTGACATTCTGAATGATGGAATAAATTGACGATATCAATGTAGTAGGCGTATCATTTCTACGCTAGGATTTACGAGAGGTGATATCAGGATTTTAAGGATGATTGGCATTTAATTAATACAGATTACGTTCAAAGGGGCTCAATAAAATACTTGCCGATTGAAAATAATGTTTTTAAAAAGAAAGAAATCAATAATGATTTATAATACAAGTAAAACACATGGCATTAAAATATACAGTTTTAGTAAATCCACATCAATCAAATAATATTTCTTATCATGATTAACTGAAGGAATCATCCATTCCAATGAAAGTGCATGAAGCAGTTCAGCCATTAATTGTTTAAAAAATCGTCCAATGAAAAGGTAACACTTGTATCGGATAGATGAAATTTGCTTAGCAACACATTATGGCCAGTAATATTATTTGCTAACTGATACTTTTATGTACTGCAATGCTATAGTAAGCTCTTGCGTGTAATAAATTTTCATACCAAGGACAAAACTCACATTTTAGAGTCATACTTAGTTATTTAAGGTAGTTTGAACGAAATATAATTTTACCTAGAAATCGATGAATTTGGTCTCATTTTAAAGAAAAAATATATCACCCTTCCATTGATACCGAAAATTTATCCCCTTACCACATTACTTTCCTATAAGAGGGCAGATATTTGCCAGCAAATACCTGCTCTTTTACAGGGGAAATGGTACGTATATGCACTGCTGAGAGAACTTATTTAACAAGCGAGGAAATTATAACTCCTAGATCCCGTCAAAAAATCAAAAGTGTGTAGTTTTTGTTTTCTCGACAATTTTTAAAAATTAATCATATTGTCACCGCAGTAAATTCTTTGGGATCACAATTAACCTTCCGTTTAGAAGGAGCTTCAAACGTACCGCGTGAAAAAAATTAGTCAAGTGAAAGACTTATTTAAATATTTTCATTATATTACTTACAATTTCTGTCATGTAATACTATATAATAGCTCCATTAGTAATGCAATATTTAATTCGTGCGTCTCATAGCTGGTGAAATTATAATTCGATATAATATAACGTATAATTCGAATATGGTCTCTTTTATGATTAGGGAACTATATTGCTCGCACTACCTTAAAATTGATTATTCCATTTTTGCGTGTCGTATTGAGTAACTGCAGAGTATAGGCGCTCATGAGACATAGACTAGAACTTAGGAACTACTTCCGTTTCTTTAACGGCAACTTGGATATTACTTACCAACATTAAGTAGCAAGTAATGATAATATTCAGAAGAGCAAGTAGTGAGACAGGAAGATGCAGCATAACACCAATGGATAGTTGGTCTGAAGTGATTGTAGCTCTACGATTACTTCACATCACATACCACATTTCAAAGGTCTAGCTCGGCGCGAGTCGCTTTTTGAGAACTGAAACAGAGGCATTTATGAATGAATCAAAAGACGATGCACGGATTTTTGGACAACTTACGGATAACCTTGGAAACGTTGTATTTAACGGCCGGAAACTTTTTATTTATTTCGACGAGTCATTTATAAACGAGAGAGGTTATCAGAACGTACCGCAATTCTTGCAATGTAAAATTCGGTCGAATCTCGATGTTATTAGTATTGTCTGGATGTCTCATGGCTGGATAATAATCAGCATTTGTTAGATGGTATCTTCCAGTAATGAGTCTCTTTATTTTGTTATCCTGCTGCATGTCTAGAGTTCATACCACCTCTGGTTTACACTATTATCATAATCCAAAATTCCAGATCCTTAAACCCTAACGACCTTGTCTGAATCAGGTAAAGCTCTGGATTTTAATGTTATGGACAACATTTGTCCTCAACTGATGCTGTTAACCTAGGCAGCTGGGGAAGAATTGCGTCATTAAGATATTGCAGTATTACATATGTCATCGCAAACGATATTTAAGTTATTCGATTTTGACCAATTTATGAACTTAAGCTGCAATTATGGAGGATTGGCCTAAGTAAAATGATTAACTTCACATACGGCATACTTATTTCTGCCGAAGTTTTGCAGATTAATTTCCGCATCCTCAGGGCTTCGAACACACATTATAATAACATTTTTATTAAGCTTACAAGTGTTGTAAAATTTTTAACATTTTGGAAAACTTTGAAAAAATATCAAAGACAGTGTTTTATCTTACGATGGTAATCAGGCTGAGCTTTTATAATGAATGGATATTAACAGTTTCACTTGTTGCTAAACACAAAGAATAATAATGTAAATTTTTTAAATGAATAAGCAAAAAAGAAGTTTTTATTACATTTTAAAACTGAAAGCATATGAATAAAATATAAATATAATAATACAAATTCCCTCGTACAAATTTTTAACGAAAAATATATATATATATAACATATATATATATATATATATATATATATATATATATATATATATATATATATATATATATATATATATATAGCATATTAATACATCACTGTATGCTAATCAGCTGATGACAGCCATGTGCTTAGGGTCCTTTGTACTTTCTTAACGTAATGTAATTGAGAATGGATATATTTTGCTTAATTTTTATTTTCAATTTTATTGTTATACGCTGTAGGAGATTTTACTATATGTACCATTTTTTTCACTAATCCTTTATGATGTTCGTTTAAAAATCTATTATTTTCACTTATCTCATAAAAGCCCTGAGTTTGCGAAAATAAATCCGCGAAACGTTAGCTGAAAGAGGTGTGTGAAGTTGTATATAATACCTGGGCCAATCCTCCATAAGAGAAGCTGAAATCGCAAGCGATGACATCACATGGCTTAAACTTGCTTTAATCCTTGGCAATAAGTTTTTTCCACAGAAATAATTGTACTCAAAATCTTCTTCATATCCTGGATAAGTGTTGGTAGCGCTGCCCATACTTTTACAACTTAGACTTTTAGAACGAAGCTTTTTGAAGTGTCTTTTATAAGTGTACCTGCTTGACAAAGGGGAAACACATAGGTGACCACGTAGAGAAGCGAATTCGCAGTTGGTCAAAGTGCATCTCGCGTTCCACTTAAGCACTTAAAAGAACTAAAGCACTAATTCCCCACTGGAGTTGTTTCGAAGGACTAATATAGATGCGACTTCCGCCCTGAATGCGAACATAATGCAACAGATCATTAGAGCCGAAGGGATTAACCTTGTTTCCAACGGCATAGATTTCTTGGACGGATGCAGTTCTTACGTGTGGCATTACCCAGCAAAAGTTTCCTGTCATGATCCGAATAGGTCATCAACCGGAGTTCATTCGTCGCTTCTTCGCTTCTCATCCCGAGTCAAACCATAATTAAGGAAATATACCACGAGGCCGCTCCTTGATTGATAAGCTGGACTCATTTAAAACCACAGAAACGGATTTTTTTGGCCGATATATATAATTCAACAAGATGAAATGCTTGACCCGAGGCTTTGCGCAATCTAAGAATGCCATTAACTAGCCATCTAAGAATGAAACCACAGTCGCATGGAGTTGGTAGGTTTAGGTTTAACTGGGAATGCATATGATGAGTTATTTAGTGGTTTCGGTGCTTTGACTCTACAAGGTGGAGATCTGACGCGAATAGACGTCCAATGTTACATTCTTTGTATACATTTTGTACCTTATATGAAAAAATTCACAATTTTAGGTAACATTATCTGATTTATTTGTGTAAATAGTATTCCTTGCTAAAGATAACTTTCACAAAATTCACGCATTGCGATAGTACTAAGAAACGGGCATTACTAGATTTGAATTCTTTCATTCTTAACTTACATACTATTACTATAAAATTGCTCAAACAGTAAATACGCAAGTTCTAATAAATGTATTCGTTATATTTTATGAAACGTCACCATTATGCCCAATTCGGATCGTGGCAGGAAGCTTTTGCTGGGTTATGCCAAACGTAAGACCACTAAGGTGTCGTACACTTTCCGACAGAGAAAACCAAAGCTAAAGAGATCAATCACGAGCTGGTTAGCAAGCAATATATAGGTCTTATCACATTACAATTTCTTAGGCGTCACTCGGTATCTTACAAAGTCATGCCATTACAACGAGTATATCAAAGGGAAATAATTTTGTCCCAATATTTATAGTGTCAATTAAATTCGCATATTTTATGGAATCAATTCCTTTTTTATTAAATTAGGAGAGTATTTGTTCACCCCTTTACCAGATAAAGTGGGCATCCAATTTTATGTTACGAATAAACATTATTCACAAACAATATGTATGTACAACGACTATTTTCCTGAACTTACCGTGAGAGAGTGAATGTAATTGTAATCAAAACAGCACACGATTGCTTTGAAGTAGACATCCACATAAGAGTAATCAATTATAATGGACGAAGAAAAAAATCCAATATTTGCTGGAGCATATGACAAATATTTTTTTAAAATTTGGTTTGAGTAACATTAATAGGTTGTCCCCAAATTATGTACCGACTGCTGTATCATTTTTCCGATTACACATGAAATCCAAAAACTATGAGACACTGGGTACTTGAAGTCAATGAGGAGAGTTTAACCTCTTTATAAACCAAGGAACAAACAGCTTCATACACTTAATTTAATAGTTGGAATAGATCAGCTTTGCAGAATGGCCTATCAAAATGCGGAACTCAGTTAAAGTTTGTGAGAAAAAAATAGACTCATCCGACACATTTCTGAGAAAAACCAGTAATTTTAGGGTTCAATGAAAGGCTGTGATAATCTAGGCGTCGAAAAAAAGATACGAACGAGTGTCTCTTCTCATCAAAACTGCTTTGAAAAACGAAGTATGCAATAGGAAGATTTTTGATGGTAGGTACCAAACCTCAAGAGGAACAAAATTAAGCCAAATGACCCAGAGGAGGAAAAAAATTGGTGACTAAAGAGAATCAGCCGATTGAACGCACTTAGGGGGTCAAAAAAGAACAGTCTCGAAAAAGGTGGGATTCCCTTGGATGGTAGAAGAATGGGCGAAATTTCTTGCTATCGTAGTGTGCTTCGTCCCGTGTCACTGCCGTCGGCCGATTGGTGCCGGTCGCGCGCCTCCAGAATGACAGAAAGAAAGAACCAAGGAGCCGTGAAGTCTCCACGCGGTCCAAAGACGTTGACCGCGTTTCTAAAGGTCTCGTTAAGGTTCGATTCTTCCTCGTATTTTTCTCTATATACGTGGAATTTTTTACGAACTCTCAGCGAAAAAAATCGCGAAAAAATATATTACGATACAAAATAAAATTCGCCACCATGACGATAGAAATAGGGGAGGAGATATGTGAGAGACTACTCACGCGATGTTTTATGGCCTGTTGTGGCATACAAACAAAGATTAGCGATTGAATGCACGGCGAAGATATTTTCAGTGCGTTACTGTTATTTTTTCGAGCTGTGCGCTCCGTCCCACTGACTCAATTACTGATAAAGTCGCTCTGATAGGAGGAGCAGTCTATTTTCTTTCTATGGTCAGTAAATATTTACAGTTCTGTGGAGATTGCTCTCATCTGATGGTTACTGAAGAGTGCACTGCCCCGCTCGGATTGCCCGGGTGGTGCATCACGGATGTCATTCAATAAAAATTTACAGCATCCAAATAAATCTTCATCAGTATTTTGGCTCCACTTTTTCTCACCTATAACATATATCTGTAGCAAACATTTTCATGGAGACCTTGGCCACGTGATTCAAAGTAGGTCATAAACTCATATAGTATTCCATTATTTATACTTTAAAATGGTTTATGAATTCAATAACTTGAGATCTTGGTTCGGAGTTTCAAAGAGTTAACGTAGGGCCAAGAAAATGTTTGCATCAGAACTTGTTACAAAAATGTTCATAAAACTGTTTTGGAAACTACTTTCAACGAAACAAATGAAGGATAACAATGCAGCTAACACAGGGTTTAAAGCATTTTGTATTCCATAGGTAAGGTAAGAAATACCAATTAGTTGGTTAAAAACGGGATAGAGCATATTTCATTTCCTCAGAAACAAGTCACATTAGTATGAATAAACTGTTGTGCATTTCAGGATAATGAGTACATTTAATGCTCCAATAGTTTATTAAGAAATGAGCTGATGAGAAAAGATACTAATGCCCCAAAAGTCACGGCATAATTTCATTATTCGATTTTGAAAGACAATTTCTGTGCTTAAGAATTAGAAAAAGGCGCGTTTCTTTAAAAAAATACTTGTCACGACTATAATTGCTTCAATGTCATGATTACTTCTAATTTCTCTAAGGTTAGATTTGAAAGCCAAATTCATAGGTTTCATATGACTATTTTCTATTTATTGGATCTGACAGTAATGAATTAGTTGTGTTGTTCCTGGAAAGCTACCTAGAACTAATTTCATCGGAGTTATGAAAATAGGTGAAATAATTTGTTTCCTCAGACATGTTTAAGGTATTGAAAACTTAGAGATGTCAATGAGAACTGCCGCTTTTACGCAAAGCAAGGGTTCCTTACCATACTACAAAAGGAGTATAGAGACACTCTATACTCCTTGATACCACCATGAACCATTTGTTAGGTGCATTGTTATTCTTATTTTTTTTCGTGGAAATTTGTTCCCAAAACAGTTTTATGCACCTTTTTTTAACCAGATCCGATGCATAAATATTCTTGGCCCAACGTTAACTCTTTGAAACTGCAACATTGCACTTTTACACGCACTTTTTTAAGGGTTGGTAAAAACTCAATATTTAGGCCAAACTGCTACAACAGTCATAAAAAATCTGAAAAGTTCAACAGGCTTGCAATATTTTATAAGAGTATTGGAGTGTAAATTTATTTATGATGAGGTTTTACAGGGAAAAAGCATGATGCATAAACTCACGTTTTTCTGTATAAAATAAGAAATTCCACTGAAAAGTTGATCTGAGAGCTGAGTAGATGAGCAAATAGGCACTTAACGTATTGTTAAAATTTGAAAAATCATCAAAGTACAGTTTAAACGTCTGTGTTTATAACGATTATTAAGTTTTCCTGCTTTCATTTTTATCTCTGCTGTCATTTATAATTTAATAGTAATCAGTGTATCCATATGGTACCTAGTCATTTTGTCTAGTACAACAAATGAGTCAAAACTGAATCGTTTTAGAAATGATAAGAAATAGGTTCATACAGAGGAACTTTCTGCATCCTTACACAATGCGCAAATAACATGGTGTAGATTGTACTCACACGGGTGCAAACATATTGACCAAATGGAAGAAATCCGCCATGAAAAAAATCATCTGGTTGGCTGGGATTCGAACTCGGATCTACAAATTGTAGATCAAGTCAAATGAATATTTTTACCAGAAAATTTCATCCATTTGGAATTTAGTTAACATCGCATTGAGTTGAGAATTGAGTTGGCATAGAGTGCATTCAAAGTATTCACTGCTCCAGGTCCAAAGAAGTGGACTTTAGTTGAAGATCTTTATTTCAATGCCGTCACTCAATTTCCAAATTTTCTGAGCCTTTATAGTTTCATTAGTTTTTAAAAATTTCGCGCCAAAAATACGATCTTCATAAAATTATTTTCGACGCAAGCACTAAAAGTTCTCTCAGTAACTCAATTTATCAGCGATTAATAAATGTAACTGGCACAGGCATACCGGGAGCGTGGAAGGGAAGCGGCAAAGGATTCCACACAGCCTTTAGACGAGGGACGGCATGTTAACATTTCCATGACCAATAATAACCCCACTCAATTTGTATCACGGCAATTTTTTGAAGTTCAATCTTCACGCTCCGCCGCAGAAAGAAGTCCTTTCATCAATCTCCGTCTGGCGGCTGAAAAGAAGCACAGTCACAAATGATCCATAAATCAATCGATCATCCCATTCTGTTGGTATCAGACTGCTCCACATTTAATAATAACTCGGGCTCGAACACATTCGCTCGCAAGGTACTCGAGATCGTGGCGTCGGGGAAAGCGTGAGATATAAAAAGAGTCCAATTTTTCAACTTCGCCTCTTTTGGCAACACATTGGCTGCTGATGTTCTGCGTCGTTCAGTGACCCAATAATCCATTTGGGAATTTCGTCAGAAAAGTTCGTGACCACTAGGTCTTAAAATCGCGGACTCTAGTCACCATTTCAGAACTATTGCACAGTTTCACGGCACTAACGATACATTATTCGAAACTGAAAATTGCACGCAATCACAATCATGGATTCAAATTGCAAAATTGATTGGAAGGCATGAACCATTGAAATACCACAAGGCTTGGACAGAAATTTAACTTGGATCTCAATCAGTGTAAAAAAACACCTTATCATCTCAATTAATTGGAAATGATACACAAAAGAGATCGTACTGTCTACTTTCATTCAAACTGGTACAACACGTGTTTCAACTGACTAGCAATCATCATCAGGTACACAACACATCTTCCACATTTAAAGACCCAAGATATGTTCCCAACTCCAGGTGGTGTACCTTATGATGACTGCTAGTTAGTTGAAACACGTGTTGTACGAGTTGGAATTAAAGTAGATAGTACGATATCCTTAGTTTATCCATTTACAATGCTGCTCTACAATATCTCGCAAAAAACAAAAAGGAATCAATTAATTGGAATATTAAGTCAGCAAAAATCTCAATCGCATAGCCTAGCAGTATAAGATACCTGCTTGACTATTGAGGGAAATGGGTTCGTATTTCGGTTAAGAAGTTCCTCTGTATGAACCTATTTCTTATCATTTCTAAAACAATTCAGTTTTGACTCATATGTTGTACTACACAATGTGACTAGGTACCATATAGATACACTGACTACTATTAAATTATAAATGACAGCAGAGATAAAAGTGAAAGCAGGAAAACTTAATAATCGTTATAAACGCAGACGTTAAAACTGTACTTTGATGATTTTTCAAATTTTAACAATACGTAAAGTGCCTATTTACGCATCTACTCAGCTCTCAGATCAACTTTTTAGTGGAATTTCTTGTTTTACACAGAAAAACGTGAGTTTATGCGATACATTTAGGTTTCCGTTCATGATTTCCATTCTCGGCTATAGGAAGACGAAGTTTTTGTTCTAAAACTAATTAGAAAATTAATTACATCTGTCCTCTAGCTGGAGGCAGATGTAGTTCTTGAAGTTATTTCAGCCAAATTTTTCTCAAAAGTTGTCGCAAGCGAATTCAATATTGTATAATTTCTTAACGCTACCTAACAATTATAACTCCTTTGATTATGACTCACAGTTACACTATTGTTGATAATACCACCAATTTCACGGTATAGTCGGCATTGGTATTCTTCCGAATTTGGAGCAAGTTCCGATCGCTTTAGTCGTGAGAGGCCCTATTTTTACCTGCCTCCAGAAAGATTTAGAACCATTTCTCACTGGGTCAAACAGATTTTTTGGCAATGGTTTTACCATTAGGGTTACTGGTGGCTCATGCAATCGAGTCTACCCCTTGTGTATTCCTAGAGAAGCACAAATCAAGATTCACGAATTCACGAATCAAATCAAGATTCAAACAAATTCTAAGATAAAATGAATAAATGAAATTGATTCACTCACTGGGTCATACAGATTTTTTGGCAATGGTTTTACCATTAGGGTTACTGGTGGCTCATGCAATCGAGTCTACCCCTTGCGTATTCCTAGAGAAGCACAAATCAAAATTCACGAATTCACGAATCAAATCAAGATTCAAACAAATTCTAAGATAAAATGAATAAATGAAATTGATTCACTCACTGGGTCATACAGATTTTTTGGCAATGGTTTTACCATTAGGGTTACTGGTGGCTCATGCAATCGAGTCTACCCCTTGCGTATTCCTAGAGAAGCACAAATCAAAATTCACGAATTCACGAATCAAATCAAGATTCAAACAAATTCTAAGATAAAATGAATAAATGAAATTGATTCACTCACTGGGTCATACAGATTTTTTGGCAATGGTTTTACCATTAGGGTTACTGGTGGCTCATTCGAGTCTACCCCTTGCGTATTCCTAGAGAAGCACAAATCAAAATTCACGAATTCACGAATCAAATCAAGATTCAAACAAATTCTAAGATAAAATGAATAAATGAAATTGATTAACTCTATTTACAAGTCCTGTTTTTAATCCCGCCGATTTGAAAAAATCTTTCAACCCGATACATTCACCCATCAGATGAAAGTTCACGAATATTATATAAGACAAAGGGCTTTTTACAGTCTCGGAGACGCTGCCAATACCCCGGGTATTTTAATTAACAGAACGTTTACACTGTTGAGATTCCCGATTACACCTCATGGAAGTCACACAGCAAGTGCAAGGTCTGAAAATTCAATCCGTAATTAAATATTCTTCTTCTGCCTTAAGAATGAGAGAACTCTTAGTTTATCACTTAAGTTGTTTGCCAGTATTTATTTACACGATGTCATAATGAATACCACAAATCTTAGTTTTATCTCACCTCTATGTACCTTAAGTGGTATGAGGAAAGATATTGGAGGGATATAAATGCAAAGAGATTTATAACCAAATTATAAGGTGTTGTAAATGCAAAGGAAAACTAAACAGCGGGGTGCATTACTTTCCACCTGAATCATGCTCATAAGGGAAAAGAAACAAGAAATTGACTTCCTAACGAGTAGAATACTGGAGACCACTGTTTCATAAAATAACCGGGACCCTGCTGTGTGTATAATGTTGATCATTGATTTCCATAAGCAATTCTCATGAGAATATATTGATGCTAAAGTGACTCAGCATTTATCCAGGAGTTATTTTTTACTGGCGAGAACTGCCATTGCCCCCATGCGGATGGTGATAATACGTAGATATTCACAGGGAATGACTATTAAAAATAAACATATATCTCTATTCATTTACTGCACCGTACTGAACTTAATCAAATGTGACTTAAAATAAATTATTATAATTTTTCTATCCAATATATTTAAACTAATGCGTTCGCTGTTATGTTTTCAACATCTAGTGACCGGTAGGCAAAGTTGTATCCTGCAAAAAATAAAAATATAATAAAAAGTAAAAAAAATAGCAAATTAATTAATTCGAGTTGCTTTATACGGTAGGCTACGCAAATAAAATGAAAAATAATAGAATTGGCAAATGTACCGGTGAATGTAAGAAGGGCATTTACTATTCAATGGATTTTTGAAGAAAAGTAAGCATAAAAAAAGACTTAATAAGTTTATTGAGGAGTATATTGTGATATTTTAGCTCACTTCACTGTTTCAGTAATAATTTTACTTGATGATGACCTTAAAATATTGATCCAGTACAGCTGTTTATTGAAGTGTTGACTGGCCTTAGCCCTGTGAGCTTTAATTTCAAGGAAATTTAATATTTGGATTGTTTAAATTCAACCGCATTTTTCGTTACGCAGTGGAAAAGCATTTCAATAGTTAAGCAGCAGGAGTTGTACCGTAGAGTTTAACGCATGTACAAATCCTGCTGTTTAATTTTTGGATTATTGGGTACTCTTTCAAGGCTGGATAATATCTCTTAGTTCCAATCAAATCCTAGTTTAGCCTCGGATTACAAAATACCTGCTTAGTCTAGTTAGCTTGAAATTATTTAATGCATTAATTAAGCCTCTAATCCAAGTGCTAAACCTTATGATGAATGCATTCAGGGAAATATGCTGCTATTCAATGAAATCATAGTTACACGCATATAG
The DNA here is from genome assembly GCA_963169105.1 of Ceriagrion tenellum. NCBI lineage: Eukaryota > Metazoa > Arthropoda > Insecta > Odonata > Coenagrionidae > Ceriagrion > Ceriagrion tenellum. The sequence continues at coordinate 27,602,923 of OY720639.1, forward strand.
CCGTACCTTTACGGGTAGGTAGAATAAAGAGCGGCTTCTATTGGTTTCAAGTCTAGGAAGTGTGTCTATCTTTCAATTTTATCCTTCACAGCTCCCTTTCCTTATTATCCTCTTTCATGTCTGTCACATTTATGCATAGCTTAATATACGCTCAATTGATCTAAGGAATCCTAAAATTTGCACTGCATATAGTCTCCTCTTTCATATACATCCATATCTTTTGAGGTCAACCAATCCTCCTCATACCATTTGCTCATTATTATAAATCTTCACAGACCAACAAGGATGCGCATTTTTATCCAAAGAGTCATTTCCGGTGTAATTAAGTGAGCTGAATCCAAATATATTCACGAAAATTGGCCATCACGTCAGGATATTGAGATATTCTAACCATAAAGGGTCAAAATGGCCATATTTTGGTCTTTTTGAGCTTGAATATCTCAGACACCTAAGGCGATTAGATAATTCTGCGAACGGATTCGAAGTCTGCATTAAAAATGTATAGAATACAACTACGACGCCTAGAAAAGCTATTGCTTACATAACCAGTAGCTTATATTTCAAATTTTTTGCACTCAAATTTATAGTATAGTTGAATATAAATAAAGTTGTTAATAGTTGTCAAGTTAATACAGGCTATGATAACAATAGATTTCTTGGTTTTCAGATGTGTTCTATACATTTTTAACACAGACTTCGAATCCGATAAGCTGAATTTCTCTATTACCTTAGGTTTCTGACATATTTAAGCTCAAAAAAACCTAAAAATTGCCATTTTGACCCTTTAAGGCGAGAAAATCTTAAAATCCTGAGGCGATAGCAAATTTTCATGAATAGATTCAGATTCAGCGCACAAAATTACTTCGGAAAAGGCTCTTTGCATCAAAAAAGCATTCGAGACCCTAAAATTGGCAAGCTTGTGTTATGAGCCGTTTTCTTTTTACCCTAGTGTGCGTACATTAACAATTTGAAGGTCATCATATCGATGTCCACTACTGGCTACATCCTAGCCATTTGTCTTCCATTCAGCTTTCAACCTCAACGAAAACGTTTGACGTCATCGCATTCCTTTGCCCCACAAAATCGCCAAGAACGCCTGCCTGAATCTTACGCGACCCAGCGGGAACGACACGCCATTAAATAGCGCGACCATAAACTCAATGGGGATTTCAGAACAAATGGTAAATTTTCAGAGACGAGAACATAAAAGATTCGAGCCAAAATCTGAGATGAAGCAGGGCCGTTAGGTGCCCCTTCTCATTGAACATATAAACCATGAAATTTAAGCTCGGGCTGCGATTGCCTGTTTCCTTAAAAAAAACGGTGGAAATGCTTCTCCTCCTACAAAGGTTGAAATGATTTATTCATTTCTTAGATAATCATAAACTACCAGGAATGATTTCATCTTTCAAAGTTGCAAGCATAGTAGTTATTTGCAGTACTCTGGGCGAGAGTCCTTCTCAATGGCAAATAACTCCCATGTATACTAACTTCTGTTCACTTTTGTGTTACACTATCTTGTCGCCAGCAACGCGTATATTTTTTAAATCTCACAGCCAAGTTAGCTTTGGCACGGTCAACTTAAAAAAATCACACTTCCCAGTGATTGACTAACAAAGGAAGTGGTGTTAGAGATAAACCAAAGTTATCAAATACATTGTTATTCTCTAAAAGTGCGTTGCAAACACTCTCTCTCGCTTGTGAGAAAAAATTAAATTATTATGTTAAGCTTTAAAATATTGATATGGTTTTCTTATAGGTTGGTAATTATTGAAACAATTCCTATTGCTTATATTATACACTTTAAAAAATGTACACGTTTCATCCAGCTCACAAAATATCTTCAAATCAACAGGAGTAAAATTACAGAAAAGATACGTTTGGATGCACATATTAGAACCAGATAACCATCAGGTACAATTGTGTAATTGATGATGATTCAGTGACTTGAGTTGTTTAATGTGCTATACAATTTCTAAGAAAAAAAGCGACTCTGTTACGTTTCATAAAGATTAAAGGGCCATATTTAAAGCAGAGAAATTAGTTATGCTACGCACTTGACAGTTTTCAGCAACTATTGATGACTTGAAAAGTACGACCAGATATTATCAAGAACATATGATGCTATGATCTTTTTATTAGATAAGTTCGTTATATTTAATTTCATATTCTATCTTTGTGATAATAAAAAATATTTTTTATTATGCACCTGGACTGTGAACTACATTATTTCATGGCTTATACGAGAAAAGTCTTTCAGTATTCATTAGTTTTGTGAGAATTTTGTTATTTTGTTTTGGGAAGAATTACATTTGTTCAAACGTCTAGCTTTGAAGGCACGTTTACCAAGTGGTGTCTCAGGAAACATATCCAATTTGGCAGTTTGGCAATTGTTGAGGGTTAACAGTTTGTGCTAATGTTCAACGAAAAGCTACCCTCAAGGAATAGGTGATGAGGGGAGGGGAAGGGGAGAATCGTTGAAGAGCGGCGTGAGGCTTGTTGGGGAAGTGAGAGGGGGAGGTAGAGGGAGAAAAGGCCAAATTGCCGCAATCTGCGGTCATCCGCCTGCTTTTTTTATTGGTCGCCCGGGTACAAAAGGCAATCCGCGACTTTTATATAATAGGCATTTGGGTCGGTGGGCCGTAAGAGAAGGTTCTTGTTCCTTGCCCAAGGACACGATGCCGCTCTTTGGATGGCAGAGGGATGACGCCAAAAAGAGGCTCAAAGAGGTGATCGAAGTAATTCCCTTCAGGGCACACCAGAGAACGGCGAGACGCGAACTGCTCTCGGGAGCTGCGCATCACTGCGAAAAGAATTCCGATAAAACAGAAGATGCATTTTTCCTTCCATATACATTCTATCTATCAACTTTACTATTCAGCATTTTTAAGAAACCAACTTCTTGATTCAGGAGCATTGAGATAGGGCTAAACCTAGAGATACCTGGCAAGATGAAATTTATAATGGGATCTTGCGTAAAATAAAACTATTTTTAACATTAGAAAATGTTTGATTTATGAAGGATTTCATCTTTAGATATTCATTGAAGTTTCAAGAAAAGTATTATCGAATAAACTTGCTGTTGTTTCACAAAAAGATTTCTCGATAGAAACTCAAAGGGACTTTAAAAATGAAATCGGAGCAATGAACTTGTTGTTGCCTCAGGGTTAAAATCAATGTTCAAATTCTGCTAATATTTCATGGCGACTTGTCCTGTGCATAATTAATTGCGGACATATGATGAATTGCGGGTAGTCATTGTGGAAAAATTATTATCTTATATTTCCAATACCGTTTTCATGTTAGAGAATGTTACACTCAAAGAGCTTTTCGCGGACGGACTTGAAAAATAAAATAATATATACATGGGAAGATATGGATAACTATCCAATACACTTACCAAATCAACACTCGGAATGGAATGTTAACAATGAAAACATTCGAATAATTCGAAGAGTGAAATGCCAGCAATACCGTGGTGTACTTCTGAAGCAATAGAAATATAGAGTGTCTAACACAATCGGAGAAGAAGAAGGGGTATAGAGAGATACCATACGCCTTAAAAGAAATACATTTACGGCCTCATTCTCTGCATTTTGCGTCCCAGAAATTAGGACGCCTGGAGCCGAAGAACCGAGTCACTCAGCGTTAAACTGACCATAACAGAGGTACATAATGGCTATTTCATCATGTTCAGAGCCTCGGCTGTCCTACGCACTCAAAATCCAAATTCCACACTGCCGTGACTGTGCGGTCGCACAACATACAATTTTTTTGGCCAAAAGCAACGTAAGGTGAAATTATTTGAACAACTTCTATTAAATATCAGTTTAGTCGGCTCACCTCACTATTTGCTAGTCAAGTAATAGTTCTAAAGCCCTGTCCATTAGCCAACGTAAGTCATAATACGGTTTAATCTAACTTTAATTCTGCCCGTTAGTGCAGCCAGCACATATATTCATGAATGTAATCTACTGACAATCCGTAAATAACTAGAGTATTCATACCAAGCTAAAATCCAACCACTCTTTAATGATTAGGTACTACAGGATTTCCATAAATTTTGGTGTGTATATATTTTATCTAATATATATCCTTTTATCTAACAATTCTTCTCTAAAAATCAGTCCTACTCCCAAATCTTTGTCTTCAGTATTCTTTTCCCCCAAAATATGCCCTACCTCCAATTTCTTGCTTGATTTTAATTTTCTTCCGCATTTTCCTATCCTACTCAAACATATCAGATAAATCTTTCATTTATCTTTACTCAGCTTACCATCTAAGGTCTTCTTGCTTCTACCTCAAACCCTCCTAATGCCATCTATCAATCAAGTTTTCCCCGGATACATCACTTGATTTATCAAAACTGTAGACAAACGCATCATGACCCTTCTCACGCAGGGAGTATTGCTCCTGAGGAGGTTCTCTATCTTGGTTATGTTTTTGTTAAAAATGAAATGGTACCATAGGCAAGAAATATGGTGCATCTACTATATTTAATATATGTTTTTCAAAATAAATTTATTATCTTTATCAGTTCCAGAGACATAAATCATCCTCAGATCAGGAATAGTAAGCAGGGATTTATCCTCAGAAACGATGGTTTCTTGGATGTCTACGGAATTATTACTGGACTACTATTCAGATGATTAATGGATCACCACGATGTTTTTCTTTTTACGACTCAGTTCATCTTCTACCTGCATAGACGTAATCAATCTCACTTGAAATGACACATAAAAAACTTTCTAGAATAGAAAATAGAATTGATAAACATATTTGACCACAAAGATTTCACTGGTGAGCGAAATTTATAGCGCCATAGATCATTCAGTAAAGATGCAGTCCCATTTGAATATGGACACCTTAAGTCAAATAAAGGTGTCCATTTAGCAGTAAAACGTATCGTTTGTCATGAGGGATACTTATGAGAAGTGAGAAGGTTAAAATAGGTCGTAGCAATAGAGAATAAAAACGCCCAGACCATTATTTCACAGCTATTTATTCCCAATGTCATTTATTTTTATAATCCTGTGCATTCCAGGGAGGGAGATTATTGATAGACCCATGGGCCCGGTGTTCCTACGCAAGCCTATATCTCATTCTTATTGGGTAAAGTCTGCGGTCGAGGCAAGCCCTCATGCATATGACGAGATTAGGCATGTATATCCATGTTTTGGAGTGTAGCCTTTCGACACTTTTGTTGGTGTCGTGGTTTTTGAGATTTACTGCGTCTCGAACATTGTTGGCCCAACGTTTCATCCGCGATGCAGAGGGCGTCTTCAGGGGTTTTCACCCCTGCTGCTCGAGATGTGGCCAGTCTTGAAAACTTCACCACCATGTATATGCCTGTTTCTATACTGCATAATACTTGACACAAATTATAGGAGAGCTGCATGCTTTCATGAGCGCCTCATATGACTGATTTAAGTGGTTTAGGAAAATATGCCACAAGAGTAATTAATACTAGATGGTCGCATCAAATTTTGATAATCCAATTTAATGATAAGTAATTTATAGACTTTTCCACACAAAGTAATGCTCCACCTCCGGATAATAAAAATAAATTTGGTTCATTATAATTGCAGTATTACTGGAGTGATCAGAGCCTGGAAGACTCACTCCAAGAAAATGCAACGACTAGACCTCGAGATGAAATTCCAGGTCATCTTTTTCTCATTTCGTGTTCTACCTATTGAACTGATCCTTGGACAGGCCGTACCCTATGTTACTCCAAAGCAGGGCTGTGCCTGATTTTCCCAGTCAACATTTAACTATTTGGTCCGCACTAATACTTTGTTTCTTAAACCTCTCCACAGAATTCCTATTCTCTTCCTCCATCTTTCCCGCTTGGCCCACATTCTCGACTCGATCATCCTTTTCAACATGCCCTCTCCTCTCAGAACGCCCAACCATTTATCATCTCTTCCTCCTCCGAATCTCCTACGCCTCTAACTTTCTCTTCTCTCCAACACTTCCTCGTTCATCCTCCTCGCCACCAACGTTACCCTCTCCATTCATCTCCACACCTGCATCTCAGCTATCGATCTATAATACCGTCAACTTCTTACTGAAAGAATAATACGTATATTCATTACTTTGCAACTAAGTATTCTTTATCCAGTCAAAGGCAACATCGCCTAGGTGGAAAACCGGTCTCAATCTTTACAGAACTATGTTAAAGAAATAGTTTCTTGCAAACACTCAGCTCAAATCAGTGTATTACTGCGAGCATTTAGAATATTTCAACATTTCTATGATTCCTCTCCTTAAATGTTAAAATACAAATTACGTCCGTCTATGGGAAAACGGTCATGTCACCTTTTTTCAATAAATTCTTTATCTCCCAAAAGTCCCAGAGATTTTAAAAGTTTCAGAAACTACTTTATTTGAGACCACGATACATCTCCCATCCTCTCTGTGCAGCCTCTCTCACAACAATCCACCTTTCCTTCTTTAGCTTACTACAAAATCTGAAAAACCTCTTCCAAAAAAAAACATTAAACAATTAACAAAACAGCATTTCTTTTAAAACAAAAAATTATGATTAATAACTAAAATAAACGAGACAACCATAAATATAATAAAGAACAACTAAAAATACCAAAGCCTCGAATGTTAAAAAAATACCAATGCGATCACTTTTTTATTTTCATAAGGCACGACGTTATAATCGCCTGGAAAATAGACAGGAAAAAAGCCCGAAGTCAAGCCGCGCAAGGAACGTTTGTCAACATCTCCCCTGCTCTGGAGCGCGAGTCTTTTGGAACTTAGAACTCCAATCAATCACATCTACATTATACTCCACTAGCCACTCCAAGGTTAGGTATTACCAACATGTATTGCAAAATATAATACTTAAGCTAATACTTCAAGTACTGAATTATTAGCCAAAACCTGCGAAAACTTGTTAGGAGGCAAAATTTCTCAAATTTCATGCTTTAAAAGCCCAGTCAAATTCGAAACATAACCTCAAAGAGTAGCAAAACTGTAAAAGCTGAAGGAAGAATAACGGTTTTACATGAGTCACCAATGCGTGCCTTTCCAGACTGTGGGACGAAGAAGATGCGCTCTTCCCAAAAATACTTCTATCACTCACTTAGTGGTCAAGCACGAGGCGAGCCTCAGTTGGATGATGGTGTAGCTTATCCCATACTGATGAAGAATCATGGGAAATTCACACACTAATGGTGGAGGAGCCGAGTCTTTGGACCACAGGTGGTTTTAAGGCGTAGCTTGGTTTGAAATGTCATTTTTCCCGCGAACATTGTGGAACCTAAACGGCTGCCAATGAGGCGTTCAACTAGGTTTATCGATAGGTAGTGTATCTAGTTAGTAGAATTACTCCCTAATACTTGCATGTTAAATTCAAAAGTTGAAGATTTCACTTGGTGGAATATCGACAACGTAGTAAATAAAACTTTGTGTCTTCCACAGTTTTATTATTAAGAGTAAAACTAGTTTCAGCAGTCACGCCATCATTTCAAGGACGGCAAAAAGCTGGACGCTCACGAACAAAGAGCGATCGGCCTTCTAAAAGATTCTGGTTTTCTTTTAAACGATATTACCTTTCTCGATCCCTCTCCATTGCTTTTAATCACCTTACCTCCCAACCCAAGATGACTCACTGGCTACCCACAATAGTCCACCCACTAGAACTTGCATCATAATCCGATATCCAATACTAACTGCATGCCTTGTATGTTTTAGATGTTACTACTGTGAATATGTCTTTAAGTAGTAAAAAAAACACAAATACAAATGGTCCTACATTGGTATCAAACCCTATAATGTAGCGCACAATTGCGAAATTTTGCCTCCTGACAATCATTGGCCGGTTTGATCAACTGAAAATTACTCAAGATGGGATCGAGGTAAGGAACGCGTGGTAACAAGGTGTCTACAGTGCCATTGCCGAAAGACGCAGTCTACAAGAAGAAAAAAATTGTTCTTCACCTATATCAACATATATAGACATTATAGCAGTACACACTTGACATTGAGATGGTGGAGTTAAAAAACAAATATTAAGCACGATCCACTGCGACTGTGTGAGTCAAAAAGGATTCTATCGGAGGAACCTGCGCTTCAAAGTACTGCTTTAAAATATTTAAAATTTGTTGTATTGAGTGAACTAAGGCTGACACCTTTCATACCTTTTCAAATTTCATGAAAATACTCCTTTCGGTAAAATATTTTGCGATAAAGTGTCAAATAGAAGCTTTTACCTTGTAACTAAAACCAGTAATTATAATGACTCCAGCCTCCATTGCTTTTCTGTAGCATTTGATATCATGATTTTTTAACGAACTGTGGGAAGGGAATAATTATCTTCAGACTTAAAACATTTAATAATGCATATCAATTGCCTGATTTTGGATTAGTTTACTTAGAAATATGTTACACATGGTAAACAGAAGAAGTTTCCCTTAGCAACGTTGCAACACTCATCGCATTTTGTCGGCTATGTGATCCGACGAAAACCGGCAGTAATTTGATTAAGCCAAAATACTGATACTATGCATATAAATATATAAGTGTATATATAAATTGAAAATATATATTAGATGTCTCAATATGTAATGCATTTTGTACAAGTTTTTAAACAATATTTTTGGATAGAAAGAATTGAGTTAAGAAAAGAAAAGGTGCCATAGATCATATTTGAATCTTGTGCTTTTATTTCAGCAGCTACAGGAAGCATGAATTAAATATCCCATTGTTAATGGTGCAATAATATGGCTTTACATGGGAGAAATTGTAAGTAATCAAATGAAAATATCTAAATAAGTATTTAACTTGACTCAATATTTGACGCGGTACATTTGAAACTCCAGCAAATTGGAAGGTTTATTGTGATCCCGAAAAATTTCCTGCGATGACAATATGATTAATTTTAAAAAAATAGTTGAGAAAACACACAAACTACACACACTTTTGATTTTTTGACGAGATCTAAGTGTAGGAAATGCCTAATTTTTAATAAAAGGTCTCTCTGGAGGGCATAAACGTACCATTTTACATGTAAAAGGGCTGGAATTTTCTGGCAAATATCTCAGTAAGTAATGTGGTAAAGGGTTAAATTTTTGGCGTCAATGGAAGGATGATATATTTTTCTTAAAAATGAGATCAAATTCATTGATTTATAGGTAAAATGATATTTCACTCAAACTACCTTAAGTGCAAAAATTCATCATTATTTAACCAATATATCTCCTATGAATGACCGATTACGTTGTTATATCTTTATGCATTATAATAGCTGAAATCTTACTTAATAATTTATGTTAAAATCAATTTATCGTATCTGCTTTAAATTAACGGTTTCTTCTTTATTACGATACTTCGGTTAATTGATTTAAAAAAACTTAGCTTTAACTGATGCGATGCATTAGCTATTACAAACCTAAATTAAAGTACAAATAATTCAGATTATTCCACAAATATATTTTTCATTGCATTTATTTATGGCGACACATGCCGATTGCCGCGCCACATTTAAGGAGCCGCAACTAGTTCTGACTTAAAATCTTGCAGTAATTAGCTCATAACTCAAATAGATATGTAACAAAATAAGTTGGTAAGATGAATCTATTTTATTCGGTCGATTTATCTGAGGTTTTCGCCCCTTATAAACAGTTTTCCGTGACTATGGCGTTCATCTTTGATAGAAAAGTACTAATTATCTTCATGTATTTCCAATTCTCCCTTCTGAGGACCACAAAATTTCGAGTTCAATTTGCAAGAAAGCAGGCGCGGAATGGATAAATTTTGTGGTTCATAATAGATTGGTGTCACACTTGATTTCCTCTCAGTATCCAGAATATAAATAAAGTGACATATATCTTCTATCACAGTGGAGCCACCTTAAGCTATCCTCGAAGCATTGAAGGTTACCATTTCCATCATTAACAAATATATCTTTCGGAACTGTAGTTCAAAGAGCACCATGATGCACGTGAATTATCCGATCGAAGCAGCCGTCGAGAATTCGTCGAACGTGGTGAAACTTGAGAACTGCTTTTGCGCTCTGTAAACTAGAACAAGCACAGAATTCGTGCAGAAATCCGCTCGTCTCTAGAAGCGAACGCGTTTCCAAGAACCATTGTTGCGAGGGCGATTCCAAATCTCCGCCTGCCTTCTTGCGGAGGTCAAGACCCTAATGAGCGAAAGGGGAGCGCACACTGGACGCCTTTGGTTGCGGTCTGCATGGCACTGCCCCATATCTTGACCCATATTGACGGGCATAAACGAGGTTTTTCAAGGTGCGATATTGGAATTTCACGAACGTAGTCCGACATCAATTATGTATCGAATTATAACATATATCGATATGAAGAATGATCGAAGGTTTTCCCGGCGAACTATGTCGTTGAAGATTGTTCGGGATTTCCACCGGGTCAGGTTCTCCAATTCTGTCGACGTTGCGATGGGCGAGTCGTCCATCATCCTTAGGGCATGAGCCAGTATGAACATCATTTTGCCCTGAGGCGTCGTCCATCATCCTCAGGGCATGAGCCACATGAACATCATTTTGCCCTGAGGGTGATGGACGACTCGTCCATAGAAACGTCGGCAGAAATGGAGAACCTGACCCGGTGGAAATCCAGAACAATCTTCAACGACATATATCGATATATAGGATATGATATGATATAACCCACCAGCAGTCAATTTAGTATGATGTGTTGAGTAATGGATAGCCTCCTCGGGGGCCAGGGTTCAATCTCCAGCCATGACTTACGGAACTTTTTAAATTGCGCGGTAACGGATAGTCTACATCTACATACTACTCCGCAAGCCACCTTAAAAGGCGTGTGGCGGGGGGTGTTAGGACACGAGCCGTTAAAAAAAATTAAAAATTAAAATTAAAATAAAAAAAAAATTCCGCCTAGCATTTATTAAAGTCCTTAATTGTTCGGGGGAAAAACGAATTCCCATACCTATCCGTTCGGCAAAATATTCCTCTTAATTCAAAGTCCTAGCCATATATATGCATATGGATTGTTGACTCGTCGCCCAAAACTGTAGTCTAGAATTCCGTAAACAAACAACTTTGTGGATTGTGGCGCCGCCAAGTGATGAAAGACGGCAGTTAAAATGTAAATACAGTCGACAGATCGTAAATAAACACGTCTTACCGGTTTAACTTTTTACCAGTCATCACAATGCAGTGGATAAAAATGTAGTACCATACGCGGGATGTAATTACACATTTTTTAAATATCGTCCAGTCAACAGATATATTTAATTCCTCCCTAAATTTAACTACACAAATGCACAATTAAATTCTTAGCCCTTCGTGAATATCGCTCTACGACAATTTAATATTAATGCGAGGTGAAAAAGGTGGTTTATGAATGTCAGCTTTTGATTATGATATACATATCTGCAAAAGAAATGCTAACACGTTATTTCAACCGATACGAACAAACCTGTCGCCGCCATGCGTGAATCGTTCCTCATTCGTCATCAGTAAATTACCTGCATCAAGTAGGTCGGCTACCGAGAGCCAGCTATGGTCGGATGACAATTTAGACAAAACAAAACTTTTTGACGGAGCGTTAGATGGTCTGAAAGGAGGACGTCCTTAGTAGATGGAGGGGAGAGAAAATTAGGATAGGGTAGAGTAGATGGTTGGAAGACTTGATTAGGGGAAAGGTGGTGATAAAGGGAAGGAAGTAAAACCAAATGAAGTAGGGGAAGTATGATAGGCTTTTGGTCCATGAAGGAGTTGGGCCAAATTGAAGAGGAAAGAAAATGTGGATGAGTTGACCAGCCAGCCAGTGGCCGTAAGAATCTCAAGGAATTTTACTCGGTTTTATTGAAACCTACCTTAACCGTTAGATAACTGCAATGAGTTAATCAATAGACCTTGTCTATTGGATAGAGGCTAGACTAAGTGATACTACTCATTGAGTATGGATAGAATTAAACACTAAATATTTCTTGGGGCTTCACGAGAAACTTTCGCCTTCAAAAGGATTTCGCAGCTGAAAAAGTTTCGGGACCGCCGCCCCGCATAATTATTCACTTTCGCTTCATTCATTATTTCTCCGATGTATTCAATTCTCGGTCATCAGATTCCCAAAAGGACTTAAAAAACCATAAATAGAAGTCATTTTCTCAAAAAATGTGCAATATCCTTTCAGTAAAATATTTTTTTATATTCATAAGGAAGTAATAGAGAGTTATTCCGGTGGCACCTATTGAAATGCGAATTACTACTCCAAGTACCGATTATTTCAGGAAACCAGGTAGAAAACCTCAACGCGTCTTCAATTGAAAATGTCATTAGCAAACGGAAATCAAAAAATTCATCAAAATATCTCATAGCTATTCTACATTTCGGTCGACACACGGATATTTCTCATAGTTTATACGGGGCTCATGGTTGGAGCTTTGTCAGCCGGACGGTCCGGATAGTATTGGAGGAGCTTGAGGGGGGATCGGGGGTTGGTGTGGTGGCTAGACTACTGGCTAACCATACGGGTGGCCAGGGTTCAAATCCCTGCGGAGGAGAATGTTTTTCAGAGTAAAACCCGATCCCTACTTGAATGCCTTGTGGAGGGCGCTTAAGTGCAATACTCCGTTTGTCGGATGAGACGTTAAACCGTAGTCCCCTTGGCGCCTTTCATTAAGAGCAGGCTAATGCCGACGCCGGATTTCTATCCACTCTTCCTCCCTTAACCATCCTTTATGGTGCAAATGACCTTAAATGTCGGTCGCCTCCCCAAAAGTCCAATTCAATTCTAATGTGGAATTGACTGATTGATATATTCACGGTAAATATCCAATTTTCCTCGCCAAATATCCAATCGAATCCAGGAGCTTGAGAGAGAAAGGGAGGGAGAAAGAGGGAAAGAGCGGAGAAGAGGTTGCAGAGGAGAAATGGGGTGAGTGGAGTAGGTAGAGGGGAGTTATAGTCTATCGCAGCAAACGGGGCGGAACTGGCATAAATGTGACGTGGAGAGGGAATGGAAAACAGCCTAGCCTCACTCCGCTTCCATCTCTCATTAAGAGTATAGAAAGTTGGGAACGCTTCAAAATCCCTTCCCCGCTTGGCCCTCCACCACTGCAGGACCACCTTTTCAAAGCAGTACAACGCCGATTAGGGAATGGATACGCAAATGTCATGCTCATTATTTATTTCGATCAATCCTTCGTGTTTCGATTTCGTCCACCTTTCTTGAGGATTCAATCTCGTCTCCGTGAAGCCTACGATTTAAGCGCGGACCAACCACATTTCATTTGGTAGCCAAGTAGTGGTAGGTAAATTTCCAAACATTGCATATAACAAATGATGTGGTACGAAGTCACTCGCACGGGTGCATTTACACCAGGGTTGAAATTCGCAATGAAAAATTCATTTGACTTGACCGGGATTCGAACCCGGTCAAGTCAAATGATTTTTTCATAGCGAATTTCAACCCTAGTGGTAGGCATTTTATCAATCCAATATCAAATTTTTAGGGTCAATGTTTTTACTCACGGCACAGGGTAGAATGTTAGGACTGCGATTTCATATGAGCACAGCCTTTACCCACAATGTTGCCAAAAGTTACTATAAAATCATCGTTGACAATGGAATTCTTATTCTTTAAGTCCAACCACTTCACAACAATTCGGATTTGAAAAACTTGGTAGACGTGATTCTTTATTAACTTTAAAAAAATAATTGGGAGTAAGGAGATGTTATAATCTATTATACCAAAGGCAATGTCGACTTTAGCTCGGTAAACCCTTTTAAGGTGTTTGAGCGAAATATCATTTTACCTAGAAATCAATAAATTTGGTCTCATTTTAAAGAAAAATATATCATCCTTCCATTGACATCAAAAACTCAACCCCTTACCACATTACTTTTGGAGATATTTGCCAAAAAATACCAGCCCTTTTATATGGAAAATGGTACATGATTGCACTCCAGAGAGACCTTATATTAAAAATAAGGCATTTCCTATACTTAGACCTTGTCAAAAAATCAACAGTGTGTAGTTTGTGTGATCTCTCAACTGTTTTTGAAAATTAATCATATTGTTACCACAGAAAATTCTTCGGAACAATAAACCTTCCGTATTGATGGAGTTTCAAACGTACCACGTGAAAATATGAGTCAAGTTAGAAGCTTATTTAGATATTTTAATTTGATTACTAACAATTTCTGCCATGTAAAGCTATATTATTGCACCATTAACAATGGGATATGTAATTCATGCTTCCTATAGCTACTGAAATATGATCTCTATAATGATTAGGGAATTATCTCGCTTGCACTACCTAAAGGTTTCTATCGAAGTAGATTGACATTGATTTCTATCTGCTTTATTATTTCTGATAATTTATCAGCAAGCCTAGTCTTAAGATTTTCTTAGTCGATGAGTTTGGCGGGAAACAATGGACGCATGCAAAATTATCCGCAATGTTACGGAGCGCGAGTACGTCAATTGTCCCGAAAGGAGGCATGTCACTGGCATAAAAAACGCAGAGTAAGTGCTGTCCAAGATTATTAATGAAGTATTTCTAACAAAAACATGTGGCATTAATTGTTTGATTGCATTGCATGTTTCATTTCTGATAAAAAAGGTTATGACATAATTTCGATAGAGAAATACTCGTGACTATGCACTAATTGTGTAACTATCTACGGCAATTGTAGCCTTGAAAGCCAGTTTACGGAAATACCGGATAAATTACGTCATTTTTACGTTCAATTTTAAATGAGCAACAAAAATAAACACGGAAATACCGGTAGATTGAGATAAAAAATCCATTATACCGATAATATTACGACTGTACTTCCAGTACGGACCAATTATCGCCTTAAATCACTCGTCAGTCAAATACAGTCACATATTTAGGTCTTCCACATGCCTAGTCCCTTGTGCTACATTAAGGACAGGAAAGTGATAATATATAATTCACACAAACTCTCACTGAAATGCCTCTTGAGCCAAGAGGGCTTGGGAGCGAGAATAAATCAAACACCTGAATGGGAATAGGTTACGGAGACCCAGGTAAAAATCCTGGATAAGACCAAATGGTTATTTCATGGCGAATTTCACCCCAGATGTGTAAGTATATCTATTAAGGGTAAGATATAATACATTTCCTAGGTCCTATTTCACTTGTGCGAATTTACACAGAGAAAAAAATCATCCGCCTTGACCGGGATTCAAACCCGGATCCCTCGATTTCCGGCCGAGTGCTTTAGCCAGTCGAGCTACCGAGGCGTCCTCTTCCCCTGTGGATTTTTTCACTGGCCAAAACGGTTGTGGGGCCTGGAATCAGGAACGGCCCAAGCGGCGAGTTTTGAACTCACAACGCCGCGCCGTTTGCGCCGTCCAGTGAGAGCCGGGCGGGGCAGAGGGGAATGATATGAAAAAGAGGTGAAGGCAGCTTTCGTGAGAAAGATAGGGGCGGGCTGGTGCCCACTAGAGGTGAGCACTTGAATCACCTACGTGGTTGCTTCCGTTCTATGAGACTGAGGCTTTATCGACCGTAAAAATAGACTTCCGCAAACAAGCCGGGGAAACAAGTCCTTCTTCTTCCTATTTATATTAAAGCTCGCTGGAAGGAATCCAGGTGATGGCATTTTCACCATGGACTAAATCGACAAATGTAGCTAAAAGGATTTACGTTAAATTGAGAGAATTTTTGCGGGTGACCTTCAAGGTCGTTCAACACGAGGTAATGGACTGTGAATGAAGATGGATGGAATTTGCAGTGCACAACATTTATCATGAGAAACAACAAATAACACGAAAGGTTGCGAAAATGCACCGATTAAGCGAATAAAACGCGATCTTACTCAAATTTCTCTATTACCCCATGTCCATTTGGGAGCGGTCGCTTCAAGTGATAACTTTAGAATCCACCAAAACTTGTATTCGCCATGCGCAATGCACGAATTGAAATTTATGGTCAATAAAAATGCATCTACTGGTTGTCCGGGAAATTGTCAGTAGTGTCCAACTCATATTCTATTAACAGTGAGATAAAATGCAAAAGGAAACTTGGATCGTAAATGCTTTCACATCCGGTCACCAGAAATCCTGAGCATGTAAAACGAAAACAAAACAAATGCCATCGTTAGTCAATTGCAATAAGAAAGGCACATGAACAGTTTAAAACCGTATCACCCAAAACAGTGAGAGAAAGCAAAATGAAAGTTTATAATTTCTAAAGGTCCATGGATTTGAAATGGAGGAGAAATTATAATAACAAGAAGACTTCATGTTGATTCCCTATAGTGTGTTCTACAGTCTGTCATAGAAAAAACTCGAACTTACTACGACCTTAAAACCGTGGAAACTAAAACAGCGGGTAATAAAATTTGAAGCGGAAAGGTTAATCTCTCAATTAAATTTCTAGAATCACTTTAAAAATCATATCTTAAATTTAATAAATAATCTATTCCAATATTTATTAAATTCTAATCGTAAAATTTCAACCCGTTTCTTCAAGAATTAAGTTCAGAACCAGACGACAACACTGGTTTATAGTGCTGAATATAATGCATCTTTTAATCCTTATGGAAATAATTTATTTGATCTTAATGAAAATAATGGTAATACTAATAAAATATAGGAGATAAAAACAAGCAAAAATCAATTATTCCGAGTAAAAGAATTTCCTATGACAAAACCAAAACATCTCAGCAAGACCAGTGGACCAACAGGGTAGTGTTTGGGAAACTTAGCCATAAATTTGGTTCGGTTTATGGCAATTGGAGTGATCAAAGAGCAAGCTTATCGCCTCCCTATAATTATGATTACCGCTGAGCATCTCTTGACCCGAAACGACTTGAAGGGAAGGGTGAGTTGGGTATAACTCGATTTCTTTAACGTTCTTCATGACTTCATTGCCTTCTTGTTCAGGACCACATCGTAAAATCGAGGGGAAAAAGAACAGCAAGCCTTCAAACTTACAGTTCTCAAATTTATTTTCGGACTAGTTTGTTCATCAGAGAAACCGCACGAGGCCAAGAGCAATCGTTCCCTCGGCATTCTGACATGGAGGCGGGAGGGACGACATTCCGCAGGGCCCTAAAATCCTGCAACAACTCCATCCCCGTCATCTTCCTCTCCTAACGTATGACATATACCAGAGGGGAACACAGCGGTAATTATAATACGTGTAGCTCAAGAGCACCATTAAATATTATCCTTCTCACTAGTTGGCTTCAATTTGGCTCAATAAGACATTGAAATATTGAATTGGATTCCAAAGAAAATTGTTGTGCGCAAGCAACTGAGAGTTGGAGATGAAAGGTTGTTAGACGATGAGAAACTAACACAACTTCCTAAGAATGCTCTATGCTTGTAGCAAGGGAATATAATAAACATATCGGATGTCTTGGAGTAATATAAAAGAGGAATATTAAAGAATGATTACAGCCAAACATCAGGAGGAGCAAAAGTAAGACTGAGTCGCGTCCGGAGAGAGAAAGAGAGAAAATTTTAAAAATGCAAAAAAAATGAAAAAATTTGATAAAAAAACGCGAGAGTGTGAGACCAGGAAATGCTGAGTGATTGTGAAAGACATAAAAACTTCTACGCTAGCATTTTAGGGACTTTACAGAAACTATTGTCATTTTTCTCAGCGAAAATATGAGCTCATAAGAGGTATTTGGCAACAAGTAACTAAAATTATGCCAAAGAATGAGATGTATCCATGTTAGAGATATATTTGTACCTTTGATATTTTTCCGGGAAATAGCAAACATAATTTAACCCATTTTTAGCTACAATGACCGTGGCTGAAAGATCCTGGAAACGACTTAAATCATTTATTCGCCATACACCACACAGAAAGCGTATGCTAAAAATACCTTAACAATATTAGGCATCAACAATTTCTTATTTGATTCAGGCCGAAATTTTGCCATTTCATCAATCAACTTATCAAAAGTATTTATACTCAAACATCCCCAACCTATTGCCCATGATCTCGTTCCAGAGATTTGCCGATTCAGCCATCAATGGAAGTGAAAAATCTTCGAGGTACTGTATTTTTGATTTATACCACTACCACATGCCGCCTCTGTATTAATTTACATGCCAAATGCGCAAAAATTTGCCGATCGTGGGTCGGTGAGTGAGCTTGAATGGTGGTGTTTTTGGAAGCATGCGCTTGGATAGAAAGATGGACCGACCTTCTGGGGTGGTCGCGCGGCTACGGTTCCTGCCAATAGGCATCGCGGTAATAAAACATGCTGCAGAAAAGAGGACGGACGAGGATAAATTGAATGTATCCCTTGGGGGCCAGAATAAAAAAATTGGGTTCTATCAGGGAAAACTTCCAAAATATCTTCAAATTAATTCAAAACGTAGTAAATTTATCGAGCACGCCCCCTCAGGATGAACGCTTATGTATGAAAACGAATTTTATAATGAAAATAAAATTCGCCTGGTCCGAGGATGGAATTAATTTTATTTATTTATGTTCACTGTCCCGAATACAGCACGATGGGCCAAGTTACGTCGGGTGAATAACAGTAACAACAGACGAGACACAAACACCCATGTCCTGGGAGATAATTTTACCCGGGCGGGACTCGAACCCGCGACCCTCGTGTTAGCATGCGAGGACTTTACCCCGCCGCCACCGGAGCCAACCCGGATTGACTTCATGTATTACTGACTGTATTATGGCTACTAAGGATATATTTCACGTATATTCATTTATATATTTCACGTTTTTCTTGGAATACAGAAGAATGTTGCCCAAATTTGTTTGGAGAACGTTTTTATTTACTGAGGAATTACACGTAAGTGCATACACTGAGGGGTCGACATCCACAGAAGTCGTTACGGTCTTCGCTCGGGAAACATTAAATTTTGAAAACTTTCCGCGACCCACCATATATGCACCATTTACCAAGTTGCCTAAGACCCTCCCTCAGTATTTGTATTATTGACTGTATTATAACTAATAGGGATATAATATATATTTCACGTTTTTCTTTGAAGAAGTATTATGTGTTTTTCATACTTTGTTAACAGCAGACAGTGCAATAAATACTTATGTTTTTGTAGGCCTGACCGGTCGTTCCGCGACCCACCTGAACAGTGCACAGGTGGACCAATAGCGGATCGAGACCTACCATTTGGGCACTGCTAGTCTAAAAGTAAACGGCCGTGTGTTTAAAACGAGTGTGTCTTTCGTTCAATGAACTGCGGCAATATGCGCACGAATACGATTATTATGCGACCGAGATTA
Source organism: Ceriagrion tenellum (assembly GCA_963169105.1). NCBI lineage: Eukaryota > Metazoa > Arthropoda > Insecta > Odonata > Coenagrionidae > Ceriagrion > Ceriagrion tenellum. Next base: position 27,622,147 of record OY720639.1, read on the forward strand.
AATCTTTTCTTGAAAACCTAACGAAATCCTCTGTTGAGTAGCTTTCAGGGGGCTGAAGTGAACATGAAATGTAAATACTGTTGTAAAATAAGCGAGGATACCATTAATCATCAGTCTGCTTAAACACAGCGATGGAAGAAGGTAAAAAACTCCCTCCAAGTACCGATATTGATTGGTTACTATTGAGAGTAATCATAATGCGTATAGCTTCTTTTGCCTGATGGTTTGACACCAAGAGATGTATAAACTCAACGAAGTCCGGCGAGATGTTGTGGGACATTTTGTTGAGAGAGTAAAATAATAAAACTGGTTAAAACTTAGAAATGTCCACTGGATTTATTGTAGGTATAACGCGTTTTGACGCTTATGCACCATCATCAGGTACAAACATTTTTGGAAAATTTCCGTCATATATATATGTGCGGGGAAGGAAGGGGAGGTTGAGGGGTTGAAGGGAGAGGAAGGGAGGGGGTAGGGAGGGCGGTTTCATTGTGAGAGTGAGTGGGGGGGGATTTTTCGACCAAGGTTTACGTCGGCAGGGAAAGAATGGGGGAACGGTTCACAAATTCAATATCATTCATTAGTATGACCCTCCGTTCTTTTCTTCGAATTATCTCCCATTTATCTAGAGCGTCAAGGCGTCGTCCTTTTTCCTCGAGTCACAGGATCGTTGGGGTGATCATATATATGACTGAAATTTTCCAAAAATATTTATACCTGATAATGGCGCATAAGCGTCGAAACGCGTCGTACCTACAATAAAGCCAGTGGACATTGCCAAGTTTTAAACAGTTTTATTCTTTTACTCTCTCACCAAGAGATGTGTTTATGGAGACGGGCGACGTGAGTGCTAGGGAATTGAGAGAGTTTGTAACGTTTAGCTGTGCTTTTTAAATGGCTGAGCACAATGTTTCAAAGATGAAAATTTATTATATCAGCAGATATAATTAAAGGTAACCGTAGTTAAGCCACTCATCATCATCAGTAACATAAAGCCAACGATTAGTTACTGCAGCTCACCGCTAAGCTCTCTTATCAGCAAAACGCTCTATTCTTACATCAGCGGTTCCCAAAATGTGCTCAGCGGAGCCCTTAACGCTCCAAGAGTGAATCTTAGGTCTTCCGTCTGGGGCAGTTACGAAGATGAAATAGAATCACAAAAATTGAATTGCCATTTCTATCTAGCATTTTAACTATTATTTTCTTCAATAAAATACATATTTCAATATTCATACTCCCGTAAACGTACACTGTGTGATACTCCTCATAGAGAAGAATATGATGAAGATCTATTATATCAGCAGATATGATACAAAACATGGTCAAATGCATTCAGTGTTTCTATGTCTTCAGACAATAATCGTGAACTTTTGAATTTTCAGTAATGAATCACTAAATGGTCAGTAATTTTATGCCATAATTTTGCTATTTATTTTGACATTAAAACTGCTTATGCTGTTATAGTATCTATTAAAATTAGTAAAAATGTTGCCACGCACCTGATTAAAGAAATATACCGTAAAACTAGTATTTTCCTAACAGAGTAGTCTAGGAGTTAAACTGTCCAACATAAAAATACTGACCAATATTTAATAAAACACAACAAATCCTGATTTACATCGAGATATGTGTTGAGATCACTGAATTAATGCTTTTCATTTGGAGCACGTCACTTGATTTATGTAGGATCTCCCAAATCAAAGTCCCAATACATCATAAATCTTTCCAGTATGTTAATTCATTACATTCAAGAAATCCTCTCGGGTATTTCAGACATTTCGCCGGTCCTCTGCGTCCAAAAAATAATAATCGCACGTCGACACGCAAAAAAGGGAACCATATATGGCTATCTCGAGATTATCTCCTCCGCTGTGAATTCTCCCTCGCTTGAAATCACTCCCCTCTCGCTGCAGGACCGGTGATCAAAGACAGGTGACGTCAAATCGATCACCTCTTGCTAATTCGGCCACGCCCATTGCTAAGAGGGAAGCCGGAGAGAGCCTGTAATAGGCGAAATTTCGGCAAGAATCCCGCAGTCACCCTCTTGAATCTGTCTTTGAGTTTCAGCCGCTGGACAACCGGAGCAGAGAATGAGTGGAGTGATCTAAATATTAATCGCAAAATTCACTATAATTGATAAGGTTTTTAACAGAAAACGTTCGCTAGGCATACCTCTTGCCTCTTTTCAAGTGACCCGCGAGGCAGAATTTGTAAAATTATTCTTCTCAGATTGAATCACCTAGGCTGCCTGATGATCTATCACTGTGTAAAAACGACTCTCTTCGGAGTCTCAAATAATTTAAGAATCTAGGCAAATTTTTAAGGGGATCCCATTCATCACTCGCCCATATAACTTTAGAGCTTCACTAATGTTGAAGGGTCACCGCGGAATAATTAGAGCAATTTTAACTTTATTGGTTTCCCTTTCTGAGTAAAATCAGGAATATAAAGGAAGGATATGTATAATACATATATTTTTTTTTACTGACGTTCACTGTACCAAGTAAAAGTGGGCTTTTGTTCCTCTAAAAAATATCTTATAAAGTCTTTATTGGTCTCAAGAGTTACTTTTACTATTTCTAGGACTTAGGAATCGAAAAGAAAACATAATTTCATGAAATGACGAAATAAGCGTCACAAAAGGTTAAAAATGGTGCAGTTTAACACCATTACCCGGCTGGAAACCCGAGAACTCTTCATTCTAAGCATTCGCTGGGAAAGACTCAGATCCTACATTACATTTAAAAGTTTCCGCTTACAGAATAATTTGCATGAAGCCTTACAACAAAACAAGCATGGAGAAAAAAAAGCTGTTGCTAGAAGAAATTTATAATTCCGAGCTCATCATAACCTACGAAAAGTTTTGCATCAATTTTTGCAAAAAATACAAATATAAATTCCTGCGACAATTGGAAAATATCATGCACACTTATAATAATAAATAGGGAAATCTATTTAAAATCAATTTTTTTCACGGCTGGTGCGTAAATTGTCCCTCAATGAGTAAACGACCTTGACCTTGATCAATAAGATAGTCCGTATGAAACATAAGCGAGAGTCTCATCTACATGGATTCAAAATTTTTTCAAAATAACAATGATAGATACCACCTATAAACAGAATTTTCCAATATAAAGAATATATAGTGAAAAAAGCGTGAGGAAAACATCATATGTGGTTCGGAGAGGGAGAAACTTCAATTTCAAAACGAAACCCTTGCGATTCTTGCGAAAGCATTTTGTCCCTAACATATTTGATCGATGTTTACCACAGCCAGAGACGATGATGAAATGAAAACATCCATCAATAATTGATGGTAAAGGAGCAATGAACCTTGGTATGAAAAACTCATAGTTATGAGGTCCTTTGATCCCAGAGAAAAACAATCCTCATCATCGTTCCCTCTCATTGGACGCCTGGCTTTCAATGGAAACCTCTCTAGGAACGAGAATCACAGCAGTAAATTTTCATTCCTCCACCGGGAAACCCTCACGCCAATTACCTGAACGTCGGAGAGAAGAGGAAGGGTGAATCAAGTGACTCGTCGTTGCACTTCATGAATCCCTCTCATTCCCACTCGTCTCTCTGGCAAGACCTAGATACGAATTTATCCAATTACGTCACGTGTTGTGAGCATGGGGGACGAGTTTCATATTCCCAAGCCGTTGAACTGAGGAGTATCTTGGGCAAAGAAGGCTTATATGATTAAAGTATTCCAATTATCATTATTGTATTAAGGAATGAAGGAAAAACTTTACACCTTCAGGCGTCATTTCGTGGAAGTATTTTATATTCGAATTCATATTGAAAATAAACCTTGTACTTTGGCTTAGGCCTTTAGGCCTTAGCCAAAGTACAAGGCCTTAGGCCTTAGGAATAACAAGTCATATTTTCAATATGGATTCGAATAAGGAATCAAGGGGTTTCAAGAGAAGAATCATTGACAACGAAGATTTTTAATAGCTTGGTGTAGTAGTTAGAACACCGCGTATTAATACCAGAGGTCCGGGATCGATTCCCGACAATAGCAGACATGTCCTCTTGATATCACAGGCCATAGAAGTACAAATCAAGGTGGTGACTATAAAATCAATAAGGCATTCCCTCTGTCAAATGTGATGATAAACAGTTGATTTCTTAGCTCCTTGAGCTTAGAGTGAGCAAATGCCGACTCTGAGTTCCTTTTCATCTCTACCCCTTCCACTAAAGTATCATCTCCTTACCGAACTCGTCAACCTTTCTACGTTTTACAAATTACCTTAGTTTTATGTCACCTCCGTAAAAATAACTTACCCATAAAGATGTTCGACCAGAAATTGATCCATGTGAGATTTTTTGATAAACTTTGGTCTTTTTCAAACTATAATTAAAAGTAAATGAGTCAAATCACACATGTGCACTTTTTCTTTTGATTTTCAGTGAAAAAAATACGCTGTCAGAAAGCTACTTCCACTAAACATCACTAAAGAAAAAGCAATCACCCTATGGACTCAACGCTTCGAAAGGAGGAATATAAAATAACAGAGGCCCCCGTAACCTATGGTTTTGAAGAAGAGTTCTTAAGATTAGATTCACAGAAAAAGTTGGAAAGTTGCAAGTTTGAAATATAATTGAGGTAGTTTGAGCGAAATATCATTTTACCTAGAAATCAATGAATTTGGTCTCATTTTAAAGAAAAATATATCACCCTTCCATTAATATAAAAATTTAACCCCTTACCACATTACATTCGGAGATATTTGCCAAAAAATACCAGCCCTTTTACATGGGAAATGGTACGTGTATGCACTCCAGAGAGCCCTTATATTAAAAAGAAGGCATTTCCTACACTTAGATCTCGTCAAAAAATAAGTGATAAATATAAATAAAAATAAGCATAAACAGTTTCTAATTTGTGTGTATTCTCAACTATTTATGAATATTAATCATGTTGCCACCTCTGTAAATACTTTGGGATCACAATAAACCATCCGTTTTGATGGAGTTTCAAACGTACCGCGTGAAAAAAATGAGTCAAGTTAAAGACTTATTTAGATCTTTTCATTTGATTACTTTCAATTTCTGTCATGTAAAACTATATTATTGCACCATTAATAGTGCAATATTGAATTCGTGTGTCTCACAGTTGGTGAAATTAAAACGTATATATCGAATATGGTCTCTATTATGATTAGGGAACTATCTCGCTCGCACAACCTTAAATGAGAAAGGACTATGGAGTGACAACGAAAAAAAAGAAGAAAGTAAATTAAACATGCTGAACGATAATGATTTCACTAGGAACAAAATTATCAATATTATGGATGTTCAATCGATTAAAATATGTTTAAATGGAAGTAAGAACACCTATACAATATAGTCTCACCTAATCGGTTCACCTACCCACCTTCCTCCCGATTTCCACAAGAAAAATCACCCCCCTCTCGCCCGTCATGCCAAGGACATCTTCGCTTATCGTCTTTCTTGTCCTCTTCACCGATATCCATCCTCCCCCACTCACCATTCCTAAACGCCTGCAAAATATTCTGGTCTCCTTTCCTTAAAGTCCTCGTTTCAGCACCGTACTAGGCAATATTCCTTATCAAGTCATAAAAAATCTTCGGATAAAGTCAAATATTACCTTAACTTCAAATATATCCTGGAAAATGATCATAAAAAGCACATAAGGCACAGCGTGAAAGAAACTACGATTTATCAAGCGTAGTGTCGGAAGGTCCTCGGAAGAAATAGAAAAAGAGAGGTGCTACTTCGCTCTGGTTAGGCCACAGCCCGAATACCCCGGGAGAATTAGGGACTATGGTCAAAAGGGTTTGACCAAAAAATTAAATAAAATACAAAGGAAAGCTACACGCATTTTTTCTATGCTATAGCTACACATATAATATTTCACAACTATTAGAGGGATTAGGCAGGGAGCCTCTAGAGACTTGAAGGCTACGTGCTAGGCATAGTTTGCTTGAGAAGGTAAAAACAGGTGTGTTTCAAACCGGCACAGAGATATCATTATAATGGTACACTGCATCTACCTCTACATAATACTCCGCGAGCCGCCACATGGACGTGTTGCGGGGGGTGTTAGGTGACCAGCCATGTAAAGGTGTACGTTTTTGGAGATGAAATGGTGACATGAATTATAGGCTTATCTACGCTTGATAAATTATAGTTTAATTCATGCCATGCCTTATATATATTACATTTATATATCGGTCAGAATCTTTATAATATTACCTTAACTTCAAATATATCCTGGAAAATGATCATAAAAAGCACATAAGGCACGTGTTAATTGCTGAAAACATAGGTGCAAAATTTCATTCTTTCAACGCACAAGTGACTATAATTATAACTGAGCTCTACTTAAAACACTCCCATAATACACTTTAGCATTGCACCTCCCAAAACCTTATCCTTTACACGGTAGGTGTCTAACACCGCTTGCCACACGCCCACGCGGCGGCTTGCAGGGTAGTATGTAGTTCAAACTCTTAGCTAGTTTTTTCCTGGCCTTCCTAGACGAGGTCACTATCATTATTCCTTTCTCTGGCTCTAAATTTCTTACGCTAGCGAATTTATCCTTCTGGTCATGCAAGAGGAAAATAGAGAAGAGACAGCCCCACGAGGATAAAAAGGACAAAAATACCTAGGATAAAAGCAGTGTCAGAGGATGAAGAAATATATTGATTTAACGGAGTTGGTACGGGATATAGAAGAGTGGAGGGATACGGCAAACAACGATGCGGGTTAAAGGCTGATCATGTTGATAGTTGTTGTTCAAATTAAATAAAGTTTTTTATTCTGAAGCATATTCTCTATACTTAAATTCGTTTTCTTTTTCTTACCATCTAATATGACCATTGTTTCTTGCGATTCATCCTTGTTGATTCAATTAGGAGGATTAATTTTGTCTCTGCATAGCTGTTGCAATTGCCGGAGCTGTAAGGAGGAGAGGAGAAGCAAATAAGTATAGAAGGGATAATTCATGAGTACGGTTGGTAAATGGTCGGATTGACAGACTGGTGACAAGTATGACGGGATTAGCTTTAAGACCGTAAGAAGCCATTGAAATGGCTCAAAACGCGTATGCATCAGCGGTAACAAATGCGAGGAAACAAGGACATGCGCGTGGGTAACAAGGGATTCATAGCGACCGAGGTTTAACGGTCCGATGAGTCGCGCGATTATCCCATTGTCGATACATATCGATCGAATGCCGCCGCGAGGAAAACAGGTTTTCTCCCCTCCCCGCGCCATTTTATCTTCAGCGCAATGTCTTTTCGTTCCGCGATACACAGCTTTACATTCTAGCGTTCTTCCTCCTCTCGGCTCTGGGCACATGACGAGGGACGGGGAGAAGGAGAAGAGATCTCTTCAGGAAGACGGAATGTGCGCAAAACAACCACTAGTCCGAAGAGACGGAGAGCGGAGAGTGAAAAGGCATGCAGGAAAGCGGACTTGCGGGTCGGGTGAGAATTTCCCCCATGGCCGGCCGCTCACCCGGTCCGCTGGGGCAGGAAGATGATCTTTTCCCTTCCTGGCGTTTAATTGGATCCTCTGCACTTGATGACCCGCGTCGACGTTAATGTAAAATGATCCCGTGGCATTTCATCTAATTAGGTGAACGAGAAATAATAATTATGGTTTTCTTCCTGATTGAAAACTTGGAAAAAAAACGAGAAAAGCTTCCGCAGAGAATCTTGCCCCGATAATGTAGGCGACGGACTATTTTTGCAACGAAAAGAGGGTTTATAAAGCAGAGATTTTTGATTAATAAACTGACAGCTTGGATAAACATTTTTCCTTATTAGCTGATGACAATAGCAGGAATCAATTGAGAAAAATTAATATGGAAACCACGTATAATAGACGAGGTATGATAAAATAGTCTTCCACATCCTTCGACCGTGAAGACCTACCACAAGTTGGAAGGGAAAAAGTGGCGCCAATGCACGACAGTGACAATAAAAGATCCCATGGCATAAAATGAAAAGTAGGATATACAAGGAAGGTGCACTAACATTCATAAATTTTATCTGAAACGAAACTGTGTTTGATTTTTCTTTTCGTGAAATGGGTACGCGATATTCATTCAGGAATTAATTTAGGATTTTTTCATTTATTTTTACTTAGGGTTTGACAACCATATACGTACACTCTACCTGAATTTTGTAATAATAAAATGGAATATGGCCTGAAATAACGCCATTTGATGCTTCGCATCCACAAAGAATATTTAGGCAAGCAAAACACAGAAGGCAGAAGATTTAGTTGTCAATCTATGACATTAAGCAAAATTAACTGTGCTAGAGTCAATTATCAATGACATAAATTTTCTTATCTGTTACTATTGACCATTAAAAATTACATATAAATTCATTACCTTTTTAATTCTCAAAACTCAACTCGGTTATTTAGGAGAGATATTGTCTCCAAGAATTATGGACAAGGGTTGATGGGCACGTAGATGGAGCATTATCCAATGATAATAATCAATTTTGGGCAACAAATATGGAGTAATTCCCAGTCCATGGTGGGCAAATGATTTTTAATTTAAAAGATTTCCCTAAAATTAAAAACTGTCTGCCATTCCGCCATATGAATGACTCTGAATAGCTGAAACTCCCAGAACAGTATTCCGAAATCTTAAATATTTGTAGTTGATTATCTGGGGAGTATGGTGTGGTCAAATGTACAAGTTAATACCGTGGCGAGAGAAGGAAAATTGGAAAATGGAGGAAAGGTGGGAGGGATCCCGGCTTCGTCATCAGATTCCTCTGAGCGAAAGGCACAATGGTGGCCGTGATTTTACGTCCCATTTCACGGATGACACAGAAGAGTGATCGAGATATCACACAAAAACCTAAGTCATCGCTAGCATTCGTTCCCCGACATTGGAATTGGAATACAGTATTCTGGTGTCTACATCAACCCGTTGCCTATTTACTGATTATTTTCAGCAGCAAAAGTTAACTGCCTTTATCTCACCGCAATTATTTCTTGTCCCTAGCGCATATTTTTCAACTTCATTTCTATTCTCGTTTTCTCTAACACCACAATCTAGTACCCCAACACTGTCAGGCTTCTCTTTCCCTGGTGTTCATTGAAAATTAATACAAATAACTTCGAAGTATTTCTCTCATTGAAGATGTACATTTTCCTCTGTTGTAAGAGTGGCACTCATTTCAATAGCAGAGGAAAAAATAAAAGAGGAACTGGTCACAGAAAGGCTTTCTTCCAACTTAGAAGAGGGAAGATTAATCCTATTTGTAGAACCATCGCCAGGAAACTGAATTCTGTAAATAAATATCACCCGACGATTTAACAACCAAAAGACCTTCAACCAGCTGTTAAAAATAAATATAACCGAACTTTATGTATTTATTGAAAACTGAATGTGTCAGAATTGTCGATAAATGCCAAAACTTTTTAAAAATTCTTCCCCACGTGCATACTTAAACTGTAAAGAGGTGACATCATTACCTCCAACAGAAAAAACTTCGGTAAAATGAATAAAGAACTACGCTTTGGCGTAAAAAAACGAACGTCATTTTGTGGTCAGAATATTTTCCTTCTCTGGAAAAATAAGGTTGTGTATCTCGGTAAAGATCACAGAAACGTGTCGAAATTCATCACTACCAATCCGTAGCCAGGAACACGCGTTCTTATGACCCCTAAAAATGTACGCGAATAATAAGTAGAGGCGTAAAGAGGGTTACGATCACCTATTTGCACTCAAGAGAACCTTGCTAAAGTTCCACACTACTAAAATGATTATTCCTAGGATGGATACACATTAGTTTGTTCATTGGACTGAAGTTTATTTAATCTGGATTTTGAAAAATTAGAACCACCAGTCAGTATTAAAGGGCTGGTACATATCATATACCTATCCTGGTGAGAGAATCAACCTCCACATACATTATTTTAGATTTTCCGGGAGACCTATGTATTTGGATGGCAAGCAGCAAAGACATTTTATTCGCAGTCCCTGTCGATGAAGCGCTCATAGCATACAAAGGCATATTCAAAGGACGTATTTATCCGCGCAAGTACGAGGCTGGTCAAATGCGTGATCAACGGCTCCGAATTTCAACGTGGACTATTTTATGGTCACGCGTACAGGCATTTTCACAATTTTTCCTTTTGCACAATGTAATTTGAATGGTGAATGTATTCACGCATCAACTCACGCGGGTTCAGGAATCGTGTAAACTAGGCTTAATATGAAGCAAAGAAGGCAGGTCAGAAGAACAAGAATAGATCTGATGAATGCAATACATATCCAAGGACTCGGGATAGATGAGCAATTAATTCTGCCGTTGATAAAATTCTCATTTTCGTGAATGAAAAGCAAGAGCAAGTATTAAAGTGATGGATTTTCAAAGGCGAAATATAAACCCACCAAAATATTATGTCTGCTGCAAGTAAATATTGGGGGACATAACCTTCCCTTGTGCCACCTTCGGTTTATGAAACACTTTATGCTAATAAAAACTTTTAACTCAATCGAAATAAAACATTTTACAGGTATTATTCAACCTGTTTAAAGTTATTTCTTAACTATTTTTGTCGTCTAGCCAGTAATCTTTGAATATTTAAATTAAAGATGTTAACGATCAGCGTCTCTTAACTCCCCGCTAAAAATGGTCCCATACAACTAGGAAATATCTATGGATGGATTTTTGCTTGAGAATATAGTGGGTATTACACTAAAAATAGCAACAAGCCTTGATTTTTTACTTAATCTCGAATTTATACTGGGCCGATTTATTCTAAAGCAGGTTCATTCATACACCAGACTTCTACAAAAACATTCGAGAGTGACCAGTATGAAAAAATGTTATGCATTCAATAGAAAAAATAGGTTTTCAGGAATATTCTAAACCAGAATTCGTTTAACTAGCTAATTTTCACATGTCGACAGCACAGTTTGAAAAAAATTTGGGCCCTTGTTGTGGATATCGAAATGCGCCAATTCACCCTTGAAATGAGATTTTTCCGTGCCCACTTTTTCGCGCATCAATTTTTGATTCAGCGAAATTAAAATTCCATCCATATTTTTCCAATCAAGAAAGTAGGTCCTGGAGATGTATTATAAATGCACCAGTTCACCAACCTGGCCGACTGGTCCCGAATTGAACGGGCAGGTGGTTTGGGGAACAAATACTCGCTGGATGGCGAGAGAAGATGAAGTGAGGAAAATATATCGATTAAGGGGGCTTTAGGTAGTTCGAGCGGAAAATAATTTTACCTAGAAATCGACGAATTTGGTCTCATTTTAAAGAACAATATATATCCCTTCCACTGACACCAAAAATTAAACCACTTAACGCATTACTTTTGGAGATATTGGCCAGAAAATATCGGCCCTTTTACATGGGAAATGATACGTTTATGCACTCCAGAGAGACATTATTTACAAAATGAAGAATTATGAAGAATTTATAACTCTTAGATGTCTTTAAAAAAACTAACAGCGTGTAGTTTGTATGTTTTCTAAACTATACTTAAAAAATTAATCATATTGTCACCGCAGTAGGTTCTTGGGTATCACAAAAAACCTTCAGTTTGAAGGAGTTTCAAACGCACCACGTGAAAAATGTGAGTCAAGTTAAAGACTTATTTAGATATTTTCATTTAATTACTTACCATTTCTGTCATATAAAACTATATTATGCACCATAGTTAATGTAAAATTTAATTGATGTGTCCAACAGCTGGTAAAATTAAAGCGTATAATGAGAATATAGTCTCTATTATGACTAGAGAACTATCTCGCTCGGACTTCCTTAAAAGAGGAGAACGAAAGAGATAGGGCCTTCCTCTCTCTCTCTAAATAAGATATGAAAGTTTAATTACAGAGCACTTCCGTGATTCTTATAAGATTTTTCCTTGAAGCCGCGTTTGGAAAAGGTGTTGAAAACTTTTGTTAGGTAAATATTTAAAGCACAATGCACATTAATCAACGAAACATTAAAAAACACAAACAAGAAAAACCGGTAGATTCCTAGGAGAGGAAGTTAATGTAAAATGAGACTTTAAATGAAAAAATTTACAGCATGAATTTTTTAACTAAAATCTGGTTTAGTGTAAAAATTGGCGTAAATTTATTAAGAAATGGAGAGATTTATCATAATTCTCGAAAGTAAAACAGACTCAATACCACAAACCTAGAGGACAACAAAGCATTACAAACCGAGGTTAAGATGGTTTCCGTAACAGGCAATACTGCCTAATCCTTTAAGTCAGTAGAAGAGGACCTGTATCGATTGCAAATAATAAATATGAAATTCCTTACTACTCAGATGAAATTTATTCCGTCAGTCATATAGGGTATTCATTTGTGCAGGGAATGCGCCACTTACTGGTGTTAATATAGGCTTATGGTCAAATATAACAGCTATTTTTCAAATATACATATTAATATATTTTCATTTCCCCATAGCACTTAATCGTTTCTTGTAGCCTGTGTCACTTTGACCCTACAAGTTTTTGACACAATTGTGGACGTCCACAATCGTTCAAGGGAAGTCCACATCTCCATTATGTGGTCTTCCAAAGCCTCAACAGTGGGAACACGCTCAGTTGGCCACTCATGGACTATGATTATCCACAGATTCTCAATGGGATTCAAATCCGGCTAACGTGATCAGGGAAGGATTCTGATTTTTGGACGAGTGGCCAAATATTCCCTCGCAACTGAGGCCTTATGTACAGGACTATTGTCCTGGGCATACACAACTTCTTCCGGAACTATTTGGCGAATATAGGGCATTAAGTTTTCCCGAACCATATCCACATACTCTCTGGCTGTCATGAGATGGCGATAGTGTCAACCAGGGGTAAATATTTAGAGGACAACAAGGAGTATTGAGCATAGTTGAGCGAGATAAAAGATTGGAAAAAATCAAATAAATAAAAATAAGAAAACAATTATTCGAATATTTTAAACAGAATATAACTGAGTTATTCATCTCTCTTCTTCAAACTTTACTTCACATCAATGAATTATTCTCTACTTGAAGATAAAATGTGGAATTAGACTGGTGAGCTCAGTCCTGAGGAGTCAAACCAAACGACTGTGGTTCGAGTCTCTTAGCGGTTATTAGTTTCATTTCTTGAATGATAGGACCTTTTGCGGGAATAAATCATTTTTAATTATGCTCTAATTTAAAAAAATACATTTCCTCAAACGATTTTAAATTTTAAGTTCATTTATGTTATCAAAATAAAACTAGCTTGGTCATTTGATAATAAATTCATTTTTGGTAAACTTTTACACCTACTAGTTGATCAACTCCTGCCATTTTCCTAATAAAGTAGTGTTCATGCGAAATATTTTCATTTTATCCAATAATGTTATAATTCTGTTGATGCGAAGTAAAATCTGAAGAAGAATATCATAAGAGCGGAAAGTGTCTTCCAACCTGATAGAAATTGAATAACGTAACATTATTGGATAAAATGTAAATATTTCGCATTAATACTACTTTCACAGGAAAATGACGGGAGTTGATCACCAAGTAGGTGTAAAAAATATACCAAAAATGTCTTCACTGCGCTTTAGTCGCACGAGTCATTTAAGCCGCGGAACAATCCCGTGGATTTCGGCTGGAAGGAAAATACTGGCAGTATAAGCAAGGAAACGCAAACCTGTCCTTGGGCGTTTCTTTCATAGGCCCTTCTATTGGGGCGACAAGTAACCTCCATTCAACCCCGTCACTTGGACATCCTCACATTTTTTTCGACTACATAAACCTTACCCAATATATGGAAGCCGCCCAAATCGCTCAGCAGCCATGTAGTACCAACATAGATAATTAGTTCTCCACATGGCCACGAATAGCGCAACCTAGCTTTCCCACAGACATTTACAAATGCCTATACAAGTCTCACTTACTTAGTATGAAGGTTTTTTAATTAGTAGAATTAGTAGATAGACTTAACTAGTTGAAGGAAGGTTAGTGAGATCAATCACCACTTCGACCTGAGGACGCCAGCAGGATGGCTGGAGAAACTGTCGTCACAAAAACACAACACGCGGAAGGAAACCCGAAGACTGATCTCCAAGTCTCACTTAATTTTCCCAAATATTAGGAAGTGAGGCCACAGTACTGGACGAACTCCATGACCGCGAAAGGGGTCATATTGATTGGTAAGAGAAAAGACTCAAAGACTTGTTGCAAGGTTGTTTCAATTAAATGAAAATATCATTTCGGCATGGTTTCGGCTATGTTTGAGGTATTCTGCCACATGTTTATTTTACTGTGTAGATGTTTTCCTAACCAATATTGTTTTAGCTTATATTGTACCATTTTATGAACACCACTAACATACATTATTTACGACGATTTATCAAGAGGTCCCTGCGTAAAAGAAAACCTCGAGATCCTCTATCATAAACTTTGAGACCAAGATTAAAATACCTACAACACACAACCCAGGGCGCAATCCGAAAAATAAACTATTACTTACATATGACTCCGAATAGCACATTTGGTAGAGCATCAGAATTTTAATCTGAGGGTCCAGGTCCCTGTTTGCGCAATAATTTTTGGAGTAAACCAGAAAAGGCGGGCACGATAAAACCAGAGGAGGAGATTTTACTGCAGTAAAATATATTCACGTCAGTAGGAAGGAATTATGCTTCTTTCAGAGAGATCCGTAGCAGCAACGATAAGCAAGCGCTATCGAAGGACCTCTAGGCAATCCATAAGTTGTGCGATGCAAAGCAGCTAGAATAAAATTTTTAAAATAGTGTGTTTAATGAACTACAAATATGAAATTGGAAAAATCTACCCTCAATACAGGTATTGCAAACAGTACAGCCAATTAGAAGCTGTATCATTTTTTAAATACCAGGGTGTAAAATAAAATAACGATCCCTCATGGGGAAAGTCTGAAGTTTGGAAATGACTGCTCAATGTAATGGTAAATTGGGATTTTTTCAAAAGAGAACTTGGAAAAGCGACAATAATGTTAGGGAATGTAGCTACTTCTCCAGTGTTGGACCCCAATTGAAATGCGCAGCCAGTTTTGGGATCCTTATAACGGAGGATTAAAAACCAAGTTCAAACACGTAAGCAAGAATTGGCAAGATAAGTAAAAGATCGTTCTGTTGATTTCGCAAGTATATCTGTCCTTGGGCAAAAACTATGATAGAAATCACTTTAAGACTGTCGATAAAAATTAAGACTATTTTTTAAGTAGATTCCGACATACTAAGGTAGATCAGACTATGAGAATAAAATCAGGAAAAGCCTGCAGATCAGACAAGTTTAAAATATTATTTTTCCCGCGATCGATTAGAGACAATGATAGGTGCCAATGAGACTTAAAGTAGGTTAGTCGATAGGTAGTGCTGCCAATCCGTTGATTTGCGCCCTAATGCTTATAAGTACCTCACGTTTCGAATGGTTCTTGCATGACTCTTGTATCTCGACTCGCCCATGAAGTAAAAACAGCATTAATACGAATATTTTCTGTAGTATTGGTAGCATACCTATAGTGTTGTACATGTTGGTGAAAATTCCCTTTTGGAAAGTTTTTGCAGATACTTGATCATGCATTATTTGTCGTAGTATCGTTAAGCTTATTGGTGTAAATTAAGGCGAATGTTGGTGATAACTCACTCCCTGCCACACGCCTGGAAATACTGATCTCATTAAATCCATTACCTTTTTGAAAACGCAGGAATTCAACACCACTACCAGCTATGTTTTGGTAGGACCCGCGACAGGGGATTGGCAGGGTATTTAAAATACCACGGCCCATAATTCTTCGGACTAGAATGCATAACAGACGAAAAATTAACATTATTTTTAAAGTTTTAAACAACTACAAAATTATGGCCAAATTTTCTCAAATTTCAACCACTGCTTTATAGAGAAAATATAATGATCGAGAAAAAAACTCATTGGAAT
Source organism: Ceriagrion tenellum (assembly GCA_963169105.1). Lineage (NCBI taxonomy): Eukaryota > Metazoa > Arthropoda > Insecta > Odonata > Coenagrionidae > Ceriagrion > Ceriagrion tenellum. The sequence goes on from OY720639.1 coordinate 27,638,067, forward strand.
TCATGATTCCTATCCTCCGACTAACTATTGACACAAAGAGGGTCATGTGACCATTGATCTAGCATGACGATATTAAGACTGCCTTAAACCAATGCGGGATACAATGGAGGACTTACATCTTGAACAAGCCGAAACCTCACAAATAACTAAACCTCCATAATCAACGTACCACTGAAGTGATATTTCTGAAAACCTGAGATAATGCAAATAATAAATCATAGCAAAATAATAATTTGTTTCCATTATTTTAACATGACTTAGATTGAAAAGAGGCAAGTTTATTCATCTCGACCACCTTCATAACTCGAAGTACCTCAGGATAATACAATAGAGAAAGATGGGATGTCATGGTAAAAACGATCATGGAGAATTGATAGAGACGTCGATAAAAAGTTGGGTGAGATTAAGAAACAGAATAAGAGAGGATTTTTGACGCCATGACAGAAGAAAGAACGACGTAGTAAGAGTTTACAATGGGAATAAAATAGAGCTTGTAACGATTCTTGACGCAGTGGAAATTAGCTGAAGAAAGGAATCTGAAGGTTAGGTGCTAGGTGGGAGCAATCTAAACCCTAATAATTGTCCGTAGTCATTGGTAGACCACCATAACACTAAAATGGACCTAAAAAAATCAGTGATGTCAAGGTAAAGCTTGTGAAACTATTTTCTAATTGATTAAAGAAAAGTGGAAAAGCATCGTCAATGAAGTCAGCCCAACGAAGTTCTTCGCTTTGGCTCCTCATTTTCTGCTCATTTTAAAAAAGCTCTTCTATTAAGAGAAAATAAACAATGAAAACCCTGCAAAGCAGGACGAAAAAACTTGCAGGATACATTTTACGACACTGCAGCCAAATAAAAACAATATTGGAAAAACAAAGGAATCGAGAGAGCTACAGAAGAAGACCAAGGAGAGAATATACCTATCAGGCAAATCATGAGGGACACCAGATTAAAAAAATACGTGGAAATGAAGCGTTTGGAAGAGAGGATGGAGTGGAATGGAGAACTGCGGCAATTCAATCTGCGGATTGATGACTACTGATGATGATGTCGGGTTCCGGGATGCAGATGTGACTTTCGTGTAGCACTGCGTTTGGAGTATGACTCGAAAGCCACGGCAGCACCTACGAACATTCAACCCAAACAGCCTATATCCACGATTGATATGGATTTCGACCAACAATATCACCACTCGGAATTGAGCTCACATTAGCAACGTCTGAGAAGGATGGAAAGCAATGATAAACCCGGAAATGTTACCAAATAAGGCGATAGGTAATGAAAATTCTTGAAACCTTTTTTTGGCGGAATTTATTCTTTTTTTCAGAAGATATTCTAGGAACCTGGAACGGGGCTAATGAGATCGCCCTGGACCACATTGATCCAAAGCTTCGAAGAGTTCTCAGCAATATATTATTCCCACATACCCACCAGCTTTTATTTCTCCCGTTAAAGCACACGTACTAGGTAGGGACCATTCCGGTTCCTCTCCCACACCGAAAAACCTTCAAGCATTCTTCGTATAGGTGGTAGGTGTCATGGAAACGTCATCGCCCATAAAAAATTCAAGAAATTTTCAATAAACAAATTTGCGGGTATTTGTTAAAATGTAATAATTATAGAAAATAATCACTGGCCTCAGATGACGAATTGCAAAAGCGTGCGAATCTTTATGAAAAACGAGAATATTGGGACAAATTCATCAAGAATAATTATTCTTAAACCTGATCTGTGCCGTAGCCATCTCTGGAATGGTCATTTCGTTATGTACATAGACTGATAGCTTACGAGATGTGGATGGGGATGAAAAGGGTTACCTGGAGGGAGAAAACAACAATCGAGGAATCGTAGAACTTTGAAATGGAGACATTAAAGCTGGCAGGAGAATTTCAGAGGCAGCAGAAGTAGGACGTACAGTGAGGTGACGTTAAGATACATTCAAAAGTACGATCGAGAGAATGGCGTTGGCTGAGCACTCCACCTTGACTTCATTCTACCATCATCCTTCCCTTATTTACCTACCCATCTGTCCTTCATGGCGCAAATAACTTCAGCTACCGTTCGCCTCCCCAGAAAAATCAACCACCCAGCCAAACATTCGCGTGTTACAACTCAAAGGATGACGACCCGTTTCCTATTTCTTACACATTAATGAGCAGTTACTGTACATTAGAAACGGATTTCGGCTCTCTCAGAGTTTTAAAGACTCCATGTCGGCATCTCAATGCCTGAATTAAGCAAGGAAAGAGTTCCTGCATCGTAATTAGTCGAGAAAGCACCAGATCTTTCTTATACCTTAGCATATCCTTACTCATTATCTTTGCCTTTTATATTTCGGGACCCAACGGCTACCATAGAAATGGAAAAATCACTGCGCTAACTCCTTTGTACTTCAAGCAGTACGAGTACCAGTTTGATACGCAACTGACCACGTAAAGGATGCTCAGTCATATGAACAATGTCACAGAAAAAAGGAACGATACAGCGGTATTATACACCAAACTTATTTCTACCATGCATCACAATGAGTGAGTTAAGGACAAATAGTATATATGTAGATGACATAGGACAGGCGAGGAGGCGATAGTGCTCCCATTATAAATAAAACGCAGGCCAAGAGAAGAGGCAAGGGAGTACCCACCGTAAAAGAAGAGATAGATTAGTCGTGCATAATTTATATTTTTATTACCAAGGAGTAGTGCAGGACGATTCATATTAAAAGTAAATGTTGAAGAATTGATTAGTGTATGAGGAAGTGATAAAGTGGCCGGGTGTAAGAATATTGAATGGCATAAAGGATCAGGTGCTGCAACTAAATATCATATTTGCTGTAAAAACTGAATTAACTAATGTCTTAATTACTCAAGCTTTATCGCGGAAATATACAGCAAGCTTTAAATTGCTTACCAGTATGTAAGATACAAATTGTAAAACGCTACACGAAGAAGAGCGTCTAATTAGAAGCGAAAACGGAAGTGTACATGGTAAAATTATTGAACAACATTACAATAAACCGTATTTTCTTTATCCGGAAAACAAGATAGCTATCTAAGAAATGCCTAAATATCACCAATAAACATCTCCTTGGGATATTTTCTACGCGGCCATTTCCGAAGAGGGTATTAAAAATAATGATGAGAGATGAATTTGCCGGTTTTCATTAGATAAACTAGATATTTCACTCTGAATAATTGTTTATCTAACAAGGGAGAAAGTTCAGCATGATTTACTACAAGCAAATGGGTGGAGACAGGTAAGGCTTATCTAAAACCATCCAAATATGACGAATACCGTTCTTTTCCCGCTTGGAAAGATACAATCAATAACACACTCACCTGATTAATGTCCTTAATCAGAAAAGAAATATTTTAACAGGAAACATTTTCAGCGCTAATTTATTCTTGGAATATTAGCCATCTAGGAAATGACTTGGGAAAATCCTGAGCGGCTTCCTTCCTTATAGAGCGTTTACCTTTTACAACGCTGCCCCGAGCTATGTTTCTTCTCACACTTAATTATGAAAGCAACCTGACAATTAACTCCGGCGTAAAGAAAAAAATAATCTTTTGGATAAAACAGCCCTAAAACTTGCTCACGGTATTTCCGTTAGCTAAACACTTTGCGAAAAAGTAACACGGTCACGGGGTATTCTGTGTAAGACAGCCATTCATGGTTTAAGGGAAGACGGGACCTTAGAAATCACACCACAAAGTTCATGTGGATAGCCGTGACAGTATATTTGAAGATCGTTTGCGTATAGCAAGTGTTGGCAGTTTCCGATACATTGCGGAAGGTCAAGAACGAAAAGGGAGAATAATAGTGGGCCAAGGACGGAACCCTGAGGAACTCCACTAGAAACAGAGCCCCACCTGGAAAGGTTTCCATCTGAATCCTTTACTGCTCGACCGCTATCGATTAGATATGAGTGGAACCAATTGAGCACTGTGTAAGAAAAGCTCAATTTTTTCATTTTGAGAAGTAAGCGGGAATGGTTCACGCGGTCAAAGGCTTTACTGAAGTCAAATAAAACGAGAACCATGACCATTCCTCTGTCAATTACGGAGCGGATATCATCGGTTAGTTTAAGAAGCAATGACTGCGTACTATAGTCTTTATGAAAACCTGACTGAAAACGATCAAATTTATTATGAGTCAGGAGATAATCCGTAGTTTGTTCATAAACGACTCGCTCGAGACCTTTTGATAGAGCGCATAAAATTGATATTGGTTTATAATGAGCTGGGGAGGAGGGATTTTTTACCTTTTTTATGAGATTGAGGGATATTAAGCATGAAGTAGAGATTGATTAAAAATGTTCAAGATTGCTGGTAGTATATTTGGAACAAATTTATTTATGAAATCAATTGAGATTCCATCGACTCCCATTGAATTCGTTTTTGACTGCTTAAGGAATTTATTCAAGTCTTCAGGTTTAAGGTTATTAAAAAAAGCTGTCCGTATTGTAAGGTACAAAGAGATCAGAGGAGGTGGGATTAGAATCTGACTTATCGCTTAGAGATGTTGGTACGGAAGACGAAAGAAAATGATTATTTAGCTGGTCTACCGTCAAGTTGGCGACAATGGAAGTATCGCGTTGACGAATAAGTCTCAGTTCCCTAAGCCTGCGCCAAACTTCATTGGGTTCTTTCACTCTGGAAAAGGCTGTGGAGTAGTAATGACGTTTAGACTCGATAATTAAGGATTGAGCTAAATTTCGACTTCTTTTGAAGATTTCATACGTCATTTGATTTTTAGAACGGATGAACGCCCTCCGAAGCCTGTCCCTCTTTTTGATGCATTCGCGAATTTTTTCAGTCAGCCACGGTGCGGGTGAATGTTTAGGAGAACATGTGCGTAGAGGAGCAAGTATGTTAAGGGTATCATTCATATGAGAGTTAAAGATAAAGATAGGTTTAGTTTCAATCGAAGTCGAATGAAATAGGCTGTTCCAGTCAAGGGAGGAAAAGTCTTCTTGAAAGCGATTCTGGTCAAAAGTTTTAAAGTTAGGAAAGGTAAAAGGAGCTGGGGAAGTACGGGAAATACTAAATGTTTAGGAGATATTTAACAGGTCATGGGCAGAGAGAAAGAGTACAGGTGATTGAGAAAATGACTGGACTTTATCCTGATCATCAACTATACATAGGCCAATCATCGTGTGACTACTTGCAGTGTGATGAGTGGCTTTAAATGGCACCAGTTGAAAGCAATTGGCATATATCAAATTTGTTATATAAGAGCTATCGTAGGTTTTTTTGAGCATATCTGCATTGAAATCACCCATTATGATAATATTTTTGTAAGTTTTGTTTTGAAAAGGCAATTTCAAAATCTGTCATATAACCAATTTTTAGAGGGCGATACACTACAGATAATAAGAGCTTGAAAATTTATTTCCAAGATATTTCCACGGTCATAAATTCTGGTCGGGAACAGTGAACAGCAGTTGATGTAGCTAGCACAGAGAAATAGAGCCGACGATAGACAAAAATACCAACTCCACCACCAATTTTACCAACTCTATCGAGAATCGGAGTAGACATTGCAGGGATTTTTTGTCAGAAACAACTGAAATGTATAATGAAGCCTCAAATATGGCTAAAGAAGACCCTCCCTTACTTTGAGAACTTGGATAAAATATTTGTTCGGAATGTTTTTAAACACACATAGTAGGAAATCGATTCACCTCAGACAAATTCACATTTACCCGACTTCAAATATTTTCTCACTGTGACCGCCTTCTTAAAAAATAACATTTCAATACTATTTGTCATAACAATGAGGAAAATTTTCCACCTAAAACCTTCTTATTCTAGAAAAGATACTTTAAATGAGCAGCATCTCCTCAAGATTTCATTTCCAAAAAAGCCAGGCGTAAATTTAATAGCCAATAAGAATTTTACACAGCATACCAGTAGACCTCCAACGATGCGCTGCCAAATGTTTTCTTACCACTTCAATAATCCATATTTTTGAAATCCTGAAGGACCAACTTTCCTTAGTTATCACTGACAGTATATAAGCGTTCAAACCTCATAAACCTAAAAATTCCGGCACCTTCAACCTCGTGCTGTTACCAATTTTTGCAAGATTAGAGTACTATTTTTCTATTATCATCTTCGCCATATGATATAATATGCATCTCTTCATATAACGACATGCATACCTTCTTAGCAAGGTTTTTAGTTGAAATTAAGAATCTCAAATCAGACAAATAAAATAGTTGGATATGGTAATCATTTATCCTTAAATAAGCAGTCTTAATCCAAAAACACATTTACAAACAATGAGAGCAGAAGATCTTTTTGAAACAGCGTAAAGTAAAAATTTTCTGATGGAAAACTCTGCGATTAGTGTGAAGAATAATACATTTAGTTCAGATGAGGACAAAGAGAGGTTAAAATACAGATATCTTCCCTGAGAAATATATTTCGAGTCATTCGCTTTAGTCACGCGGAAAGAAAAACGTTCGTTTTGCCACCCGCGACTCCTTGTATAAGTAATTTAAGCCGGCGACGCAGGGGCGATTGGCATTTCCTGCCAGGAAAAAAGGCTTCAATAGATGACATGAATTTTACTAGGAAAAAACCTTGGGTGAGATCATGCCAACTCTCTTTCCCTCCCTCGCACTTCTGCTAAGAAAAAAACATCCGTTATTCACAGCTAAGCAGAAGACAAACGATTTAATATCATATAAACTTTCTTGGAAAAATTGAAACGCAGAACGAATCACATCAAAACTGGAGCTCATTTTCTAAAATGGAGGCTATTTCTAGGTAATATTAAAATGTGGTTAGCGGCCCTCGATGCTTCAATGATGTCAATACGGACGACTTGCATTTGCTAGAACTCGCAGGGGCTACAGGGAGTATTCTCAACTGACTCATTATGTAGAGTTGACATTTCCTTATCTATTGATGCTATTACGAGGAGTGGTGGAAGAACGAGAGAGATTACAACAACAGCAAAATTTACCCTCTCAATAATACAAATCTCTTCCCAAAACTTCCTTATAATACTTTTTTATAGTTTTCTATCGCTCATTGTCAGTACGGAGTAACTAGTTCACACTAATTTCCTTTGATGAACCATCGATGAGGAATAATGATTTTGTTAAATATATATCTAGAAAATTATAAATACTGTAAAATATTACTTTTATAATTTTCTCTTTCAAAGCTGTCAGAAAATCTATGAACCTGAACTTTTAATTTTTTTAGATTTCTTTTAAAACGATTGTTGATGGGCAGTGAGCGTGATCGTTCCCTAGACTCTTATTCCGTCATAAGAATCATATACAGCGTATAAACCAAATATAGATAAAATGGGATGGACAATTTGAACTATGATAAAATGAGAAAAGGCATTACACTTATTTATATGTAGCATTTCCAGAGTTCGATAAACATCCAAAGTAATGCCAAGAATATGATTACCCATGTCTTTTTCATTTTTCACTCGCCAACTTTTATTAATCTTGCAAATTTTTCCAGATCATGCTGAACTCCGTAATGATTTTGATGTAAAACGAAATATGAAGAAAGTTTTTAATTTTCCCTGGCTGAAAAAATACAGGCGATATTACAATCATTGCATATAGTGTTAACAACATGTTAGATTTTGCACTTCTATAAACAGCACAATTAAATGGAATATACTTTCTTTCAATAGTTCTAGGCTGTCGAAAACTGAGTAAAAGGAATGTATAACCTACAGGTTTCACAATGTCTGAGAATTTTCCGGGTAAAAGAGTGGAAATGGGACTTAACGACCCATTATCACAACCACCGGCTCGTGATCTCGGCCCGGTATCACCAACTTGCTCTTGTAGTTAATTATTGCTCTTAACAGCTGTGTTTTCAGGATTATGATACGTAGATATGTAATCAATAGCAAAACTTTATTTAATTTCCGATACTTTCTATAAATAATGGGATTGAGTAAGCATGAACATTGATGAGCATCAACCACTGAGGAGATTCAAACAAATGAGTAAAAGCAGTTGACTGAACTGAGAAATAACTTTTAATTAAATTCAAGTTGCACGAAGACGTGTGAGTAGTTAGAGCGTACGAAGTGGTAATAACTGGTGGAAGTGCCCCGCGTAAATTTGAGGGATCTAGGCTATACCCCACTCATTGGTAGCGCCTAAATTGGATTGGGTCTAATAATTAACTATTATGTAGTATCGATTCTATTTCCAGTCACAATGAATACAAAATTAAACGAGACTAAATGAAATCATTCCTCGGATTGTCATGGGTGTAAAAATTTGAATGCTGAGAAAGTATCGACGGTTAGGTTAGGAATTTGATGAAAAATAATCAAAATCGTGAGGAAAGAGAGGAAGGTAGAGTTATTAAGAGCCGAAGGAATCTGCTCGTAATGCAAAAAGGGAAATATGCTCACAAATTTAATTATCCCCTCTCGTCAGAAGTATGGATTAGGGGAATTTGACTGACTGAATGCATGGAGAATGTTCTTAGAAGGTAATGAAGATTGTACGGTCATTGTTGCAGACCGAGGATGACCGGAAGCAGTGAAATTGCGGTGTTATTGAATAATTATGAAACACAGCATCAAATTATTCAAATGAATGAACTATAAACTTACTCCAAGAAGATAAGGGATGATATACATGATATGAATAAAATAGCTAATGGTTATGCCTCCTAAAAAATGTAAAGGAACTTGATTCAAACGTATTCAGGCACACCATTCAGATAACATAGATAATAAGGCGACTAAATTGTTTGTACGGCGTGGGCCATATTATAATCCATTTAAGACCATAATAGGTACTTAAAAACTTTATGTTTCCAGGTATAACTTCGCAGTTTCCATACGGGAATGAAAGAAACTTTGTACAGCCCACAAAAAATTACAACGATAGCGAAAATAACATTTAGTCGAAATTTTGGTCCGAAGATTACATTATTCTTTTTTCATGAACTGTACGCGGTTAGTTTTTTTTAACTCAACTGGTCGTCCTAGGAAATATTTTTAATCGAATGCGTCATTAGAGACCTTCAACAACAAACCTCCATTTCGAAGTTGTTGCTCAGTTCAACATGGTAGCACCGACAGACATTTATACACCTTCGCATGAGAATTTCTGTCATCTCCCGTCAAAGAGCAATAGAATCTCCAAAGAAAAAATAGTGCAGGTAGAATGGTGAGCTATGAGGTATGTTGGCGAGAGAATTTATGAAGGAATAAAACAGCGAGCAGAGAAATGAGAGGAGAGCTGCAGCCAACCAATCAATTGAACACTTCCCATGCCGATGACTCGTGGTTCCTCAGATGGCTCGTCGCATTAACTGCATCGGATGGGATGTTCCACTTCGTTTTATCACGTCGTTGGGACTAATTTTATCCTTTTTCCTCAAGTCGATATGTCCAAAAGTTCGATTCGAGCAAGGGCTTTTTTGGACAACGGTGGAGAACCGGAATTTCTCGCAAAAGACTTCTTCGGCCGGTCGCGCGACGCAAAAAGGAAGAAAAAAACGCATGACGACGTGCAGGTATTTTTCCGAAAGAAACACATGCCAAAAACAAGTAACCCAGTCAAAATGCGGCTTTTCGTTTCAGCCCAGATCGATGCAGCCATCCATTTCCAGATGGACAAAACAAAAAACTTTTACGCTACACACTTCAAAGGACGGCAAATAAATTGCCTCGACGGACTGCATTGGGGATTTTTCACGGGTACAAGAAGTTTCGCCGAAAAACTTCACAGGTAATGTAAGGAAATCGTTTCATTGAACTTTTATTATAAAAAAGATACAATGAATCGTTTAATGAAACAAGGATAGTTACAGAATTCCGTGTCACTTTCTGAGAAGCTACTATTCAAACAGAGGAAATGTGTCAGTGATTTTAATAATAACATTCATAGGAGAAACTCTTAGTTCCCTAGCAATAACGTGTATTTCATTTTTACACAATACGATTACAACAATAAATTTTTATTTAACTTTTTGTGACTCAACTTTACCAATATATAATTTTACCAAAGTTCCACTGTGGAATTATATACCTCAATGAATATAATGTTTTTTGGGGTTACCATCTCAGCATATTTCACGCGGCAGATACACATTTCTCATCATAAAATTCATACACGTCCCAGAAAATCACTTGTGTACAATTTAGTAGCGTCCATGTAATTAACAAAAATGTACAAAGATTCAGAAAATGTATAAATAAAAAAATTAAACTAATTGATTCAATACATTAGTATTTAAGTTTAATGGTAGATCTTAAAAAAGTCTTTTCTGATTGATGTGAAGAGCTAATAGTCCAAGCTGCGAACGTATTTAAAGACTCTGAAATAATCCAATTACCTGAACTAGTACTATGCCAATCCATTGAACCAATACTCTGTATTATTTTTTGTCTACACAAGTACCTCCTGACGAGCCAGTGACTCAATAGAACTTATACTGTATTTATCAAATAACTGTACATGTATTAACTTTTATTGTATCGATACCTGTCTTTGAATCAATGAGTACTATGGAGAAAAAATGATGTGTGTAAAATATAAAAAGTATTGCCTGAACTTGGTTGTAAGTGAAATACTTTTTGTCACAGTATGTTAAAAAAATCTTCTTTCACCCACAAGCTTTCCACCATGCGGATGACGACGAAACCTTGGGAGAGTAAACCAGTTAATGCGCAGTATCATCTCGCGTTGGAGCAGTCTTTTTTAAATTGAGAATCTTTCGACGCGTACTAAACATTTTCACTTAGTCACTATTTTGATCCTAACTTACAATTGAAAGAAATGATACCTCAAAAGAACCAGTAATTATAGAACATTATTATCTATTTCACCATAAGCACAATTATATATTTGAGTTGCTCTTCACCACAACGATTGAGTTAGAAAAGATTAACTCCGCAGTGCATCAATAGAACTTAAATTGTGCACAATTAATTACTGAAAAAGTTAGTATTCAACAAGTTTTTTCAAATTTCGGTACGTTTAACCTTGGTGCAAAAGCTATTCCAAAGTTTATTTAACGATCAAATTATGGTAATTCTGCTTTCGTTTTGTACTTCTCATTGTAGTTTTGACAATGTCATATCACCTCTACGTGCGTCGAAAAATTTCCCTTTCACAGAGGTACGTCGGTCATGGACCTACCAACCCGGATGGAATCCCGAGAAGCCTTTCTATATTCTATTCACCGGGAAAACATGAAATCTTTCATTTCCCTTTCACAGTATCTACATGGAGATTATCGTCGTACTCCTTCAGTAATGACAACAGCCATTTATCACCATGATAATTCGGAGTGGGTTATAGATTTTGATTCATAGATCAAGAGAAAGCGTGGGAGGTTTTAAAAATATGGGAAACTTCGAGGCTTTAAAGGTGTCACAGCGGGCGACCAATATTTCTGCTCACTCATAGGAATTTCGAAGGGTCATCTCACTAGATTAATTGCGCCGCATTTATTTTATTCCCGAAGCATTCATCCTGTTACTAACGGGCACAAATAAGTTTAAAAAGTCATAAACATGGATGATGAGGGGGCCTCTGAGTGGAAATTAGAACTCATCCGTTGGTATATACCTATATTTTTTACAGGTCGAAATGGGGAAAATTATAATTCAAAGAAAACTTCCTCAACTTCAAAGTGTTTATAGAGTTACTTTTACGGATGAAAATGGAACATTTCGCAATAAATTAAAATTTAATGGATAAATACATTCCTTAGGACAAGCAGCGTAACAGCGTAACAAAGAAAGTGTACAAAAGCATACATGTCATGGGTTTTACATGGGCTCAAATTATAGCCCATTCCGAAGGAAACTGAAAAAAACAATGAAATTCGGGTGGTTAATTAAATAGTTTGAGAGAACTAAGAGGAAATATGGGCAACACGCGTTTCAAAACCAGCACGTTTAACTTATACTAATGCATGAGGCACGATAATTGAGTTATCTATATATTCCCCTCCGAAAGATCATAGAGGAGAAAGTAGAAACATACGGACGAGATGCTAACGAAAAAGAATCAAGGCAAGATGAATAGTTTTAGGAGTAAATATACAGCTTTATGACAAAGTATTCACTGTAAGTCTTAAAATGAATGATTAAAAAATGAAAAATGAACCGTTCTATTCGGAAAATATTTACAGCTGTAAGGGATTCCACTGGTCATGGCAGATGAATAGTCACCATTGAAAAGTTTTATGACGCAGAAGGGTATAAAAACGGCTGTCATTTATTCTTGAGAGTTTTCAGCCATTGAGACCTCTGTGATCGCGTAAGAAACATAATTATACTTAGGTGCAGATGGTTGAACGTTCTTTTAACGACCAAACTGAAGTTCTGCTATAACACCCGCAGCCTAGAAGCCATATTAATTACACCTTGGAAAGCCTTTTTAATTTTTTGTCATACGGCCACCGACGTTCGAAAAGGGCATTGCTCGGTCCAGCCTAGGAGCAATCTCAATAAAGTAGATTTTATCCCATGAAAAACTGAAATCTGGCGCCAATGAGACAGGAGAACAACGCTAGGCGAATTTGAGCCGACGCAGAACGTTGGCAGAGCCATTTATTATGCTATTACCGACGGTCCTGGTGCCTGATAAAATATTGTACACCCATTTTAAGTGCATGTTAGAACAGCGCGAAGTTCTCTCCGACGATATAGGTACCCATGTAGTAGGAGAACGAAAACATCTTTTTCTTAACGTACCTCATTTAAGTCCAACAACCCGGAGGATATAGCAGGTACATAATTTATCACAACTTTCCATGTAGTTGAGGCTAATAGTTTTTGTGGTCAATGTTCTCCACTTGATCTCGGATTGACGATTCGATACAAAAATTATTCAATTTTACGCTCATCGATTGATTTTACGTTCAATATTGGTCCACTGCTATACTAAACGCCACATAATAATAATATGTATCTATCAATTCATATCTTTAATTATTTAAAGAATATCGTCAGTGAACTTAAAATAGGAAGGTTTTTACCCTGGCTGAAGGCGGAGTGCACCAACAAACCCTTAGTGACTGAGACAAGGATATTGAGGCTTTTCTTTGAACATTTCTCGATATTATTTAGAAGGCTTCCACAGTTTTCTTTTTTATCGGTAATTTTCGGGTTCTCCCCGCGTTAAATCATTTTTATGGACGACCGTTTCGTCGGCATTCCTGCCGGTTTCTTCAGGTCCTCCAAAATTTCTTGATATTTCCCAAAATGTTCTTCAATTTCAAAGACATGTAAATTGAATGATACAAATTTAATCTGCAGATTCATAATTTAACTCTCCATCCTCTTCCACTACTTCACCAAGGATGTGTTCAATATTTTTTTCAACTATTCTCCTCAAGGTCCAAGTTTTGCTGCCAGATAGCATCATATCAGGCTACCAAACTAGCCAATATTTTTGTTTTCGCAACTGATTCTTATAATTTTTTCCTCGCTTTAAACGAACGTCAGCAGGCTAATGCGGTTCTGATTTCTCTGACCTCTGATTTCCAATTTAATATATGACATCAGTATTCATTCAGAACGCTCGCCAAGTAACGGATTTGAGGAGAGCCCGATCAAAATCATTTCTTCCAACTATGATACTAAATCAGAGCTAATTAACGTTATTTTCTAAATCCAGGAAAGCATCACTAAATTTATCTCTTGATTAGTCATATCGATATATCAACCAGGATATTAATACCAACCCTCATTTTTCTTCCTAGCTATCATTCATTTATCGTACATTTAAGAGAAAGGACATTTTTTTGCTTGGAAGAAATCCTAAAAACATCAAAATGAGTTGTCTTTGGACTCCGAGATAATTTGAATACTCTCTTCATCCCAAGTAAAAAAAAGCATGCATTTTAAACATTATCGCGAAAAGCTAACACAAATGACATGTCTCCATTCATGGACATTTACCATCGGCTGAAAATTACTGGCAAGGGAAAAAGAGGAAACCACTTTTTCCGGGAAGTTTCCTCAAAGTTTAATATAACCTAATGATTATATTCCATATGTTCCGCATCTTGCAATAGACGAGGACATATAAAAAACACCTCAAGGCAAATTGAAGAGAAAGAGCATAAAAAAGTGATCGTAAAATTCTCTTCAGGGAGGAATTTACTGACCCATCAAACACCCCCGAAATCTATCCACTTATTTTCGCCCGAACGGACCAAATTTGAATTTCAAATCCCATTCACCTCCTGGGGGGGAAACGAACATAAAACATTTGAGGTGGTAGGGCCGCGGGAGTGGGATATACAGCTGCTTGGCGGACAGAGAAAAAGATTATTTTGGCACCATTTCAAATAAATAAGTGTTCCCACGAAAACTATGAAAGATTTTGGCTCCAGCCTACATTCGAGCTTCTAACAGGATACTGTCATTTAACCCATTCCAAATGTAATCAAACCTTCGAGAAAACGAAACTATAAGGAAAACTACTACAAACAGCAGTGATAATGGATGGACAAGAAATGCTGTAAGAATTGCTGATACGCCGTCACCTCTCACTGCCATTGATATAGGGGCCAGTATCCGCTATATTAGTTGTACCAAAAACAACGAGTTTACATGCTTCAACATTACTAAGGGCCTAAACAAACAATAAACCTTCATCATCAGAATAATTTATTAATGGGTCATTTTCCGTGTATGAAGAAGTTTTTTTAGCAAAATTATGTATTAATTACAAAATATGACAAATTTTTCGTAATAGGCATACTGAATTATTTCCGAGAAGACTATCCATGTTGCAAGCAACTCACGGACAGATTGAGGTATCGGGAAAATATGTTATTATCCTCCAAAAATAAAATTTCTGGACATAAAAAATGTTCCCAGTATTGATGAGATACAATTTACATTCGCTGGGATCCCAAGGATGGTACTTTCTGAGCATAAGTCGAAGATCATTAACGCCATTTCCTCCTCTGGAAACGTGCCAAAACTTAGAGTATGATAAAAAAAGACACAAGTCTGTCTATAGTTCACTAATGTGTATACCTGTGTACACGAATAAAGGGCCTACCTATCTAAATCGTCCTCATACTTGTGCTGGATCAATTATATGAGTTCAAGAATTTTAAACGGCATGAATAAAGGCAGAATGGGCGACGAGGAATAAGGAAAATACATGGGGATCTGTAAGGAAGAAGATAGAGGCGAATATGCGAAGAGACATTTAAGGGAGGGAATGACAAATTATTCGGATGTTTACTGCCAAGACACCAGTGCTCGCAGCTGTTTCCCTTCAATTAAAACAGGCTCTTTGGAAAATATTGCAAATACTTGCAAATTGACTCGTAATTTGGACTGAACTACAACATTCAGCCACCAATAGAGGAAAAATGTCAGTTAATTTGCCAATACATTCTCCTAGAACAACGCGTCACTTCAGCCGCGTCACGGATTAAAACTGACCTCATTAGAGTTAGGATCAAACGTAATTAGATTAAATTGAGAATACTCCGCTCGGTTTTAATCTTAAAAAGGCATCGTTGTTTTCAAAGCCATAAATATCACTCACGTAAAAGAAAGAGGCAAATTTTTACTACCACTTGCGTCCTTGATTCCGAATGTCGAAGTACTCCTGAGAGTTATCCGATACCTTTCCCAATATTTTTATGGTGTATTTATTCTAAAAACTCAATAATTTACTTAAATTGCAACAAAAAATTTTGGGAACTCAGGAACATAGTGGATGATACCATAGGACAGAAGTACTTCCACATCCATGGGAATTGATAGCTAGCGGGTAGGCGCTCCATCGCTCAACGGTATTTTTAACGTGTCACCGTCACTGGGACTAACTTCAGTCTGACCCCTACCCTTTAGCCTATAAAAGGTGCGTTCCATAAGTATATCCGCACAATTAGTCAAAAGTCTTCGAAATGCCACCCTCTTGCGTCGATACACTTCTGGAGGCGGTGTTTCCAGGCCTGGATGGCACCCTAAAAGGCCTTATCCGGGATTTCCTTTAGAGCCGATGTAATATGAGCCTGAATATTTTCAATCGTGTTCCAATTTTTCCCTTTCATGACTCCCTTTAAGCGAGGAAACAACAAAAAGTCTGGGAGAGGGAGGTCAGGACTGTAGGGATGCTGGGGAACCAATGGAGTTTGGGTCCTGGCCAAGAAATCATTGACAACGAAGGAGCTGTGGCTTGGTGCGTTGTCGTGATTAAGTTTCCATGCGTTCTTGATGTCGCATCTGTAGCGTGCGACTCTCCTGTTCAGTCTTTTGAGAACTTCCAAGTAGAAAACTGCGTTCAAATTTGCCTCGGCAGATGTGGTAGATAATGCCTTTGACTTCAAAGAGGACAATGCGCATGGTTTTGATCCTATTCTTGCTCATGCGTGCCTTCTCGGGGCAGACGAGTGGGGAGGCTGATGGACGTCCACTACGCGGTTCGTTAGTGACCTCCTCTCGATCCTCCTTGAATTACTTGTGTCATCGGAGAACTTGTCATTTAGACAAGCAATCACTCCCAAAGGCCTTCTGAATTAACAGAAATGTTTCGGTGGCGGACTTCCCAAGTTTGACACTAAATTTGATAGCGTAACGTTGCTCCATAGAACGATCCATCTCACCGTGTTAAATAAGATCAAAACGAGGTTCACGGGAACGCATGTCCTGACTCTCCGGCAGCTCAAAGGTGACTAAGACCTAACGCGTTTAGAAGCTAACACCCATCTTCACCTAGCCTAGCATGTTAGAACGCGCTGCGGTATATCATCGCGTCTGAAAAAATTGATCACATTACTTATGGATGGATCCCCGGGGTCAAATGGGTCCCCGGGGGGGGGGGGGATACTAGTGAAATTTACGACCCAGTCAACCAAAGAAAACTTGTTTGTTAAGCGACGGGGCAAGAGAAATTTTTCAACACGTCATCTATACCCTGATTCCCCGTCAGATGATCCCATTTACATATGCGAGGCCCTTTGTCCTGGCAGACATAGACTTTTAAATGCTGCGAAAGAGCTAAAAAAGACAAAAAAAAGTATGCCTTCCTCTGGATTAGGGGGGGGGGGGAAGATCCTTATGAGAAAAGCGGAAAAGGAACATGTTATTGTCATAAATAGTTTTGAAGACATAGACAACCTGAAAAAATGATTCTTACGCGAAAGAGCGAAGTTACTCATATTGATTCTATTTTTTTAATTCATCGAAATATTCGCAGCTTACGCAGCAACTTTGAGCTCTTATTGTTTCATTTGAGTCAAATGGAAAATAAACCTAATATTATTGTTCTGTCAGAGATATGGATAAATAAACATAAAGTGAACTTTTATAAAATATCTGGTTATAATACATTTGTTAAATGCTGTGAAAAGAATCGAGCAGGTGGTGTGATAGTTTATGAAAGTGATAATATTCAGGGTGAAGAAATGTCACTCGAATGTTATACAGCAGACTGTGTACATCTTATGGTACCTATATACTCACGTGGTAGAATTTAATCTGTTAAGTATGTACAGGGATCAAAATATTTCTGTAACTGATTTTTTTACAGGAGTTGGAACCCACTCTGAACAACACAGGAAAAAATATGGTTGTGGTTGGTGACCTAAATATTAACTTAATGAATGAAAATAATGACTCTGATCACTATAATAACTTGATGTGTACGTATGGATTCTCATGTCTAGTAAATGAGGCCACCAGGATTAGCCAGCAATCTTCAACCTGTATTGATCACATGTTTGTAAGGTTCTATAATGCATTCAAACTATAAATGTTGGCAGACGCCCGACACTTGGGGATTACTGATCATTCAATGATTACACTCGTCGTTTCAAAAGAAATAAAAATTAACTCTAACGTTGAACGTGAAAAACCTTGAAATACAATTTATGTAAACTATGATATGTTGCATGATTTAGTGAGAAAATCAGACTGAACTCCAGTAACTAATAAGCCAAAAGCCTCGAGGGTTTTTTCCATTTTATTGGATTTGATGCAAGCTGTAATTGACTGGGAAAAACTAACAATAATACAGGATAAAAATACAATAAAATTAAAACCTTGGATGACCACTTCTCTGCTCAAAGAGATAAAATCAAAAAATGATATCCTGAAAAAGTATAGGCGTAATCCCAAAAGCGAGAGCTTGAAGGAGGAATTTTTAAAATTTAGAAACTATCTACGGGTTAAGCTGAGAAAGACCTGCAATGATTTCTACATGAGGAAGTTTGAAAATAGTCGCGGTAATCTTAAAGCTCAATGGGACCTAGTTAAAGAAATAACTGGACAAACTAGTTCAAAAACCCCTGATCTATGTATCAAAAGGGAGAACACGGTCAATACTGATCCTATGATACTGGCATCTGAATAAAATCAATATTTTATCTCAGCTTTTCAACCTATAATTAACGGAACTACAATCTACCCATTGAAAAATCCATGCTCCATGATCGATTCTTGTCAGTCGTTGTATTTGGAGCCAGTATTTCGAAACGAAGTCATAGCACTGGTGAAAAGTTTCCCCTCAAACAAATCACCAGGCTTCGATGGCATTAGCATCAACACTTTAAAGAGGACAATATTATTCATAGCGCCTGTCTTGGAATACGTATTCAATCTGAGCATTTCAACCGGAGAATTTCCTTCGGCTTTAAAAAAGGCAGTCGTCATTCCGCTATTCAAAAAAGGTGATCCGAAAAAATTGGAAAATTATAAACCGATACTTTCCTTTCGACATTCTCAAAAATTTTAGAAAAACTCGTTAAGAAAAGGTTGTTGAATTTCCTTGACAAAACTCAATTTTTTAGGCCCGAAGTGATTTGGTTTTCGAAGTAAATTGGGATTGGGAACTGAAGATGCCTTAATGCATCATTTGCAAAATGTTTATAATGCACGCAATCATAATAAACGCACAGCTACCTTTTTCATCGATATCCATAAGGTTTTTGACACCCTTGACCACGACATTTTATTTAAAAATTTCACCTATGATACATAATATCACCATTTCATCCCCAATAAACTGAAATCTTTACACGGCTGGTGACCTAACATCCCCTGCCGCACGCCCATGCGGCGGATCGCGGGATATTATGCAGATGTAGATGTGGAAAAGCACAAGGTAATTCGGGGCCCGAAAACATTCCCGCCCCCGATGGTGGGTAGAAGATGCTTTTAGCCTACCCTGAAGTGAGTGGGCCACAGTGGTGATGGAAAGAATATTGGGAGATGCTGAGGATTTTGCGAATAGGAGGGTGAGGCAATGGAAAAAGGCGCCACACTTACTCCAACGCATCCTCCTCCCCGATTAATGGCGACCCCCACGATGAATCTCTCGGGATGGCGTCCTCGTCTCGTCTCCTTCAAAAGGAAGTGGTCGGGGTGGGCGGGCGAGACGAGACGAATGTTTTATACCGGCAGGAGACAAAAGCCCGAGGGAGCGAAGGCACGCCATGGCAGGCCGCCGCCGCTTCTACGAGGAGGGTTCAAGAAAGGTGTCGACTCTTTGACTCCTCCCGCCGCCGGGGCCATCCATTCCCAAGCCGGAGCGGGAACGCCGGGAATTTCATCCCCTCACCCCTCACTCCGTCTCCTGCAGAAGAGAAAATGGTGGGACGTGTGAGAGGAAATTAAAACGAGAAAGAGAATACAAGTTGTAATGAGGTGCGAGGAAAAGGTGCGAGCCGACTGCCTTCCCGCATACGTAAGCGCGATTGTTTATATGAGAAACTGAAGAAGGGAATAGCGGAAAGGAATGGGTGAAAGCCTGTGAAACGTGGTGTAGGGATTACTTTTCAGTTTGTGTCCATTCCAAAGATCAAGACGGTAATGCATGGCGTCTTGTGACCGCGAGAGTGAAGCCAGTTTTTTTGGTGGAAAACCATCCACTCGTCGACGCATTGGAGCGAAAATAATCAATAACCTTAAACAATAGGCTCAGATTAAAAAAATAATAATACGATTGTATTATTTTTGTTGGATCAAACTAGAGCAATTGAAGCGGTATGAGCTGTCAGGCAGATCGGTTCAAAATGGCATATTGTCCATGTATGGTTAGGGTCCACAATGGATAGGATTTATACTGTCAATAATGTTAATGGTCACGTTGTTTTATGATCTTTTCCATTCATTTGGCTCCTTTTTCTATTGGAAATATTTCTGCATGGGATTTTCAGTAATTTAATAAATTAAGTGCCTCTAATTTTGTAATAATTTTTGCATGTTAGCATGACCGAACTCTATCATATGTATTCCAAGAGTTATGATTGCACTCTCTATCCTGCATGATCAGAATGATCGTTAGGAGTCCTTTCAAGTGAAGTCGTTTCCACTTACGTTGTTCAATTTAACATGCAGGTATATTTTGTATGATACCTTATTTTAGTATCTGGAGGTAGGTTCATGGTGTGGAATCACCCTTACCACTCACCCTTAAGGTAGCTTGGAGGATACCGCGAAGACGTAGATGAATTGACTTCATGACTGGTCCCTTTGACACGGTCGATCGAATTAACGGGGATTTTGAATGCCTTTAGTCTAAATTGAATACAGCTATAATGCCATATATGTATCTTCGTATAGCCCTTTCCTTTATCTATATCCCGCAAAGGTGTGTCCACTGCTTGCTCGGGAAAGAATGATGCCCACTGGTACGGTTGGAGTCTGATGAAGTAAGCACACGTCATCCGCCAGCCCCGCCTTGTCGTTGTGCGGGACATGGAGACCGGTACATCGTCACGTCCCTGGGTAGGAGGTCGTGCCCGGATCAATGCGCTGCCCTCTGGTAACCAATGGGGGTCTGACTTCCAGTTCTAAGGGGCGTAAAGAGATATTCCCCCAATGGGTTTGTCTGATTGCTCCTTGAGTCATCAAATTCCAGGTTTTGCAAGCGTGTCCGGCTGGTGTAATTTGCGGTCGGGTGCCGACAGTTATTTTCTGTGGCCCGCTCCTAACCTATCCTTTCCCCCAGCAGGATTAGCATGATTAAGTTCGATGTAAGTACCTACCTGATGGTCTCCCTGGCGAGGCAGACGTCTTTTCTTTATTTTTTTCTTACTTAAGCTTTAATCCAATTAAACCGCCTATACTGCAACTTTTATTATTCTATATTCAAATCGGGTTGAATGGAATAAAATGTTCGAAATTCTAAAAGAGAAGGGGTTGGTATGGAAGGAGAGAAAACTCATTAGAGAATTATATGTGAGGCAAAAAGCTGCATGAAAAATAAATGAGGATATGACAGAATGGGTGGATCTTGGTAGAGGAGTAAGGCAGGGATTCTGTATGTCGCAAACCTTGTTCAATATATATGTTGAGGACATGATCCATAAATCTTTTGATGGGAGAGAGGAAGGAGTCAGCATTGGAGGTAGGAAGATAAGAAGTATAAGATTTGCAGATGACATGGTGATATTAGCAGATGATATGCAATCACTTCAAAGGTTGATAAAGGTTTTGGAAGAAGGGATGAAGGAATATGAGATGAAGATAAACCTAGGAAAGACAAAGGTGATGTCAGTAAACTGTGAAAACTATACGAGTGTGAAAATAAATGAAGGTGTAATAGGAAAAGTGAAAAGCTACCGGTACCTAGGAACGATGGTGACGGACGACTGGAGAAGTATTGCAGAAATAAAAGGAAGGATAGCAATGGCAAAAGAGGCCTTCAGCCAGAAGAAAAACTTGCTATGCAATAAAAGCCTGGATCTGGAGCTGAGAAAGAGACTAGCTAAATGTTATTCATGGAGCGTTTTCATGTATGGATGTGAAGCGTGGACATCAGGTAAGAGGGAAAGGAATAGAATAGAAGCTTATGAAATGTGGATGTGGAGAAGGGTGGAAAAAGTAAGATGGGTAGATAAGATGAGAAATGAAGAGGTTTTGAGCAGAGTAAAAGAAGGAAGATCGCTCCTAAAGGAAATAATGAAAAGGAAAGGAAACTGGTTGGAACATGTGATGAGAAGGAAAAGTATAATAACTGTGGCACTTGAGGGTTCAATTGAAGGAAAGAAAAAGAGAGGAAGGAGAAGAATTAAATTGGTGGATCAGGTGAAGAACATCAGCTATGATGAAGCAAAGAAGGAAGCTCGGGACAGAAGCGGATGGAGACAGCAGTGATGTACGGGACCTGGCAGCAGGCAGAACACCAGATGATGATGATGATACATGATATGAATAAAATAGCTAATGGTTATGCCTCCTAGAAAATGTAAAGGAACTTGATTCAAACGTATTAAGGCACACCATTCAGATAACATAGATAATAGAGCGGCTAAATTGTTTGTAAGGCGTGGGCCATATTATACTCCATTTGAGACCATAATAGATACTTAAAAACTATGTCTCCAGGTATAACTTCGCATTTTCCATACGGGAATGAAAGAAACTTTGTACAGCCCACAAAAAATTACAACGAAAGCGAAAATGACATCTAGTCGAAATTTTGGTCCAAAGATTGCATTCTTCTTTTTTCATGAACTGTATGCGGATAGTTTTTTTTTAGCTCAACTGGTCGTCCTAGGAAATATTTTTAATCGAATGCGACATTAGAAACCTTCAACAACAAATCTCCATTTCGAAGTTGTTGCTCAGTTCAACATGGTAGCACCGACAGACATTTATACATCTTCGCATGAGAATTTCTGTCATCTGTAAGATGGGTAGATAAGATAAGAAATTAAGAGGTTATGAGCAAATTAAAAGAAGGAAGATCGCTCCTAAAGGAAATAAGGAAAAGAAAAGGAAACTGGTTGGGCCATGTAATGAGAGGGAAATGTATAATAACTGTGGCACTTGAGGGTTCAATTGAAGGAAAGAAAAAGAGAGGAAGGAGAAGAATTAAATTGGTGGATCAGGTGAAGAACATCAGCTATGATGAAGCAAAGAAGGAAGCTCGGGACAGAAGCGGATGGAGACAGCAGTGGTGTACGGGACCTGCCAGCAGGCAGAACACCAGATGATGATGACTTCAACTTAATGTTTGGGCATCAAATCTACATTAACCGCGTAAAAATTCGCTCATTAAAATTTTGCACAATCCATTCCGCATCGATAGAGAGGGAGGAAAGAAAACGGAGAATGCCAACCAATCTCCGATCGAGGAGGAACTGGATGAATACGACAGGGAGAAATTATAATAAGAAAAAACGAATACTAAAACTGGTTTTGAGGTGCGAAGAAAGACGCGAGCCGCCTACCACAGCAAACCTTTTCGGCGTGTTTGTTAATTCAAGAAACTGGAGAAGGAATCGGTGGATTAAATGGAAAGCCGGTGAAACGTGGAGATGGGATTAGTTTACACCTTGTTTCCATTTCACGCATTAAAAAAGAGCGCCTTGGGGCGCGGAATTCATTCCGTTTTTTTCCAAACAGTTACCCACCGGACCCGTGCTATCGCGTGGAAATTCTCCTGAAATAATATACGAAATGAAATATAAAAGTTGAATATTTTATTTGGCGGAATGTCGGCAAGGTAATAGCATGACCTTCCTTGAAATTTTTTAAAGTCATTGCACGGAAGTGATCACGGCTTCCAGAAGGGTAGATATTGATAAACACAGTTTGAGCTCTTCCATCACGGTATCTTAAAATCAGGTGATTTAAAACGCAAGTTAACACATTATCCCTGGATTTCGAGAAAGCAACCGACAAGGTGCCTCACGAATAACTTACTTTAAAATTACAACTACTTGGGCTAAACCTAAACTTAGAGCATTGGATGCATGACTTTGGATGTGATCGCAAGAAAAAGGCATTTGTTGAAGGAATTATCTCAGAAAGGGATAGAGTAAGACCTGGTGGCATGATTGACCATATTAAAAATCATAATTTATGCAGGCTTTAACATAGAGCCTAAACTACGTTGTCGCGTGGTGCCAGGAATGCGTGCTTCAACTGAATCTTACTAAATTCACTACCGTACACTTCTATCAGAAAACATAAAATCTACATTGCGGTTAGAGTAAAGTCCTCAGATGAAGTTGAATATGTGGGAATTTCCTTAACCTCAGACATATTGTAAGGAATGCAAATAATAGCCATTTGTGGCAAAGCCTTAAAGCAATAGGATTTAGCAAGTTTATAATGGGAAAGGCCTGGACTGAAAAAGTTAAAGAGAAGTTCTTCTTTGCTCTGATTATGCCACACCTCGAAAATGCCGCGAGATTAAGTCCTTGGAAAGAAAGAATTAATCGGAAAAATAAATAAAATATAAAGAAAAGCTGCATACTTTGCCAAAAGCAGCAACATATAGCAAACTGTTCCACAGCTTTTAGAGATATGTTGGGAGCGACGAGATACCCTGAGGCAACGTGATAGACGTAGTTCACTTGAAAAATTCAGAACCATTTGTTTTCATTTCAGTTTGACACAGTGTTTCAGTGTGACACAGAATCGTTATGACGCAGTACCACATCTCTAAGCTCGACAGAGGCGATAAAGAATATAATTTACTTCACAAAGATTGCTGAGTAAAAGTTGTTCTTTCCACGAACAGTAAGTAGCCCTAATTTATACAGATTTACACTAAAAACACTAATGGTGTCCTAACACCCCCTGCCACTTGCCCAAGTGGCGAATCGTACTGTAGTACATATCGTTGATGAAGAATTATGATTAAAAAAAAAAATAGCATTCGCTTTAAAGGGCCCTAATGCTCACCATAGTATAACGGCAGCTATTCAAGTGAACACACTCGTCAGCGTATTGGCAGACTTTGGAAGATATCGCTGCAGCTTTGCTAGAGATGAATAAAATTGATTGATATTTCCTCCTTAAAAATATGATTATTATTGCAGGGAACAGATAATCCACATGAATACTGAAGTAAATCCTGTTTTTTGGTGGAATATTTGCATGGTTATCGCGCACAAGTATCAAGCACAGTTTTATAGGCAATTTTGCCTATTTGTAAATTTTTAATATTTTTTTTCCATTCTACACATTTGATATACAAATTTTAAAGCTTTTTAGGTTTACAATGTTTCATATAAATTGGATTTAAACAGGTGTCTTGTTAGAGAGATAATCATGCCGTTCTGAAAACAGTAAACATTAAGTGTCTTCAATTCCTTTAAAACTACATTTTATGAGCATTCTTTTTTAAGCTTCTCAAAGTTAATCTGCTAAAGTCTTCCTACCAGTGTGAGGCTTGATTATTTTATTTGGTGTGATTATTTTAATTTTCAGATTTTTATTGAGTTTTGCCTGCATTAAAATATTTCCGAATTTCCTGAATTAATTGCTGCCCTGCTGTAAAATGGTCACATTGAGCGGTTAAAAGAGCATTTTTAAAATTGAAAGATCTCAAGCGCCTTTTTCTGCAAACATTGTATTTTGCAACACAATTTTAAATGAACCGGCAAAATGCTTACCAATTTCGAATTCTTTTGGAAAATAAATAAATTTATAAGTAAAGAATTATAGCTGGCCAATACCAACAAAACATGGGACTTGAATGAGCATTCGTTTAATGTTTACTAGAATCATTCGATAAACTAATTCATTATGTCAATTATCTCACAAACTTTTTGGTTGAATAGTATGAAGTTTAAGACTAAAGAGATCTATAAGTCGTAAAGAAGAAGTGGAAGACTCACGATTAACCATTATTCGGCTTTCATACTGAAATGAATATTTATATGAAGAACGATAAAATCCTGGTATGCGGAAGAGAGAAGCTGTATGTCGAAGTCACCCTGAGAGAAGAGAAATTAGAGCGAGTTGATTATCCTTCGCCTATCTCGGAAGTTCCATCACGTGAGACAGAAGAAGTACAACGGACATCAAGCGGATAATAGTCCAAGCTAAGAAGGCGTTCATGGGCAAAAGACAACTGCTGTGCTCAAAAAGATAGGACTCAAAATCGTAGGTGAAAACGTTCGTGTGAAGCGTTGCACTCTATGGATTGGAAGCATGGACCATTGGAAAATCTGACCAGAATAGGAGCCTTCGAAATCTGGTGCTGGATGATGAAGATTAAATGGATGGAGAAAATAAGAAATGATGAAGTGTACAGAACAGTAGAAGAGGAAAGGACCACGTGGAACACTATCCAGAAAAGAAGAACAAGATGGATTGGACTCACCCTGAGGCACAATGGGTTTGCAAAGAACATAATTGAAGGAAAAATATAGGGAAAAGTTCCCAGATGAAGACCCAGGAATAAGTTCATGGATCAAAAAAAGAGGAAAGTACATAGGAAGAGATGCCAGGAGGTTAGGGAACTAGAAATAGATGGGGCAGAATGGAGGGCTGCAGCCAACCAATCTTAGGATTGAAAAACCAATGGTGATAATGAAGAACGAAGAGTTTTTCTATTCATGCGGAATATCATTGATGTGCACATGAAATTGTACTCATGTAGAAATAAATACATTAAACGCAGTGGTCGTAGGGTAGACCAAGCATTCAAAGTGTAAGCTTGTAAAGAATAAACTACAAAAGAGATCTTTGAAGAATTTAGCAGAACGCATTAGGTCCTATAGCTAAAGATACCATAGAAAAACATTTGCGCAACTCACGAATTAGTTAACAAAACAACTAATGCAAATATATTAGAAAATTTCCAGCCATGATGAAAACAATGGTACCCGCCGGATGACGAAAGTTTAACAACGTTGGGCTCGACTCTGATTAAAATGGGTAATCATGTAATTCATCATGGATACAGTGGTTCCTGTCAGCATGTGGCTGCTGGTTTACACTGAAAGACCTCATCTTTTGAAGCTCAAACAACAGGAATACTACAAATTTCGTTAAACAACTAAAACATACCTGGCAACAAACTAACTAATGAAACAAGGATGCGACAGGACTAAATCGGATTTCAGACATTCGTGTTGGGAATAGTGGGATATTGTCCTGAACGAGAATTTCAAGCTTTAGCATTCTAGGAACAAAGTTATTCAGTCCGATTAATGCCTAAACTAGTCTAATTTGAACTCAAGCTAAGAAAAATAGAATGCATACATGTAAATAGCCCGAACAATCAAATTTTGACAGTAAAAGATTACATATTAAAATAGATTATGTCCTAAAAAGAATAATTTGACTCGTTCACTTTTTCAATAATTTCCCCAGAAAAAAAAAGTTTGACTAATTAATTATATTTTTACTACCACTCTGATACCACCGTTATCGTATTCTGCTTTAAAGAAAACTTTCTATCAAGGAATCCCTTCATCCTATTGGCAAAGAATAAAAAAAAGAAAGCACACCATCCAGTAAGGTTCATGATGTGAAAATAACTTCTAGATAAGATATGCACGCTGACTTTGCTGACAAAATAGTTTTATGATATCTAAGCTGCAATTAATGATTAAACGAAGCTCATCTACCCGTACAGACGTTCAGAATTGATTTTCGAAGTCAGGAGCCATAACTACCGGCAATCCAGATTCTCGGACTCCCAGCAAGCCTCCTCGCGTCCTACTCTCCAAGCACGAGTGAAAGATAAGAGAGTGCATATTTACGCTGCAACACGACAGGACATTTACACTACACATTGGCCTCATTAAGATGGCAACCGATAACCAGACCCGTGCAAAAACTATCATGCTTAGCTAAAGACACGATCATCACGCAATGCCGTTTGTAGTTGATAGAAGAGATATGATGCTCGTGAAGTTAAAGCCGCTTCTACGATGGCTTACATTCGTGAGAGGGACACATATGTATCCGGAGACTCGCTGGAGAAAATTAGGATGCCTACATTAGAGGCAAATTAACGGGCACACGGAGAAGAAATCTAGAACTACTTTTCGTGCGTATTTACGCGGAGCCCAATTCTGTACGAAAGAAGCATGTTTATTTTCCTAATGGACGTTGAAAGTATTATGATTCAAAATCTCAATAAGCCATTTATTTCTGAAACAAGTAAAGTTATGAGTCGACATGGATTTTCGTGGGCGAGAAAATATTTTCCCTAATTGTAAGTTAACTTATAAATGCACCTTAAAAACGATAGAGTAATTAGGAAACTCACTCGACTTAGTCCATCCCAAATATATTAGCTACAATATAATTTAAAATTCACCGGGTCTAACAATAACTAGCTAATCATCCCAGCACAATACATGTAACTTATAAGTTTCCCAACTTAACATTAGTTGGCATATATAGTTTCCCGCGTCTCAATGGTCCGGCCCATCTCACCAATGCACGGGAGCACATCGGGAGCATCCGACTATGCCATTCGGAACAATCCGTGGTGGCAGAACATAGTCTAAGCAAGGACCACCGTATAATATTTGACGATACTAAACTACTTAGCCGATCCAATAGATACTGGGAACGACTGACGAAGGAAGCCATAGAGATCCGGATGGAGAAGAAAAACTTTAACCGGGACACGGGCTACGCTCTTAGCGAGGCTTGGAATCCAGCCATTCGCAGAATTAAGGCGGAGGGAAAGAAGATCAGCGCTAGCCAATCAGAGCCGACCTGACCTTTTTGGCGCGAAAACGGCCAGGCATATAAGGAGGCACCATTTTCGAAACTGACATGCCCTGAGGACGATGGCGGTGGTAGCTATCGAAACGTCGGCCCACAACGACCTGACCCGGTGAAAAACCCGAGAAGACAGCATAATACGCCGGGAAAGAACTAAATCATATGATGATAATATATTAAACAGCGGAATACCGCTATTGTATTGTTCAATAATCCTATATTGAAGTCTACCGATTGGAATCTGAAAAATAATTATACCAGCAGCAGCAACCTTGGAATCTGCTGGTTTAATTTTATTCACACTTATTAGTTGCACACGCCACTCGTAACTAAATTCTCACAGTAATTTAACCAATGAAATGTATTTTATAAAAGGGTATTTTTACCAAGAGCTTCAAAAAAAGCCATCAAATTTTAGCTGAAACAATGAAGTTTCAGCTCCTTAAGGACCTAGCCAAACGTTTCGACTCAAGAATATGTGAACTTTTCATCACTCATTTAACCCTACAGTGAAAAAGGACGCCTGAATAGCTTAATTGCCTAAAGCACTCGGCGCGAGATCGAGCGATCTCGGTTCGAATCCCAGTCTAGGCGAAAGATTATTTGATAATTTCATGGTGGACTTCACGCAATTGTGTGACCACTAGCGGGTGGCTCCGTTTAAGTTGCTGCGCGGCAATTTCTGCAGTTATTTGAAAAACATTTTAAGCCTATTTTTGCCAATTTTTGCGTCACATTCTAACTTATTCGGTCGCGCAAATGGAATTCAAATTGCATGAATATACATGCTAACCGGACTATAAAGATATATGCTTATTCCATGGTTTATGCACACCATGTTAAAAACGCACGTGAGAGGCTAGTGGCATTAATTCTGCACTTGGTCAAGTTGCAGCGATGCTTCCCATTCATCCTTATAAATTGATAGCCTCTCGTAGCTCATCTGCATCTGATTAGATCTAGCTGATCAAATAGAATATCGGATGTAAATGATCCATGGCTAACGTGCCGCTTAAGGTGGGTTGAGCGAAATATCATTTCACCTATAAATCAATGAATTTGGTCTCATTTTAAAGAAAAATATCTCATCCTTCCAAAGACACCAGAATATTAACCCCTTATCACATTACTTTCCGAGATAATTTCCAAGAAATACCGGCCCTCTTACATGGGAAATCGTACGTGTATGCCCTTCAGAGAGAGATAATTTAAATAGTGAGGAATTTCTAATACCTAGATTTCGTCAAACAATTAACAGCGTGTAGTTTGTATGTCTTCTAAAATATTTTTGAAAATTAATCATATTTTCACCGCAGTAAATTCTTCAGGATTACGAAAATACTTCCATTTTGAAGGTGTTTCACACATATCGTGTGAAAAAAATGAGTCAAGCTAAAGACTTATTTAGATATTTTCATATACTTAGTTAGAATTACTGTCATATAAAAGTATATTATTGCACCATTAATAATGCAATATTTACTCCATGTGTCCCACAGCTGGTGAAATAAAAATGCATAATTCGAGTATGGACTCTATTATGACTGGCGAACTATCTCGCTCAAACTACCTTAAAATCGTGTCGCAAAAAGAAAAAAAAACTATTTAGAAAACAAAGAAAGGCCATTCACACGCCATGGAAATTCGCTCTGCCCCTCCCTTTCTCGAGAGCTTCGCCTCCCGTCGCCTCGCAGATCTCGGCACAGCGTGCAATTCCCGCGCGACATGACTGGCCACTCCGGCTATCGGAACGATCAGAGTGACTTCGGCAAAAGACGAAGGGTGAGTGGAACGGGTGAGTGGAGGGGGGTGCGATTCAATGGATAAAGGCGGTCGGTCGGTCCGATGGGAGCGAAGTCGTAAAAGAGGGCCAAGTACGAAAGGAATCCGATTCTGATTCCTTAACCACCCCTTACCCCAATATTATAACATCTTCTACCCGTCGAGGATCGCCCGCAGCGTTGAAGGAGGTGAATAGCGGGAGGAAGAGAAAATGGTAACACTTCGAGGATGTATGACGGAGAAATCATTGAGGAAATGGACAAGTAGGACAATGCCGCGTCAAATGTTATTAGGTTGAATATTTTCGAAGACTGGAGGCCTTCGAAATCTCGTGCTGGAGGAGGATGCTTAAGATAAAATGAATGAATAAAATAAGAGAAGACGAAGTTTAAAGACGATTAGAAGTGGAAAGGACCATATGGAACAATACCTAGAAAAGATAAACCTGATAAATTGGACATACCCTGCGGCATAATGGGTTTGTGAAGAACATAAGTGCATACAAGTTTGAGTTTCAGGCTTAAGTTTGTTGAAACACGACACATGAAATAATTTCTGGCTTTTTACATTCCACCCTTTTCATTTTTACCGACCATGGTTCAACATACAATGTCATTTTCAAGACCTTGTCAAGGCACCTTGAAAATTAAATTCTATGTCGAAACCATGGTTGGTAATAATAAAAAAGTGTGGAATGTACAAAGCGAGAACTTTTCAACATTATTGAAGTTAAAATAGAGGAAAAAGTCATGACCCAGAGACCCAGAATAAGTAAATGGACCAAATGAAGAGAAAAGTATATAGGATGAGCTACTAGGAAGTAAGGGAATAAGGATTGGATAGGGAAGGGATGAAGGTTGCAGTCAACCAATCTTAAGATTGAAGGACCAATGAATGATTTTCAAATCATTAAAAGGCACCACGTCCTCTTTTACTGTCCTATTTATTGGTATATGACGTTTCACTGCCATACAGTATCATCAGATGCAAAGATAGGAGTGCATAAGGGTGAAAATATATGTTTACACAAAACTATATATGAGGGTGACAGCTCAGTATATATGCCTAGGGAAATGCCGAGGTGCGAAGGAGGGTCACTGTTTGTGGAGAGGGTAGGAGGAGGTGGGGTTAAGTGTTTGAACATGTTCATTGGTGAAACAGTGGGTCACAAGACAGTGCAGGAAGTTACCCACAGTTAGGCAATGGTAGGTGCGGAGGGTAGCGACAGTTGAGTAATACACAGTTGTGATAACAATAGCTGTAAACTTGCAGCTCGGAGCTCAGTGTGTGGTGGCGAGCCAGTAAAAGCTTATTTTAAATAGTCACTAAAAAACTACTATTTAACAGTCTTGTAAGAATCTTAAAGAAGTATCATTTTACCATTTTTCCGTAAGAAATGAGAGTTTCTGCGGGATGATATTGCGGTGCGATGTAAAATGTTATCATGTACTATGAACGTCTGAAGGAATATACAAATATCTTGGAGAAATAAAATCATTTACAGCAGAATAACTCAAAATATAGGTCCCTTATGTAGCTATTTTCAAGCAGTGTAGCTTCACTCATTTAATATTAATAATCTTTGACAGATATATTATTAAATCATACACATTTATGAGCATACCCCTATCGGCGAGTTAGTTTTACTTGTTGGCGGATAGAGGCGCTGCTAGCGTCAGCTGCAGCTTAGTGTAGGGAAACTAACAATGAGAGTCGTGACCAAACCATGTGGTAGCCGTAGATTGGGGGAGGAGAGGGTGGGTGCTAGGTTGTTTTTAATGAACAGCCGCACCAAAAGTAAATGGAAGGGGTGGGGAAAATTTGATCGTAATATTGGTCAACACTTCTATCCGACGACTTTCTCATTATTTCCATTTGTTTCAGTGCATCCATCTTTAATTCCTCGGCAATCCTTACGGCGTGGGAAAGTACGTTCCGCTTTGTAATGACACGGTTATTCTGTTCAATCTCCACGGAGGAAGGTTTGAAACAAATCGGTTTGCCGAATATTTTTTTTTAATAACGGGTATAACAAAGGGACTGGGCTGTTGCTTTGCCATACCGTTGGTCCAGTTTGCCCTCTCTTACCAACGGATAGCAATTTTACTTGAGCGTATTACACACCCACTTTCCCTTCTTCCTGCATCTTTTCCGTTTCCTCAAATTGCTCTCTTTACCAGTTTTCCTTTACCCGATCGATTACTTGCCGTAGGTGATAATTTAATTCCTTCACTTACTCTTGTCTAGGTCGGTATTGTCGTTTTTGCTCTCCCTTTTCTTCTCCATTTTTCTGATAATTTCTTTCCTAATCCACTGCTTGTGGACCTCCCTCTTTTCTATTGGCCCTATGTTATCTCCACCGTTCTTACTCAGCCTATTTTTACATTCTTCCATTTTTTATCGATTGTTCCTTTTGCCTTTTATTCATTTAAGTTTCTGTCCATTTACTTATAGTATTTCCTCCTTTTTCCCCTTTTTGAGTCTCCAAGTTCCATTTCTCTACCCTCCTACTCTTACTAAGCCTTTTAAATCTAATATCACATTTTATTATAACTAAAACATAGCCATAGTCAACATTAGCATCCAGATAGCGCCGCGAGTTCTTGATACTGTTTCTGGTTAGACAACGATCCAGGAACAGTGTCAAAAACTTGCAGAGTTATCCAGGGTCTGACTCCGACTTATATCATAATTTAGAAATGATGAATTTTGATGTTAAATTCAAGAGACTTTGTACAAGTAGGAGGATTAAGAGATGGATCGTTGAAGCTTAGAGTGAGGAAAAAGTTGTTGGCCAGTCAAAATATTGAAAAATAATATGCTAACATTATCTTTTTAAAAGAGCTACGGAAATATCAGCGCAGTAACTTTAAGGGTGTCAGCCACTAATGTCCATACAATTGTGTGAAATTCAAAGTCGCCTGGAATGGGAATCG
This sequence comes from Ceriagrion tenellum, assembly GCA_963169105.1. Classification (NCBI taxonomy): domain Eukaryota; kingdom Metazoa; phylum Arthropoda; class Insecta; order Odonata; family Coenagrionidae; genus Ceriagrion; species Ceriagrion tenellum. The sequence continues at coordinate 27,671,210 of OY720639.1, forward strand.
AACCTAGATCCCTCGATTTCGCGCCGAGTGCTCTAACTAATTAAGCTAACCAGGCGCCTTCTTCCATTTTGAATCTCATGTGGACCTTAAGGAGCAAGTTGTCCTTACAGGTGCCGTGCAAGTCATGCCAAAGGTACCCGTGTACGAGCGCTAAGCGCTACAGTCCACGGAGTGAAGCCTAACAAATACAAAGGTGTTTACTTCAGACATTTTCAAACTTTGGCTTAAATAGCCGCGCAGTAACTTTTACGGAGTAACCCAATAGTGCTCACACAATTGTGTAATATTCACAGTGGAAAATCATTCACCTGGACAGAGAATCGAATCCAGGTTCCTCGATTTACCGCCGAGAGCTCTAACCAATATGTGCGCGCCGAATGCTCTAGTAATCCTGATCCAACTCCTGGCACTACATGTATGGTACCTCTGACGATAACTTGGACCTAAAATCCTGCATGAGATTTACTGTGGAAGAGGTTCCCTGGGTAACAGTATGAAAGTATTTTGACTAGTTCTGATTCAAATATAACACCTCAGTAACTATAAAATACTACAGTCAGTATAACTTGGTGGAAGATATTTTGAAGATGGATTAAGTTGTTTAAAATAGAAGAGAGTAAATTCTTCATCCAGTTCATTAATCTATTCTGTCTTCCCCCTCCCCGCATACCCAACCTTCTTTGCTCCGACAAGGCCTTCAGCATCCTTACGCCCCTCATCACTCGTTCGAGCATCCGACTCTGCCCCTCCCTAATCTCCTTCAGAAATTTCCTCTCCTCACAAAGCATATCGAGCACTTCCTCCTTCATCTTCCTATCCGACCACCTCACTTTCTCCATTCTTCTCCATGCCCTTATCTCATACGCCTGCAGCTCATTGTGTTTTATTTACTCCGAGGAAGGAACATTAAAACGTATGAAAGTTTAAAAGATTTGAGTGATATTAAATACACGCATACCAATCTAACCACTCCATCATTCGCGATGTTTACAACCCTTGCCAAATCATATGCCATTATGAATTAGTACAACAGGTCTAGCTGGGTAATAAGACGAGCCTCATTCTAGCCCGTACCGGTCGTTAAGTTAAGAATGTTGGGTTGTGATGTCACGCAAATTCAGTGAAAATCAAATACGACTAGCACATCTCCAGTGAATTGGAATATAGCCATTTAACGCCTTTTTAAAGATTGCAAATTAAATTTACACATAATCACTCAGATCAGCAAAGCATCAAACAAGAAAGCACCCGTCGGAAACATTATTAATGGCCGCTGTTGCTGAAAAAACTCAAATACACCGAGAAATTTTTTACAAATCTATTAGTCAAGATATTATCTTTCGTGTACGTAGCACCTGTAACTTTTAGTTAATTTTTTCATGATGAGCATTATTAATTTAATCAATCTTGTCCTCAATAACTGATAATTATTAAATATATTATCTTTTCGAGGATTAAAGTGATTTGACCTATATCCTCAAAAATAGAATGTGAGAATAATTAATATGCATAAGATATATTAATATGAAATATAGTCTGTGATGGGTGTATGGATAAAATATTCTTTACAACGGTCAATCTCTCCACCGAATTTCTAACCATCCATGTAGTCTATTCTCTTTTATTAACTTCCCAGCTTATCATAAATTCTCATGTCTATTATGCTAAACGTATTGATTAAGGATTGTAATCCGACATCAAAGGAGTGTTAGGGGGCTCTCGTAATGAAACAACTAGTTGCACTAACTGGAAAAATGACATACCAAATGATTTTTTATGGTTTATTTAATGCCGTTCGTGTGTTTCTTTGTACCCTCCCGCATGAAGTTAATAGGGTTTCATAGCTTTCGAAGGGATTAAGGTGGGAGCCCCTAGATTCTCGGAGGCTATACCCTAAGCTTAGTTTGCTTGAGAAATCCAGAACTGGCATGTTTCAGAGTGACACAGAGAATATAATCATGACGCCACACTACATCTCTAGGTCTGAAAGAATGGATAAAATAAGAGAGACACATTGCCAAACAGATAGATACAACAATTCGTTCACTCCGCTTACACAAAGCGACCATGATAAAAACTGAGCTCCATTAAATGTACATCCATAATACACGTCACCACTTTACTTCCAATAACCTTATACATCTTTACGCGGCTGGTGTCCTAACACCCCCTGCCACACGCCCATGCGACAGCTCGCAGGGGAGTATGTAGATATAGATGACATCCTAGCAAGTCATTAGAGCATTTTTGCCTTGATAATTGGTTAAAGATTGATCTAATAATGACATCATTGATTGGGATGTTACATCTAGCTAATTGAGTAATGATTAGATATACCAAGAATGTTTTGAAAAAGGGCAAGGGCAACAATAATAATTATGAAGTTATAAGCATAGCATTAGAGCAAGTAGAACAGTTTAATTACTTGGGTAGCACACTAAAGGATAATGGGCATAGTAGTAAAGACATACGGAAGAGAATAGCGCAAGCTAAGGAGGCGTTTAGTAACAGAAGAGAGCTGATGACGGGGACACTGGGTAAGGATGTGAAGAAGAGGCTGGTGAAGAGTTTGATATAGAGCGTAGCGTTGTATGGGGCAGAAACGTGGACCCTGAGAAAGGAGGACGAGAATAGGCTGCAGGAATTTGAGATGTGGGTGTGGAGAAGATTGGAGAAGGTTAGATGGATGGAAAGGAAGACTAACGAGGAAGTGCTGGAGATGGTGGGCGAGGAAAGGAATCTGTTTAATAAAATCCGGGAAAGGCAGGGTAGATGGCTGAAGGATGTAATAAAGGGTGAAGGATTGCTGAAGAGTGTGATAGAGGAAAGGATTTTGGGCAAGCGGGGAAGGGGAAGAAAGAGAATAGGTTTCATAGACGGGATGAAGAAGGGTAGATCTTATGCAAAGGCGAAAAAGGATATATTAGAGGGAGATAGGCCCCGGAATGTGTAAAAGGCCGGAAGCGGATTCTCTGTCATTCAAAAAACCTATGTTGACCGGTAGAATATATAATAATAATAATAATAAACATAGCATTCGCCATTAGAGGGAGATATTAGAGGGAGATAGGCCCCGGAATGTGTAAAAGGCCGGGAGCGGATTCTCTGACATTCAACAAAACCTATGTTGACCGGTAGAATATATAATAATAATAATAAACATAACATTCGCCAACTGTATGTGCGTAGTATGTTAAAACCTTCGTGTGGAGAGTGGAACTCTATGCATCAAGCATTTAGCATTGGAATAGCTGACCAGAAGAATAAAAGCCTTCGAAACCTGGTGCTGCAGGAGGATTTTGAAGATAAAATGGACGGAAAAAATAGGAATGATGAAGTGTTCAGATGAGAAGAAGAGGAAAGGACTATATGTAACCCCATACAGAAAAGAAGAACAAGAAGGATTGGATACACCCTGAGGCACAATGGGTTTGTGAGTAACATAATTGAAGATAAAATAGAGGGAAAAGTCCCCAGTGGAATACCCAGGAATACATTTTTGGACCAAATGAAGAGAAAAGTACTTAAGAATAGACACCTGGAGGTAAGGGAACTAGCATTAGATAGGGAAGGCTGGAGGGCTACAGTCAAACAATCTTACGATTGAACAACCAATGAAATGAAACAGAAATTCTATTTGGATTCGCTTCTCGCGCGGCTGAAAGCGGACATACACAAGATAATTGGAGATTTTTCAGCAGGTGCACCATTTCTGACACCAAAGCGGTCCTCGCGCTTTGCTCCAGCCTCCACGAGATGAGTTTAATTCGCTGATTCGTGACGATGGACGGGGTCTCCACCTGCTATCCAGCTTCCCCGGAACAGAGCCTGACAGGTGGTCAGTGGGCGAGAGTTTGCAGAGGAGATGCGCAGCGTCGGCTCCTCTCTGGCTTACCGGAAAGACGAGGCCAAAAAAAAGCGGTTCTGCGATACGCAACTCAGGACACACCAGTGTGGAGTCCACACATCTTTCTCCGAAAGCCATTGCACGTGAGGGAGCACCCAGCGACCATCAGGCGGACCGATCAATTGCGCGCTTTGCCTCCCAGTACAGTCGGGTCCCTTCCCGCCGTTCACGCCGGCTCAACAATCAAAACCTGTTTCACTTAAACGACAGCGGCGGAACAAGAGCCAAAACCCCAAGCCTCCTTGATTTATCTCCCATCTCTCGGGATTTTCCATTGAGGGGGATCTCCACGAAACCTCGCCCGGATTCCTTAAGTTATAATTACGATCTCTCAAGAGAGGGACTGTTTTTTTAGAGATAAGAGCATCTGCATGAATAAGTGTATAATTTTATTTGCTCATTCTTCCAACGCATGTGTGTCTGAGAAAGGATCGTTTACAGTCTATCCATTATAAGCGCCCACGGAGTGAATGAGCCAAAGATACTATCTTCAGGAAAAATTGACAGATTCACTGCGGCTATCTATGTGTTCAAGGCATGTGAGGAAGTTTGGCAATTTTAGGAAAGTATTTGCGTCACTTGAAGAAACACTAGAGGGAATAAGCAAATAAGTAAGTGGAAGTTTCACAAGGCTATCCTTACCCATTCATTGATTAAGTCAAAGCAGCGTTTCCATTATTCACTTAAATGTCCAGTTCCGCCCTAGTAATTAAATAATATGAAAATCAAAACAAAAATACCAAAAGAAATAATGAAATCCATACCATTGATACCACACGACACACTATCCGCTGGCTTCAATTCCTCTAAATTGCAAGTCTTTATTGAGACAAAATTAAGCATTTTATGTATACAAAATGGACTATATCAACTAAGGACACATGTTTAATTAAATACTTCATTATACTTTGATTTAGAAACAAATATCTCACTGGATGGTACTTCAGAGACTAATTTTGACATGAATAATTCCATAGTCAATTTATTCGGCAAGTCAGATTCAACGAAAATACTCCAGGCAAGACATAATTTAACGAGAATAATGAAGCCAGCGAAGAATGTGTTGGAAGAAGATTTGCTAAGCTATAAAGGAGGACAGATATAAAAAATAATCACTTGAGAAAGTGAAGTGAATCCTAAAAGGAGGGATCCCGGTGAGTAATATTCCAGAAGTCCTCAAGGATTAGTACGATTTTAAAAGACCTTCACGACCCACCATTTTATCAGCTAGAGAAAATTAACTTGATTCACATTCTTCAAAAGCTTAAGTTTCTTTCCCGGAGGGAAGAGAACATTAGAATCAATATTACGTTTGCTCTCAACATTTTCCGATTTATTAAACCGCAGCTACCATCGACAGAAATAGAGATAATCCCAAAGGAATACGTTTTATCCACCACATTTAAACGAATGCGATAATTCACTCAACGCGAACTCTCGACAAATTTTAAGCTATCCGGGACTAGCCACGGAGTTCCACTTTTACGGAGTCACCCGCAATGCACAAGTCATCCCAGTCAAGGCGGATGATTTTTTTCTCTGTGGAAATTCGCGAACTCTCGAGTTTATCACGCTATTGTTTTGTACAAAAGTGTACTTCTCCCCACTTTGTTGTATGATAGTGAAACATGGGTATGTCAGAATAGACATAAGAGTAGACTAAACGCCGTGGGCATGAGTTGTCTGAGGAGTGTTTGCGGAAAAAGTAGGATGAATATGGTCAGGAATGGGTGGGTAATAAATGGATGTGGGTTAGATGCTCCATTAATGGACACACATGAAAAGAGTGTGCTTCGTTAGTTTGGCCACGTTGAGAGAATGGATGAAAGTCGAATAACTTAACAAATATATATATATGAGTGAAATGAATGGTGCGAGAAGTAGAGGTAGGCCGAGATAGTTGTGGTTGAGGAAAGCTTAGGAGGAGGAATATTAGGAGTCTTAAAAACTGGAGGGAGTGTATGAAGCAATGTATGGGACTAAATAAAGCAAAAGAGTTCTACAAGGATAGGTCAGTATGAAGGAAATTATTGAAGCAGAGTTAGGTGTAAAAATATGTATTAATGAGTGAAACTTAGTGATTCATCCTACCCCGGAAGTGAACGACGTGATTGGTATGTATGTATGTATTATTGGAAGACCAGAAGTGAAAATAAAAAATTACACACATCTACATTACATACACCGAAGTAAGTAGGCCATTCGTCTCTGCGGTGGAATCTACATGTAGCAGCAGATAGTTGAGTTTCAACCACTATAATCCTATAACTGTTGGCCGCCGTAAATCCAAATACGAGTATGAATGTTTATGAACGCTTTTGAATCTAATTTATGTGGGATAGAAGATAATCCTCGTTTAATGACACGAGTTTTACGACAAAAAAGTACATTCTATAAAAATATTAACTGCAAAATCTCCATGAGAGAATGCCATTGATTAGTTAATTATCGAATAATCCACCATCTTCTTTGCGTCTTTTAAAATATGAGGAGAAACACTGACGATGACAAGCCAGTCCCCAAACCAATAGCTAGGGTGGATATGAGTTAACCACGTGAAAGTTACGACGGCTTTTCTTCCGAATCTCTGGTGTGATGCATAAAAATGCACTTCAACATGTTAAAAGTTCAAAGGCTACACTCTTTACTGAACAATGATTGGAAAGCCATCTACTAGCCGATAATGGAAAGTTGAAGAAGGATGCAAAAATTGCTTCACTGGAAATCCCTCCAGTATGAATAAAAGACTGGCGAAATAAGCAGACAAAGATTATATAGTGCTCCTTTCAGGTCTATACAGCTGCGTGGAATAAGCAGTGGGCAGGGGAATGAAATATATTTAATCATATTCTTCAAATACTTTCTCAATGAATAATAAAGAAAAACATTGAAATCAACTACAAACGTTGAAGAAACGATAAATATGCTCATAGTTTCTATAAAAACTGTAGCTTTCAGTGAATGCTACCATATAAATACTCATTCCTGCCCAATATATGAAAATTGTTGCTGTTTCACCTATACTCATAGTTTCAAAGACACAAGTTTCGTTAGACAAAAGGTAGGAAATCATTAGGGACTCTGCGCAGAAAGATATAATTCACAAAGTAAATAAACACAAGAGAAAGTTGCACGCTTCGTGGAAAATTGCTAGATACAAGAAAACAGAGAGAGTAATACATCAAATAAAAAGACTAGGTTGGATGCCATAAAAGACTCGGAGTTGGTGGTTTCCGGCGTGACTTTATGGAATTTGCTAAACATTTAGAATTAAAGGGATATACCTTGTTTTTTCACAATAATTTTAATACCTTACCCGATACCCTAACAGGTAAGATATTAAAATTATTTTGGAAAAACAAAGTAAAACCCTTCTATAAAAAAAAAAAGACTTGAAGGCTTAGATTACTTGAAAAACTCAGATCACGCGATTTTCAGAATGACATGAAGGATATTATTTGTCTCCACGCTTTACCTGTAATACTGATATAAGCGACAAAGTGGAGAAAAACTGCCGGACAGGTACGCAGAAAATTCGTCCTTTCTCCGAGCCATAATAAGACATGAATTGCACATCGAGACACAAGCATTATTCATATATAAAATAAAATTTGCAACTCTCTTCTGCCTTCTTTGCTGTATAGTTTCTCCATTTACCTTTAATGTCATAACACCCCTGTCACACGCTTCTGCGTCAGCTCGCGAGTTAGTAGGATGGTTTAAATTTTTTTTATTAAGATTATGAAGTGCATGATGAAGAACTTTCAGTGGGATATCCACTCAATGAATCTCTGTCTGTATTGTATCTGAGATGTATTGTAATGAGGCTCAAAAATACTATTCATCTATTACCCATGAATTGTAGGAGAATCTTATACTTTTTGCTGTTTGAATCCCTTATTAGATATGGTATTGAAGTTTGGGGCTTTGCATCACGATATATATTAGTCAATACAATACAAAAGAATTCACTATATATTATTAACTATGGTAATGTTCAAAGCGATATACGGGCCATGTACATAAATAATAACGTTCTGTTACCTAAATATCTATTTAACTTATCTTATTTTGTAGGTACAAGGACAAGGAAGACTACTTAACTGCCTTAAATAATGTAAATACAAGAGGACTTTTCTGTAGTGCCTAAAATAAATAATAAATATGGTGAACGTGATAGGGAGTATATTCTGCTAAAATTATTAAATAAATAATTTTGAGAGCTGGAGAAAGAAAAGGAATAAAATGTAATTAGTTTTAAAAAATTGTTAAAAGGGTTCTACAGAGACAAATGTTAATGGAATTGTAAAAGATTGTCTTTCATCAAGGTGTGTTTTTATTGTTGTTGTCTTTTGCTGTTATTTTTGCTGTTATTTTTTTAGCAAGGTTCATTTCTGTTGATGTTTTCTTAAGGGTATGAGCCTGAGCTGCTATAGTTTGGTGGTAAAAGAAGAAAAAAATATATTATTATATTAAATTTTACATTTGTCCCGTCGACAGGCATGTGCCTGACGGAACATCGATGTTAATCTGTTGAAAAATAAATAAAATGAAATGATGGTGAGAAATCATCCCTGCCCAGCACTCGAGAATAGCAGTCGGTGGATGAATTTAACATGGTAGCGTCCCTCAGTAACAGTCCTAAATTTTCAGAGTGCGTCAATGCTGAGCATATTTGGCATTGTCTCATCCTTGAACACAGCCGCTAAAACTACTGAGAGGAACAGCACTAATTGTAAATCCGTTATCCTTTTCTGTGATAATGTGCTCCCAAAGAGCTAGCCTCAAAAGGCGCATAGGAAATTCTTTTAGACGTTTGTGCTCAAAATACTACAGTGACACATTCGGCGTACACTTGTGAAAGTATGCCACATCTTTCATTCAAACTGTGCCTGGGCTCCCCCCTGTTGGACTCATCGTCTGCTGGAAAATTAAAACAGGTTAAGCAGTGACGCCCGCACATTCATCCCCCTAACTAGAACGTGAGCGACGAAAAGTAGCCGTGTGCCCGGCCGAACGATTAGCTAGCTACTCACAGACTCACCGCGCAGGTGGCCTAGTGACGCGTGGTATTTTCCTTCCACTTCCTCTTCCCTGGCCAAGAGCATTGCTCTGCCTCAAGGGTGAGGCCGTACAAACCATAGAACGCTCGGAATGAAAATAGAACTTTCGGAATATTTCCTGGCATTGTAGAGGGAACAATTTTTGGATATGAGCCACGGAGCTTTTTAAAAATGAACTGCAAAAAAGGGGCAAAAGGCTGTTTAGTGTGTAAGGTCAGAAAATTTTCTAACAGCAGCCAGCGTAAGTGGTTTCTGAAGTGAGATGACTCACCACTATTAGCGGCCCCGTTTCGACTCTTTTCACAAAGAGACCTCAGGAAAGGGTCATTTGTTATATCATAGAGATGGTTGATTCTAACCACTAGCTCTTTAACCCTGCTTTCATCTACATCAACTTATTACCCTGCAAGCCCCCAAAAGGGTGTTTGGCAGGGGTTGATCATCGCCCTTTCACGTATCATCCTTTAAATAAATGCTAGGTAAGCAAATTTACCAGAAGATCCTCTTTCAAACGGAGCTATCTACGATCCTTACCCAAAAATAAATGCTCAAAATCATTTCCTACTAAATAGTTTCAACTGCTAATGCCTATTTCACTCATTCAAAGCATTAAAAAATCGAAAAAAATTGATGTCCGCACGACAATGATTTCAATTTTTGTATCCAAGGCCGGTGTTCCGAGGTAGTTATTTAACTAAAAAAATACATATACACAATTGATTAAATTTATCAGAATCGAACTGAGACTGTGCGTGCTATTATTCTATGAATTTCTGTCAGTTAGGTAAACCTGTAATTTACTGACGAAACACGATCTATAATGGGGTTTTATGCACGCGAAAATTTCATACCACACCCTTTCTAATGACTACTTTGACTATTTGAGAAGAAAAAGATGTAGGTAAGCTATATTTACCAACACTTGAAATGAGGTAAATAGGTTAGTATTACATACTTCGTATGTTTGAGTGAATTGCTGTTATAACTTCACTTCATGGTGGAAGCTGTACAACACAGTAAAATCGACTGTTGTAAAATCATCTATCGTAGATTGATCAATAAGTCGCACACAAAATTGCTACATTGATATTTCTGTGTGCATTGTTTCGAGCCAGAAGGTTTTCTCACGGAATCAATTCAGTAGATACTTTGGGCTATAGTTGTTTCACAAAGGAAACAGTTGTACGCTTTACTTGGTGGAAGTTATCCAGAACGGAAGAATAGAATAACTTTGTAATTTTCACTTGAATGATAATATATATTCACACGACTAGGGTTGCGACACTTTACGTCATCTTCAGGTCATTATCACCTAAAAATGACTCACAGTGTCGAATTTCGGGTCGTGTCAATAAAATCCTTGCTGTATTATGCATTTTCGAGCTTCATTTTATAATTTTCAGCGTAATACTACGGAAATTATGCGCTTAAAAGTTAAAAAGAAAACGCTTTAATTCTTCGATAGCAGAAAGTAACTTGTCCCAGTAAAAATGCCACTCACAGTCAGAAAATGAAAAATTAAACATGAGATTTATAAACAGTTACAACTGTATTGGGTTACTTTATTTATTTTTTCCATTATGCTTCAGAGATTTTAAACGAAACATCAAGCAGGTATAGACACCTCATAGAGGGGAAAGTACTTGATGACACTTGAATATTACACAAAGACGAGGAATAGAGACAAGCGTTTTGACAGCTTCCGTGGGAAGTTGACGGAGGGTAAATTTTCTCATGGACTGAAAAACTATCAATAGCGTTAAATAAAGCAGTAAAGGTGAAAAAAATACATGGTGGCCGATGTTTGACTCATAGTTAGATTGTGCGAATTATAGAAATCAAGCGCCAATAGCTGCTTTGAATCCACATTGATGAAATATTCATGAAGTGTCGCTATGAATTCAGTTATGTATGGTCCCATAGATGGCGCAATTTTTATAGAAATATATACCCACATAAATCTCCTAAAATTTTTGTCTGGATTCAAGATTTAGTACAAAAGAAAGTTTCTTTTTTGAGTTTCCACGTAAATAATTAGGGAATTAAGTCATCCGCAGAAATAAAATGCGAAGATTCATCAGGTGTCCCAATATTCCGTTATAATTTCAACGCATTCATTTACTTACTCTCCAATCTACATAAAGGCCTTTCATTGTATTATGTTAATAAAGTTCAAAACTGTAGAAGAATGCAGCAAACACAAAATGGAGCAGATCAGTGAGAAGGTAACAAAACTGATGTTAATTCCGATATTGAAGTGCTTATAGCCGTTCTCTATTATTAAGTTGTGCACACACTAAACTGAAATGTATGCAAGGCGAGGTAAGTAAAACGAAACCTCGGTCGAATTAAAAATTTATCTAAGTGGAAAATTGTCTTTACTCTCAATAAATGAAGAACTATTTCCACCACGTCAAGCCTGGTACTTCTCTTCTTCCATGTAAGATTTTTCATCAGTTTGCGAGACACTGATCCATGTCTCACTCTTCCTCCTAGGATAATGCGATAAACTCACTGCAGCAGGTCTCGCAAAGTGCAGGTACTTACTCGGCGAAGCTTTAAATTGAAAGAATCAGAACTAAATCAAGCTTTTTACATGTTGGTACTGCTAATACATTTACGGAAATAATATATCTTCTCCTGAGAAATAGCGTAAAATTTCGTTTTAAGGAGCACAGGAGGTTGAAAACAATTTAATTACTCTTGTTTTTCCAATTTCCCATTTTCAGTGAATATTTGATGCAAGTTTTAAGTGACAGAGTGCCATATCAAGTCGCATGAAGTGACACCAAGAGACAGTAAGACGGTAAGAAGACGTGCGCCAGAGGAGGTTGAAAAGTGTGATTAAATTATAAAAAACCTGAGACGCAACTTTCGACTATTTATGTGAGGTCGGATTAAGTATTCACCATGATATAATATTGAAAGATATTAGTCTATATGAGTGAATCTATTGTTCAAATGTTTAGCTAATGACTAACAAATGTGCTTCCAGTGCCTTTAATAATTCATTGGCATTCGAATTTGTGAGCTGAAGTAAGAAACGTATACTCACAGTTCATGCATTTATGCAGCAGCCATAGCGTTATGAGCAATTGATTTCTTCGGTCTTTAATAGAATATTTTATTCGACGCATAAAATCTCGCATGAGAGATTCAAATAAGAGAAAACCGGGCTTGTAAGCTCGCTGCTGGATTCTAAGTTGCGACCTTCGTGGATCACGGTGAGTCCGCCACTAACTTACTACGCTTCCGCAGTAGGTCTGCGCAGTTTATACGGAGATGAATTAAACATTTAACGCTTCCAAGCCTAGAATGGGAAAACATGATGGGAATAAATGAGACAATAATTGTGAAATAAAATAGTAGAACGAAATATTAAATCAATGAATCTATCTTAGGGCTATGGATGCGTAAATATGTATTTTGAGGAAATTATTGATTATTTATAGGTAATGTAGACAATATAAGAGGAATTAAACTTTACACCCTTTAGACATCACTTATTGGAAATTTTTCATACTTGAATCTATATTGAAACAATCCTTGTACTTTTTCACAAATATGCGAGCTGAAGAGTCAAAATTCAAAAATATTACTGGAAAAGTACAAGGATTGTTTTAATATGGATTCAAGAGGAATTTACTTGAAAAACTGCACAATATTTAGACACTATTATCGAACAGACAGAAAGTTTAAGTATTTTTCGTAACTCTCTGAATTTTGAGTAGAAAATATTTTTTTAAATAAATATGATGGGTAATACGGCTACGATCCAGTAAGCGAAACATAATGTGCACTTAAAATATACAGCAAATATTTTTGCAATGGTTAGCCACTTATGAAAGTACCACATAGGCTGATTCTATGGTATTATTTTAATATGAGCGATTTATTTGACTTTATAATAAAGTAAAAATTCAAAAACACAAAAATAAACCACCATGTGACTCAAGATTTAAGTGGAAAATGTGTTTGAAATCACAGGAAAGCGTTGGTAAGGAGTCAAATTTTCCGAAAGTAATGGTATTTTTGCCTCTACAGAGCTGGAAGAAGAAATGTGTGGACTATGAAGAAAACACTGCCAAAGGAAAGACTCAAGAATTATCATTACAAAAAAATGCAAGCTAGTTATGAGGACACCGAGACTAGCCAAGATACTGAGTCACCCACATTTAAACATGACATAGCAAAATCATGCAGCATGTTGAAGTAAATGAGCACGATGCTGAGAAAGATTATTTTCAAGTAATAATCAGGATAAATTGAGAATACAATCATTGTGGCCACAGAAATGTAATGATAAGAATGTTGGGGAAATAATTAGAATATTTGGAGTAGAGTAAAACTTGATACATAGCGTAAACTTGCTTTCTTCATGACTGTTTCCTCAATACTGAATTTTTTTGCTTCACCGAGAAACGGAAAACATGTGGTCTTCGTCTGCATAATCTCGAGTACCTCAAACGACCTCACCGTAATCTTTAGACACACAAAAATGTGAGTCACGAACTGGAGAACCGATGGAACCTATCGAGCCGGAGGCTTCCGTATTGAAAAGCATAGGTATTTATTCGTTTGGGACAGGAGGAAGAGAGAGCGTCGACACTACCAATGGGAGGGCTGAGGAAAAAACAGATATCGACCGATTAATAAAAAAATTAAAAACCGTCACGAGATAAAGAAGAGAAAGCAGAGAGTCACTCTCTGCAATGGCGGGGATAAATTTCCCGCTCGAAGTGGCTCATGAGTCCGCACACTTTTCATTTTTCTCCTTTTGAACTCGCCATGCGCACTCATGTCCGACCGGCACGAAAGGGAGAGAGGAAAGACATTGGCCACCTCCCCATGAAACCCAACATCATGCACACATTTCCCTCCGGACCACTCCGACCTCAAACAACAACATTCTGTTCCTCGCTCCCTCCTATCTACGGGCCGGGCCGTGCCCGAAGTCCCGCCCGCTGGGAGCAGGGCGCGGGCGGCCTCAAGGTCTCCCTCCCCCGGCTCCCTACGGATGGCGCGGCGTCACTGAGTTCCCACGACATCCTCACCTTTCTCAGGTCACGTGTGTGGGACACTACCCTCATCTCCGATCTTTCTCCTTCCCTCGTTGGCCCGCGTGGAAGAATTTTGAATTCCGAGGGATCAGTTCTCGATTTGGGAGATATTTAGCGCATGCGAATATTACATTTTTATCGCAGTGATAGTCGTATCAGGATACTCGAGGTTCCATATACTCTCTCCACGGGACCAGCTCATACATATTTTACAAGTTTTGAGAATACCGCGACTTTATGGTCTTTATATATTGTTTTCCGTCGCTTTGTCTCGAATTGGATTGGGAGTCGAACACGCTACCACTGGTCTAAACCGGACCTCCTAAAGCCTTTGAAACCTGGTGCTGGAGGAGGATGCTGATGATAAATTGGACGGACAAAGTAAATGATGAAGTGTACAGAAGAGTAGAAGAGAAAAGGACCATATGGAACACCATACAGAAAAGATTAACGAAATTGGACACACCTTGAGACACAATGGGTTTGTGAGTAACATAATTGAAGGTAAAATAGAGGGAAAAGTCCTCAGAGGAAAACCCAGGAATAAGTTGATCGATCAAATAAAGAGGAAAGTACATAGGAAGAGATACCAGGAGGTAAAGGAACTAGCATTATATAGGGAAGGATGGCGGGTTGGAGTCAACCAATCTTAGGATTGAACGACCAATGAATGAATTTGGTCTTTAAATCCAACAAACACGTGTCAGGGAGGACTTCTTTGTAGCTTTTATGGCTGAAGCACTCAACATGATATTGAGGGTTCCGGATTCAGGTCCCTATCAAGGCGAATAATTTTCTCTGAAGAATTTTTCCACTATTCTACAAGTGTGGACAAGTTTTATTTTGCCACCCCTGATAACGAATCTGTCTTCCAGTTGTAATTTTTTTAGCACAATGTTAATGTGAGCGACACACATGGGTTTCAGAACGGTCTTCTAAAAATTATTGCTTCCTTTCCCGCCTGGACATAAATGTGCGTAGAAATTAAAGCTAAGCGTTGTATATAAGTTTGAAGTTTTACAAAGATGTGTTCTCAGGGTTGTTTAAATTTAGGTGGTTAGATGTAATTAAAACCGTAAATCTCGCACTGCTCACAGCTCCTTTTCATAGACTCATAGACTCGTGACAAATATGCTAATGAGGGAAATCGTTCGTCTGTAAGCTTAGTTGTGCTATTTATTTATGTTATTTAAGCTTTTCATTCACCTTTACGATATATTTATGGAGGTCATTTCGGTTAGAGATACCTACTTGCAAGAACCCAGTAACATTAGCCCATTTAGCACTTAGCCTCGTTGGTAGGAGCTTATGAGTCGGTTAACTATGACACAAGCATTTTCACGGACTCTACACTTCAGAGACAATTTTTAATTTTCCTGTTGATTGTTGAATTAAGCGAGTAGCCCCGAAATCAATCACCCAATTTCAGTTTTCTCCATCTTATATAACTAGACCACTTTCGGGTACACATCTCAAATACATACCCCTTTAAATTAATGAACCGCTATGCAAATAGAGATTAATATACCATCAGATTCATCAATTATTCATAGCGTTCGTCTTCCTATTCCAAGGCACCATACTTTTCTTCGTTCCCAGCTATTTCTCATTTTCCCAGCTAGTCTCATTTTCATGCCTCAGCTGACTTGTTTTCGTGAGGTGAAATCAGCGCCTTATGTCTCTAGTTGGTAGCTTATTTAATCTTATATTTTATTGTTCTTTCTCTTCCACAAACCCATAACTTGATTATTTTGCCAGATAATAGGTATAAAGATGATCTACCGGATAAGAAAAGTTTATATGGTAATATCAGTACCAATATTCTACAGCTGCAGACCTTTGTCTCCATGTGTGATTTATTTTTTCAGCTTAGCATATGTCCTACCTCTCCTCATCTCATCCATAAAGACAGTTTGCCCTCATTTCCCTCCCCCGCTTTCCTAATATCACAAACCTCAGCCTCCGCTCATAACCATCTCTAACCATGTATTTTGCCTCTACCTTATTTCCTTCAGATGTTTTCTCTCCCCAGCCAATCTAGCGAGCACTTCCTCCTTCATCATCCTTTCCGTCCATTACATCTTCACAATTCATCTACCCACCCAACATCTCCAACACCTCAAAACCGCTCTCACCCTCTAGCCTCTATGTCTATGGTCCGGTACGAACTAATGCTAACAATGCTACACCACACTTTAAGCTTCTCAATAGCTTTGCCTCCATATCCTTACCCCAGCTCCCTGTCATACGTTCTCTCCAGTTGTAGAGAGAATAATTTGCTTATGAAACATTCATATCTAAACTATCCTTCCCATTTCCCTGCATGGAACTCCTGGAGAACAGTAAAGGGGATTCCGACAGTCAATGTTAGCTTAGGTGGACACGAAAGAAATTCAAATAAGTAATGACTAAATTAATCTAATATATACGAAGGCACGTAAATTCTTCATAGGAATCATCTCTTTGGCTCAGCATATGTTACACTGCTCTCATCGTCCCACTCATGAGGCTTATTCTTCTTCCCTGCTTTCCAAACATTCTTCCTGTCTCTGCAACGACCTTCAAAATCCTTTCGCCCCTCACTGCATCTTCAAACCTCCTAGTTTACCTCCTTCTAATTTCCTCAGAGGTTTCTTCTCTTCACCCTGCATGTCCATCAACGACTCTGTTGTCTCACGTCGTGCCACATCCCACATCTTCATACTTTCAAACGTCTCATAATTTGGTCTAAATAGCCTATATTATTCTCCCTTTCCTTCCCTAGATGGGAAGGATTTACAATCAACTATATCCTACAAGTGACCCTTAGGAGTAGCAGCTCATCCAATCCAACCATTCTGCCAATAGCTAATTTATCTCAATTACTTCCTCATTCCCTTTCTTCCACTATTATTTCCCTTGCCTAATCTGTGTTTTTTCTCTCCACTCATGCACACTTAGATCATCTCCAAGTCTACCTCTAAAGCGTTTCCTATTAAGCATTATCCCACTCGTTCACGAGTCAGGTGGCGTAACTACATTGCACAAAGATCAACTTAAGTCCATCAGTTACTTCTTCGTATGTACTTATTTCGTCGATGGATTTTTCTCCCATGACCCCAAGCATGTTCATCGAACAAGTTTGCCCAAAGTACTCGACGACGGAGAGGAGCCGCATCATCCTAATTTTGTTAAAATATGTGAACCCCTGGTCAATTTGTCACTTGAAAAATCTTCAAACTTTCTAGTGTTCGAAATTTTGCTGTCAACCTTCTAAACCTTGCATATAAAAATATGTCAAATAAGGTAGTATAGTACCTCGATTATTTCAATTATAACGAGGGTGATAATATCGGCCAGAAAAGTACCTAGAAATGCAAAAAAAGTTCATCAAAATCTCGAATCGGAGTTGAACTCGGAGTCACAGAAATGAGTACGAATGTCCAGCACATTTCCGTGCACTTATGGTTCGGTTGTTAGCGGCGCTTAAATCATCCTGGAGCGTCATTACGGCTTGCATACCAGAGGGCATAAGTTCCACGGGCACCTGTTTAGAGGAGATTTTAGCGCCAATCGTAAATCATCCGCGGAATACGTTATAAATAGGACAAGGGCAATTACGTTCAATAGGACGTACTTAATGACCTAGGCTTAGGTAAGGAACGTTTTAGGCACACGTTTTATGAGTACATCCTTTCTTTTTCCGCAACACCGAAGCACCTAGTTAAAATCTATGACAGTTACAATCCGCTTTGCGGGAGCAGGCATACCAACCTTCAACCCCGTCATAGTCGAACTGATGAGATATTTCAAGGAAGGCATTTTCATTAGCGGGAAAGATTTCTCCCACAGTGAATGTTGTACGTTGGAATAGCGCATATCAGACAGCAGTGTATTTCAACCTCGTAACCTTCGAGGGTGCAAATAAGTACTCTTTCAGCTCCTGTGCTCTCTGAACTCAGTAGACAAAATTTTATGGATTTGAAAACTTTGACAGAAAATTAGGAGAACATGTCAGTTCGACATTAGACAGTGCTGGAAAAATTTTAGCTTCATTCCCACGCTTAAACTGGTGAAAAGCTGAAAAGAATATTTGGGAGAGTTTGACATCGTTACGCATTGGAGACTTGATATACATTGCCAATTTTACTCATGGTGTTTCGCCTCCAATGGAGCTCCAGTGCAAAGCTATGATCTCTAGTACGAACATCATGTACGCATGGAAATTTTATGGAAAATGACTCCAATGGGAGAGCTACTCAAATTGCAGCCAACCGATGAAGTTTTATATGCAAAGGGCAGCACTGCTAGCAGAAATACAAAACTACTACATATTATAAGGTTCAAATTTGGATATAGATGATAAGGCAAGATATTTCAAGGTAATCGCCACCATTAGTTCAAGAGTTATCACTGACAGAAAACTGACTATATTTGGTAAAGTCCACACACATTGTATGTGCTTTCTTATGTAGTTGTCAATCCATCAGGATTGGTTTGCGACAACCCCCCACCTCCCTTTCATTTCCGACCCCTTCATCCCAACCTCCTCCACCATCCTTTTCATTTCCGAAAACCGTCCACATCCCATGTCCTCGATTAATTTTTTTCCATACTTCAGTCTAGGTGTTATTCTACACCTTTTGCCTTCAATCATCCCTTTTTAAATACCCTTCACCAACCACTCATGCCGCAGTACATAACCGATCCATCCATCCCGTCTTTTTACTTTTCATCACAGGCTCCATTCCTCTTTCACTTTTCTCAGTACCATTTGGTTCGTTACTCACTCTGTCCATATTACCTTTCACATTCTTCTATGACACCACACCTCGTAAGCCTCTTGATGTTCCTTCTCCGTTTTTCCGACAGTCCCTGTATCAATGCCATGCAAAAATACATTCCACACAAAGGTTTTGACTAGCTTTTTCCTCTGAAAAATATCGACGGAGTTGGAAGTGAAGAGTTTTTTCTTACTATTGAAGGCAATCTCTGCTCTAAGTGTTCTATTCCATATTTCTTTTATTTTTACCGGCGGAAATATGTGATGAAACATAAGTTTCTGCCGAATCAAAACCAGAGCGTCTAAAAGGTATAACTATTAAATTATTTCAAAGCAGTAAAACGCTCGTTGCAGGGATTAAATAATCTCGGGCTTGAAAAGAGAAACACGACATTCATTCATAACTCACGGGCACAATGTGAATGCAGAAATAGCAGTGATTGCCGAGAGTTTAAGTGCATGTGACTCATTCCCTGCATTCTCTTGGGGACTTTCTTTTTTGTTAATAATAAAAACAAGAATAATCTTTTATATTATGGCATACATTAAAATCCTCCATGCCAACGTAGATATACATTTAAAACTAAGAAAAAGTGTCTACGACACTACGGTAGGTGTTTATCGCGTGAAAAGTCCACTTTTGAGACGAGAATTTCTGTGAGTTGAAATAAATTGAAAAAAATAATTCCACAATTTTAGTATGAGCTGACTAAGTGACGACATTCGCCGATTTCCCGATGATGTAGTGTTTTGACATCGCCCATGCTCACCAAAAATTGTAGCAAGAAATTTCTTCCCAAAGCAGGATGTTTTTACAACTAAATTTACGCAGCTGTACAGTGAGAAATATGAACTTATTGTAACAATGGACTTTGATAATGGCACAGTTCCACATTCGTCGTCCATGCGGCTCCGGTCCCTTAGCAAAAATAATTGACTATGATTTATGTTTTTAGGAATATCCTCACGTAAATCAACCATCTGATCTACACGAAGTAGACATCAAATCAAAGACGGAAGAAATCTACGGTAGCCACGTCTTTGGCGTTGAGCTGTCAACTATATCCGGGCGTTGAGCTGAGGGTTTTTACTGCAGGATGAGAGAGAGAGATGGGAAAAGAAAGCTTCATTGAGAGAGAAAGAGAGAAATAGTGGGTGGGTGAGAGAAAGGCGTGAGTGGACCAGGGGGAGGGAGAGACAGGATACCGGATGCAAGATCCTACGCCGGAGGGAAATACAGCGGAGAATAAGAAGTCAAGAGGCGAAAAAGTGAAGCCATATAACATAGCGGGCACGCGTTATTTTTTTTTATCTCTTATATATTCCCAGTGGCGGGACGAGTCGATGGCACTGGCTCGAGCGCCGACAACAGGTCGGCAGTAATTAAACGAATAAGTTTCTCCTCCGGATTCCCTCGTCGGGAAAGAGGCCACTGATAGTGAAGAGAGAAGCATGGACGGTAGGGAGCCGTTGGGAGGGTCGAAGAGGGTGGAGGAGGAAATGGAGAACGGAGAGGGAGAATGAAAAGAGGTAGGAGGCCGACAAGGAAAGCTGTCTGACGGAGGATCCCTCCCGGCGGGGAACGTCATGCTGATAGATAGGGATCATTAGAATACGTTCTCGGACAAGAGAGAATGGTATAATGTATATTTAAAAGAGTGATCGGGTTTGTTTAAAGAAAACGACCTAGGGTGGAGACGATTATTGCCCCCATGAGAGAGACGCGATCGCATATTAAGACCCCCCACTACGATATTAAGAGCGGAGGCAGGCTTGTTTTTACAGGTGCGAATTCAGCATGTGTTCCTGTTTTTTCTCACAACCGTAGAGGTGGTCCGAGGATCGTAAGGAAAGAAACAAGCAAGCAATAGTCTGAGAAAAATGTATCTATACCCTCTAAGTTGCATTTTATTTGACAGCAAAAAGTTTCTCGAAGATTCAGTTTTAGATACCAATTCATATTTCTGGTCACAAATTATTAAATCCTTATTGCTATCTCAACTAACTATAAGCTTTAATAATATGGGATAATTGAATGCACTGGAATGAAATTCCCGCATCTTTAGGGAGACCTCGTTTTAACCAGCAACGTATACCCCGAGGAAATCCACCTGAAACTAATTTACAAGATCCTCGCAATATATGTCATCGTGGAATTTTGCGGGATACCAAGGAAATTGAAACAATGACTTGGAAGTAGAACATGAGATTTTTCATATTTCCTCAGCACTTTTAAATAAAAATTAATGAAGAAATATAAATATTAGGAAAAAGATGTGTTAGAGAAAAAAGTGTTCCAGTCTGCAGGGCATTATCACTCCACATTTTCAAAGAGTGGAGCTTAAAATGAATAAAAACAGTGTGACAAATGAATGAAAAAGAATCCGACTGACTCATTCTTTCATCAAACGTATTCCCGCGTGCAACTAGCACAAAAATGTATTCATCCATTCTCACTTGAGTAGATGATGAAAATTGAAAATTTTAAAACAAGCAGTTGAAATGTGGAATGAAACCTAACTAATTTTGCATAAATAGCACTTATTTCCTTGACCGGTTCAAAGCCTCTATCTGATTTTGAGAAGAAAATCCTGGGATACTTGAATCAATAGCTCATGCAAAAACTGATGTATCATGTAACTCCGATATACCCGCCCGAAAAAATTAAGAAACTAGTAGGACAGGCAAAGGAGACCTTCAAAATGCGCTATAAGAAATTTCGAATAACTTCTTTGGTTCAGTTCTGCTGTGAAGCAAATTCTTTTTCAACTAAAATACATTGAAACATTAAACAGTGATTTTCATTTAGAGCTCGGGAATATGGCTTTCACACATGACAAGCACGTGCAGTATGATTACGAAATATGTGCATTTCTATGTAAAACAAAACGTGAGAAAACTCAAACTATCTACTCTTTTAAACAGGAAGAAATAAACATACTATCTATGGGTAATTATATAGAAAGACCTTAGAATTTTTCACGCAGAATCCTAAGAAACACATTAAGAAAAGTTGAAAATGCGTTAGGAAAAAATTCGGAAAAAATTGACAAAGCGATTTTGTAACAATTTTTATACATTTATTTTACCTTTCCGTAAGTAAAAAGAAATACGGGATTGAATATACTTCGGAGGTGGTGCATGGTGGTTAAATAATTCCTTCTAGGAAATAGAAACGAACCTTCCCGGGGGGCAATTTTAAGCCATATCGTATTCCGCGAACAAGATATTTCAATATGCTCAAAATCAATGCCCCTAGAGCACTGAAAATCCAACACGACGCAGGTGCATTAGTTTTAGGACGACGTCTTAAAAAAATCTTAGACTACCACAAACCCAAGAGCTTTCTTCATTAACACCGGGAGTATCAAAGCTTAAGGGCCTTTTAAGAAAATTATAAGGTGAAAAGGAGTGCGACGACCACTACTACGAATTAAAAGCCAGAGACTGGGCCGTTAAAAAGAAATCATCTACCAGCTAACGGTACAAGTCGTAACTTTCATCAAAATGCCGGCGCGGACCAGCCCACGGGCCAATGTATTATTTTTTGTGTGCGATATAAAATGCAATCAGGACAGGACTGTAAATACAACGCCAACATTGGAGGGAATCATTAAGTTGTCCGGACGAGTACAATTTTTGTCAAAGAAATGTGCAGTAATGTGTCCCAGAAAGGTCGAGAGAGGAAATAGAATATGTGCGTTGGTGAGAAACTTTTGTCTTGGGCTGAATTCCCGTCCGCATAGGTACGAGATTTCCCTCGGGCAGTTGTACAGAGTCTCCGGCAATGCATCACTTCCAACGTTCATATTCCCATTTCACGAGAGTTAAATTATTCGACTTCCGGCAACCGTTCCGCTTCATTCACTCCCCATTACCAATTCACTTCTTCCTGAGCAATATTTCTACCGAATGAATGATCTGAAAACACGATAAAGCTCTCTTAGCGACCACATATTATTAATACCTCAAATGAAAATCGCAAATGCGTGCGCTTGAAGTTTTAGGGACATGTCTGCTTTGAATCCATAAAAATTGTATGAATTCATGCCTCGCTGGCTTTTAAGTAACGGTTTCTTGGAAATAGAATAAAAATCCGGACCTAAACTTGTACATAGGCTGCTTTCCCCACCATGCTACGGAAAAAAATATGTGTTTGGAATCTTGAAGGATTGATCGCAGGGAAACTTAAACTAAAAATCCATTGAAGCTTGAATTGAAAAAAATAAAGATGTTCTCCACTCATTTTTGGGAATATAAATGACTGAGAGACTCATCTGAAAATTTGTTGTATTCAAAATATAGGTACAGAGTTGTTATAAATATTCAATAACATTTAACACGTGTAGTAAAGGCCGTGACCCGTATATTCTGTTTCTAATCAACAGAGAACTTAGCATTGATATGATACCCATTGCCCACAAGATTTGGAGGAATTTAATTTTCAGGAGTTTGGTAGATATAAACATACAGAGTTCCCCGGCTTCGACTCTGAAGTCTATAAATAACCACCCACGCAAGATACACGATTCAGTTAATTTAAATATGGTCTAAGATTTTCCTGAGTAGCGGATTGTGTCTTACTACAAATGAGCCATTTGATAATAATAAAGTGGCCTATTACACATAAAACAGCGTAACTTGGCGAGCAGAAATATTAAATAAAAATCCGATATTTACGGAGTGAACGTTTTCACAACTGGTAACAAATGCTGACGTGGTTTTCGAATCGTGCTGCAGTCGGAGCATCTTATTATCTTAAGATAATTTTGAGCTAAAAATGCTCCAAGAGCAGCCCAATAGCATCCTCTATAAATATGCAATGGGGAATAGCATTGTTGTGGAAGGGTATCTCTATATTCCGGCGTTTTGCAGATCACAAAACAAGTGTATTGCGTCTTGATGTCAATATAATCCTGGTAACAATCCCCGTGTCTCCATTACAAAGAGAATATTTGGGCCGTTTTATCTCGGACTGTTGTTACAAGAGCTGCTTAATCTTGAAAATTAGGTTTTTACGCCATTTATTGAGACATTTAGTTCTTGAATATTTAAGTGCAGCCTCCATTACTGACTTAAATGTAAAATAATCAGACTACTTACCCAAATAGTGCATACGTGGAGTCAAAGTTATTTACAAAACAGGCGATAAGGCATATATTATCTGCCCCATCCAGACACAATTCGTTGAAACGTCTTAATCAAAACATTCGGACTCCGATGTAAGAAACCAATAAGAATAAAACACCAAGAGAGGCTGGGCGACACGTTATTCTGAATGGGCAAGGTAATCGGCCAGCAGGGAGAGACAAAATATATGAGGACGTAAAAGTAGAACCAAAATCTCAACATCCCTTCAAAGGTAGTATAAATGGAGACAAGTAGAACGCGGGAGAGGAATTTACGACGCGACAGATTAACAGGCTTGGTTCGGGGAGGACTTAATTCATTTTATTCGCATTTCCCGAGAACACTTCCTTTTCGACTCGTGGGATAACGGAAGGCTGAATAAAAATGTCCGAAATACCGTCCTGATAGCCTGAATAGTTCCTGATTCCAAAAACATGAGAAAACACACATTAAAACATTCTCCGGAACTGCTTTGAAGTTTTTTTTTCAAATTCAACCATCACTTTATATGATTCAATTACGACTTAATCGTCTATGTCTCCCGTCTTTTATTTTCTATCAGCGGCATTAATATTAATGCCTTTGTTGCGTCTGTTTTCGTGATAATATTCAGCTTGTTGAGTCAAAATTGTGGCATTTAAGATACATTATCGGTGTATATGAAGTAGCGGTCAATATGCTGGTTATAACGCTGATTACCCTAGTTCGATACTCGTTGGCGATCATTTTTAACGGCCCCGGTGACAGCGGGATTAAATCTTCGCCTGATATCTCGGGTCGCGGAATCGAGCTCCAGGTTTGAGACGATTTTTTCCACGTATGATAAGCCCTGGTGATGATAAGCGAGACCCCGTCGAAACTTCAGATCAAATGGAAGAATTGACCCTGTGTGCATCCTCAGTACAGCTCACAAACAGAGTTCACCGGTAAAGAGTCTTACATAGCACTAACTATCGTTTACAGTATTAAAAAAAGTTCACCGTTTACAATTGTGCATAATTAGAATCACTGGACTGTGACAAACCAGCAAGTTATACCCAAGAGGTATTTTTCAAATGTGGTAGAATTGACATTAAAGGGTTAAATTTATTTGTAAAAGAAATTAATAGATTAGACTAATTTATAATGCAATGAAAAGGGTAAAATCTGCCATTAAGGGTTCATCACAGCGCAGTACCTAATCATTTCACATGATGTACAGGAGAGAAGATGATGAACGAGTATATTCTAACATAGTAGACTTTTTACAGTATTTTTGATGATTTGTGAATGATTTAAGCTCGTGAAGAAAGATCTAAGGCTTTCCCGGCGTACGTAGTCGTTGAAGGTTATTCGGGCTTCTCACCGGGTTGAAATCTCCATCTCGGCCGACGTTTCGATGAACGAGTCGTCCATCGTCATCAGGGCATCATCGCTTTCTTCATCATGTCCTGGTGACGATGGACGACTCGTTCATCGAAACGTCGGCCGAGATGGAGAGTTTGACCCGGTGGGCTTGGTGGGTGTGATAGCATGATGACGATGACGATGGACGACTCGTTCGTCGAAACGTCGGCCCGGTGGGTGTAATAGCACTATGACGATGACGATGATGTCCTGATGACGATGGACGACTCGTTCATTGAAAAGTCGACCGAGATGAGGAGTTTTATCCAGTGGGCAGCCCGAATAACCCTCAACGATTTTAGCTTGTATCGATTTTGGCTCACTGGACTGCGGTAAATGAGCACATGAGACTCCGGAGACATTAGCCGACTTCGGTAAAACTGCAATTAAAGGTTTAATGCAATGCCTAGAATGTTTCACCATGATATGCCGAAGATGAGGATACGATAAGATAGTGGCGGCGGAAGAAAAGCAAGACGGGGATTGGAGATCGAGGGGAGGGAGACGTATGGCTCCCCTTCCTATTCCGCTGGACCAAACATGGTGTCTCTCCACTGCGATGAAATATTGCATCCCAACCCGCCCGAACAGCGATGGGATGGGGGGAGGGGAGGAGAGAAGAGGGCGGGGGGGTGTTAGGGTTGGGGTGAGAGGTGGCAATCAGTCCCCTCCCCCATCCTCTCCATTCAAGGGAAGGATGATTGAGAGAGGGATGGAAGGAAGGGAAGAAGAGGGCGAGGGAGACGGACGGGAAAACGAAGTGAAAACGCTCAAGGGTGATTAAGAGAAAAGGAAAGAACCGGGTTACTGGGTTTGAAGGTGCCTTGAGCATCGGCGCGAGGGAGGGATGGGGAGGTGGTGGGTGGGAGGGGGATGAGGGCGAGGGCGGGGGTAAGAGGGTTGGTGGCGGGACGACCATTGGGAAGGGAGGAGGGATGGGCAGCAGATAGGGTGGCCAATGCTCCCGGTTTCACCTTGAGGCTCCCGGAATCTGGAATATGTTGTTAGTGTATGGGATCCATATGAAGCGGGGTTGATATTGGAATTAGATC
The DNA here is from genome assembly GCA_963169105.1 of Ceriagrion tenellum. Lineage (NCBI taxonomy): Eukaryota > Metazoa > Arthropoda > Insecta > Odonata > Coenagrionidae > Ceriagrion > Ceriagrion tenellum. Next base: position 27,697,570 of record OY720639.1, read on the forward strand.
GCGTGCAGCGAAGAGGAGCTAGGTTTGTGAAACGATGCTACGATAAGTTTGCCAGTTTATCTGGATTGTTCGAAGTAATGGGATGGAAATCGCTATCACAGCGTAGGTTAAATTATAGGCTTAACCTCCTAACTAAATTTCAGGAAAATCATTTCTTTGACGACGTAAAAAACATACTATTAACCCCTCGTACTACGGCAGATTTGATCGCGCCAATAAAATTAGAGAGATAGATTGTAAAACCAATAGGTATAAAATGTCATTTTTTCTGCGTACCATTCGGGACCATAACAGCTGTGATCGTCGTTATGAATAGTGCGATTAGTGATATTAGCTAGTCCTTAGATTTATTTTTATATTCTCTACGTTCTTATTTATGCATGATGAAAATATTGATGTTCTAATTTATGCATGATATTTTGAATCAGTAGTAGTAGTCTTTGTATCCCTTGCATGTTGGAGCCATTGACAATAGAATGTTTCTTGGTTAGTAGATTTTTAATTGGCGCGTTGCATGTGTGGTACGCTGGTTTCGATGTAAAATCGGTGTTCTACCGTATCATTCATGCATGCCTGGCGGGGAATCACCCCTTGCCACACACCCTTTGGGTGGCTTGCTGGGTATGACGTAGATGTAGATGAATCGGAAAATAAATACTTAAAAATCTCCCACCTCTCTGATGATGTGGTTTACTCCCTATAAGACATTGCTTCCGGCTTCACCTGGTGGAAATTTATGACTTCACTCATAATGAAAGACACTTGGTTTTATTGCACACTATTTAATACAACTCAACTCGACCATGGTTTCGACACCGCGTGCCATCCTAAGGTTAAATAGTGTGGAATAAAACCAATTATCTTTTATTATGAGTGGTTTACTCCCACTGAAAATGAAATTAAACAAATGTTTTCAGGCTTCAATTTACGGAAATAATTCATCATAAGACCGAAGAAAAAATTCAAATACAATTTATCCACACAATTTTATTCACAGATACTAGGGATGAGTCGATTCCACTTTTTTCGATTCCGATTCTTTCAGATCGATTCCCGATTCTCGATTCCGATTCCATTGATACTTATTCCTAATAACAGGTGGTATATTGATATACCAGTAGCGTACGACTATTATTTAAATTCAAATATTGGCTGAAATAAAATAACAAAGACAATTAAGTCGCTCAAAAAGTATATTTATTAATGAATAGCAAATATATCCTCAGCTTATTGAGGTAGATAAAAAGTACCAAGTGATAGCCTACACACAAAATTACCGAGACAAATATAATGTGATAAATCAAATTTGATTAGAATATTTATCTATCTGGAACAGATGGAATCGGAATCGATATTAGGCGATCGATTCTCGATACCGATTCTTATCCTGAGAATCGGTAGAATCGAGAATCGACATTTGGATTCGACTCATCCTTAATATATACCAAGGTTTCAATGGGTAACCGTCATTTTCGCGGGAACAATATAAGAAAAAAAAGCAAAGCAATATTTGCTTAATTCGAAGGGAAACCAATGAGGAAGTGTATTCTGAGCGTTCAATCGGACCATAAATGGGAATTATGTTAAGTATTTATAGATTTCAAATATCCTTTCAATGATTGCACACAGCGTACTGGCATGAAATATTTTGGGCACGATAAGAATTAACGGGCGGCATTGACAGCTAGGTGTCACCAATAATGCTGCTTGGCATTCTTTTCCCCGACCCCTTAAATTATCCTTGAAAAGGACGGTGAACTGTTTATGAAAGTATCCACGCACATTGCGTCGCAATTGTTACCTTTAAATTATAATATTGGTGTATAGTGAGTAGCGGTCAGTATGATCGGCTATTACGCTGACAGTCAGAGGTTCTGGGTAAGGGTAATATTACCCTTGAAGATGACGGTGACGCGTTGAAGCTTGGGTGGAATATATAATTTTGTGTGAATAAATACTATTTAAAGTTTTTCTTTCATTTTAAAATAAACTTTAGAGGATATTCTCTCAACCATCATTGGTTGCTGTTATTTACCATTAAGGCTCATCAGTTAGTTGCTGCTAATATCCCAGAATTTGTAGCTTCATCTCAGAAATTTTTACTGTCAATGTTTACCCCGGAATCCTTTTACATTTAGAGAAAATATTGCAAGCATTTAAAATTTCGCGTATTTCTCAATCTCAAGAGCTCCACTGAGAGAAAGGATACACCCATCTCGAGGTACTTTGACACATTATGATAGTTATGAAATTGTTTCTACGATCTGCGGAGGTGATTGCGTCTATTTGTCCAAAACTTCATCTCCAGTTACAGCCATCTCAATTGTGATTCGATATTGCATTTATACTGACCATAATTTAAGAATAAGCATTCCACAGTATTCGTTATAATGCGTAAAAATTTATCCTGGGACTTATACCGGATATTTCCTCGTCAAGAAATTGAAAACTATTAAAAACAAACACCCCAGCAGCGCGTCTAATTGTACAAAAATTCATCTTAAGTTACAGCCATCTCAATTTTGATTCGATATTGCATTTATAGTATAATAATCGGTCAACTTAATCGAGTATATATAATCGATATCGGCTGCTGCGGCTGCTATGTTAATCGATTCCAAATTTTCGACTTACTATAAAAAATAATCGATAGTTCTATTATTCGATATCGTTATCGCCCATCCCTAATTTATACTGACCATCAGTTAAAAATAAGCAGTACACGGTATTCGTTATCATGCGCAGAAACTCATATTGATACTTATCACAGATATTTCCTCGTCATGGAACAAAAAACTATGTAGAATAAACACTCCTGCAGTTGGCAGCCCTGGCAGTGGCAGGGAGGGGAGGGGGGACTGGGAGAGTGTTCGAAGGCAGGGGGAGGGGGCGGAGAGTGGGACGGCGCACCCGCTGGTGCGACTTAGTAAGTGAGGATGTCTGCAACACGAAGGCTATTGGTCGGAGCATCCCTCCTTCGCCACCCCGCGCTCTCAACTCCAACAAACACTCCCTATTTTTCTTCCACCCCACATTCTGCACTGCTCGAGTCGTGGGCACGGCTGCACGCTCCAACCACTAGCCCCTTCTTTCGCTCCCCCCCTCGGCGGGTGGGGTTGGGATGGAGTAATTAGCTGGATGTGTTCTCGCGTCTCTAAAGGAGTTTCACTTGTTCTCTCCCTCCCGCATCTTCACCCCCTCTCTCCATCCCCCTCAAACGGGTTGCCTCGCAAATGTAGGAGAATGACTCTCGCGGGTTCCTCTCGGTTTAAATTCTCCGCATGCCATGGCTGGAGTATAGAAAAGAATTCCTTGCCCCTAGGGCCATGATCTACGGATCGAGAAAGAATGATAGAGTTTCTTTTTACGAGTGTGTGAGTAAATACGGCAACCAAAGCACCTTGAAGTTCATCAGACTAAATTTGTATTAAAACAGAAACAACAATAGCACTATTCCTCAAAACACAAGGCTTGTTTTGTACCTGATTATGGCTTTGTGAGTTGCAACGCATCGTACGCAATACATACCATGTGGAATAGTACAATTGTTGTTTTTGTTTTAATATGACGAACTTCCACGATATCTCGTCTGAATCTGTTGAAATTAGACTAAATTCGATTATATGTTAAAACTAAATTTGAATTGATAAAAGTTTGAAAATAAATATAGACTAAATGTGATCATGAATTTGAAAATAAAATCCACTGGAGAATAGGACGCCTCGGTAGCTGAAGCACTTGGCGCATTAACGAGAGATTCGGGTTCGAGTCCTGATCAGGGCGAATGGTTGTTTTCCTCGGTGGAATTTTGCACTTCATTATGAGGGTTTACAACATATTTCACTTTTTTTATTGTATTCAAAAATTATATTTCAAAGAAACTTATTTGAGGCGTTTCAACTTTTCTTGATTAATAATCGCATTAGAGATTGTCTGTCCACATTGGGAATTTAAGTTCGTCAATCATGTTGAAGAATTTAACGAAGACGTTCCCTGACCATCGGCCATTTCTAGTCCTTACCCAACAATGCCTCAAAAACCATATCGCTTCCTCAAAATTACGTAAGTGAAAAAACTGGACTCCTAAATCTTGATCAGTTGAAAAAACACAATTTTGCTAGAGTAAGCCTTACAGTAACCAAAGAATAGCATATTTATCATAGGTAATTTCCAATAAATCCAGCTTTTTGGGTGTATTGAAACTTGCAAGGTCTTCCACCGCATCAAGGTTGTCAAGTGATGAAAATAAAAATCAATAAAAAAGGAGTAAAAATGTTTAACAATATCATATCCGATTACTCTTTTGGATATGATAATAGCATTTTTAATTTTATAATTCACCTCTTAATTATTTCAGAGGAATATTAGGAGTCTTAAAAACAGGAGAGCGTGTTTGAAGCAGTGTATGGGGGTAAATGAAGCAAAAGAGGTTTGCAAGGGTAGGTCAGTGTGGAGGAAATTATTGAAGCAGAGTTAGGTGTAAATTAATGAGTGAAACTTAGAGATTCTGCCTACCCCGGAAGGAAACGGCGTGATTAGTATGAATGTATGTAGTTTTTGTCTTTATGAGAGACAATCTATCTAAGATCGTTTGAACTATTGAAGGACCTGAAAACGGAACTTTTTGGAGGGAAAGAGTGTGTGTTGCTTCGCCTGATACAGTATTTAGATCCATTTAGGACTTTAAAAAATGATGTATGAGCCAACAGCGGAGACAAGGACTGCACTAAACCGATTACATTGGACGGGAGCTCGATCTACCGCCGGCCTGTACTGAGAGTCAAATTGATTGATGGACTTAGATAAGATAATGTGGGGCTCATAAAATCGGGCACCAAGAATCCATATAACTGACAGCATACGGGCTAATTCGAGGTTTCGATTTCTCTCCAATCCAAAAGCAATAAAAACAAGAAACGTTGAATTATGGAAGGAACCAATCATGTTGTAATGAATAGGTTGATAACTATTACTCACCATGTTCACAGGAAGCTATTAATTGTATATCTACCCTTGTCAGCACATTTTTTAACGAGGGAATGAGGCCTTAGGCAAAGCGTAAAAACTATAACTTTGTTTTTTAACTCAGAGGGTATGAATGAGCGCAAGGAAAGTTTCACACGAGACTAACGAGGCGCATTCACTTACATATATGCAAAATATGGCCCCATAATTCAACTTGTTGTGTGCAACAGCATATAGCTTCGCCAGAGCATTAATCTCCGAACTGTTTCTGAACGACTCGCGCTAGCTTCGACAGTAAATCTTTCATGCATGCATTAAGAATTACCACCCGTGGGCATTATAAGAAACTGCCATCATCAGAGTAACGTATCAATCGATATTCTCTGTTCTCCATTAGCTTGGGTAGAAAAACACCTTAACTGTAAAGTATATTCATAAAATATATACTTCAATGGCAAAAGTTTGATAAAAAATAGAATTCTATGTGATATATGAAAGATAAACGCTAGCCTTATAATCCCATCTTAGGAGACACAATTTTATACCCACATCAAAATGATATCCAGTGAGCCATCATTTGGTTTGGTTAAATTTTCATCTGCCTCAAATGTAATCTTGCAGATGGTAACCTCAAAACAGATGCAAATCTCAGGGGTACCTAATTTCACATCAAAATTTATTTTGTTATATTTTACTGTGACTTTCTATTATGTGAAATAAAATTTATTATTATTAATTCGCCTCGAATGGCACTGTAACCCAGGGCAATCGATATTGCGCCGAGTGATTAAGCGTTTTCTGCTTATTTGGGACCAAAACAAATCTAATTTGTCAAAAATCCCATTAAAAAGTTTCCCAAAATACTGCCCTATAAAGGTTTTTGGTTATAAAGGTACCGAGGTGCTCTTATTCTCCGTTATTTTTGACGTCTATAAATGAACAAGAAGTTGAGGACTCCTGGACAAGAAACAGTCCCAAGCATGCGCTTAGTGCCTCAGTCCGCGAGGCAAAAAGTTCTCCTCCCAAACATGGAACACGATGATATTTTCGCTTTTTTGATGAATGCTGAGGATACTATGACCCGTCAAGAACTCTCCATTAACCTCGCGGACTGCAGCATCAAGCTCACGCTTTGGACTACTTCAGCAACATTATGTGAGCGGCAGTATACAAAAACTTGTTGCATTAAAGCCCACAAAATCTACAGAGGGTAAGGACATCTCGGTAGTTTAACTGACTAGAGCACTTGGTTCGGTGTAGTGGGATCCGGGATTGAGTCGCAGCCAAGTTCCCAGAGTCAATTTCTCAGTGGATTTAGAACTTATATGCACTTGCGGGTGACTCCATTAGGGTAATATCGTAGCTAGCCTCGGAATCCTCAACTTCTGCAATAGACAGATTCTGATGGAAGTTAGAACAATAATACTAAGATGCCATTGCCGAGGGATATTGTCTTTAAACGACAATTCTTTCTCCAGCTCGGGATCAGCATCAGTCCTTCCTCTTCTTACCGCGCCTACATTTATCCTCATTCTCCGCTCCCCGTTCCCCACCCAATCCAACATCTTCATATCACGGCCCTTAATATCCCTTCGTCTTTCACTACCGGTCCCAAAATTCTACTCTGCACTCTTCAAGGTTCTCTTATTTATGCAAGATATTTTGAATCTGTAGTAGTAGTCTTTGTATCCCTTGCATGTTAGAACGATTAGAGATACAATGTTTCTTGGGTATTAGATTTGTAATTGGCGCTTTGCATGTGTGGTACGCGGGTTTTTAATGTAATGTCGGTGTTCTACCATATCATTCATGCATGCCTGGTGCGAAAGCACCCCCTGCCACACACCCTTTGGGTGGCTTGCAGGGTATGACGTAGATGTAGATGTAGATGTAGAAGGTTCCTTAAACATTTTCCTCTCCTCACTCACCACCACATTGGGTGGAGAAAACGTAAAAACTTCAGACACAGTTAAATCAGAAATACCTTAACTTATGATATATCCTGGGGAACACACATACAAAACATGTGCGGCACAGCATTTAAGAAACTAGGTTTCATTGGGCATATAATAGGAAGGTCCTGGGATGAAGAAGTAAAAGAGAGATGCTACTTTGCTCTGGTTACACCTCGAATACGCCGCGAGCATTTGGGACCCTGGTCATAAAGATATAACCAAAAAAATTAATAAGATACAAAGAAAAGCAGCATGTTTCGTTAAAAACTGCTAAGAGCGAACATATAGTGTCTCACAATGTTTACAGGAATTAAGGTGGGAGCCCCTAGAGACTCAGAGACTACACGCCAGGCTTAGTTTGCTTAAGAAATTCAGAACTAGGGTTTCAGAGCGACTCAGAGAATATTATCATGAAGCCTCATTACATCTCAGGTCTGACGGAAGCGATAAAATAAGAGAGATACATTGCCGAACAGATAAGCGATCACAATGTAAACTGAGCTCCACTAAATACACTCCCATAATACACGTCACAATTTCACCTCCCAAAACCTTATCCCTTGAATCTTTACACAGCTGGTGTCCTAACATCCCGTCACACGCTCATACGGCGTCTCGCAGGATTGCATGCAGATGCTGAGCACTTCTTCGTTCGTCTTCATTTATGCCTATCGCACATCCTTCATTCTCCTACATACCCACACCTCAAATGAGCATATAGTGTCCACTTAGTCTAGTTTGCAACTTCTTCTTATCTTCATTCCTCAGAGTTTACTTCTATCCTAAAAAAAACACCATTTTGCAAAACAATTAGCGGAATTGAAATGCTAAAATCCGTGACGATCTACTCTCGGGGCACTGAAGGTATATTGATATATAATCAAAGAGACCATCTCCATATGAGTTATAGACAACGTAAGCATTAGGCTGGCCCTCATCAGATGCGGGGAATCCCACCACAAAACTCATGAATATGCGGAAGGAAAAATTACGGCGCTCCTATAAAATACATGATCACTCATCCGTTTTCCCCATCACGCCATCAATTAACCGAATCCTCCATTTGGTATTTAATGAGCGTTAATGTAATTACTCCGAGGCGAAACGTTTCGAGAGAGGAATAAAAAACCCTTTTATCTGGGCGATCGACCCAACCGAAGAGAAGTGGTGGAAGAAATGAAATCATGTGTTGTCATCCAGGAACGGCGGTGCGGAGAGGACGGGAGATGAGATTGATAAAAAAAATAATTAGCGGTGGCATTTAGGTCGAGAATGGACCATGAGTCGGAACGCACTGGCCTACAGATTTAGTTGCTCAAGATTTTACGAAATTTCAACGTACCATCTATTCTGCTAGTTTTTCCAGTTACAAGTGGAACATTATATGCTACCCAGGCTATTTTTACAATTTTCAGCACACCAATCACCACAAGTAGAGCTTTCATGATGGGTTCTCAAGTACCGTGATATATTTCCAGTGAAAGGACCTTTAACAGAACGTGTATATATTCACATACGGTTTTATGAACACGTGTGTTTTAACTCATTTGCAAATAGAAAATTGGGTTGAAAGAGCTGATCATTACTAATGGTAACAATGCTAAAATACTTACATCAAGAGCAGTTACTTCACCATTTTGTATATTTGGGCGTCAAAATTAGAATTTATCAAGTCTATTTTTGGCACGCCAATATGTTACTGGACCATATTTTTTTCCAATGTTGTAGAGTCGGTTGCTTGGTACCTCCATAAACACTGTCCTATTTACCAATTTGCAATATTATAAAGCATATAAGAAAACGTTTTTGTAACAAATTATGAATTTTACATCTTTTAATGAGATGCTTTGCTTTTAGAATGAACTTTTACGCATCAGGTGATACCTAGTGGAAATAAAGTATTGAAATTATCACGAGCTTAAAGACACATTGTAAATTACATCCAGTTTAATCACAGTGGTCAAGGTTACGATATACTTACGCCATTATAAAGGTTACCTTGATATGGCATAAATTTGTCAAAATATAGCTAGATGATATAAAAACATGTGGATTTCTTGAAAGTATCTTTCATTTAGTACAAATGATTGTTATGAGAATAGAGGATGTTCTGCATGGGCATAGGAAATCATTTTGCTTGAGTGGAGCAAATCCCATATTTTTAAACATTTTTAGCGAAACAGAATTCCGATATAAATATTTGGAACTATTAGAATGCGGTTTCTAATTATGACATCGTACTCTCTAGCTTGGGTAGAAGTCAACCCGACGTCCGTGACCTAAGTTGAAGATCAGAAATTACTTCACAGTCTAATATAGGTGATAAATTAACTTTTATAGATTTGGTAGCTTTATTTAAAACAGAGATTTTTTCATATAAATGCAACTCCGGATACCGATAAAGATAGTCACTGATTTTGCGCCCAGGACAAGGCTACTACTAAACTAATGTCCGCCCTAATTCGCCGCCCGCTCGCGGGCGAGAAGCTTCCAGAAATAAAGAGCTCGAATTAAAAACTTCGCTCTCATCATCCCTCATCCATTTCGAGGCGCTCTTAATTGTTTCAAGATCACATATTTTTTCAACCCCTCCGTCCAGGCGATGGCAATTAAGTTGGAGGAAGGGGACGACGTTGGAAAATCGGGAAGATCTTCAAAAAGCGATGGTGACCCGCTTCGCCGGACTCTTCCACACCCTTTATTAGAGCGGCTAGAGGAGCGACGACGACGAATATTATCGTGATGGCCCGTCCGACGAACGTGCTTATGACCAAAAAATTAATGAGAGCGAAATGGCATTGCGATGTCCTCCCTAATTGCATCCGTTGTCGAAGAGGAGGCAACTTATCTCCCTCTTTTATGATAGTTGCCATGACAAAAAATAATCGATTTGACGAGGAAGTACGGGAGGATACGGAGAAACGAGGACGGTTGATGAAAAATAATGCGCGCTGTATAAAAAAGAGTGAAAACATACTCGTCCTTCCGTATCCTGAATTGACGCTAAAAAATGGAAACGAGCAAAAGAGCTCGGAAAAGATTACTCAAGTCGGACAAATAGGAAGCAGTTTACCTAGTTACTTACGTTTCAGGAACCGAAGGAGAAAGGTAGATTAACGAGATTTTTAAGTTTACGCTTTTTTCGCGGGAAATTTTTTCCTCTTCCCCTTCGCTCCAAAATTTTCGAAAGGAGAACACGAGAGAAAAAAATGACTCAACTTTGGAACTCTATACTGCATTAATCGCCTCCAAAATTTGGCATCGCGCATGAAAGCGGCCGGCTAGAGAAAACATTCAAATGAGACATAAAAGTATGAGCCAAAGCGACAAACCCTTGCTGTGCAACAAATCCTCGTATATGTCAAAGATGCGATGAAATGGAAATGGTAGCGAGATATTGAGATCTTCGAAGCATCTCTCTCCATTCTGGCCAGATTTGGAATTTAAGGAAGTTTGAGCGGAATATCATTTCACCTAGTTATCAATAAATTTGGTCGCATTTTAAAGAAAAATATATCACCTCTCTATTGACATCAAAAATTCAACCTCTGATCAAATTACTTTCCGAGATATTTGCCAGAAAAAATGCCAGCCCTTTTATAAGGGAAACGGTATGTGTATGCACTCCAGAGAGACCTTACATTAAAATTGAGGCATTCCCTAGACTTATATCTCGTCAAAAAATCAACAGTGTGTAGTTTGTGTTTTCTCTACTATTTTTGAAAATTAATCTCATTGTCACCGCAGTAAATTATTCGGGATCACAATAAACCTTCCGTTTTGATGGAGTTTCGAACGTACCGCGTGATAAAAGTCAAGTTAAAGAATTATTTAGATATTTTCACTTGATTACTTACAATTTTCATCATGTAAAACTATATTATTGCACCATGTACAATTTACTATTTAATTCGAGTGTCTAGAGCTGGTAAAATTGAAACGTATAATTCGAATATGGTCTCTATTATGACTAAGCAATTATCTCGCTCGCACTACCTTAACGAAAAATATCTTAACTTTCCAAAGATACCAAAATATTAGCCCCTTGCCGTACTACTCTCCGATATTTTTGACAAATAACACCAACCCTTTTGCAAAGGAAATGGTAGATTACGCTCTCCAAAGAGACCTTATTTTAAAAAAATGAGGCATTTCTAACACCTGGATATCGTAAAAAAAATTATTAGGGTGTGGTTTGTATATTTTCTTGACTATTTTTTAAAATAAATCATGTTGCCACCTCAGTAAATTCTTCGGAATCACAAAAAACCTCACGTTTTGAAGGAGATTCAAGCGAACCGCGTGAAAAAAATTAGTCAAGTAAAAGACATATAGATATTTTAAATTTATTACTAACAATTTCTGTCATGTAAAACTATATTATTGCGCCATTAATAATGCAATATTTAATTCATGCTTCCCACAGCTGCTGAAATCACAATGTATTATCATTAGAAAATGATCTCCATGACGACTAGGGAGACATCCTGCATAAACTACTTTACGTGTATCCCGATACCAGGAGTTAAATTCTTCGATTCCTTCCGCGGAATTGATAGAATAACTGAAGAAGGTATGGAGGACGATAGCACTGTAAAACTCTGAGGCCACGCCACAAAATCACTGATTTAACTATCATGTGGATTGATAATTTACCTTACTAAGACTGATATAAAAACGTAGTTGCAGCAGATTTGGTGTGGGTCTACGAAGATTCAACTAAAATCCAATAAACCAAAACTTACATTTTAAAAAAAGCTACCTTAATAATTTATCCTAAAATGCGCACTTTTTGTCATTAATGCACATAGACACTGTCTCTTACTATGTTTAGGTCTGGTTACAGTCAACCGTTAGATGGTGCTGCCATTTTATTAACTTGGTATTAGCTGGTAATTTGCGTTTTCCATTTTAATGAAAGTAACTTTGTTATTCCAAATAAATTTTATTTATGACGACTCAGATATCGAAGTTTCGACGTAATTATCAGGTGAGGTTCCACGTTGTAATCCGAGTCGTCTTAAATTAATTTTATGTGGAATAATAAAGTTACTTTCATTTTATGTTGAATACATTCCACTTTTCTTATTTATTTTGTTGAGACACTAACTATTCCATACTATACTGGGTTCCTTTCAAAAGTACCGCTCACATAAATAACAAGTCACGCCTGAACTGAGTTAGGTTTTCCTTATTAACCCTTTAACCCTCTGGTTACCGACCCTCATTGTATTACGTTGGGTACCGTTGGGGTCCTTTTGGGACCCCATTGTATTTTTTTATATAACGGGGAAATGAAAACAAATTTTAACTTCAGTGCATTGACATCATCGAGAAAACATTATAACAAGCCATAATAATACCAAAAATTAAACATTTTTTGCATTAAAATATTTATAAATAAACAAAAAAAAATTATTTACAAAAAAAGAGGAAAATTCAATAACAAAATTCAATTATTGATTTTTTCTAAAAGATCATAATACACCATAATAACACAGGAAATTAAACAAAGTTTGCATAAAAATTTTTATAAGTAAAAAAGAACTGTTTGCAAAAAAAGAGGAAAATTCAATTACACCCTTCAATTTTACATGTATTTGTGACATTTTTGTTGCGATGTTCTGCACAAACAAATGCTTTACACACAGAGCATCTTAAATTTACCTACAAGTCAAGATTTAGTGGGCAAATATAGCATCTGCCCCTTTTGGGTTTGCCGTAACTTGGTTCAGATGCGGCCATTTTTGAGTTTGCCTTTTTTACTCCTCATGCCAGAAGAGCAGAAGTAACATTTTGACAATTCGTTGTTTCTGCGCGTTTTGTCATGCTTGGTAGAGAAAGTTCATGCCCTAAAGACTTGAGGAAGACTCTTATTCTAAATGAAGTATTGCCATTACATTCTGGATTTTTGCACATAAATATGGCGAATGCATTACTAGGTGCATATCGATTATATTCATGAACAGCCTGAATGGCCATCTATAAGATTTTCTCGCGCATGTATACTATCTTATAAGTTTATCTTCATGGTCTACAGCTCCTTTTGTTTTATTATATTCTAATATTCAGAGTGGTTTCTGCATTCACTCTCAGATATTTTGTTATCTAAGTATTGCGAAGATAGTAATTGTACCATTTTATTTTTCTTTGGCATATACGAGACCATAGCTAATCCTTCTTTATGTAAGAATGCAAACTTAGAAGAAAAAGTCTCACGATATTTAGTGCTTTTCAAGTCATAAGGAGTGTCCCGCTTGTTCTTTCTCACTCTTCCTAGAAGAGTTACGTTTTTCGATGCTAAAAAGAGTGCCAACTCCACGGAAGTGAAAAAATTGTCCGTTGTGACATTGCGGCCAGTGTTATATAGAGGCTCAATGAGAATTTTGACCACTCAAGTCCCTTGGCTGTTTTCAGCTCACTGCCCAGGTAATTTCCCTGTAAAAACTTGCAAATTGAAGAGACACGAAGTTTTGACATCAGCTGCAGCCCATATTTTCAGCGTATTTTCTTACAATTTCTATGCACAATGGTCGATGCTTATGAGGAAGTCCAGGCTATTGATGAGAAAGCAGAAGATTTGGAGGGAAGGTTGAGCAGGGGAGTGGAATGGCACTGGGAATCGGGATAACTTTTTCTTGGAAGCTGTTATTGGCTCACTTATGGTACAGTCACCGGGAATTTTGGTAAGAAGGGAGGGGTTAGAAAAAGGAGGCGCTGGAGATGTTATCACTAGTGGAATAGTTCGTTGAGTGAGATGAAGAATAAGGGGAAGTGAGACCCACGCCCAAGCAAGTGAGGAAACGTGTCCGTGGCGTACCCTCTCACTTGCATGGTGGTGGTGCTCAGCAGGGAGCTTACTCATCAATAGACTTGCTCATCATTATCGACTATTGTGCATAGAAATTCTCAGAATATAAACTGTGTTTGCCCTTCCCGAAGGCCTTCAACGCGGGAAAACCCCGGCCAGCCTAATGAAGCCCTTTATTTTTCCCAACCCTTTCTCCCTCCCACAGCCCCTCTGCCTCCTACCCTCAACACCACCCTTCAACGCCTGGTGTCCACTCCCTCTCTTACCGATACGCAACTGAATTTGTATATATTTGAACGTGAAATGATGCGAAACCCGGGTCGCGACTAAATAAATCAGTTAGTGGTCCATCACAAAGTTTGATCTCTATTTTCGCTACGGAGAGCAATGCCAAACCTGAAGTTATGATCGATGAACAAAGACGATATTTTGATGCATAAATGGTATTACGACGCAAAGTTGGGTCGAAGAAGTCAGATATTTACCAATAAGCAAATTAGCTGAAACGTAAAATGAAGATAAAAATTTCGAATGCGAATTACCTCAGTATTAGTGGATCTAACTGAAACGAGCAGAGAACTACCAATGTGAAGAACACGCACTCTCAATCAAAGATTTATTTTAGACTTTCACTAATGTTGTAGAGTCATATACAGCAAAACATTATTTCACGGGAAATACGTACGGACGACATGTGCTAAAGATGTCAAGTGAAGGAGCGTAAAGCAGGACAGAGGATCAGAATAAAGATATTAAAGTCGGGATTAGCTATGAAGAAGGTATTTTGATGCACTAATTGTAATATTATACTGAGAAAATTCGTACAGTTGAGGACGTCAAACAGAAGGCCAAGTAAACACAACGAGAAACGGTGGCGAAATATTTTGATTTCAGGAATCGGCAGGAGTCTCATATAAGAATGAAATGAGATAACATGAAATATGTAGATGTAACAACGAAACATATAGTTAACATTGGAAGGTGGAAAAAATCTGTTATTATACCTATGCTATATTCAACTTTATCAAAGCAAAAGGATGCCTACAGAAAGTAAAACCGTCAATGATAACCTGTAAATGAAAACGGACAGAACTACACGAAACAACACAAACCTACACTCAAAAAGTAAAGGAATAACATTTGTTAGAGGAAACCTTGTGGAAACATTCAAGGTTTTTGTTATCAAACTAACTATTAACTTTTGCTGTACCAAATAATGTATTTATGTTTAATATAATACAGTAATTAATTAAATTATTAGGTTATTCCCTATTCTAATCTATATTGTAATGCAACATGTCACTTTCAATCTTATTATTTGAAAATAAAGTCAGGTTTAGGGCTAGTGAATGGAAGTTTAGTGATTGTTGCTTATCTTTTATAGAATGTTATTCATAATTCATTGTAAGTGAATGTAGAAATTAATGAAGAAATGTAAATAGGGTCAGGAAAAAACAAAATCCCATGATATAAATTTTCTCGATCAGATATTACTCATGAAAATCACCAAAATCAAAAGCTTGATGACAGTGCATAAATAATAATAATTATAGATAATAATAACATTTTTTAAAAATTATAGTAGTTATTAAAACAATAGTAATAGATATTAACAATTATTAATAACAGAATCTGTTATACACGCACACATTTGCAAAACAGCCAAATATTCAGTCTGGGACGTTGGTTACCAAGTGGGGTCCTTCTGGGACCCCATCCGTATTTTGATTGATACAAAATCCAAATGAAGGTAATTTTAATCCTACGTTAGCCACTAAAAAGGACTAAAAAAGTTGTTCACATACCGTGAGACACATGAACGTGAAAAAAAAATTATGAAATTTATTCAAAATTTTTCGAATGTGGGGTCCCTGAAGGACCCCGCTCGGTAACCAGAGGGTTAAGTGCGGCATGACGTAATATCACGTCATGGTTGTCTTTACGCTGGTGCTGACGACGTGATATAACGTCATGTGTATCGAGAGTGCTCCACCTTTCACTAGGGAGACTAGTAAAAGTTTTATAGTGAATGCTGGAACACTCACAGTACCCTTGACGTAATATCACGTCATCAGCACCAGCTTAAAGACAGCATGACGTGATATCACGTCATGCCGCACTCAAAGGGTTAAGTGGTCCGTCTTGATAAGTTTGGGGTGAGCGTTAATGATAGGAAAACGTATTAGCCTCTGTTTTCATAGTATTCAAATATTTATCCAGCGATTATTACACAGGGTCTTTATCTATTACTGCTACCTTATAAAACTAACACTAGTACTGCGTATATGAGGGGGGGCCGATTATTTACTTCAGAAAACAGATAACGTATACTCCCACTTAATTAAATATAACAGGAGAAAAGAGCCGACTGAAATTGATAGCTAACGACTGAAAATAACCCCATTTAACTTAAATTAATTTTAGCTCTGATTAACTTTGATGAGATATGAGAAAATTAAAGTGATTCATCCCATGACTTAAATTTCAGCAATTCTAAGATTAAGAAAAAAGCCTTCTGCTCTTTTCGTTGGGAGAAATGACCAATGCTGAATGATTTGCAATCAATGATGCGGGTAAACGCTGTAAACACGGGAAATTGACAACATGTAAGAAAAAGACATCTCCACGGGTGTATTTATCCTTCTCTACCACTCGTATTACCACAGCCCGGGGAAAAAGAAAATATTGAGCCTGAAACATTCAATCATTAGTGGAGGCTAATAAGATCCGTTTACCCTTAACCATTTCGTTATTGAAAGACAGTTTCATACTATTCACTGAGCGTGTTCTTTCAAATAGTACGTGACCGTAATTAGAGCTTAATAAGGCATTGAGAAAGGGCAAATAAGGGATATTCCTACCCACAATCCGTTTTATTTCCCCATTCCTGAATGTTCTACTAATAAAACCTAATATTTTTGACAATTTCAAGAACAAGTTTCTTCCGAAGTCAATTTTATAGAAACTTAGGTAAATGCAGAATAGTGAAGACGGCTTAAAATACCAGAAATCCACGAATTGAATCCGCGAATCACAGTATCACGTTTAAGAATGGAAAATAAATTTAAACCCAACTCTCCCCGAAATACATATTTTAATT
Organism: Ceriagrion tenellum; assembly: GCA_963169105.1. Taxonomy (NCBI): domain Eukaryota; kingdom Metazoa; phylum Arthropoda; class Insecta; order Odonata; family Coenagrionidae; genus Ceriagrion; species Ceriagrion tenellum. The sequence continues at coordinate 27,714,401 of OY720639.1, forward strand.
CATTGTTATAGAACCTCCCTTGGGCAAATAATACCGTTGTTATTTTTATAAATTCACGGAAAGAAGCCTTAATTGAAAATCTTAGGATGTTAGGATGATGGGTTACATGGTACCTTTTATCTCAGAAATTAAATTACATGGGTTTACTACATATTATAAATTATTTCATCAATGATTACCAGTAGTTAATAGGAGCATTATTTATTTATTCATGACAGTGCAAACTATCCTGTTTCCCACTTAAATTTACCGGTAGTGATAATCCTACTTTTCTCTCACAAAATGCAAAAAATGACTACGAAGTATTTTTGCGTGAAATTAATGACCTGAATATCCTGATTTTCAAAATCAGATTACCTCTTAACTTAATATAATAACAAAAAGTATTTATAATTACAAATTTATAGCGTTAATAAAGTTTAATTGTCACTAGGAATTAATGATTGCAATAATTGAGTATTCTTACATAAAGGAAAGGATACCCCTAAAAACCTGTGGAATATTGTTGCGAAACTACTCTCTATTCTTCGGCTCACAAGGTTGCTACAGGCTATCAACAAAATTGACCTATACATGCTATTTTGTATCATACAAATCATGGAAACATGAGCACCACCCAAGACGAAAAATTCCAATTTCACGCCAGATAAAAGTTAATTCGAAACCATTTTTGCGCACCGAATTTTAATTCAAACTTATATTAAGGAGGCACACAGGAACGCAAACATTTAAATGGTGGTGAGGCGGCCAAGGAAGGTCCGTTTTGGCAGAGCCTTAAATACGCATTGGACTCGTGTCTCCCCAGACAGTGATTAGTGAGACCGTAGCTGGGCAACGCCCGCGGGCCGTTGATTCAGCACCATTTCTCTAGGCACCTGCGGAAGAGAAGGAGGAGGGAAAAAATATGAAGAGAAAACTGGAGGAGAGACGGAAAGAAAAATGAGGATACTGTGGGAGAGTAGAACTAGTCGAAAGCTCGGATTCCGCAAAAAAAAACAGCTGTCAGTGTGCGTGGTGATTTAAAAGGTTTCCCACCCTCTGTGCCCCTTAAAGCGGAGCTGAAACGACTTTCGCAGCGCTCTCGCCGTCGGGACGCGACGGGGAAACCCGGAGAAGCTGGTGGCACATCGGTGACAAGAGCTAAAGAGGAGCTGGCAGTCACTCCGTTGGTATCTCCGTTGAATCGGATGTGAGAAATCTGGCGTGGGGGTGAGGCGAGGGAGTGCGTGAAAAAAGGCCGTGAGTCTAAGCGCGGGCTACTTGACAGCCTCGCCTGATGAAAGATCATGCCCCACAACATTAATAATAACAGAGAAACTCAATTCCACTCCGTTGGCGACAGCCGTAACTCAACGTAATCAAAAGGAGGCCTGAAACTTTTCCTTTACTACGGGCCCTGATCGTCATGTAAAATAATTTAACATACTTTCATCCGCAGTCGGATAAATTTTTACTTACTTGAATGCACGATAATTTTTAGGAATTACTCTACACTCTGTGGTATGAATTGTATTACAGAATCAGGTCCACGATGTGAAAAAATGAATATGCGATGATAAATGACATAGAAATGACTCCAAGGATAATAGCGTAGTGCTTAGCTTAATTAGACTGGAAATAAATTATTTGCACATTGAGATGTATGTCGAATACCGTTGTCGACAGCCATAACTTATCATTACCGAAAAGATACCTATACATTTTTTCCTATTATGGATCCTGCTCATCGTATAAAATAATTAAGTGTACTTACCCCACTGTTGGATAACTGTTTATTAACTTAAAATTACTACAATAATTAGGAATAAATTTATACACTGTTGTATCTCCTGTTGCATGGGATTTATTCATTACTGAAAAAATGAATAAGTGATCATAAATGACAAGCAAAGTTATTCCCGGCATATTAACGTAGTGCTCAGAGTATTATTATATCAAGGAGATAATTGATGCAGCCAAATGTAACTTGAATTGTAAAGCATATCCCCGCGAGAATTAGATGAGGGTGAAGACCAGATTATTGCCTTCTCCTATTGAGAGCATGAATTCGAATCCCGTCTGTGGCTGAGATTCAGCGGAATTCCGATACCTGCGTGAGTGATATATGGATTGTTCTTCACGTGCAGCTTTCCGATCCGTTGGATACGATCTCTCGATGTCTTTTGCTGAATGAGGGCGCATGTCGACGCCTGAGTTCTCTCCACCTTTCCTTCATAAAATTCCATCATTATAAACCCATTTCACATAAACAAAAATGCTCTCCGTTATTGCTAGCCAAATAATCAAATATTGATCTCAAACTGCCTGGAGTTTTCTCCCGGGTTTTGGGATCATGAGTATAAGAAAATATTCTTGTGGAGTATGACAATCGAAAACATGGCCCCTCGGGATAGCAGACCAGAAAAGATTAGAAGATTTCGAATCCTGATGTTGAAGGTGGATGCTGAGCATCAATTAGCAATTCTCAACAGTTGCCGATCCCCATCGTTACTAAGCAATGCGTCTTGTATTGCCTCAGCTTCAGCCTTCGTCACTGCCCTCTTCGCGTTCTTTTTTGCTCTCTCTTAACGGCTGCCATTGGATTCCACTTCTTTGGTTATTTCTTTTGTTTGATTTCAAACCTCACCTCTTCGTTCCACCACTATATCTCTTTATCCTCCGAAGGCCCTACCTCCGATGTTTTTCCCAGTAACTCCTCATCGGAATTCCTAATAATATAACTATTCACGTTCCACCATTCTGACACATTCTCGGGTAGCTTTCGAATTTTCAATAACCTCTCTTTAAACTTCATTCACAGAGTTTCCTCTTTCAGCCTCCGCCATTTCATTCTCTGCACCTAATCCGAGACCGCATTGCCTTCCTTTTAACTCTCTGTACAATATCCACTGTCAATAGTTTTTGCTGTGCATCCAGACCTTTATTCATCGCATTGCAGTTTTTCGCTCCTTTCATGTGTTTTATTCTATACAGATACCAGTCAGTTTGGCAAAATCTATTTCCACTTTTAGAAATCACAACTTGATTAAAGTTCATCTCTAGGCATTTACAACCACTAGATCAAATGCTACCGCGTGCAGTGCGATTCTTTCGCTCTCTTCATCTCCAACGCCGATATTCCATCCCCCGTGCACTATCTCATCTTCTGTCTTCATCATATCTACATGTTCATTCATGTCGCCATTCTACACGACTCTTTCATCTTCTGTTAACTCATCACCCACCGATCAAGTTCTCATCAGTACTCATCTTTTTTGTCATTATCAGATCCTACCTGAGGGTCATTTATACTTACAACTGTAAGCGGGGGGATCGGGTTGGTGTGGTGGCTAGAGTACTCGCCTACCACACGGGCGGACAGGGTTCAAATCCCTGCAGTGGCGGATGTTTTTCAAAGGAACCCGATCCCTACTTGAGTGTTTTGTGGAGGGCACTTCAAGTGGAGTACTCCGTCTGTCGGAGGAGACGTTAAGCCGTGGTCCCCTTGGCGCCTTTCGTTAAGAGCAGGGTAATGCCGACGCCGGGTTTCTATACACCCTTCCTCCCTTACCTATCCCCTATGGCGCAAATGACCTTAGCCGTCGGTCGCCTCCCCAAAAATTCAATCCAACCAACTGTAAGCGTAACTCCTTCGACCTCGAGCTTGATACTCATAACCCTATCACCAAGCCTGTTTACTCCACACTTCATTTCTCAAGTTCCTGAGTACTTCAATACCCGCTCCGTTTCTTTCATTCCCATATGCACCGCTGTAAAAGAGCCTGTACCCTTCCGCAAGTTGTTTCACCTTATTTTTCCATTTCCGTTTCGTCTCCTTCAGACACAATGTCCTTACTTGCCTCCTCTCCATCAAATCCCATATCTGCCTCTCTTTCGTATTCATCGTCCCAATGCTCAGGGATCCAACTCTCAAACTACACAGCTTCTCCCTTTTCTACTGGACTAGCTTCTATAGCCGAATCTACCAACAGTAGCTCTGGCCAATTTTTTTATGGTTTTTGAGTGACATGACTGTTCGTTGCCAAATAGAATAGGGATTCCGTCGCACCACGTTCCAACTTTGAGTTTCAATCCTCCACTCTTAAAAATTGGCCAGCGATATCCAATCCATTGGTGAAATTAGTTAACTTGGTGATCGATTTCATTTTTTAATTTCATAAATCCATCGCTATTACGCTGCCATAAGTGGAATACTATTTCCCAAGAGCTTATATAATGTCTTTCTGGTTCCTCCTTGAAAATTCTCGTACAATTAAAGAGCGGACACAATCTCTTTGAACTGCGTCACAAAACGCAAAGTTCTGGCCTCTCAAGAGAATACTTGAGTTTAATTTGCATGTTATTTCCGGCCATGGTTTAGCACTTATAATTGGACAAGTCGTGTAAGAAAATGTATCCACACCTTTTGAGTGGCAATTGCGGGCTTCTAACGGACGATGTCCCTAGACCTACTAAGTTTAGATCAAGTTAACGTGCGTTATCACCGACGATGGTAATATGGGAGATATTGTACGATATGTCTGGATTTATGAACGGAATCCATCACGATTCTTTGTGTCAGCCAGTATCTATAGAGTTGACATTCGTTGTCCTATCAAATCTGACCTTGGAAGCCATTTTGACAACTTGTCGGTCTAGAAACCTTTAAGTTATAAATTCGAATACACCCTCGTAAAAAGTTTGTCTTAGTCTTAGGAGTAACCTTATTGGTGAGACGATGTTATGCAATCCTATGTGCTGGACCATCCCAAATCCAGGTTTACCTCTACTTGATGACAGATAACATTAACCAAATAGATTGCCAACAATAATACAAAGACATTGTTCTAAACTCAACGTACATAGAGTATCCTATACATGCCCCTTTATATTTTTAAGAGGTAAACTAAAACACAGGGCAAAATTAAGAGACCATTAAGTACTCCTATACAGAGTAAACAACAGGGATCTTCACAGGATTATTATAATTCATAAATTATTCCATTCCATTCTGAAATGAGTCGCTTTCACTCGATATGTAAAAATATTTATGGTTTGAACATGGATTTTGATTTCAGTTTCCAACAATTTTGGTCGATTGTAGATCAATAAATCAAAATTGAAGGAACATAATTGATCAGGTAGGAGATTAGGAGGACGCAGGAGAAGTGGACGGAACAGAATGAGGGTTGAAGTGATGCTGAGTACCGTGAGAGAGGGAAAGAAGTCTGATGAGTGGCGAAGGGAAGTTGGAAAACAGGCTTCATGGAAATGATGAAGAATAGTAGGGTGTATGCCGAACTGAAGAAAGGAATCGCTTCAGGTAAAAATAGCATCTACGCATAAAATCCTCCGTAGAAAAAGTCGAGGATTTTTAATCTCACCCAGTTAAGCACACCTAAACCGATAGATTATTCAAGCAATAATAATGCCTCAAAGGAATGATTTCAGAAAACCTGTCGACTTAAGTTTTGAAAATTGAGTTCAATGCAAAGACAGCATCAAAGGCGAAATTCAAGAGAGATAGCGCACCTCATCGCGCACAGCTGTGCACGGTGCCTGGCTTAATGTCCCCCCCTCTCTCTCTCTCTCTCTCTCTCCCTCTCTCTCCTTTCCTTTCCTCTGCCTTCGAGCGACATCTGATGAGGAATGCCGGCGTTGATGGACCACGGAAGAGGGGTAAACTCAACGACTGAAATGTTGTCGGACGGGTTGAGATCTTTTCAAGTGCGGACAGTGTGAGCAAAGCAAGCGAAATGACGCAAGGATCGCCGGGCCGTTGCTACGGTGGTGGAGAGAATATTAGCCAGACGCTCATTTTCCGTTGATCATGTTTCTCATGCCGTATATTCTCTCTCAAAGTCCCCTTTCTCCTCCCCCTGAGGATTTGGCTTCTTCAGCAGCTCACACTGAAACATGTTTCCAACAGCGGAAAGTGATAATTTATGAGAGCAGTGCCCGAAAGAGATTAAGCGACCTGCCAGGGGGTTTAACTTGGTGGACTATTCGCAGGTGTATTCGCACATCAACCCCAAAAGGGTGTAGCATCCAACGTTTCATTGTCCACTTGAGACTACATGCAATTGAATATACGCCTCACTTTGACGGATTCAACAAACTGTCAGAAAAAAAACCGGCTTATCATCGCACTTCAAGAGTTCCTCCGCAACTGTTATAAAAATGAAACAAAAAAAAACTAGGAATAGGATCCCGATTACAGAATTTTACTCTCATAAAATTAAAATGTCATTAAAATTTTAAATTTCTTGCAATTTTTTTAACTCTGTGATAAAAATTGTGCAAACTAGGGTTATTTATTCTTTTAAGTCACGAACGATTCCATAAAATTACGTGTTCCGAGAAAATCAGCACTCACATATATTGCCAAAGATATTTATGCGCGGAAATACTCTTATTTTCTCTGCCAACTTAAAAAATATGTAGTTATTACGGGTTTTATCTGTCTGTAAGTATTTATGATACAATTAATATGCTTTTGACTTTCCCTTCAATTCTAAAGCGATTTCATCGGTAAAATAAATAAAATCTAATTCCTTCAATAAGATCTGCACTTTACGATGCTGGGATACGAAGATACATATTTAACAAAGTCGTAAAAACCCCATACAGCATGGAAATTAAAGCAGTCAACTGATTCTATCACCAGGGCTTTCGAAGAATGTACATAGTCCAGAGGACAAACATTGGAATCCTTTGTAGTAAGAACTGCAACTCAGGGATTACAAAGTTGCCTAGCAATGAACTTACACAAAGACTAACTTCAAAAGAATAATATTTTGCACGAAATGATTTGAGTTTGCGAAAACATGTGACAAGAAGCGAGAGCCAAAACTTAGTCGCGATTTGAAATTCCGATGCCGAAAATGACGTACACATATCCTCTTCCCGAACATTTATCCTCTTGTGTTCATCCTCTTAATCTCGTTCAGCAAATTCCCGTCCAGTCAGCAGGATCGCTCAAACCCGGCGGCTACCTCAGCCCATTTGGGTTCGCTTTGATCGAGCGTCATTGGAGACTTCTTTGTCGGTAGCTGCCGGGCGAGAGTCGCAGGACCAGCGGAAATTGGCCTCCTTTCTGCTCCAAGCATCTTCTACCCTCGTCTCATCTCAGTCGAGTGCGGCGCAATGGAAACCGCCACCGCATCCTCCTAAACAATCCGTTTCGGTTGACGATCTCACGTGGACTGGGAAAGATGTCACTCAATCTGGCACGATTTGAACGATATCACGTGGAAAAAGGTATATTGGACAAGCAGGCAGAAAATTTTCAATCAGGATTAAGGAGATAAGAAGCGTTTTATAAATTGCGACTTGGCATCAAATTTTGCTGAATATACGTTTGTGAGTGAACAATTAAGTGATTATAATCCAGTTGTGTAACGATGCGGCGTAAAGGTAGTTTTTGGAAAAGTTTTTAAATTTTCAATTCAACAATAACTGAAGACGGTTTTTGAACTGACCAATTAATTAGCAATGCGTATCACATGTTTCAGCTTTTACGCAGAAACTATCACGCGCGCATGCAATGGCTAAAGCACATACTGTACGAAGCTAAGCTAATAAAGTGCACAGTACAATATTATTCTTTGGTCATCACGAGATATAATTCAACCATATCTCGCCAAACGGTTAGCTTTAATTCATAATGTGTACGAGATAATTTGTAAACCTAATGATTAAGAGGTATTTGATAAACACACTCTACTGGCGTCAATTATGTTACCAAAGAATGGTTTCATTTCATAATCTCCGCGATTTCTTTTGTATTTTAATCTTCTCCAAATGCACAAATAAAACCAAGCCTTTCACCCCTCCCAATCTCTCCAGTTGTTTATAACGTCAATTCTCGCTTGTGATACCCTAATTCTTACCCCCTGCCCACCCACGTCGAAAAATATTCCTCTCCTCGCTCCCAATCCACTGAGTTGTTGTACTTAAGAACTGCGAGTGCTAGCAACTGTACCTTTGTATATTGACTTATTTCGAAACCATGGTCGGAAATATAACAGTGTGAAATGGACAAAATACTATTTCATTAAATGACTCATCAATTTTGATTAGTCGAACATGTTATGTCATAAATGTTTGGTATATGTTCCCATATTGATTGACATGATTTTCCTTAACCAAAAACCGTAATGGATATCACTTCAATAATAAAATACTCAGTAATTTGTACTTATGCAGAAATGGTGACTGGTATGAAGTTCATAAAAAGGTGACGGTTCTCGAAATATGTCTAACCTTGACAGTGCACGAGTAAAGGCTGCTTTACACGGTACATTTTATTGTACAAACGAATGTATGAACTCTTTCATGAGGAAAATTGCACCGTGTAAAGCGGTGGATTGTATGACTGTCTAAATGAGTGAACGGGAAATAGAACCCGTCCTATTTCCATTCATTTCCATTTACATTCAATGATACATTCGTTTGCACAATAAAATGTACCGTGTAAAGCATTGCAAAGAGATTCGACGTTTCCACTTGGCACAATTTTTGTTGTAAACTATAAAACAATTCGACGTAGGGCACCAAGCTAAGACAGATAATCAAGCAACTACATTCAAAGGAACATGGCACACACACACATGATAGGTTTGCCGAAACAAGAACAAATACTGACCTATACAGTATGGAATACTTTGTTAAAAAGCAATTAATTTTGAATAAATGATTTTTTATTTGAATTATTGCTGTAATTCGTATAATTAACCATTGAGACGAAATTAATGACGAAATTTTATTACCATTCTATATCCTGGGCGATATGGCCTATTATAAACATTTTCTTCACGAAAATGGAATATGTAATACTCTCTTATCCCTTGATTCAACCAGTTTAGTACGTACCAGAATGCGATTATTTCTTCACCTCGCGTAACATAATGACAGCGGAATGGTTTTGTTTTGCTGCTCATATCTAACAGAGGACATATTTTTTTATAAGTTGCCGGGTTGTGAATTAAAGTAACATTGGAGTTTCCCAACGGCGGAACTGTAAACTTGTGGCCGAGGAGGCATAAATAAGGGCGAAGGTGAGTGTAAACATGGGAACGGAAAACCTTACGGCAAACTTTTACTGCTGCCCGAGAGGATTTCCTTCTGCTCCAATTTGCAGAGTTCCGCCGAGGCAAGTGGGGCCACAAGCGACTGCAGTGACCTTGTTCCATTCCCTGTCCAATCAGATATTCTGGTTTAGAATGCGTTTCATAGACTCTCTGGTCTCCTAAGCGATATATCCAGAATCTATTACCTATTTATTATCTATTTATTACCTATTTATTACTTATTTATTACCTATTTATTATCCATCCTAGAACTCATTTATTTTATCTCCCCACCTAGTTTTTACCTATCTATTTTTACCTTGTATGCATTTTTTAATCACTTTTATTCTCTGATTTTACTATTTGTGGGTATGTCAATTACCCACATTTTATATCAATTACATTTTAGCTCATTTTTTTAATGGTACATATCCTCTTTTATACTTTTAAGCCAGTTTTGAACAAATTATATTCCTTTTTACAATTTTGTCTCCAGTATTTAACCCTTAAACTAAATGGTTTGAGGAATCAACATTTAATTTCTTTTTAAGATAGCAATCAATTTGAAAAATTCTCAACTTTTGTCAACCAAACTGGCTCATCGATACCAAGGATCATGCCATTTTATGCATTCTACCTTTTATTCTCTGTTTTAACCATTTTGATTTAATATTATTTGATTTAAGCAACTGTTTTTATATATTTTAACTACAGTTGTCCACTGGATTTTATCTCGTGCTGAGACTGACTGCAATGAAAGGGCCCGGTGATACTACCATCAAGTAACCCTGGATTAGAGGAAAGCAAGCCTCAACAATAACCGTTATATATCCACCTTGGATCCCTAACGCCTGCGAGCCTACATACATTTTTTCTGTGTGATTATAATTTAGTTTTTGACTCTAATACAAAAAATATTATTTTATTTGAATATGACCAACTCATACGCTCATACAACACATGTTTCAAATAACTCGCAGTCATCATCAAATGCAACACTTCTTCCTCATTTTCAGACATGTATATAGATATTTTCCCAACTCAAGGCGGTGGGGGGTCAGGAGGAAGGATAGGAAGGGAAGAAGGATGAAATCATGATTAGGAAATGATCCTTTGTTCGTCCAAACAGTGTGTGTCATGATACCGGACCTACGTCAAACTAAGAAAGGATAAAAGAAAAGGGAAGTGGTAAAATGGGGGGAGGGGGTAAGGTTAAGTCACGATGGTATCCAAAATAGGGGAGTGACAAACAAACTCATCCTCTTATTAATGAAGTTTTCTCGGGCTTCACTCTAGGTTACACAGTGTTTAATTACCACCGTTACTTATAAACTCATCTTCATTTGAAAATTTGACTTTCTTTCCTTTCCTTTTAACTATTTCTCACTGTTCCGAATGCTTTTGTATTTTTGTGAATCATTTACAATGCTGTTCTACATCAACTCGCCTAACAAAGTAGAATTTAAACTCCTCGGTCCTAGCGTATAATATAAAAGACACAGACATTTGAATTTTTCCCGCTCAGCAACGTAAAATATTGGCAATGCCACTTGCTGATAAGTGGCAGCATCATTAAGAAGCTTGAGTGGCAGAGATATTAACTCGGAAAACATGGCTTACAACGAAAAACGTAAGTATGAAGAATTTTCCAAAAATAATGCTGGATATGTCTCGGGACTGAGGAGGTTTAACACTAGAACAGCCGATGGAGACATTTTGGCTCCTTTTACATATTCAACAGCTGTATTTTTGTTCTTTATGCCTTGATAATCATAATTTTTTTCTGAATTTTAATTCATTTTCATGACAATTCCACTGAAAAAATATCTATGGCTCATAGCGAGTATTTCTTCAGCAAAAAGGTAATTTACCCCGAACAGCCACGGGAGCAAATTTGGCTCAATTAAGGACCGTGAATTCCATTAAGTTTCTTTAAGCGTAGAGTTTGCTACAAACATCAAACTACCATGTACTAACGACGTAACAGTATGTATTAGCGACGGAGCCAAAATGGCTCCGATGGCTGTCCTAGCGTTAAATGAATAGCGCATTTTTCTCTAGAATGATATACTACGGTGTTCTCTATGTGACAGCCTTCATCTTGACAATTCTCTTTTAAATACAAATTGTAATAACAATAACGTGGATTATCAATTTTAAATAAAAGTGATAATTTATTCGTGGATATTTCTGTCGACACTAAGGCCACACGTCTGCTACCTCTTCATCGGTAAAGGCTGTCATTTTTAGGTACCATGTCATGGTCAATTGAGAACACCTTAAAACTTATAGGGGAAAATTTTGCGTATACTGCCCACTGCATCACAGTAGGGTCTTGTTTTGACCAAAAATTTCCTAACACAAGCAAAGAGTGAGACGAGTTTCAAAAAGTAATCGAAAAAAGAATTCTCACAAAATTGATGATTTTGGGTGATAATAAGTTTTAAAATACCTTCATCACACCTCATAGAACGAATCGTTTCCATAAACCGTAAAAACTATTTATTTCACCTATCATGGTTATGGGATCAGTAAAAATTTTATATCGCACAAAATATTTTACCTCTTGATATTAAGATTTCGGCTTGTTCCAAAAAACTGAAAATTTTGAACAAACAAGAGCTCTTAATTGGAAATATTTTTATTTTCTATGACAGTTCTTGGAGAAAATGTAAACAGTGAACGCATTAAAATCCAAAATGGTGGAAATAAAACTCAACTCATTACCAGCGTATCAAATGAGGATTTTTTAATACATTTTAAACATTTATAGTAGAAAAAACAATCAAATTATAAAGAGATGTAAATCAAGAGTGATGTACTAATAAAAATCCTCTCAAGTTGATTATCTCAGTGGGTAGTGCCAGTAACACTCGATGAAAATAAATAGAATCAACCTTGGGAATAAATTTGGTTTCCCACTCGGAGGATAAGACTATATTGAGGAAATGAATGCAATAAAACATGGTCGTAAAAATTTCAAGCAGCTGATTACGACAGGGAATCGGACTGGCGTTTGCTCAGTTTCAAAGTAATTTTCTCACCTGTTGCATTTTATAGAAAGTGAATTTAAGAGGATTCTATACGAGTACTGAAAACATCGTTGTTAGGTTGAAAATTTGAACGAGGCGATATCAAGATAAATGAGCAAAGTGCCCGAGTACTCTGTATTTCTAGTTAGAGCAATTATCATCTCTCATTACTGCATTTTTTTAAATCAAGTAATGACTGAAAGAACTTGGAAAATTCCATAATTCGCAGAAATAATCTGTGGTCTTGCTGTTATTTACTATTAATGGCTAGCTAGAGTCTCTCTTTTTTCGTCTACTGTAGCTAGGTGAGAGTTCTTTCATCCTTTACGGTACCCAAAGTACCATCCTTTATAATAGCTATCCTCCTCTTCCATTTTTTCGCCAACAGAGGAGGAAGAATGAATTATAGGGAAAAGAAAGAAAATGCTATACTGACAGTTAACTGTTCTACCACGTACTCCGTCAGACGACATTTTTAAATATTCTGACCATCGTAGGAGTTATTTATAGTAAGTTTACTTATTGGTAATTGTGATGAATGCGGCTAATCTCGAAGGTTACATGCTTTGCCTATCTTTTAAGTAAAAAAAAGAGCATGAAATAGCACTCACGTTTAGCACAGCCTATTCTGTACTGTAGATATCAGCAACAATGCCACCCATGGCTAGTCATAGTCTCGGAGAGGGTACTGAAGATGCCTTGCGTCTGAGCTTCGATTTTCTTAACGTATAGCATTAGCATAATGCACTGAAGGACATCAAATTGTATTCATTTAAAGCAAAGTATGATTCAAGTCGCAGGGTAGTAGGTGAATGTCCTCATATTTGAGGGAAATAAGATTTCTAAACATAATTTGAGCTTTACAATGAAAAATGCGCTGTAAAATGTATATCTAACAGTTCCAATATGACTCTTTAAGCAAAAGAAGAAATAGTAAAGAAAAGGAAGAAGAGAATTTTTAGATTTACAAATAAAGGGTACGAAAGTATATATTTATTTTAAATGTAATCTACTTAATAATTCACTTTTGAAGGATTAATTCAAGTTTTAATAAGATTTTATATTCCCCTCCCTCAAATGCTATTTTAAAATACATTATAGATTGAGAGAGAATGCCAGATTATGAAAAATAGTAGGAACACGAAAGTTACGTACATGATCGAATTTTGACAAAAAATAACTGAGGGTTGAAGAAACAGGTGCAATAGGATAGCCTCATCTCAGCTATTATTCGGAAATCAATTTAAAAAAGTTTAAACTACTAATTCTCTTAATTTGCAAACAGTTACATGAGATTATTTCACAGATTTTGCGATAATTAACCTATTTCACGTTATCTAGAGAAGAAGAACCAACATACAGGAATGTAGTATGAATTATTCGCTCTTAAACTTCAATCTTATCCACAGTAGACGAACACTTTGGTTAAAAAATTACAAATCAAAGTCATTTCCATTATAAAATTGGCTTCATTTTCGATCAATCATTTTATCTCATTAACTGTTAAAGTTCCCAGAGAACCTAAAATTTCTTCCAGCTGCTCTGAACGTCCTCAGATTTTTGTCGCATGTTTCACCCAAATAGAAGATCTGAATGCATCTCATTTTCCGTCCGTAAATTACCCACACAGATTCAGCTGAAGCTGAGCATTTACTTTACGGTCTATGGGATTCGAAACGGTAAGTCCCCCATTGCTACCGGCAATGGGAAAATATCCATCGTATTCGTGAAGCATTCCATCCACCCTCCCACGAGAAATTCCGCGAAAGAATTACCTCCGTGATATGCACTTCCTAAACAATCAATTCCGGCACGAGGGTGATTGTGGGTAATTTAATAACACCTGTCAAGAATCCAAGCGGCCACGAATCACAGGACCGCGTCACTTAATAGCACTTAATGAGGGAAGAAAAAAAGAGAAATAACACAACCATTCCCGTTTCCACGTACTTATATATTTCCTCATGCCGGCACCGACAAGAGGTAGAGGGGAGAAAAAAGCCACGCCGAGGTCCGATTAAGAATACCCTGGTTGTTGAGCTCGCGTTCATCTATCTCTCCAAAGCCTTCTTCCGCCTTCTGCGAACGCCGCTCTTCTCTTCCTTATTCTAAGACGAGAGGCATTTTTAATATTTGCGCTGCCGCTCCGCCAAACGCCGGTGCGAAAGTAAAAATGTCAAAACAGTGACTGGGCAAAAAAATTATAATAAATAAACGTTGTTCGCATCACGCGGGACCGGTTGATGCATCATCGGTTCATTCACTTTTTCCCCCTTACTGAACACGTCACCATCGAAATTTGAATGAAAAACAATAGACTTCCGTCTCTGGTGATCTTTTTTCCGCTAATCCATCTTCCTCTTGCATTGAAAAAAACGGAGAAAGAGAGAAAGAAAATATTTCTACTCTTCCGTTATTCCCTCTCCTATTCCAATGTCCGTGTCGTTGGCTGTGGTAATTAATGCGTTCAGATACGTGAAAGAACAAGAGTTTACATATGAGGCCACTTCGATTCAACCCTTAACCATAAGATAAAGTATCCACATAACCACCTAATTACAGCATAGTAAATTTCGGCAAGGTATATATGTAAAAGATTATTAAGATATTTTGTTAGTAACAGAAGCGGACTCCAACAAATTGGGTGATCTCAAGGGTAAACTAGATTCCATTTTTTTCCTGGCAACGTCATAATACTTTCCCGAATGCCCAAAAATATTCCGCAGTTGATTATATTAATAAAATAAAGAAAAATAAATACATTTCCAGGTTTATGAGACAGTTTTAACCTGCCATTATTTCCCCAAATGTTATACCTGCTATACGCAAATGATAAATGTAAGGCTGGAAGACTAGATTATTAATTTGCTATGCAAATATTTTAATTAGCTAGTAAGTATTTATAGCACATGTCGTAGTTCTACTTGTACGTAAAATTACACTAGTTGTGTTTATGTATGCAGATAGTAAACCACAACCCAAGCTCATCACATTGTCTTCACGAAAACATTCATAGTAGATAATGCAATACGTGTTCGATGAAAAATCGCCACTGTCATGATCACTCGCCATGGAGGCAGCTTCCTTGGTTTTCTGATGCCTATATTTAATGGGAAAAAATATTAAGCAAAATGGAGACAAGCAGCAATAATTTCCAGAAATGAAGCTTCAGTTTGACTATCCAAAAAACTTTTCCATATCATTTTCTGGATATACATGTCTCGCTTGTAAAAATCAGAAAATATGCCATTGCGTCAACGCCATCGGGTCATAACACTTTACGGCTTTTACAAGGATTTAGAGTTTTTTTTACAAGTTTTCAGCCAAATTATCATGAATGCGGTAAGCATGATGTTTTAGATGTCCTGCACGTTAATACCTTGCATTCCATGTATAGTTTCTTCGAGCATTTTCCCGTCCCTCGTGGCTCAGGCAACCTCTATTCGTAATGACTTCCCTCTTTGCTTCAGTCGTCTCACAAAGACGTGTACGGGGCCAGGAGCAGAGCTAATACCATATCCCCGCACTCTTGCCACCACCCGCCGCCTCCTGTGGACTCGAAGTCGTTAAGGTAAAGAGGAGGTCGAACATTTGAGGAATGTCTTACCGCCTCCGCTCCATTCTTTCCTCCTAACAGTCCACCTTCATCTGGGAAGTGCAGTGCCGTATTAAAGAAGAGGCAGAAACAAAATGGGGTGAGAGGAAGGAGAAATGAAAAAATAAACAAGGCGAAAAGGTTAGAAAAGCCTTTCTTATTCTTCTCTTGGAGTGGACTAACGGTTGAGGATGAAGTCGGAAGCAGAGCGGAGTTTAGGAATATTTTCCTCCTTAAGCGGCTTCACACTTCCTTCCTCAACGAGAGAAGAAGATTCCCAAGCGTCATGGATCATGATTCATTGGCTTATCTTAAATGAGGAACGTGAACAATTAACGGTACCTTGGCGATCAAGAGAATTCTCCCATTCAATTAATTGCAAAATGATGTAGAAAAATCAATCTTATGACGTGCACTGATCGTTACCGTGAAAGACTGGTAATTTGGGGACACTTTTTTTTCTCAGAGGTACATTTTGTATATTGGTCAGTCATTTGTTTTTGAATAATATCAGAGGAAATAACCATTTCTTCATTATTTACGAGATGAATCTAATAATAATGGGAGTGAAAGTAATTGAAGATATTAGGACTGAAGTCCACTTTTTCGATTCGTTTTACTATGATACCAAATGAAACTTACAACTTTACCTGGCAGTCGTACTTGAAAAACCAGGTTAAATTAATAATTCCACTACTCTTTCTTGACAATACTCAACAACAATTGTGGGAAAAATAAATGCAACATATTACAAGTGAAATAAATGTATGAAAAAACAAACCTCATGATCAAGACAAAATAAAATGTTACCACTATTACAGCATAA
This sequence comes from Ceriagrion tenellum, assembly GCA_963169105.1. Taxonomy (NCBI): domain Eukaryota; kingdom Metazoa; phylum Arthropoda; class Insecta; order Odonata; family Coenagrionidae; genus Ceriagrion; species Ceriagrion tenellum. The sequence continues at coordinate 27,730,904 of OY720639.1, forward strand.
ATTTCAGGGATAATTTGTCGTATTTAACGTCATGTAAGTTATGTGTGTGCAATAAATGCAATTCAAATTCATTATAAATAGCACTCTTTTGAGACAAATATGAAATTCGTTTTGATTACTCACTTGCAGTTCTGGACGCTAGGGATCGTCTTATTTGACTGAGTACCCAAGTATGGTAGAGGCTAGGTATTATTTATCAGAGAGGAAGGCAATAAGAAATATGAGATACCAGGGCGAAATTGATTCAAATACCCTTCACGATAAGGAAAAACTAAAAATGAGGGAGGGGTAGGTGGCAATGTATTTCTAGGGAGGGGTGCTGCAGATATTAGATTAGGTGGGCCTTACGAAAAGTAAAATATAAGGTACACATAGATTTAATTGTACATGTAGATAAAACTATAAAAAACTGCGAAAGTACTGATAAGGGAAGAATATTGAAGAGTGAAATCGGCTGATATGTGAAATAACTATAAACACGATGCAAGAGGAAATAGGCAGGGAAGTCACGCGACGAGAACCGCAGCTTGCGTGGCCAAATGAAGTGGGAATTATGACAAGATAGTGAACGGCAGGTACGTAAATGAATGTTGAATGAAGAAGTATGGATACCCGAAGTACATAATTTTTGTGGTTGAAACACAGTAAATAGGATAAGTCAAACTATCAGTCTATGAAGATCCTACGGAGATTGACAAGATAAAACGAAACTGATTGGGTATAACCATGGCATTGTATTCGTAAAAATCTTCGTAAAATCTAATTTGTTTTTATTATATGTTCTTATAGTAGATCCACCGGTAGGGTAAGGTTTTGAATGAATTAAAAATGTTTATACTAATCTTTACACGTAAAAGTCCAGGCCTAATTCACCGAAAACACCCTCTCCTCCATCACGGCATTCAGCATCCCTTCGCCTTAGAGTATCTCTTCACCTTCTTCCAGTCTCCTCACACATTCTCCTCTCCTCACCTACCACACCATAAGCACTTCCTTATTCGTCTTCTTTCCCATTCACAGCTCTTTCCTTGCTGTAAGGAATCGCTCGACTTTGTAATATGTTTACTTCGCGATCTCATTTTGTCTCTCGCACCTGGTTCCAAAATGCTTGTGGCGTACTCATGATGAAGCCTCGCTCTAAAAATGTAACACCGAATTTTCACTTTTTCGTCCAAGAATCTTCCAAACACTCACTCCATTGAATAGATATACTCGAGTTCCTCCAATGCAGATTCACGAATTAATCAAAGTCAATTCTCCCACGATAGTGTGAAAGTTTATTACCCATTCAGAGAGCTCAGAAAGCGATTTCAAAAAATTTTATTCCTCGACGTAAGGTGAGCGTTCCTTTTTTTGGAATGAACATATTTTACCTGTGAAACAGAACACAGAGTGGTATGTAGGTTATCGCAAACTATCTACAGAGGCATCATTTATCAATTCATATCAAGCTCATGTTAAGTAGTTTTATCAATTGATTCAAGGTTGAAGTATAAAGTAGTATTACTCAAGCTCAGTAAACTATCATTATAAATCCCTATCTGAAAGTTCTACAGGATGACGAGCTCTAAATCCAGGAGTAATGGATGAGGAAACACGCCTGGATGATACTTGTGATAGATTGCTGCCAATTTGAGTCTCGTTCCAGATGTTATTTTTTCTAAACTTGATGTGAATTGAAGGGGAGTGCAATATTTCACCATAGTGAGCGGAGACAAGTTATGGTGACACGGGCAAATAATTCAGAAAACACTGCCCGGAAACGATGCCCTCTTTGATTCCTCCATTGATCGTGTTATTTCTTAAGCTCTGGCGGGAAAACAATTTACTGCCGGGATATAGTTTTTTACAAGTTAAACCGAGGTTTTTTAGTCCTAAGTCAAATGACAAGCCATTTTTCAACAATCTCCCAGATGTAGTGCCAAGAGCGGGCGACGCAGGGAATTTAACTCGCAGAGTTTGCCACTATCACACAATGCGTGACAAGTCACACTCAGATGTGCTAACTAAGCTGTGTCATTTCCAAGCAAAACACAATTCATAGAATTTTGACTATACGATCAACCTTGGGTGCCATTAGCGACGGATAAAGTGCTACATTTTCATCGTAATTGTCAAGTAATTATGTAGCTATTGCATTACACATTTGAAGATAATGGACATAGTAGCGAAGACATAAGGAGGAGAATAGAGTTATCTAAGTTTAATAATGGAAGGGAGCTGATGACAGGAACCTAAGGCAAGAATGTGAAGAGGAGGCTGGTGAAGAGCTTGATAAGGTGCGTAGTGTTGCATACAGCAGAAACGTGGACCCTTAGAAAGGAGAATTTTTCATAAGAAAGATAATTTCATAAGAAAGATAATTTCATAAGAAAGATAAGAAAGATATTTTCATAACAAAGCATAATTTTATTTCTTCTCTACGTAAATGACTTGAATACAGCAGTAAAAAATAGCAAGATCCGTCTTTTTGCCGATGATGCAGTAGTGTATAAGGAAATTAGAAATGAAGAGGACAGGCAGTCTTTAGCTGAGGATTTAGATGCAATTGATGATTGGTGTGATAGTTGGCAGCTAGAATTAAATTTGAAGAAATGCGCGATAATGAACTTTTGGAAAAAGAATTGCTTTCCCCGGAATTATTATTACATCAAAGAAAAGAAAATATGTAACGTAGAATCTACTAAATACTTAGGCGTCACCATCACTGAAGACATGTCATGGGGGAAACACATCAAGGAAATAACTAGTGTAGCAAACCGTAGATTAGGATTCGTAAAAAGAGTTCTAGGCAAATGCGATGAGAGAGTACGAGAAAGAAGCTATTTTACACTTGTCAGGCCTCATTTAGAATATACCGCTAGTATATGGGATCCATACGAGGAAGGTTTGATAAAAGGATTAGAGCATGTGCAAAGGAGATCCGCTCTATTTGTTAAAGGCCGGTATGATAATTGTATAAGTGTTACGAGTTTAATAGAAGAACTAGGATGGGAATTACTATCAGAACGTAGGTTAAAATTTAGGTTAAACCTTTTAAGTAAATACGAAACCGATTTGTTCACAGATGGCGTTAGATATATATTGAGAACCCCTGCGTATTATGCTAGATTTGATCAGATTAACAAGATTAGAGAGATAGATTGTCGTACCGATAGATTTAAAATGTAATTTTTCCCGCGCATCATAAGAGAGAATAATAGGCAGCGTAGCAAAGGGATAGGTAGGTGAAATATAGTTAGAGTAGTCTGTAGTGCATGCTGCATGCAATAACAATCAATAATCCCTTTCTTATTATGTAGATATTAACGATCTAGCAGCATGTGACCCTGTTCTCTAGCATGTCTCCCTTAAATATCCTACTTGATGGCAATAGTGCATGTTTGGTGATTTTCACCCCCTGCCACACACCCTCGTGGTGGCTCGCAGGGTATTGCGTAGATGTAGATGTAGATGAGAACGAGAATAGGCAGCAGGTATTTGATATGTGAGTGTGGAGAAGGATGGAGTAGGTGAAGTGGACGGAAAGAAAGACTAACGAAGAAGTGCTTGAGATGGTGGGCGTGGAAAGGAAACTTCTGAATTAAATCTGGGATAGGCAGTGTAGGTGGCTGGAGGACGTTATAATGGGCGATGGGTCTTTCAAGAGTGTGACAGAACGAAGGATGTTGAGAAAGCAGGGATGGGGAAGAAAGATTAGGTTTCATGGACGGGATGAAGATTGGTAGATCGTATGCAGAGGCGAAAAAGGAAATACTGGAGGTATTTAGGCCCCTGACAGTGTAAAAATCCGGGAGAAGATTCTCTGACTTCACCGGTACATCCAAATCTGCCTTCATCGGTAGAATACTTTTTTTAGATTGCATTACACAGCGTCAGTTTAGGCCTAGAACATGATGCTTCAGAGACTGTAATCTCGTGGCGGCTGATAGTGCTAGATTATAATGGCTCAAATTTAATGATTTTTCACATAGATGAGCTTTATGAATTTCCAGGAAAGATGCCAGAGTCAATGAAGCTTATACAATTTTACATGGATAGTTATATTTGAATTTTACATCATTGCTATAATTCTCCAATGTCCATCATATTACTTCCATTGGTTTTCGCTTCTCAGTTGAATCTGGTGGTCAATCCTATGATTCCAGTACTAAACTCTAGGCTTGTCATTGGATCTCTCAGGAGCCAAGCAAAAAGAACTTGAGAGACACTCTGAAGCACACTGATCGAAATTAAAGTTTAAATGACTACAAAAATGCCGCCTTTGAGTACCATACTCATGCATTTATTACAGTTAAAGCCTCATACCGGTAATGTAACTCCCTGCCCCATTATTATTCTACTGAAACGATTAATCTACATAAACTGAATGTAGTTGTATTAATCAAGAAATCGCCGTCGATGCAACTCTACGAGTCTCATCGAAGTGACAATGCATCTATGTGGATGTCAAGGGGATAAAGTTACCTGAGCTAATAGTATAACGCTTGGAAGTAATATTGAAATTAATTATTCAAATTTGCTTCGCTCTCAAAACATGCACAAATGATACTCTCTAGATATTCAGGCTTCACTTCGTGGAAGTTTATAGTATCCATGCTTAAAGAATTCAATGTTTTACTTTTCCACAGAATGTTATTACAAATTACAAAATTGTATTCTTTAAGTATGGATGCACAAATTATGCTAATTAATGAGCTTGATACTTTCAGATGTCCAACTGTATCAGCTTGAATACGGGTCATCACTCCTTTATTCTGAGTCGTGTATCAATAAGTTAAGGCTTGATGGATTTCGTATTTTTGTCATGCATCAAATCTGTCCACTACGTATTTTTCCCATTTCTCACATTACCTACCTTCAGGGTAAATAGAAGCTTTTCCTTTTCTGACCTTACTTCACTTATACACCTTTCTCCTTTCTAACTGGTAAGCAGGAAAGAGGATGAAAGAGAATGAGCTTTATGGGTGAGATTTGGGCGAAGGGTGAGACGAAGAAAGAAACTGAAGATAGGATCCTGAGCCAGTAAAAATCTACAATAGAGGTTCTTAACCGAGAGTAGGCGTACCATCAGTGGTTGCTACCGTTTCCTAAACAAAAATATATACATAGCGGTGAGCGACTTGATTATATATTTGTTAGGTTGTACATGAAGAACAAAATTTTGAGAACCACTACTCCAGAGGAGTTTTATTCTTTTCCATTTGAGCCCAGATTGATCGGAGGGTTACCCTAGTAACAATTCCAAACAAAATCCCTTCCCCACCGAGAAAACTAGGTTCTCAGCCCACTGTGCGCCTTTAATGTCAACGAACGTCCCTCAGGGTCACCGTGACCGATCACGCTGGACTCTCCTTTCTCCGACATCATCTCCGAGAGATGTGGAAGGAGGCCTGAGTGGCGTTGAACGCAACCCGCTGGTCCATCGGAGACCCCTCTCACTCCCCCCCCGCTTGGAGGGGAACGCTCTCGCCGGCGCCTCGCAGACGTTTCCGCATCGTGCGTCGCCTTCCGTGCCTCACAGCCAGTCTGGTCTGGATTCGGAAGAAAGTGCACCATAACGACAATCGCTTCGGGGAAATGCGAGGCGACGCTGCCGCCGGCTTTTCGCCATAACGGGTTCGAGGGCGAGGGATGCGCGCAAGGACATTCCGAATGCGGGATTCGTTCGTCACTTGGCCGTCTATACGAAACATAACTCACTGATGCGCCGGGGAAAGGGAAGATTTGAAAAAAAAATTAATCGGAAAAGATAGAGACTCATTTTGTTCTGCTAAATGAACCGATAAGCACGTTTGGTTTCAGGTGTTAATGGTCGGCTACGGACTCTTACGGAGCCTACAGTTATAGTGGTCGCGAAACATGAACTATGGTTCCGATTCCGAACAATAACAATGTATTTTTACCCAACTGTTTTAGGGCTGTAAACATCGTGGTGAAAGGCTGAGATGAAACTCTTCCCGCCTCTTCGGTTAAATGTAGTTATGTTGGCAGCTTTGCCAACCATGTGCTATTTCATTTTATCTGTTCATTTCTAGAAGGTGTTCGATAGGGTGAACTGGACGAAATTAATGGAAGTAATGAAGAAATTAGGGGTTAATTGGAGTGACAGATGTCTCATCCGGAATCTTTATATAAACCAGTGGGAGCAGGTAAGGGTGGTCGATTGAGAATCGGAATGAGCCATGATAGGACAGGTAGTGAGATAGGGGTGCCCACTATCGCTGTTGCTTTTTAACGTGTATTCAAAAGAATTAATAATGAAAGCATGAGGGAGATGAAGGAAGAAAAAAGTAAAAGAAGGGATCTGATAAAGCCAGTGAAATTTGCAGACGATCAAGAATTAGTTTGCCAGTCAGCAAAGGGGTTACAGTTAATGATAAATGAGTTAGAGGTGCATTGCGAGAGGTATGGGATGAAGATAAACCATAAGACGAGGAAAGTGATGAGATTATCCAGAAGCAAGAGGATAGGATACAAGAAAGTGTATAAGAATGGATGGGTAGAAAATAGAGCAATTTGAGCTATCTACCTTTCTGGGTAGTATTTTGGAGTAGAATGGGTTTAGTGGCAGGGATATAAGATGTAGAATTGCTCTGGCTAAAGAAGCATTTTCAAAGAGGAGGAAATTGATATGATTTGGAAGGGGTCTATGTAGAGATGTAAAGAAAAGACTAGTGAAAACTCTAATATGGAGCATAGTGCCTTATGAGTAAGACCCTTGGTCATGGCGAAGGGGGCATGTACGTAGACTCGAAGCGTTTGAGATGTGCATGTGGAGAAGAATGGAGAGGGAGAACCGGAAGGTGAGAAGAACGAACAAGGAGGTATTAGATATAGTTGAAGAGGAGAGGAAGCTGGTCGCGGAGGTTCGTAGGAGGCAGAAGAGGTGGATGGAGGAGGTACTGAGAAGAGAGGGAATGTTGAAGAGGTTAATACAATGGAATGGGATAAGGACTGTGGAAGCGTGGTGAGGAAGAGGATAGGAATTCTGGACGAGATAAGAAGAGGGAGACGCTATGAGGATTTTATGAAGGACCTAATGGAGGATCATCTCTAGGAGGGGAAACGAAAGGATACACCGGAAATAAGGACGTTAGGATAAGTACTATTCATAAACTTACCAATCACCCAGTATAATACTCAATTAAGCTCCTTATCAGATCCCTTCCACACTAGCTTTCCCCTCCTCAGCGTTGCGCTTCACGCTGGCGACCGCAGCCAAGTTTCACTACCACTATCCAAACTGGGGAAGAAACTAGGAACAGTATAGCAACAAAAACGTCAATGACCTCTTAGGGAGCATGGTGGTTAATGTGTGAGTGAATTAGACCTTTGGAAAGGTTGATCGGAATAGAATATAAACCTTGAAGGCAGGATGCTGGCGAAGGATGCTAATGATATAAAAGTTAAAAAGAATTTGCAAGAAAAGGAAGATAAAAGGCATTTGCGAAAAATGAATAATTACATAGAAAAGGAAATGTAATGATAGGATGGCATATGAAATAGGGGATTGAGATGGATCAGACACGCCCAAAGTCTTAATGCATTTGACTGATTGTGTCAGGCGGAACTTGGGGAACTTACTTATTGTGAAATGAAAGCTGTAACTTAGTAATTCCCCAGAATCATTATTAACGACCTAGTTTTCGACTTTTGAAGTCATGATCAGGTCCAATACCAATGTCATCGGACCTGATGATGACCTCGTAAGTCGGAAACGAGGTTCTAAATAATGTTTCTGTGGAATTACTAAGTTATAGCTTTCATTTTACACATTGAATTTGTCAGGAATGTGATTTAAGGAAGATTAGAATGGAAAAAGATCAAAATATGGCCCAACCACCAACACTGCCTTCTCTTGATTTCCAACAGCAACATTATCTCCCTTCTATTTTGACAATTATTACCTCGTTTGTCATCCTCACTCTCCTCATTCACACATTCCTCTCCCTTTACGAAGTTTCTTTAAACATACATCTAAAAAGGCTTTAATTTTTATTTCATTCGCTATTCCCATGACTAAAGACGCGCTAATTACAAATTCTAGCCATTTCATTATTAGTTATAGTGACCAATATTATTTTAATTCTAGTAGTTGAACTGCTTTGCCAATAGCTTCCTTCAAGAGATGTCACAGTTTGATAAATATCTTAACATTAACGCATTCTACATCCCCATACTCTTTAAAATATGCCCATTCCTAACATAGAATGTTTCAAAAGTGATTAAATTGTTGCAACTACTAATGTCTTCTACTGTTACACCATATTGGACATATCTATTCTTCATGGAGAACCCCATTGTTCTTATTCCCGCATAAAAAGCTCTGATTCAAAGTAATTTGTAGAGGTACTTCTTAGATTATCAAAGAACTGCACACTGACTGGTATCCTAATACTGGGTAATCGATAAACCTAACCACCGTATTATTTCTCCTCCAAAATAGAAATTCAAATTTCCAAATATGGTTGTTTATTAGTTAAATTTTGAAATACATAGTCATGCCTTAGATCATCACGGCTAGTCAGTCCTTATATCTGGTGAGATAAGGCGTCGATTTTTTAAGCTACTTTACTTTATTGGAGGTGATAAAGTGAGAACATAGGGTTATTATTATTGTCTGGCTAATTGTCTACAAATTTATTAATTCTTTGATTAATGTTCCAATTTCTCACTGGCTTTTTTTTAATTTTCTAAGTAAGTAAATTTCATATGGAATGGTCATTCCATCACGACTTCGCAGACGTTCATAATAGAGTGTTAAACTACTAAATGGACAAGGATGAGTAAATTATGGTTCAATAATTTTTTTTTCTAAGTATTCACCCGGTGAATGCAGGAGTTGATGAAAGTCAGAGAGTCTCCTCCCAGTTTTATACACTTTCAGGGGCGTAACTACCTCTAGTATTTCCTTATTTGCTTCAGCATACGATCTACCCTTCTTCATCCCGCCCATGAGACCTATTCTCTCTCTTCCCCTTCCCCGCTTGCCCAACATCCTTCCCTCTGTCACACTCTTCAGCAACCCCTCACCCTTTATTACCTCCTTCAGCCATCTACCCTGCCTTTCCCGGATTTCAAAAGATTCCTTTCCTCGCCCATCATCTACAGCACTTCCTCGTTAGTCTTCCTTTCCATCCACTTCACCTTCTCCATTCTTCTCCACACCCAGATCACAAATACCGGCAGCCAATTCTTGTCCTTAATAATTTATTACTCAGTAATTAATTTAGTATTTAATAAGGGAATATGATTATAATGTATTTTTTCTACAGAATTTTTGCTACTTGGAGCACTGAATTGCATAAAAGTAACAATTACTCTTTGGAGTATGATCACTGCATTCTATAGTCAAATAATAGACAGTCAGATGTTAGCATCTTTAAAAGACCCTCTTAGAGCAATGAAATCTTTACTTGAGTGACGGTGTCAGGTAGAAGAATTACGTTTTCACAAAGGTTTCCAAGATATTAATGTAAAGGAATGACTGGCCGAGAATAGCGTAAAAATCGAATGATCAGAACGATTTCAAGAGAGATGGAGTGGAAAACACAAGTGCGGGTAATTTATGCTTCTTGTTATACTGAAATACTTTAAGTATGACGCCGGCGAGTGTTTTCCCTGCTCCGAAGGTCATGGAATTTTAAATAGCCGAGAAATGAACATTAACCTAAGAAAAAGTACAGCTTCACCTCGGGTTTCTTGGAAACTGAGGCCTATAAAATCACAGATCCAATGAAAACATCGTAAAACCACCACGTTTTTCCTTCGATTCTCACCCTGACGGGAAACTGCATGAAATAGATGATGCCCATAAAAGTAACCCGGTTTTACGGACTTTTTTCTTTTATTTATTAGCTCCTTGGAATTGAATATCTCTTCAACTAACGATGAGTGATACTAATTAATTATAATGTGAGATCCAGGGTCACAAGTCTCACTCTCCGAAGTTTCTACGGTCAATGTCGCAAAAATGTGGTTAATCAACAGGAAAAATTCCTGCAAGGTAGAAATTTTGGGATAAAATTGATGTTTTTTAGTGTTCAAGCAGTAAAACTTTAATAATCCTCACTAGAAAGCGTAAATCATGCTTCAGGTAACAATTATTGCCTTCAAACAATAAGAGACTGGTTTAAAACTACACAAACGATAAGAAAGGCTGTAATTATCAGTGCTTAAAGATTTTTATTGTTCGAATTAATCATCTATACTTTTCTTGTGCTGGCAAGTCAGTTGGCTCGTGATCACTGACAGTAATTTACGGTGCATCAGAAACATGGATTCACTTCCTGTTCGGCCGTGATGAGAAATATTTCGCATGTTATTCAACTTTTTTCTCACACGATTACATTAGGGAGATTTATTTGAGCATATATCACCCTGAAAGAAGTTAGAGCAGGTGCTAATGACGGGTGACTACGGAATAGCAGACAAGACGGAGTGTTCCTTCGTGACCTCGGAAGAACAAGAAATTACCCCAACCGGCATTCAAATCACGTATTCTTGGAAAAACAAGTAAAAGGCTGGCGAAAAACGAGAATTTAGCACAAAAACGGGTAGGCATGATGAGAATACTTTATGCATGCCGACAACAGTCGCTCTGGTTTGCATGGAACAGAGTCTCAACATATCAAAATATCTGCATAAATGGCACTGCAAAATATTTGTTAGAGGAAACTTCAGATTCCGACGATAATTCTAACAAAATTAAATGAGTATACATTTCGAACTTTTTTTGCAGAAGTGGAACTTCCTTTGCAGGGAGACGGAAAAAAAATAAACTTCCAAATATAAGGCTTCTACATCTACGAAATACCGTGCAAGCCACCCCTAGGGTGTGTGGCACGGAGTGATTCCACACCAGGCATGCAGCACTCATCCCAGATCAAATCAGAACCGCGCACGTTCCCCCGATAGCCAGGCGCAGGCCAAAAGCAGTCAGGGCAACGGTACGCAGTCAGACTACAAACCAGGAGAGTGATACGTAGAAGAACATGCTACCACGCAACAAACTACTCAAGATATAACTACTGGTTAGTATTATTAACGCGAGAAATAAATAGCACTACAAGGTAATAAGACATGTAGGAGTATATCATGCCGGAGATTGCGAAGTTAGTATCTACAATTCACGTTAAGATACTGAGCATTACTGAAAAAATCTATTTAACCTAGTCAGTATCCTAGAACTGATCTATCTGTTGTTCACAGATGACGTTAGATATATATTGAGAACCCCTGCGTATTATGCTAGGTTTGATCATATTAACAAAATTAGAGAGATAGATTGTCGTACCGATAGATTTAAAATGTCATTTTTCCCTCGTACTATAAGAGAGAACAATAGGCAGCGTAGCAAAGAGATAGGTAGGTAAAATATAGTTAGAGTAGTCTGTAGTGCATGATGCATGTAATAACAACCAATAATCTATTTCATATTATGTAGATACTAACCATCTAGCTGCATGTGACCATATTATCTAGCATGTCTCCATTAAATATCCTAGTTGCATGTCAATAGTGCATGTTTGGTGATCTTCACCCCCTGCCACACACCCTCGTGGTAGCTCGCAGGGTATCACGTAGATGTAGATGTATCACAACTGAAATGGTTCCTTATTGTACGCGGGAAAAAAGACATCTTAAATCTATCGGTTCTACAATCTATTTTCTTAATCTTATCGATCCCTACTTCATCTACATCTACATCTACGTCATACCCTGCAAGCCACCCAAAGGGTGTGTGGCAGGGGGTGCTTTCGCACCAGGCATGCATTAATGATATGGTAGAACACCGACATTACATTAAAAACCCGCGTACCACACATGCAAAGCGCCAATTACAAATCTAATACCCAAGAAACATTGTATCTCCAATCGTTCTAACATGCAAGGGATACAAAGACTACTACTACAGATTCAAAATATCATGCATAAATAAGAACATCATTATTTACATCATGCATAAATAAGAAAGAGGAGAATATAATGAGAAAGATTAACTGCCTGCCTATTGTCAATACTCGAACTATTCATGACGACGATCACAGCTGTTATGGTCCCGAATGGTACGCGGAAAAAATGACATTTTATACCTATCGGTTCTACAATCTAGCTCTCTAATTTTATTGGCGCGATCTAATCTGCCGTAGTACGAAGGGGTTAATAGTATGTTTTTTACGTCGTCAGTAAAATGATTTTCCTGAAATTTATTTAGGAGGTTAAGCCTATAATTTAATCTACGCTGTGATAGCGACTCCCATCCTAATTCTTCTAACAGTCCAGACACACTAGCCAACTTATCGTAGCATCGTTTCACAAACCTAGCTCCTCTTCGCTGTACGCGATCTAACTCTGATATCAAGCCCGTTTCGTATGGATCCCATACACATACTTGAATGTCTAGTGGAGAGCACTTTAAGTGCGATGAGAGAGTACGAGAAAGAAGCTATTTTACACTTGTCAGGCCTCATTTAGAATATGCCCCTAGTACATGGGATCCGGACGAGGAAGATTTGATAAAAGAATTAGAGCGTGTGCAAAGGAGATCCGCTAGATTTGTTAAAGGCCGTTATGATAATTGTATAAGTGTTACGAGTTTAATAGAAAAACTAGGATGGGAATTACTATCAGAACGCAAGTTAAAATTTAGTTGAAACCTTTTAAGTAAATGCGAAACCGATTTGTTCACAGATGACGTTAGATATATATTGAGAACCCCTGCGTATTATGCTAGGTTTGATCAGATTAACAAGATCAGAGAGATAAATTGTCGTACCGATAGATTTAAAATGTCATTTTTCCCGCGTACCATTTTTCCGCGTAAGAGAGCACAATAGGCAGCGTAGCAAAAGGATAGGTAGGCTAAATATAGTTAGAGTAGTCTGTAGTGAATAATGCATGTAATAACAACCAATAATCCCTTCCTTATTATGTAGATGCTAACCATCTAGCTGCATGTGACCCTATTATCTAGCATGTCTCCATTTAATATCCTAGTTGCATGTCAATAGTGCATGTTTGGTGATTTTCACCCCCTGCCACACGCACTTGTGGAGGCTCGTAGGGTATTACGTAGATGTATATGTTAAGTAGAGTACTCCGTCTGTCGGATGAGACATTAAGCCGCGGTCCTCTTGGCGCCTTTCGTTAAGAGTAGGCTAATGCCGACGCTGGCTTTCTATCCACCCTTCCTCTCTTACATATCCCCTATGGCCCCTAGTTGCATGTCAATAGTGCATGTTTGGTGATCTTCACCCCCTGCCACACATCCTCGTGGTGGCTCGCAGGGTATTACGTAGACGTTACGTAGACGAATGGCGCAAATGGCCTTAGCTGTCGGTCGGCTCCCCAAATATCCAATACAATGATTCTACGCGCAAGTTCAAGTGTAATTTTGTTTTCTGTCTTTTCCAATGCACATCAGTTAAAGAAGGTTAAAGAAAATAGGCCCTTCCAGGATAGTTAAAATCACAGCGTAGCAAAGCGATGGTGATCAAACGCAGAGCAAAGGCGAGGATTAGTATGTGACATTGGGAACAGAAAAACGAGGCATTTCCTCCCACTTAAATTTTCAACCACGCCACCTCTAGTGATTCACAGTTTGGAAATTGCACTCCCCACGCCCCCCCCCCCCCTTGGACTGGCTTATCCCGGTAGGACAACTTGCAAATCACCGTCTTAGTCATAAAACCTGCTGGGAGAAACCACCCGGGTGGGCATTAAGAACTCGTCCATTCATTATTTTCGACTCCTTCGCCGGTGGCGGACGGGAGAGGGATGAGGGTAACTTTCGAAACTCATATTCAACTAGTTCCAGACAGAATGTGGTAAAGGGAAATGAGTGAGAAAAAACGCAGATTCATGGTGATACGAATACTTGAAAACTTAGGCATGATTCCGGATTATTATTGCAATGAATGGCATTAGGAAATAATACGGACTATAATGGAAAAAGATGAAATCAGGTTGGTGTGGTGGCTAGAGTACTGGATAACCATACGAATAGCCAGGTTTAAAATACCTGCAGAAGAGGATGTTTTACAGAGAAAATCAATCCATACTCGAGTATATTGTGGAGGGCACTTCAATTGCACTACTCCGTCTGTGAGAGACTAAACTGTCTGAGACGTTAAACCGTGGTCCCCTTGGCGCCTTTCGTTAAGAGCAGGCTTATACCGACGCCGAGTTTCTATCCACCCTTCCTCTCTTTCCTGTCCCCTATGACGCAAATGACCTTAGCTGTCGGTCGCCTCCCCAAATATCCAATCCAATCCAATACAAAAAAGAGGACATGGGAACTATCTCATCAGTCACACAGCGCAAACGAAAATCTCAGAATTACAATTAAAACTGGACTGTTCGGATGGCAATGAAAACGACTAAGGGAATTTCTATTAAACAATGTGTACGGCATTCTTACATAATTATGCCTATGCCCAACTGTGACAGAAAAATACCAAAACTTTAATTTCTTTCATCAATCAAGATACTGAGCGTCTCACTGTTGCGAATTGGAATCTTCACAAGATAATAGCATAGTTAAAAAGTATCTATTTGGCCAAGAAATAAAAGAAAAGTAAAACAATTTTTCCAGATTGTAAGATTTAAACAAAGGCCATCATCATAAGTCCTTCGGCCACGTGATTCACTTCTCTAATGAGACCTGAACGCGTTTACTAATAAGCTGTATTTCGATCAAATGCGCAATTGCCTTGGACGAAATTTGCCATAATAACCCGTCGGTTCGTTTCCCTTGAATTTCCTTAAGAGACGTCCCATATTAACCGCATATAGCTCACATTATATCTACTTTTACAAAGTACCGTGCAAGCTACCACTAGGGTGTGTGGCACGGGGTGATTCCATACCAGGCATGAAGCCCTCATCCCAGCTGAAATCATAACCGTGCACGTTCCTCGGAATGCCAGGCGCAGGCCAAAGGCAGTCAGGGTAACAATGCGCGGTCAGACCGGAAACTAGGAGTGTGCTACATGTTACCTTGCAGTACACTACTTAAATGCAACAATTGGTTATCATTACTGCGACAGATAAATGATTCTACAAGGTAGTAAATCATGCATGAGCTATATCATGCCGGAAATTGCATGCGAAATAAGCAGCTAATAATGATGTTCAGATATTTATCACAAGTGCAAAACCCAATTTTACCTAGTCAGAGTCAAAGTATTCTAGGACTGATCCATTGCAACTATTATGGTCCCATATTGTACTTGGAAAAAATGGAATTCTAAATCTATCGGTTCTGTAGTCTATTTATATATAATCTTATGCCTGAGATCGTTTCTACCATAATAGTTTGGCTCTCGTACAATATATTGAACATCCGGCAAAAAATAGTTTGCATCAAACTTTCGTAAAAGATTTAACCTATATTTTTCCCTCTGGTGATAGAGATTCCCACCCTAATTCCCTCAACCAGTAGTAACACTGCTATGTTTATCGCAACTTTTTTTTTACAAATCTAGCCGCCCTATGCTGTGTTCGATCTATATCTGAAACTAGCTCTACTTCGTAAGGGTCCGATATACTGGTGGTGTACTCCAAGAGAGGTCTCTCGAGAGAAAAATTACTGCATTTAAGTCTTTCAAGCTACTTATAGACTAAGGCAGTTCATTTTTCTATTCGTATCCGTGAAAAACTACGTCGTCGAAACGGGTGGAGAATAAAAAAAAACCCACTCCGGAAGATGGGCTGAGAAACATTCAGAAATTTTCCCCGGGGAATCACCAACTTGACTTTCGATCTCGGTCCCACCGGGAACATTTCAGTCAAACTTTTATAAATCAACGAGTGGAAAGTCCCCAAACTACTCTCACCCACCATCTAAAGCGGATACATTAGGTTAAAACAAGGAAAGACACACGAACACCAAAACAAAGTAACGACATGCAATGGCGGAGGAAAGTGAAATCGTCGTCGGCCAAAACGTCTGTAGGGAAGGACAGAGAAAGGAACGGGGGGAAGAACAGGAGAAAGTTTTCGGGGGCAGGAGGGGGGATGAGGTGGCTTCCACGGGTCAAATATTTGCGACGTGGGTGTCGCGTGCGCGCGTTCGCCGTCACCCGTCGCGACGAAAGTGAAAGATCGAGGCCAAGGGGAAAGCGGAAACGTCAGGAGCGAGAGGTCAGTCACTCCGCGACTCACTGCGAGGAAGGAAGATGTTGACATCTGGATATTCCCTCGGAGCACAACTCGCCAAGGTATTACGAATCGATTAAATGCTGATTTCAATTTTTTTAAATCCGTCATGCCGCACTCAAAGGGTTAACATCATCATCATCTTATAAAGGCTAAGCCTTGTCTCTGCAGCCATATGTCCCTGTGTACTGCAGCTCTCTTTAAATCAACATATGTTTTTAATCCCAACGTACTTCGTACATCATCTAGGAACTTCTCTCTTGGCCTTCCTCTGCTTCTCTTGCCGAGCACCTTCCCCTCCATTATATTTAACATTATTATGTCGAAGAACATGACCAATGAATTTAACCTTCCTCTGCTCCATCTCTTTTATCAGTCTTCTTTCTTCTTTTATTTCCCTCAGCACCTCTTCATTGCTCAATTCTGTCACTTCATCTTGTTTTTGTCATCCTCCTCCATATTCACATTCCCATAGCCTCCAACCGCGACTTTTCCATCTTTCTCAATGTCCAGCTTTCACAGCCATATAACAGTGTGCTCCCTACAAACGTTTTCACAAAAGATTTCCTTGTTTCTACTTTAATGTGGCTATTTCCTAGAATATGTTTTTTACTTTCATATGTCTTCTTTGCCAAGGCTATCCTTCTTTTTACTGCAGAGGTGCTTCTGTAATCTCTTGAAATTATGCTCCAAAGGTAGCTGAATTATTCAACCTGTATTATTATCGACTCAAAGGGTTAACGCGCAAGAAATATTGGAGGATTTATTATCTCTCTATTGCACTTCTCACTTTGAAAAACAATAGCGCACTTTAGTCACTTATACAAGCAATCTGGTAAAATTTTGGCGCCTGATCAAGCTGCATGTATAATGCTAAATCTCATATACTATATGACCAAGACAAAGATGGGACGAACCCTTAGCCTGTGAGTATTCTATAGCCAAACCTGTTGTTTTTAAAACTCCTTGCCTGCCTGCATAGAGAAGTTAACAACCCAATTTTCGGCTTTAGCAAATACGTTCCAGTCAGTCTTTGGATGTAACTTGATGCATATTGGCTGGAAAACTTGATGTCTAAATAAATCTTCCTCCTAAATGGGAATGAAAAATTAAGGCTCTCACAATCGGCACATACATAGAATAATGCTTGGAAATTGATTATTCCATACTCCAGTTTCCGTGAAGGCTTCCGCAAGAGATTTTTTGATGAAGAGAATAGTTTTTCGGGTCTTCTTCCGCGTTAAAAATGGATAAACGTAGAGAATACTCGAAAAAACTATTCTATTTATTCTATACTCCAATTTATTTGAAACATCGAGTCACTTTTTTGTAAAACTCGTGACAAGATTTGGTAGATTGTTTTCAAATTATTGGTAGATTGTTCTCAAAACTGAATCATTCAGAGTAACCATCCCCACTTTGGTCTCAACCGCAATTATCAAGTTACATAAACGAAATACACCGATTTTTGGGAGGGGAGAACATAAATTGGACAAAATAGGGTCGACAGATCATGGTAAAATCACACTGGAAAGATGAAACCCCAGTGAAAGAATTTTGAGATATATATTGAGTTCAGTATTGATATCGGAAAGTATAGACCTTGATTTAGGGGAATATGCGCGGTAATTTAACTATAAGAGAAAAATTCCTGCAAGAATACCTTTCGAAAGCCAGAATCAAATCAAGAATATGACTACACGGGGGACTTTTGCGCGAAATAACAAGTGGAAGAGAGTAACGCAAGAACAGATCGAGGGAAATACTTCTAAGTTCCTCCTTCCGACATTATAAAATTCTTGGAAACCTCGGAAGAAAAATATACTAAAGGAATGGATATTTCAAAAAGAACCTTTCCTGTTTTATGTCTCAAACTCATACCGACACTCTAAACTAAACGATTCAGGGGCATTCTTTAAATGCAAATTGGTTTTTCATTTGGAAAATAGTTTAATTTAGGCTATCTGATAAACATGTAGATTTTACAACATTTGATGAAGTCAGATTCTAAATTTCAGTGGCGGAACCCTTTCATAGAACCATTCATACCATAAACAATGTCAGCATGTTGTTGAAGATTCTTAAGCGAATTGTACGGCAAAAATGGTATTTGAGCATTGGATAAAACGATTTGCCATATTATTTATCTGATGTTCCACCGGATATGATACGTTTGGAAGGACAATATCTTCTCTTTTTTTTTTACAAAAATCAGGAATTTATTCCTAATTGGAATTATAACGCCTTCTCAATTGCTAAGAGTATAACGATCATGTTTATAACTCAGCAACACGGTAAGAACAAAAAGATACCCGCGATAATATAGTAGCAAAGGAAATTACTTTCACTGTCTGAGTTGTAGCTATATATCGCTGATTTTTCACATTAATTTTTACAAGGTATGCGGATCATTAAGCATTTTAGGTATAAGTACATTTGAGTCAATGTAGTTTATCCCATGTTTCCTTCCAAGAGGATTAGGAAATATACTTCCTTCCCTTCCTGACATTATACCTGGTGTAAAAGCAGATATTAATCATTATCCACGAGATGATTCGTATTGTGAATGTCGTAAGAATGAACACTTCCAAAGTTACTTTTATGAGTAATTCTTAAAAGATCGTTCATGTTTCAACAAGCACAGTCTAATATCACGAATAAAAAACACAATCAGTCTCTGGATTAACGACGCTTGATAATATGAGTAATAAAATGGTAATGATAAACCAAAATGTAGAGCATACAATTATCTGAGTGAAACAAATTAATAAAAGAGTACACAGCAGGCAGAAATTTTCATGGGCCCGGATGGAAACGTACAGAAATGTAGTCCAAGAAATGAGTTCAGTCTCGGAACACGATGCCGTGTATCATACAACAGATATGTACCATAAAAAATAGGATATATTCTTAGCATGAGGACCATTGACCCTTGAAAAGTGGTTTCACAGTGTTTTTTTGCTCATATTTCCGGATAAAAGTAGAAACCAAACTTGGCAACATTACGTCCTAAAGACCCCAAAATGGCGGTTGGAGCTGATAATTATTGCCACGATTACGCATTGATTACCGCTCACAGCATTTTCATCAGAATCTGCCCGATAATTTCAGTCTTGATACCACCTCCTGGAAGACAGGAAATGGCCTACGTGCTGGACACGTGTTTTTACTGCGCAAGAAACGCGTCTTAAAAAAATCAAGAAAAGGTAGCCGTCCGCCCGAAATTGAGATATCGAGGGCAAGATAAAAAGTTTTGATCAGAGTTCGGTTACCATTAAGAGGAAGACCGTTCCAGAGCGGACCTGTAGCCTTTCAATTGGTGTGCGCTTGGAATTACGGATGTATGGATTCACTTCTGCCGTAAGATTCTTCCTAGCATGAGTGAGGACATTATTATGAAACATGAGGTTATAAAAGTGGTGATTCACTATTTTTGAAATAATATTTATTTAATTTTTTAAATAAACATGCAGCCACTGATTATTATTCTCCGTCAACACTTCAAGTACTCAATCCTAATTAAACTGAACATATAGAAGACTAGTGAAGATAGAAACGGCAATTTTACACTGGTAAAATTTATTTATTCTGAACTAGGCTACGATATACCCTATCATCTTCAGGTGAGGGTTAAAAATTCCTTTCCATATATTCGGTTTATTCAGCATTTCTTCCAACCAAATTGCGATCGCGAATTCTTCAGAATGCAATCCGCATTATTCTTGATGTAATACTGTAATGGAGTTCTATCATTCAACCGGGATAAATTATGGGATTTAAAACGTGATTCATAATAACCAAAGTTAAAGGTACCTATGGAAGTGCAGGGATCAAAGTATGCGTGGTACATTATTTTGTATGACAATAATCAACATTGTTAACGTATCTAATGAATTTAGCTATAGTTCTTTAATAATGACGCAAAAAATGAGCGACATCGACGATAAAAAATGGCTATGGAGCTACGTTCCTCCTAGATTTCATAGAAAACAAAGATATGAAATTAGTTATGATCCGACTTCCTGAGGTCACTAAGCCATATTTTAAACCCTGATCCACCGTTTAGTGGAGTCTTACTGCACTCTAAGCACAAATTTTCACTGCCATTTTAGGAGACAATCTGGGTATAGATACTAGCTAAAAAAACTGTGGACCGTTATTTTAAAAAGAATATTCGGTAGCCCAAATATTACTCCTACTTACTTGGAGTTTTTATTTAACTAAAAGTATATACCAGGAGAAGAGTCTACTAACAGCAATCTGTATAAGTTTCAAAGTAATGAAGCACTTAATTTGAACTACTAAACTAGCTCTGACATGCCATTGTGGTTTGTTTTGAGCTGTACAGTCCAATGATAAATAAGACTCGGAGCCTCTCTATGACTGAAAAGTGCCACCACCATTGATGTTTACAAAATATGCCATAATTTTTAATCTCAAAGTTGACTTTGCCCTTCATATTCTGAAAAAAAAACTAGGTAAACAATTCTTGGCCCCATGTGCCACCGAGCTGTTCACATAGCAGAGTAGCTTGGAATGATATGAAATGTGCTTAGATATAATGTCGGCAACAGAATGGAGGCGACCTGAAACAAGGAAAATAGGGTGCGGTTGATGAATGATGAAGATCAAACCACCGGAATGAAATAAAGAAATGCAGCCCTTAATTATACGGGGAATAAAATGTAAAAAAAAATAGAAAAATAGTATTTGGAATCTAGGCAGCCAATCATGTTTTAAATTAGACACGAATAGAGGTCATTAAAGGACAAAAATAAAGATCCAAAAAGCTTCATTGAAAACATGCATAAGATATTTTTAAGATTTCAGACGTGCAGACTTTGTCGTGGTGTTATTAGCAAAAAGATGCATCTATTACAATACCAAAACATCGATTACTCACTCACCTGTTATCAGTAGTGCTCAGCCCTTGAGACTCTATGATTTGGAACAAACTTTTCCCCAAACACAAAATAAGCTCTGCTTTATAGTGAGCACGACTTCATGTCAATTAATGTAAAATAAATGTTGTCCATAATTATTCGCAACTAAGCGTAGAACTTGCAGATTGAATTAGAAAGAGAGAGCATGTGATGATTTGAATCGAAGATGGAGAACTAATGGATTTAGTTATTACCATTAATGGAATAAGTTATTACCATTAGTAAAAATTATTAAAGGATTGATTCACGTTTGACGTATTTTTTGAGCTATCGCATCGCCCAAGTTTCATACAAGGTATGCACTACTGCGCACTTCGGTACTTCAAAAACTTGAATGGCTTCGACATCCGGTTATTAAGCGATTATAAAAGAAATGAAAGCTAGGAAGACGGTTCCAACCTCGCCCAAGTTTCACCGCTCGGGGAAAACCTACGACGGGGCAGATTGGTCATGCTCGGTGTAGATAAATCTCATCCGAGTCAACAATGGCAAGGAAGGAGAAAGTGTAGCTTATGAATAACAACAATTCCCTGCCTCCCAAAATAAAATGGGGCCAGGGCCAAGAGCGAGGCAACTTACATCCACGAAATAAAAACTAATTTGAAAGAGAAATGTTGAGAAGAAGATATGGGAGATAGGGAGAGAAAAACGGCAGAATACCTTTCATATTCGTTCCATCAAACATGTATCTCTATCGTATATATTATTTCTCAAAGGTCTTTTTCTGTCATTCCGTATATGCTCCGTTAATATTGTACCTACAGTGATAAATGAGGTATCATTTTAAACGTTGAATCACCGGCTTCGGACGAAAAATACAATCTCAATCTCAAATTTCACTATTTACCCATTAATTTGACTTAAAAGTTTCGATTTTTCCATGTCGATTACTCGCTCGGGGTATATCGACTCCACACATCCGTATATATTATTTCTCAAAGGTGTTTTTTTGTCGCAACGCCATAACTGCCATAATTATTCATCAAAATTAACGATTCAAAGATCGTTTTAAAGCTTATGTTACCCAATATTGATGAAAAATAGACAAATTGTTTAAAATTAAAGTTTTTGTTAAAAAAATGATACAACGCCATCTGCTGACAATATAATCAACTAATATGTCGGCAATGGTTACGTGCTTAAAATACTGTAGGAGGCGCCATCTATTAACACATCGTTTAGTTAGAGTGTTTACATTCTACATGCAATCAGCGTAACCAGCGTTACTGTTTACGTTTACGTTATGTATCTCTAACACAAACATAATAACATATAATTGTCCATGGGAAGAAACAGGTAAAAGAACAGGAAGAAACGATCGCTGCACATTGCGAAATATTCGACAGGTAGAAGAACAGGAAGAAAGAAGGAAGAAACAGGAAGAAGCTGCATACTGTGTGAAATATTCGCTCGGGTCGTCTAGTATTCCTTAAACGCTCAAGACCTTAACCACAACAAACGGTCATAAAAATCTTGAACAAAGGGAAGGCGAATAAAATTTACCCCAGAATTGTGATTTCTTATTTCTGTTATAGTCTTATGTACGAATTATACTTACTGTTTCTCATTGATACCAGCTTGCAATTTTTTTACCGGCGCTAGACAGTAAGGAAGAGAAAAATAATGGAATGGTGTCATTCATATCTGGAAGACGATCACAGAAAATGATGGAATTCCTCAGTAAAATCAGTTCTGAAATGAGGGGCCCCAATGCAGCAGTAGCATTTTTAATTGGGTGTCAACTCATGGCCCATAATAGGCTTTGAAATAAAATACGAGCAGGAATAACCACACTTAGAAACCATTCAAGTCACTGAAGAAAATGGAAATCTGAGGGACACAATGTGGCCACAACAGCAACACCAGAAAACCAGAATTTCCTCATGATTTTCATTATCATATAATTTTTTTTAAATACCCGAGTTTTTTCCGACCGTTCTTCCAATATGATTACTTTTTGCGCATATTTCCTCCAACATGAACTTACATTTTCTTGCAATTAGCTACCAAAGAAGGAGAACAGAAAAAAGAGGTTATGTATTACAAGCCATATAAGTAAGTCACTGAACTCCATCAGTTCCGCATGGTTCAGCGCGCGGAGAGGAAAACGAGTAAAAATCGCACGCAGCTTTAAGTTCCTCCGACATCGCCAACTCAAAAACTGTCGACCACAATCCCCGAGAGAAAGGCGCGTGCGATCGCGAAATCTTAATTCTAGTATCCATTCCGATGAGATAGGAAAAATGAAGAAGCGTTGAAAGGATCAAGAGAGTGAGAACCACTTACAACACTTGACACCTCAGCATGTGCATTAAAAGACGTAAAGCCCGCTATCAAACACTACTCAACGCCCACCGCCTGATTCAGAGCTCCCGTTGGACAAAGTGGCTCACTCGAAAGAGGCACAGAGGCGCAGGAAGGAAAAAAAGGAACAAATATGATTTTTGAAAGCTTAAAAGCAATTGAGAGTATGTAACGATGGAGAGCAGGCGAGTAATCCATAAGCTTTGATGGTTTGAAAAAGTTAGATAATATAAGTCGGGGAAAGGTAGTCATCTTTGAGGCGGAGGCACAACAGGAAGAGGAGACAGACTTGGCCTATTTAATGAGTCATCAATTTCGTAATGGACGAGAAGAGTCTGTCGTAATTGTTTTTTCCCATCATTGTCTGCTCCCGTCGTGCAACCATGAGGCGCAGCTATTCTCTAGCTAATTCCATTTTTTTCGTCAACCTCATTCTCCTCTCTCGTACCACAACAATACTTTGAAACCCATCGCGGATCACCTCGATGGCCATTAAGTTCGGAAAGTTCAGAGGAAGGGAGGAGTTCCTGTATCGGAGCAGAGAGAAAGTGGATGGCACTGGAAAGCTTTATGGCGCCATTGAATCTTGTCAGAAAATCATAAGCATGAATTTCTAATGTGAACTCCCCATAAAACTGGGAAAATTCAAAAGTATACAGCAGTGTAATGAAATTTGTATGCCACAATGAATTAACGACGCCCTTCGACGTGAGCGACGTCCAAGCATGCCCTTGAATGGGAGTTCAATACCTCCTCCGACACATTTTACCATAATTAACTCAATAGACGTTAAAAGTAAATGGAGCATAACTTAACCGCATAAATTTCCTATTTTAGCACCAATAGAGGTCCGTAAAAAGAAACCGCCCTGTTTCAAAATTTCGAAAATCAAGCATTCAGGCCATTTTTTGTATCCAGTTATAAGAGCCCGTGCTGTGTTTGAATAAAATCCCATGTAAGTAGTTGACATCTGTGGCATTTTTATCAATTATCTTCGTCAAGTTTAAATCTTTCCAGCTACTTTTCACTAGTTTGTGTTTCATTGAGAAAAATAACTTCTTAGCTTTACAGTTGTGCAATTTCAAATCCTTTCAACTTTTCAGGCGATTGATTAAGAAGCCACCGCTTGCTTTTATAATTAAAAAAGAGGCAATCTACTTTGCAAGAAATAAGGTACGTTACCATTTGAAAATTGGCTAATTGTTTTATTAATTCATAGGTCTTATTACGCCACTGAAATACATTTGCGCTGCTCCTTAGTCAAATGTTACACCATTCAAAGTTCACATATATTCACCAAAACTTAACATCAGTCAGTATGCGTATTGCTGAAAACCCTGAGGATTTCCATAGGCGTGCCTCGCTGTCCAATTTTGAACACTACAGGACTTCTTTGGACTGCCGTGATCTGCATTCTGTTAGCAATGATGAAACGCTTATGTGGGAGCAACTTCTGTTCTTACTGTAGCCATTTCGATGGTCCTCGTGGTAAAAATAAATTTAATCAACGCAAGATAAAAAAATACCCAAGTTTATCCAGGCAAGTATTTTTGAGTATTCTCCTCCAAAACACACTCCTACAAGGCACAGTCTAGGGTCTATTATCAATACTGACTCCCAAAAGCATCTTACAATATGAAGTATAATTATTCAATGCAGTCAACAAAATCCTATTTGTTCTATTTGGTACGGTATATTATAAGAAAAGTTTCCTGAAAGTATATCAACTTTAGTATTTTGAAACACTATATAGGTTATTATTTATAGCGATGGCAGAGTCACAATTTTCCCTGATTTTGTTCTTAAATTAGGGATAACTCATGGAGTTGGTTACGTTGATATTTGTGGCACGCCTACGAGGTGCCTCGAAAGGTGCGATAGACGACTGGTTGAGCGGATAAGTGCAAGTTATGGGTACACTCTCAACGACAGTGTAACAGACGTGTACACAGGCGATAAGACGGCATTGTATGCTAAAACATGAAGTGGTTGAGTGCCTCAAGAGAAGGGAAATTGAAAGGGGTACCCTAACGTCGATGCTCGCTTGTTCTGTTACCTCTACTAATTTAAAACCCAAAGAGCGGCGTTTCGCAGACGCCTCACGACCAGAGCAACTATGCTTTCACAAGGGCGAAGGTAAGAGATGATTCTCTTCCAAAGAGCAGCAACTTCGTCGGTCATTGAGATGCCATGATTAAATAAAAGCCGTGTAATTACTAATAATTATGCTTCGTTTCACCCAAAAGTCAAGAGTCAATGCATCAATTCTTTCTTTGCTTTCTCATAATTCCTATCTCGTAAGTACTTCAATTCCCTCTTATTTCTTTCCTTTTAATGTCTTCATACAGAGTCAACACGCTTTATTTCTCGCTAAAGTAAATGTAGCTAATGGTTATGGTTCGTAAATAAATTCACTTTGTAATATTCCACGATGGTTTTTATTATTCCGACCTAGGTTTCGGCTCAAGCTAAGTCATTATCAAGGCGACAATATTACACCACGAGCCACTTATATATATTGCCAGGGTGTGGGGGGGGAGTAGGGGAGGGGAAGTAGAGGATGGGAAAGGAGCTAAGTGGCTCGAGGTGTAATAATGTCTTGAAATGACTTAACTTGAGTTGAAACCTAGGTTGGAATAATAAAAACCATTGTGGAAAATTACAAAGTGTATTTATTTACAAACCATCGCAATTTTGTTCCACCAAGTGAAGCCTGAGAATTAATTATATATTAGTAGCTAATGGTGTTAGAAAAAATACAAATTAAAATAATTAGATAGTATTTACCATGCATATGGTAAAAAGTGGAGAAATGAGAGAAATACGCATTCATTCTACATGAAAAAGTCGGTGCGTACCCATTACACATACGATATCTTCCACCGTGTGATAGAGGAGCACTCCAAATTCTACGAACGGATTGAAAAAAATCTTTTTATGGCAGTAAAGAATCTGCAAGTAGGCCATATGGAGTGCAATAAATTCATACTAAAGTGATGTAGAGCATAAAGGGCAGTGAATGAGAACAAAACCCATGTGTTGTGCGGGCGGAAATAGTATTGGATCAGCCGCCAAAGAATTAGGATGAAGCCAGGAAGGAGAAATAGTATGGCACTGATGTGGAAATTTCGGATTTTCCTCCAAAACTTTCGAAAATTTCCTTGGCAAGCAGCGAAGCAGGCTAATTGCCAATCATTTACAAAATGAGTGGTCGTGCAGCCTGAAAGTATAAAGAAAGATTCTCGGCCGATCAATATTTTTTCGCATGCTGGTGGACCACTCCCGAAAATCAGTTTTATATGGTTAGCCACACACAACCAAAGCATAATTAGGTAATTATTGACATTGATCATTACAAAAATATCTAGATCTTAATTGGTCCAAATTTCACAGAGCAACTCAAAAATAAGCAGCAAGTAATGGAGAGGAATTGTGAAATGCAATTTTAAAAAGAAGTAACGCACGCAAGTAGCATAAAATTATCAAAAATATGCCCAATGGAGGGACAAGGAAGGTGATGTTAAAACTGAATAATAAATAATTAATATTATTTGAAGTTCAAAAGGTCTTGTAACCCCAATTATAAAATAAAATATGGCTACAATATTTTTGATCGCTTGCAGCTCATTGTCAACTCTGAAAGCAGCATGCAGAAGACTTCCATTAAAAAACCGTAATTATTTTTGATAATGATTCTTTTAAGACAAATAAACTCTTAAATTTAAAGCATTAGTATCTAATTTGATGGCCCTTATACTCTTTGTTTAAGAATAAAGAAAAACGTCTATATTACCTCTGGAACATGAATGAAAGGAACACTCAACCACAGGTGTAGCATTCGGTTTGCTTTCTTCGATGAAGATTATGAGTAAAATAATACATTCGAGCTGCTGAATCCATATTTAAGCTAGTGCAAGTGATAAAATTTTGACATTCGTGTGGGCTATAAAATGCAGGAAAGAGTAAAAATCAGTAAAAAGGAACTAATATTTCAAGTAAGGCGAGAACAAATTGCACGTCGTAATCTTAAAACTTGATTATAGTTTCCTCGCTGTCTGCGTCTATAACTAAGTTAATGGCAATTGAAGCCCAAGGATTGCACACATAATGCAAGAAAAATGGACACTAATTGACATTTAGTGAGAAATCATTACAGCCTCTTCGATTGGATATTTGGGGAGGCGACCGACGGCTAAGGTAATTTGCGCCATATGGGATAGGTAAGGGAGGAAGGGTGGATAGAAACCCGGCGTCGGCATTAGCCTACTCCTAAAAAAAGGCGCAAAGGGGACCGCGGCTTAGCGTCTCATCCGACAGACGGAGTACTGTACTTGAAGTGCCCTTCAAGAGACTCACAATTAGGGATCGGGTTCCTCTGAAAAACATCCTCCTCTGCAGGGATTTGAACCCTGGCCGCCCATGTGGTTGGCGAGTACTCTAGCCATCACACCAACCCGATCCCCTTACAGCCTCTTACAACCCACAGTCATATTTCTCAGATTTTAATTTTTTCCAATTACTAGACGACTATCACTAGAAATAGCTAGCTATGCAAATGCCAGAGAGCGAAGTCCTAGTTGATATATTGTGGGAAATCAACACAGCCTCAAACAATCAACTCGCTAAACACCCACACACCAGATTTACTTGGCGATAATCACGTCCACGCCTGGCATGTTCCAGTTTTAGCGCAGGAATTACGTATTTTCTGGCCAGGTTCCAGATTGTAGCACCTCCAAAATTGTCTCCCGGTTACATCCGAGAAAACGGTGAGCAGTAGGCCGCAGGGGCGAGCCACAAAGTTTACCTCACCGCATCACTACCGTTACCGAACTCCTTTCGCGCTCTCGCGATGTCGACATACCTCTAGGCAATCCAGAAAGAGAAGAAGAAAAAAAAGCAATTTGCTTGTTGTCTCTACATTCCCCCAACATAGTGGTGTGTTTCTAGCGGTGTGGAATGAAATAATCTCATGACATTGAAT
The DNA here is from genome assembly GCA_963169105.1 of Ceriagrion tenellum. Classification (NCBI taxonomy): domain Eukaryota; kingdom Metazoa; phylum Arthropoda; class Insecta; order Odonata; family Coenagrionidae; genus Ceriagrion; species Ceriagrion tenellum. Next base: position 27,759,299 of record OY720639.1, read on the forward strand.
GCCAAAGATTCCGATCGGTTATTGGCCTCCGACTAGGGAAATATAACATTTTTAGCATGATTTCTGGGCTTAAGCCCGTCATATTTGTTCTCACTTCATATTAATACCATTGACCTTTAAATAACTCAAAGGTAAAATTGCCTTACTTATTCTGAATATAAAAGTTGCCACGATTATTATTCGTTTGTATATTCAGAAAGATTTATTCTATTCATTTTCTTCCTAAAATCAATTTGATTTTGTGTTCGGGAGACTCCCACAGGAATGTATATATAATTATTTGTTCCCATATTGTTATCCCAGGCGTATATTTTTCTTTTACCATAAGATTGTTATCTGGACATAATAGAAAATAAAATAGACACTAATTTATATTTAGTAAGAAATTATTACAGCCTCTAAAAATTATCCATTATGAAAATAACCCATATATGTAGTATTTTCAAAATTTTTCCTTATGATAATAAAGGTCATATTTAAATTTAATTTAAAAACAACTCATTTTAAGAAGTGTGAAAATTATACCGCAGTCATAATTCCCTCATAACTTCGTTTTACGTTACCAATTCTCCAAGAAATCAGTTTGTACACCTATTAACGCAATAAATAGATTCACTTTTTCACGTCAAACGCTGAAAATACCTATAAATTTGTGATTTCACCAAATTCATGACGGCGAGCAAAAGAGATTTAACATTTGAGAAAGTACACAGTGAACATCAACAGTAGGCCGCAGTAAGTCATCGTTAACTTTCGTGCATCAGTACTTCATCTTTTTAGTTTATTTCCCTTTGTAACTCATTTCCCAGGTACATTAAACTTTAGCCTTACGAAATCTTATGGAAAACGGCTTCTATTTTCAGAAAAAACATCACGAAATGAAAATCTAATATGTTGAGGCATGTGGTCTAAAATTATGGGATCATTAGGAAGGTGGGAGTATTTTCTTTTTTAATTAAGACAAACGCATTGCATTTGGTACGTGATAATGTTTTGCCTACACTGCCCTAATTTGTTCAGAATGAAGTAAAGCAAGGGTGCTTCAACACTACCCTTCGGGATCGCCTTAAGAAGCAAAGACAACTATCACCGTTATTTATTGTCGATAACTCTCGTTTCGACGACGCGTCACTCCCTCGCCGTTTCCCCAATCCTCTCCGCAGACCATACGCTCGCTCTCGCACTCCGACTACGGGCAAACACACGACCAGACAGACGAAGCGCGCGGCTAAGGCGTCAAGCGGTCTGCGTTCCACGGCTCTGCTCATCTCGGTTGCCGGGAGTCGCGGACCGGAGTCTCCTCTCATTGCGACTCGGGGAGCGATCGCCCAGGAGAGGAAGGGGTTGACTGCGAGCGCTAACACGGAGATGGAATGGGGTTGGAAAAAAGATTTGCCGAGGGGAGCATTGGGAGGGGGTAGAAATGGAAGGGAGGATTGAGAGGGGGGGGAGTCTATAGGAACGAATTCGGCACACCTGCTAACTAGTTCCTTGACCGTCGAAGCGCGGATGGGGCAAACTCCGGGAGGAGGATAAAGGAGCGAGCAGCAACACTGTTCGATTCCTTCTCCGGTCGTGCCTCCGGGCGTAGGAGGAGGGGAGGGAAGAGGAGAGTAGTGGGGGGAGAGGAGGAGCGTGAAAGAGGGAGAGAGTAGTGGTGTGTCTGTTGAGTTTAAGGGAATGGAGGAGCGAGGGACATCCTCTCTGGCTACTTGCTTAACAGTACCTCCCAGTTGAACGAATTTATCCACTACATAGAACTTAAGGTAGTGCGAGCGAGATAGTTCCCTAATCATAATAGAGACATATATACGATTTAATTTCACCAAATGTGAGAAACACGAATTAAATATCGCATTATTAATGGTGCAATAAAATAGTTTTACATGACAGAAATTGTAAGTAATCTAATGAAAATATCTCAATAAGTCATTAACTTGACTCATTTCTTTCACGCGGTACGTTTGAAACTCCATCAAAACGGAAGTTTTATTGTGATCCCAAAGAATTTACTGTGGTAACAATATGATTAATTTTCAAAAATAGTTGAGAAAACACACAAAGTACACACTGTTGATTTTTTGACGAGATCTAGGTGTAGGAAATGCCCCAATTTTTAATATAAGGTCTCTCTGGAGTGCATACACGTACCATTTCCCATATAAAAGAGCTGGTATTTTTGGCAAGCATTTCGGAAAGTAATGTAATTAGGGGTTGGATTTTTTATGTCATTGGACGGGTGATATATTTTTCTTAAAAATGAGATCAAATTCATTGATTTATAGGTAAAATGATATTTCACTCAAACTACCTAAAAACCCTGCGAGTTTCTTCTTGCCGTAGAGGACCTTAGGATGCCAGCCAAGAAAATATAAGAATTTTTCTTCATTATTGCTCGGGACTATATCAGTGATACAAACACCTCTAAATTAAATTTGGTCAGACAAATGATTTAAAACTATATTGAGATGAATTAACATACTAGATACAAATATATGAATACAAACAAAGACATATAAAATCTACGTAAACTGACCCATAAAGAGTCAAGTACATGCAATAGAAAACTTTATGCTACAATGGATTGAGAATATTCATGTGTAATACATTTTCAGAAGTAAAAAACTCCTTCACTTTAAGTTTTGCGGTAGAGAATTATAATGCTAAGTTGCAATGATTCATAACAAACTAATAAATATTGTTTCGTGGTGTTGAGAAACACATAAAAGCACTGTTTACACTTGTCGTCCGCTGATGTCTGACACTTTTAACATTACCGTGGGGAAATTGGCGATTATCTCTAGAACAAAGTAAAAAGGGGGTCTCTCTTTGGCATTTTCTGCGATAGAAAAAGTCTTAATTATCCTGGGATAATTATATAATGTGACACTTGCACCTGTTGAGATCGAGCACAAATCTTACACAAGAATTTAGTAGCCTTCGTTATTTTTGCTACAGTTTTGTGGAAATGTCAATTAAGGCTACAGAAATCAAAGGAGCAGATTGTGAGCAGTGGAGGGGAAGTGGTAGGGAAAATAAATTTAGTTACAGTTGTATCTTACGTGTCTATTGAAGTTACCTATGAACTATAAAGCTTTACGTGAAAGGAACGGGAAATCTACATGTACCTACATATTACAAAAATTAGAGAAAGGGAAAACAGTGAGCCAGACGGTATTTTGAATGTTGATGTATTTCACAGAAACAACGGAGGGAGGAAAAAAGTGCCGAAAAAGGAAGCATTTACGAAAACCTTAGCATGGGAAATTTGGTGAAGACATTGCCAAAAGGATTAGTAAAAACACACATTTTGAGTGTGGTCTTGAATAGTTCAGAGTTTGCCCTCAGAAACTAAGTAATGGTGGGAAGGTGAGCATAGACAGGAGGCATTTGAGATGTGAGTTTGGAGAAGGGCAAGGCACTACGCTGGTTGGAGAGTAAGACGAATGATGAGCATTACATATAATCGGAGAGGAAAGGAACTTGACAGGAGAAATTAGAAAGAAGCTATCAAAGTGAATGAAAAACGTCACGAGAGACAAAAACATGTAAAAACAGTGGTTAAAGGGAGAATGCTGGTATGCGTGTAAGATGAGGGAGAAGACGGGATATTTTGGACGATATGTAGGCAGGTTGAATGCAGAATAGTTGAAAATATTTGTAACCTGGGTAAAAGAGTTATAAGAAGAAAATATTTAAAAAATTCTATCCCAGATCAGTAAATAATGGAATGAAAATCCAGAGGCATTTCTTTGGTAAAACGCATACAAAGAAGGGAGAGGTACAATGATCTCAGCTCCCCAAAAATTTTCTTTAATAATGAAAAAAAGTGGAATAGGCTACCCACGAAATTCCTGTGAGCAATACAGGAAATATTTCATATAAGGTTAACATGTTTATTTCTTTCCAGACTCCAGTACAACTTTTAAAATACAGTATTGCTTACTTTCTCATTAACTCCACAATTCCTCTTAGGATTTCCCGCTATGTATATTTCGCGCTAGCACTCACCCACCATCATGACAGGTAGCTTTTCAGGTTGTTCCTTCCTCCATTCGGAAAGACTCGAGAGAGTATGAGGAGGAGGGGAGGGAGGATGGGTAGGGAAAGGAAAGAGAGAGGGGAGATGGTGACTGGGCGATGGGGGGGGGAGAAAGAGGGGAAGCCTCAAGCGCCGACCTCATTTGCGGACGGAGGCTGTGTAAGGCGGACAGTGTGTCAGGGATCTCAGAAGGAGGGTGGGAGGGGTTGGGAAAAACTAAGGGGAGGGTTCTATTAGGTGGGGGGGAGACAAGGGGATGGTTGTGACGATGTCGGTGGGGGAGGGAGAGGAGAGAAGGTGGAGGAGAGAGACGGTGGAGGTTAGAGATCCAGTCCACAGTCGTCGGGTAAGAGTCTCTCTTCTCGTGGCCAAGGCGGAGTTTAACCGCGGAAGAAGTGCATCAGGAGACAGCCGCGGCGGAGTCATCGCCCGGGACCCGTGAGACTTTTATAACTCGCCGAGCATCCACGTCTCCCCTTTGGACGGACGGTGGATACGTACGGGTCTCGTGAGACAGAGCCGGCGGCGTCGGCGGGTAAACACGCCCGCGAGAAGAAGGCGGGGCCGGTGAGAAGGAAGGCTGCACTTCGAATGTCCGCGACAGTTATTTTTCCGAAGGAGTAAGACTTTTCCGAAAGACATTTTTTTCTTCATTTCTTCGAGGAAACGTTAACGACGCGGAGGAGTTTCGGGACCCATCGTCTAAAACAGGGAAATACATTCGCACGGTGACTACAACGCCTGTAGTAAATAGTATTATCTCAGAGACTTCAACGCCTACTATTTTTTCGGATAAACCACCATTGCCGGAGACTTCAGCTCCCGAATGTCCATTTTAGTGCTTCCCCCTCTATTTCTGTGGTGATTTCAACAAGGAGATATCATACTGGCGGTGCACAAAGGCATTAGTGATCTAGGGAATTGAAAAAAATCTGAAGCAATTGAACTTTCGTCTAAGAAATATTAACACTTCACATTGTAATCAGTGATTATATGGTCGTACATTTGCCAAACTTTGGAGGCAGGGTCTAATTTTTCCTGAAACGCTACCGAATCATTTGAACGAAGTATAAAATTTAGCTCCCTTAGCCTGAAAAGGACCCTTTGATTCGACGAAAAATATGTTACTGTGAAAGATTTTACACCATTCTTACAGCAATATAGATTTCACTCGATTGGATCAGTGATTTTTACCAAAAATTTCAAAGAACGATTACTGAGAAATTGTATGCTTTGAACTTAAATCAAGACTAGCTCGACTCAAAATCTCCAATTCCCTTATGTCAACTGGCTCATTTCGGACAGAATCTAAATGACATAATTTTAACTATAAAAACTGGTGGCGATATCCCGTGATTTATTGCCTTCTACTCCCGCTATTGAGGTGAGTATCCAGTTAAGACTTTTCACTGTCAAGGCGACTCGTGTTTTATTCGCTTATTGACTCCGCCTCAGTGCATTACCCACGACCTTCCTTCGGGACAGTGACGTCATAAATTCGCAGCGGTAAAAGACGCGACTTCACGTTGCAGAAAATGGAAGATTCCTGGTGCAGAAAAGGATGATCGCACCCGACTTAACAAGATTTTTGCCCCTCCAGGCGTTCCTTGGAAAGAGGTCTCCTCCAAGAATTCCGAGTTCCACCCTCATTCAGCCCATAACGTTGATCAAAATACGACGTGGCTGAACGCAGCTGGCCTCAACAGCTGATCGCATATCCTCTGCGTATCTAACCAAGCAAATCCAAGTACCATCCTCTTTCCAATGACTTTATGTACGCCTAAAAATTTACTGATGAGGAAATCATTATAGGAGGATGGTTTTGATGTGCAAATGAAAGTTATTTTAAAAGCAAAATTGGATGTCTCCACTAATGAAAACTTTAGATATTCAAAACGATACCCAAAAAGTATAATTATGTTCATGAGTGAATGACCGAACAGTTTCTGTGAGTATTATCATAATACGATCTATTTTACAGTACGAAAAGTGATCTTTGTTTCTCACGCGTTACGCATCAATAACCAAATTGCAACGCTTGGACTATATGTATCGTGTGTCAAATTATATTTATGAGTGAACAATCGATAATTATCGGAGATAAACACGAAGAAAATTATCTTTTTTGGAACGAGAAGTGATTTCCATGTTTCTTCCGCATCAGCCATCAGTAATCGCACAACACTGACCTGGGTGGAGACTGATTGAACCCAGGAAGCTTCATGCTCATTCCAGTGCTGTCTAAGAAGCGTGAATTACTTGAATACGTGTGCGGGACTGCTTCGTCTTAGTCTTCACGACGCTCCCCATGTTAACACGAACCCTGAGTGAGAAAAACCGCAAGTGTCTTCTACCAAGTGGGAGGAGTTGGAGCAAATACTACCGAGGATAGCACAAACTGGAGCCCCGCCTTCGGCACCTGTGCCTTCCGGTTCGAACTCGGAGTCCAAGGAGGGCGGATGTGCAAAACACTAAGGTAAGCAATCAATTAGGCATTAAAAATATCGCAACGATGGGAATTGAAAAGGAGGCGGATTCAGTGGAAGAGAGACAAAAAATACTTTCCCACATATCCACGGGGAAAAATTCCTCGAGTGGCAGTGAACTTGAATACTTCCGCTGTCGTCTAAGACTGGAAGCTAAGTAGGCAAGCAGCGCAAGTGCAACTGAAAGTGGTGGTGGGCGTGGCTGTCTTACGACCATGAATGTAAATTTTTACTGGATTATGGCTCTTTTTGAGTGATTGATCGGCAATTTTCTCCTATTTATTCCGTCGATAAGACATCGTTTCCAACCAAGCTCTCAGCGTACCAAGGTTATGACGGGGTTATATACTTTCTCCGTTTTTCGTCCATGATTATTTTTAAAATGTCATTGGTAAAAAGATTAATAACTCAAATGCGTCATACAGAAATTGATTTCTTTCAACATGAAAGTAGACAACCATTCCAACTCAAATTTAGTCGGGGTGTTTTCCAATAAAAATGAAATGATAAAGAAGTACAGGTGAGCGGTAGTAAGTGATCCGGTAAAATTAATTATATAACCTTCCAGGAACATTTAAATCAACAATGTTTCTACTGCTTCCCTGTATTTGAATGTTTCCGACTTAAGTGTTATTTGTACGCCTATATAAACCATCGCTTCAGTGAATGTCTTTTGAGTTCATCCACCGGAAGGAATAAATTGAATTGTAGCTGATGTATAAAAATCCAAAAGCCATGGGAGACACAAAGACCACCTCTGGTAGATATATTCTTTTGAGACCAACTACATGGGTAAAATATGAATCAATTGAGAAAAAAATGTTACATTAGTGCAATGGTTTCATTGAACTGCAGTGAAATTCTGCATCACATGGACATATTTGAGGAGCACACTATGTACCTTGGGTAGGTCCTAAGACTATCTTTAGGAGTTGATGTAAGGATCAAGAAAATCTGCGCTCTTAAAAACCTCACAACGCGTTTCAGCGTAATTTATAAAATTGCAATAATATTAACTTTCGAGTTAAGCTGAAGTCTTAAGCGGCTGAACCTCACGGAATATGAATGGAGGGATACTGGATTGGTTTAGAATCATCATATTAAAAGGAATACAACAATGGTTAGATGGAGGGGAGAAGCCGCCGTGTATTGTTTACATTTCATTAATGCGTACAGGAGTCATCTCGGCAGCATGCAGGTGGAGGGTGCTCGAGGGTTTGGCTCCAAGGCAGGATCAACGAGAAACAGGAAGCGAGCCAAGATCCCAGACCTAATATTCAGGAGCACGAATTCTCGGTGGACTATGAAATTATTCACGACATTATAACCGCTCTTTTTCTCAGCTCCCCAAGGCGAGTCGTGTTACGTAGAATACGCCCTCACAGATTGGACAATCACGCCCACATTTACGAGAGAATGAGAAGATTATATGCTTAGGAAAACGACAGAGCTAAGTCATTATTGGATCCCATCGATTAGGGAAAATCCTCATTGGGTTCGTTTTCATTTCCGCGTCCGACACATTTGAATCTCACTGTGGATATTTCATGCGCTTTTCTTTCAAAGAGATGATCAAGGTAAAGCGCTCTATTCTACTAAAATCGAAGAAGAATCATTACTTTTTTAAGCATTACAAATATTCTGAGTGGCAAAAATTCCAAAGAAGAAAGTGAAGGTAACTCGCAAGTATATTGGTGTTATTTCGGAAAAATTTCGGGGATCTTACTCGGTTACAACTACGCAGATGAGGTATAGTATACATTTTAGTTGTTAATGTTTATTTAAGAGCGCAAAAGGAGTGAAGAAATGCGTGAATTGTCAGAAATTAATATGAAAAGCAGAGAATGATTGTGGTGTCTGTCAATGATACCCAATGGTTGCAATGGGGATTACATTTAAATTTCTTCCTTACCTACCTCAACGTTAGAACTCTGAATGAGTGATTTAGCCATAACCAAAACTCGGAACGTGAAATTTTCAATTTTGAGGAAAAGGAATTTTTAAAAACAAACCAATCATACTTGCGATAAATAAACTCACGGTCACAGTTGAATTACAACTAGTGATATGGAAGCGAGCAAAATTTACGAGTTGTATAAAACATGTAACTGGGCCGTCGAAGATCCAAGGTATTTCATTTTAAAAATTGGTTCTAACTAAAGCCTAAGGTGATCATAAGTAATAACTTCATCATTGGATAGCATTACGATTAAACTCGAGCGTAACATTGAGGCAATTGCGGTTCACATTGAACTTACAACATAATTTGCACTTTCAAACAACTCACATTAGTTGAGTGGACTGAAGTGAATTTAGTTTGAATGCCTAATTTTCATTTTCATATGTACAGCAAAGACATACGGAAGAGAAAAGCGCTAGGTAAGGAGGCGTTTAGTAATAGAAGAGAGCTGATGACGGGGACACTGGGTAAGGAAGTGAAGAAAAGGCTGGTCAAGAGCTTGATATGGAGCGTAGCGTTGTATGGGGCAGAAACGTGGACCCTGAGAAAGAAGGACAAGAACAGGCTGCAGGCATTTGAGATGTGGGTGTGGAGAAGAATGGAGAAGGTTAGATGGACGGAAAGGAAGACTAACGAGGAAGTGCTGGAGATGGTGGGCGAGGAAAGGAATCTTTTGAATGAAATCCGGGATAGACAGGGTAGATGGCTGAAGGAGGTAATAAAGGGTGAGGGGTTGCTGAAGAGTGTGATAGAGGGAAGGATGTTGGGCAGGCGGAGTAGGGGACGAAAGAGAATGGGTTTCATGGACGGAATGAAGAAGGGTAAATCTTATGCAGAGGCGAAAAAAGATATACTAGAGGGAGATAGGCCCCTGAATGTGTAAAATACCGGGAGGAGATTATTTGACATTCAGCAAAACCTACCTTTACCGGTAGAATACATAATAATAATAATATGTACAGCATCATGGTTTTTACCAAAATATTACTTAAAACTGTATGAAAAAATACCAAAATAACGCCTAGGAAAATACTACTGTCCAATAAACTAGTCATGAGAGCGACTCAGCTGCTTTATTTTGTCACGCTAAAAAAAGCAAAAACATGTCAACGTATTAATTCTTCCGGGAAGAGGGGCGTAATACTGAGGTAATCGAAGCATGGCAACGCGTAACAGTTTCCCCTTGGACGGCATGGGAATCATTCCCCAGTGATTCCGCGGAAAACAAAATCCGAAGCATCATTCACACGAGCTCGTAAGAAAATGCGAGAAAATCCGTACGCGAATCGACTACGCATGCTCTGTTATGTAGATCAGGGAGAAATGATTGCGGGGAGGAAGAGAAGTAGGGAGAAGAGGGAAAAGGTTTGCCGCTTAAATTATACATTCATTTTTATTTTTTTTGCAAGTTTTTCCTTTTTTCTTTGAACGGGCACCGGACCACGTGCTGCCCTTGGGGGGGATATGGTAACGCCTAATCTTCCCGCCACGGGGCGCCACTGAGAAGGGACGGGTGGGAAAGCCCGAGGAGGTTAGGAGGGTATGGGAAGAGTAGGATTTGGAGGGGAGAGGGGCTGAGTTTTCTGACCGGCCAGACGGACTCTCGACATGACGGGGTTGGGAGAAGAGGAGGTTATTTTTTTTCATCTTGACGGGAATAATGGCAGTGAGGGCTCTTCTCTCACACAAGGAAGAGGTAAAAAAAAAAGTGGGGAGAGGCCTCTCCAACTCACCCGCCGCTTCTCAAATCTATATGTAGGCCGTCATTCTCTCGGACACGTCCGATGGACGCCGCCCGATTTTGCGTCCGCTCCCTTATTTGCCCTAAACTTCACGGCGTAAGTGTTTTTTGCCCGTGAGGGTTCCGGTGATTGGGGATTGTCTCTCCTCATTCTCCATGGCTTCTTCTCTCGAGGAAAAAGCCACGTAGAGTGGAAATGCCATCCCTTTTCTCCGATGGAGCTCCTGACACTGCCCATATCAGCGTGATTATTACTTTGAGTTTTTAAATAAATGCATATGTATAGTTTTTAAATAAATGCATAAATATCTATCCAGAGGAGCCCGAGTCCTTATGGAATTATGATCAACATTTAAATGATTCTTGACGATTGGTGGGGTAAAAGTAAAAACAACTTGTATTTGCTTAAGGAATTCAACCTCACTACATCTCAAGTCAGTAACTGCCGCCGATTATTTTATATTCTGGTCTTTACAATAACATATCGCTAACCGAAAGGTAGTCATGATAATTGTAGCAGGAATTAAAGCAAATGCCATATCAATAAATGAATGGGTGATGATGATAGAATATCAGATCACTTCTATCTGACAGGGTATAACATATCGTTATCATAAAGCTAATAGACGTACCAAAAGATCTAGAGGTATTATTCCAAGGATAGTCCGTTTGGACAAGCTTTATCTTTGGGAAGATCATCAACTTATTCAATGGTTCTAAGTACAATCATTTGTTGCGATTACGTACCAAAATGGACGATTCTGATCGCTATCCTTGTAGGATGAAAATCGCGTAAGTGAGGCTACCTATATTTCATGCGATCAGTAAAAAGAACCTTCATTTTGATCAAAAATCCACATTGACTCTTCCCCTCTCATAGTTGATACAATAAAGAAGTAAATAGCATCCGATTCATGAAAATCTCTTTGAAAGAAACCCCTACTAAATCGTTGAACTGTCGATGAACCGTAAACCTTAGGCTCGCAATAGCATCAGATTCCCTGGTATGTTCTGAATTCTCCAAAAGAATTGGGAAGCCTGGGTAGCGTATAGGTCAACGGCCCTATTAGTAAAGTATCCTGGGTTCAATTCCCGGTATTTTGTTGTGCATGTTGTGTGTTATGGAGTACATTTTTCTTCATGGTAATTTGAACATATATCAGTATTTTATGATAAAATTTCCCTAATAGCTTTGGATACTTATTTTAAAAGGACGATAAAGAAGTCGGCCATGGTAGTAATAAAAAACTGTCGTAAATAAATAAATAAAATAAATAAAAAGTAAATAAATAAAAATCGCTCGTCCCTGCAAATACTTTGCAGAACCTAATACCAAAAAAAGAGAATTCTGATGTAGGTAGAATCATATTCAGAGCGACATTGGCATAATGGAAGTGATAATTTTAATGTTTCACTCTTCCCTATGAGCTTAGATGCGCTGGAAGGGAAAAAGTGCCAAGTATTCTGGACTTGAACAGAACATGGATCTAATTTTTCACTAAAATAGACGCAAAAGATCTGCTGTCACGAAGTTAAAGAGAAAATAAAATGAGTTCCGCCGCAAAGATTTTTTTCGAATTGTAGGAGACCATTATAAAAGTACTTCTAGGATGATATAAGCGTCGTGGAAATATAATTTTCCTTTAAGAAATTCCCGATTCCATTTAACTCTCTGGGGGGAGATAAATTAAAGCTGCCTCGTTATGAGAGGTTCTAAATTCAGCAGACAAGAAAACAATACGGTTAATAATTTCACGTCTGAGGTAAACAAGATTCATCCGCCGGCACTTATATTTAAAAGGGCTGGTAATGAAAGAAAAAACTAGGTAATTTACGTTCTTCGCGACGGAAAAAGTAAACATCCACCATTATCCTTTTTTATATCATATTTCATTGCGATTGCACCGGCAGCAAAAGTTATGTTAAAGTGCGCGGGAGGAAGGGAGAACCTATTATCTCTGCCCTGCTGTGCTCGCCTTTTTCTTGTTTTCCTTTCATTCGCAAACTACCCAAGCGATGCCCTGCTCAATTTTTTGCACGCTGTTCTCCCACCCCTTCCCTTTAGCCTCTTCCGTGGTGTGAGAGTATGTTTCTACGATTGTTCTCATAGGCATTGCCCCCGCAGGTGGAGGCTTGTGTTTCCAGGCGGGAATAACTTTTAATACGCCCCCGGGAATTTCTACGAATTCCCATTCCCGAATTCCGACAACAGTGGTACGGAAAATTGAATGCGTTGGACCTCAAACACTGATGATAATATTGCTGACATTAGAAAATTCAAATTTAGTAGCAACCCAGCCTTGATCCAAGGTTTATCCGAATTTGATCCAAGCTGGAGCATTCCTGATAAGTTTCATAAGCAAGATTCGAACTAAGTTGTATTCCTATGTAGTCTAGGTAACTTCAATGCCTCTATGTACACTCATTTGTTGCGGTCACGAACTTGAATGGACACTTGATGCTGATTGTTAGTTTTGTAGTATGAAAACCTCGCAAGTGAGGCTGCCAACATTTCGTGTACTTAGTACAAAGAATCGTTATTTTGATCAAAAATCCACATTCATTATTCCTCTCTCATAGTTGAAAACTATATATAGTTGAAAAAATAGTAGACAACTATGAAAGAGGATTAATCTGTGGTCTGAGCAATGGGAAGATCCACAATTAGATTTCTGCAACAGATCCTTTTCCTGCATAGGATTTGTCGTCTAAGGCACGAAAAAGACACATAAATCTGTTGGATCACCATAAAAGAATTTTTGACCCGTTACCGTTTTTCTTGCGTCAACCATTCAAAAGAGATTCTCAGCTCCTCTGCAAGACTCTGAGCACACCAGTGTATGTGAATCGAGGTTTCTGCTTCTACAATAAATTTACTGAGAGCTATGAATTACTCCTAGTATTTTAACTAACTTTATGGGGAAATTAAATGAAAAAGATGATTTTGGAAAGTCCGAAACATCTCGCGAAATCTGATTTACCGATGCTTATTCCCGAAGGTTCCAAAATTCTGTAATTCTGGCATTTTGAGACTCCGAAAAAATAACAGAATTATAGAAGGCTCTAACTGAGGAAATCCTATTAGAAACATTTCATAAAGTATTTTTTGCTATTTGCATAGGTTTTCCGATTTTTCAGAGTGTAAAAGACTCGTTTGATTCCTAAAATATTGGTATTAAAACGTTTCTCCACGTTTATCATTGAAGGTTGCAGCTGAAAAATATTTATCAACGATTGAAGTTGAAAATACTATACCACCTACCCTAGAAGTATCGCTATTTTGGGCTGCTATAAAAGCTAATATGTCTTTCAATTAGCGCCAAGTTAGAAAACAACATCGATTAATGAAAGGGCCTTCAACTATTAAAATATAATTTTTCAAGAGTCTCACATCTGAAAAGAACCCTTGCCACTTTTTGATTACCCGCTTCTGGATTTTAAAACACCATCATTTCTTCTCCTCTGTCGGAGTTAAGTAATTTACAATAATGAGATCTTTGGTAAAGAAGCGATAACACGATGGCAATGTAAAACCCAGACACTAGTAATGCCAGAAGATGAACTTGACCTGTTTTAAAAAATTATATCAGCACATTACAATACATTTGCGAAAAGATTGCCATTTTTTATGCTATCAGGTTCCATCAAGTCCAATTAATTCGTAAACAGTGATTTACCTTTAAGCTAGGAGGCGTCTTCAGGTGGAAGTAATCTCGTTGCGTTTGAGCCGTAGCCCAAATATGCTACAAGAATTTTTAGTATACGCTCGAATGTTTCAAGCTTGAATTTTTTGACGTGTTTTATAGAATACATCTTGTAGTTTTTCTTCGAACTCGATTTTTACTGGGTACAACACATTTCACCAACTTGCGGCACCACATGCCAGACGAGTACTTGATGATGCAGCAAGCCTGTAAAACGCGTTGTACCTACTAGGTGAAAATAAAATTCTGTATTATAGCACAAAATTTATCCTTTTGCATGGGAAATATTATAACTTGACAACGCCTACTGGATGAGGGATGAAGCATTGCATGTGAAGTAGCTAAACACGATAGAACCTGATTGTATCTGGAACAAAGCAAATTAATTGATTACGTGGAAATATAAATGAGTTTTCAACTGGTAAAGGGAGGCTTCATTAATAGAGAAAATCTACTGGTTTTCTGCACTTTCATCGCCTTATCTATCTTTGGCACATCACTCTTCATCGCAGCATATGACCTACTCTTCTTTATTCTGTTCGTAAAATCTATTCTCTTTCCATACCTTACCCAAGATCCTTCCCTCTATCACAAGCTTGGAGACCATCTCTCCTCATCTGCTCTTTCTGCCATCTATTCGGCCTCCATTTAATCTCATCCAGAAGTTTCCTTTCCTCATCCACCATACCAACAACTTCCTTGCAGGTCTTCCATTCACTGCACCTTCTCCGTCCTCATCCACACCCATATCTCTAAATTCTGCAGTCTGTTCTCGTGGTCCTGCCTAACAGTCCATGTTTCCGCCTCATACAATGCTACACCAGCCTCTTCTTTATATACTTACCTAAGTTCTCCGTCATCAGCTCTCTTCTATTACTAAACGCTTTTCTCTTCCTTGGCTTTGCTACGTTTCTTCCAGCGTACTACAAGACGGCAGCGAACATTTAACGGAATGCAGAAATCATCAGTTTACGCCATAATACCCAATTGAAAGCTAGTAGACAATAGTCCTTGTTTTCTCTGTCGCTACAAATATTTTATCGTTAAATTCGACCATAAAATACCTCCTACAGCTTAAGTACTCCCATCTCAATTAAACGAAAGTGGCACTTGCATGTTGATTATTACATTGGTAACGTAAAACTATTGTTCTTATTATGTAGTAGGATGCCATATCGTATACATAAATATATAATAATACCATACAAAATTAAGTTTGCGTCCACCTACTTCTGTGGCAGGATCTGAAGAAAAATTTACAACAAAAGGTGTAATCCGAAACGCGAAGCGACATTTTCTCGGTTCTCGCGAGGTCCGACGCGTCGAGATGAAGCCGTTTCGCCGTGCGTCCGTTTCCGGATGCACGCTTGCTTGATTTTTCAGCCCATTCTTCTTCCTTCCCCTTTCCTCTGCCCTTCACTTCCCCTCCTTCCCCTCCCTTCCCCTCTCCAACTTCCCCACGGTCCGTCTAGCCTTCGCCACTCGTGACCCTCCCTCCTCTCTCCCCCTCCATTTAAAGAGCCATCCCTTCCCATCCTCCTCTCCTCCTTCTCACCTTCCCCTCCCCCCTTGCCGCCGCTCCTTCCCCAATAATTCGCTACGCCTTCCGAAATAAAAGTGGAGCGGAAAGGTGGGCAAGGGAGATGGGCACACGCAACCCAGCGTAAATGGCAATACGGCCTCTCTTCTCTTCGGGCAAGCTCACTCGCTCCCCTCTTTCCTCCGCTCATTCTACCGCATATTGCACTCGCTGAAATGGAGCGGGCAGAACAAACTTGACTGCGACAAGCTTCATTTCGAAGAATCATTTGGTTTTCGCCTGCGTCTTTATGTAAAATAGGTACATACTTATAATTCTTGATTGAAGTTTTCGTGTTTCATGGTGATTAATAAAATAAAATATCACGGGCAAATGCCGCGTGAGGTATCGGTTTGGCCCGACGTTTCGTGACCCACTGCTGATAACTTATTCATGGGACTATGAGAATATTCATATTCCAATTAATAAGTTACCAGCATTGGGTCACAAAACATCGAGCCAAACCAATACTTCACGCGGCATTTGCCCGTAATATTTCATTTTATTGGTACATTATAAATTTTCGCAGCATTTAATTCGTTTAACCACTTAACGACATCATCAGGTACAGAGAGTTAATTTCCGTTCATTATTTCAATAGTAACGGCGGGGAAGTGATAAAATGCGGCCCCGTTGTTCTAGCCCTGTTAGTGTTATTATAATCACCTGTTAGTACTCGTCGAATGCATAAATATTGTAGAAAATAACTTAGTACTTATCTATGTTATCGAGCTGGTAGGGCAGTTAACATATAAATTAGTAGGTATTACGGGCTAGATTGGTTAGGCAACCGACAGATAATTTCATTTGCACCATAGTGGACAGATGATGGAGGAAGGGTGGATAGAAACCCGACGTCGGCATCAGCCTGCTCTTAGCAAAAGGCGCCAAGGGGACCACGGTTTAACGTCTCATCCGACAGACGAAGTACTTGAAGTGTCACAAGACAAGGCACTCAAGTACGGATCAGGTTTTCTCTGAACAATATCTTCCTCTGCAGGGATTTGAACCCTGGCCGTGCATATGATTAGTCAGTACTCTATCCACCACACCAACCCGATCCCCTATTATGGCCTACACCTTGACAGGATGGTGAGTAAGGGGTACCCAATGTTACCATGGATTTTTAACATTAATTCAGAGGAAATGGTTAGGATACACTTAATGATGACTGTTTTAGACGCACATTGTTAAAAGTATGAGACTAATATAAATCACGGGAGGATAGAGAAGTTACATAGGTGTAAGAAGGCGTGGTTGAGTTTACGGATGCGAAGGCATAAAATAGACCAGGTTGAACAATTTTCGCATGTAGAGAGTATTTTGGAGGAAAATGGGCAGGGGCATCTGGGGTAGTAGTGCCCTGACCTAGAAAGCATTTTCGAAGAGAAGGATATTGATGGCTTGATCGAAGAGAAGACAAAGAAAATATTGTGTTAAATTATTACACAATGCTCGGCACTCGACAGGTCGGATACGACGGGGCGCTACGAATAGAGGACGTGAATAGACTAGGAGTTTGAGATATTACTTTTGAGTAGCAGATATGGGGGAAGTTAAACAGCGAGATAGGCGAATGTACATTCAGTGGATACAGTGAGAGATGAAATGGAGACAGTGGCCTACGAAGAAGGCAGAAAAAGTGGATGAAGGACAAGTTTAGATGTGATATGGACAAGAAACTCTCGGGAAGAAGAGGTAGGAAGATGATAGGAACTTTGGACAATGTAAGGAGAGGCGAAGCGCAAGAGGAATACGAGATCGAACTTACCAAAAGCGATTCATGCAGAAGTAAGAGAGAATGAATCCCAAAAATTGAGAAGTTAGTCATAATTACTATCTAAAAATCTACCACTCCACTGTTTGAATACCCAATGATAATTGCACTCACTCCACGCATTACCGATTATTTTCATGCCTTAACTCTGAGATAAATTTGTTTTGACGGCTACTTGTACCATCAAATAATATACAGCAAGCCTATGCACAATACTATTAATCCTTATACGAGCTCCAAATTACTTGTTGATAAAATTGGAATAACAAGATTATCAATATTTTCCTTCAGATAATACGCAAAAAAATTAATGCGTTAGTTTGTAATTATATTTGCATATTGGTTGTTTTTCGGATCACTGAAACCTTATCAGATACTAAGGATGAGTCGGTTCCTAAATTTTTCCGGTTCTCGATACCGGTCCGGTTCTTAACTGTCGGTTCCCGGTTCTCGATACTCGGTTCTAACATTGGACACTTATTTTATGAATGAATGGGAAGTTTCAACAAACAACCAAGAACTGAAGGACAATAATTTCACTTAAGAGGCAAATAAACCAGAAAGCTCAGTAAATAAAGCAAGATCATCTCCATAATTTTATTAGCCAAGTATAACAAAACTAGTCCAAGTTTAAAAAGTCAGTTAACATGATCGGCCAATACATCACATTACATAAGGCTTTACTTCAGGTGCTTTCTCCATGTATTGCTTTAGGGGGTTTGGGGGTTTTGAGGTGTTTGAGCGTTAAATTCAAAACATTCATTCACCGTTCCGTGCCGGTTCCTAAGTACCGACTTTATGCGATCGGTTCTCGATACCGGTTCTAAGGGCCAAGAACCGGCAGTACCGAGAACCGGGTACCGGAACCGTCCCATCTCAATCAGATACCTTTAATAATGACTTGATTATTTAGCGACGCTACGTAATCCTGGTCATAACGAGAGTGAAATAAAACAATGGAAAGCCGAAGTGAATTGAACTTTATTGTTATGAAGCTTTTTCACAAAGTTACGCCAACTCCTATTCGCTCAGGTCAGAGGCGAGTAAAAAGGTAAACTATGTCCAGCAAATGGACTGATTCACTCAGCCTTGGCACTTGTATTCTGTCTGTCGTATGGTATTATTCTATTGGCAGGTTCTTCAAAAGCCCGTAAATTGACATCTCGAACGAGGGGTCATTTTTAACATCCATTATTTACCATGCATTACTACCTATCATAACGGCATAATAGATTACAAAATACTTAATTTTTTCTTCAAAGAATTCTTAATATAAAAAGATAAGAAAGCACAAAAAGATGACATTTATAGACTAATCTCTTCCCAAAGTCATCAAGGAAAATGCAGTGAAAACTGTTTATTTGAGGAAGCGGCACTAATCGAGAGTATGAAATGATAAGTGGCCAAACAATTCCGAAGGTAATCAACTGATTTAAACATTTATCGATGAATAAGTGCCAGTATTATCCATCGAAACTCACCAGCGCATACATAAATTTCAGTTTTTTAAGTTACTGAATGGATTCGCATATTCTAAAGACGACAAAAGATATAAAACCGAAAACGTTAGAATTTTTATTCAGACTCGTTAAGAATGTAAAGGGAATAAGAATGGCACATGTTAACTGCAATTAAATAGAGAAATTCATTGAAAAGGTTTGCCCTAATTTTAACGGTGGCATCTAGCTGGTGCATAAAAGCTTAAACCATTTGTTTAATGCATGAAAAAAATTACAACTCACAATGGGTATATCCGTAAATATTGGAGGCTAGTAGCATTAACAAACAACTGAAATAAATCTCTAACCGCTTCTCACTATCATGGCAGCAGTTAAATAAACATAGCATAATTAATCTCTTATTGGGAAGAAAAATTAAACGTCAAAACTTATTAAATACTACTTGTTTCACGTTGCACTTAACTGTCGTTCATAACACAAAAGTAAATTAAAAGGCTGGCTCAAAGGCTGCCAAACACAGGTAAACACCGTAGAAATTGTGTATCAACCTAATTAATGCTTCCCTAAAACAATCTCACTCGATGACCCTTCGATACGACCTAAACCAGCCAAGTGTTTCACCTCCTCAAAAAGGCGTGAAACATCTGGTAGCAGAAGCTTATAAATCACCACATTCAGAGATACAGTTCTTCCGTTACAATAGGGATCAATGCCCCTGATAAGGTAGCGTTATTCGATGTTGTTAAGGAACGCGGGTGGCATACAAAAAGGTAAAAAAACTGTACGGATCCACTTAGCTGAGAGATCTCTTGGGCTTCAATTTTCACCCGACTCCGACCGAGCGCAAGTTCGTGTCAGATGTTGATAACGGCCCGGTGCACGCAGGGGAGAATGACACCGATAGCTGACACTGCGTACATTTTTAGATAAATGGGCTTCGGACCCAACTCAGTTGGAAGGCCAAGGACCTCTATTTCACGAGACGACTAACGAGTGGACAACTCCGAAAAGAAGCAATAAACCAATAACGAGTATATACTCTCGTAAAGAGCCTCCCGCTAATGTGAACAAAGGAATTAATTCTTTGTTAGCTCATTTTATTCAAACCTTGCTCGTTCATGCATAAACTATGGTTAAGGTCAATACTCCCCTTTTCGGTTTAAAAAGGGAATTAGAAATTCCATCACTCTCAATGTATTCATTCAGGGTGAATACAGTTTCCTCTGTTTCGTGTAACCTTCTCGGGTTTCTTGACTGTTTATTGATGAATATTTTCTTATCTGCCATTCTTTTTAGTGCAAATGGATTATCATTTATTGATCAGTGATGTTTTTAGTGGTCTATGTGCTAGCATCATAAAGTAAACAGGATAGAGTCAGCAGTAAGTACTGATCAGTGTCACATTGAAGTTATATCTGTAATGCCAATATAATCGGCACTAGTTTCTCATTACAATAATAATTATATGAATCACATTAATCAGAAAGTCATTCAAATTTTCTTAACGGAGGAATGACAGTAAAATCTTACTGGACCAGGACTCAAATTCAGATAGGCCAAACAAGGTAAGCAACAGGGGTTAGCGATAAAACGCTAAAACGCCAATATCTATTAACAATGCGTGTAGCTCTTTTGGATGGTAATTGGCTTGGTCGGGTAACTGTGGAGTTTCAAAAAGCATCCCTGATTCGAGAAATTCAAGGAAAAGAAGTTCAACAAGGCCCGACAAAGTGCCCTTGGCACCTGATGTAGAGAAGATGGGATGAAATGGGGAGCAGTGCCAAGCGAGAACTGCTTTAAGATTGGACGAGGAATTTCTTCAACGTAAAACACCACAATTACGGGAAAGATGCCCAGTTGACCCCGACCGCTAACAGCTAATGACGTGTTTCCCTCGAGGAAAGCAAGAAAATAGTGAGTCTCCCTGAAGAATTGGTGAATTCTCGTTCACCTATCTCTCGAGGGTGAGGAGTTTCCCTTGGGGACGACTGCGGGTTGCAAGGAATCCATAAAAAAGAAAATATTTTATTGAGCGTAAGAAATTTTATGGTCCGTTGAAAAATAAATAAATAACGGTACTAATAGTGACTATTAAGTGAGGAGTTTGGTGTGAATTCTCAGTGATAAAACCAATGACTAAGCGCTCTAGGGAAGTGGTGTATTCAAACAAGTTAAAGCCCCCAAAAGCATTAATGTCAGCTTAGAGCTGCACATTATCTGCTGAAATGTTTGTGACAGCATGACACGACTTCAAATATATTTCTTAATGGATGAACGCAACACCGGCGAGGAAGATTGTGAAAACATGAGACCCCTTACGGGTCTCATTCGTCGGTCATCACCACGAGTCTCGACTCGCAGCTTCAACTGTCCAAACAACATGACGAGGACGTAATCCGCCGACACAACGCACGGCTGCTATCCCAGCATCTCATGGATGTTCTATTTACTAATGCGGAGATCAACCCATGATGATCGATATGAAGATCCGATAACTTGACACATAACCGAAAATGTGAAGACATCGAAATAGTCTAAATCTGAGCAATACCACCTCTACCACTCAACCGTACTACTTAACGTCAACCATTTTTCAGTTTATCATACCGAGAGTCGGCCACAGAAAACACAAAACTGATTTCTAGGCATAACGAAATAGGTGGTGGAGTTATTTGCGAGAGTGGTTCATAGCTGGTGGTAAATGGAGTATTTAAGCCGCTTGCGCCAGTATTTTAGAACAGGCTATCCTATCACCGAGTTTTTTCCTACCTCCTTTAATGTATAATTGATCATACAGATGCGTGACGTTAGTTGACGATTTTTAGGTCCCTTCCACAGTTAAATATAACTCCCTGGTAGCATTTGCGTATTTAAACTTGAAAAATTATTGCGGCTTGCTATTCGTAATAATGGCAATAGCTTGAGTGTTTCTTTTTTTACAAGCTGGATGGCAGCGCTGACTCATCAATAATCGTTCGGACAGACGTGACAGATGGGGAAAAACAGCCTTTCAGTGGTTTCGGATGAGTTAAGAAGAGCATAATTCGCGTCACCCAACTCAACCTACCAATAGTTTTCATGATTCATCTAAAAAAGAATCCAATTTTGGAGGAGAAAATTTACGCATACCAAACCCAGATGGTTAGCTAAAGGATAGTTTTATGGGAGTGGTCAGAGCTCACCTCATGCATAGCTGAGTGAAACCATGAACACCAGTTATTTTTCCTTTGCCAGCGGCGGTTTTCCGAAAATTCCGATACGGAATAGCGTCTACCGATTACATCATTCTGGCGGAGAGCAATAGGTTAATTTAGCGATGGCACTCGAAACTTAAAAATCTTATGAAGTCTGATACCACCAATAAAAGCAACCAAAATATTTACGATAACATTTATATGAAGCCACTGCAATGTTATTTTCTAGGCAAGATGAGTGTGTATCATAACATTTAAATATTCAAATACCTACTCAATAACAAAATAGTTCTATCATATAAGAATCATTCAAAACAATGTTTGAGTTATTCGCCAAAAGGGTCAATATTTGAACTCTTTAATATATTTATTAATCTAGATGGTGTTCTATGCAAAGAAGTTCAAGACTTAAATGAAGCTTAGGAAACTGCACTGTGAATGGCTATGAGTGATTAGGAGGAGAAATCATTATTCGCAGTCTCTGTTTCAGATGATGGATAAAGCAACAAATTAGGCAAAATTCATTACTGACCTAATTTTCTTAAAGTATGAGATCTTTGTATTAACTTCATCATCGAAATTTCCTCGCTATTAAAATTTTTGACAAAGGGTAAACTTAAGCCGTTCCTAAATTAAAAAGTTAACATTTATCGAGAAACATATTCAAGGAATACCTTGCCATCCAAATGGATAGCATCATGTTCTTTTAAGACAACCGACGTACACCGTTTGGACACGAATGTGAAGGAGTACTGAGGGAAATTTTAATGACCTCTCATCCGCAAGGACAATTTACACGTCAGCACAAAACAAGTCGTAACTCACCTACGGAAACTCATAATTTGATTAATGGTGTTTGAGTTGAACTAATGCTCAATTTAACACGTGCAATGAGCGCCAGTCATTACAAGATAGCAAAGAAAACTAAAAAAAATCAAGGGACTGGTGCAGAATTAAGACTTGAAAAAAGACGGAGAGAGAGAGATAGAGATCAGAAGATGCCTGTCGAAAATTCACGATGGTGACGGCGGCGAATATGAAAAAGAGATTGGTCATTTTCCGTCGGTTGTTGAGCCGCTTCAGCACGGGAAAGCACAGCAAAAGGAATAACTCCATAGTCGTTCCGCGGCCTATACTCCCCTCCCGTTATATATATAACGAGAATCGAGATGCCCAATCCTCCCTCGTCCGCATCTCCGCCTTCCGCTGTTTGTTTGTTTTCGTTTTCCCTTTCCAGTTCACCACGCGCTCCAGCCTCACTTCCGGGTCCATGAGGATGAAGACGACGAGAAAGGATTAGTTGACGGGATTTAGCGTTTCATTCGTGACTAGCAAGTTGACACTAAGTCACTCGGCATTGATTGGCTGTCCAAATAAGCGAATTACGCTATTCTTAACTCATCCGAAATCACTGAAAGGTTCTTTTTTTCCCATCTGTCACGTCTGCCCGAACAAATATTGATGAGTCAGCGCTGCCATACGGTTTGCAAAAAAAGAGACACTCAAGCTATCGCCATTTTTAAGAATAGGAAGCCGCAATAATATTATAACTTTAAATATACCATATGCAAATACTATGAGGAAGTTATATTTATCTGTGGAGGAGACCTAAAAATCGTCTAGTAACGTCAGTCATGTGTACGATCAATTATAAATCAAAGGAGGTGGGATGAAACCCGATGTTAAGATAGCCTGTTCTAAAATACTGGAGAAAATGGTTAAACTACTTCATTTACCACAAGTAATGTACCACTCTGGCAAATAACTCCATCACCTGTTCAGTAATGCGGTATTGAAATCCGGTACATTTAGGCCATCGTTTGAACTTGTGAAGTTAGGAATAAAAGTATTAAACTGGGATGAAATTGACATAGGCCTAAATGTACAAACCATTAATATTTCTGTAGCCATAGAAATAGTTTGATTTAGCGGGCTCTGAGTTTATGTGAGAGCTTACAAAGTACGATCTCCGTATCCACGGTGGAAGGATTCCGAGACGATGAGCGGATGAGTTCGCAGTTCGTTAGTATATTTCATTTGTCTAAGTACAGTGAGCTTTTCAAACAAGGGAAATATCTTCTAATATTCGTACGCATATCTTCAAAACATAGAACTAAATGTACTGTTAATTACTGTCTACGATTCCTACCTGCATCTGGCCTTATTTACACTACGCGACGTCGCGGAGACAAGATTTAATTTTTATTTTTACCCTGCATTCCTCTCTTTAAAAGGAAGGCCGGGGTAGAAAGGTGAAGTATACTGTTTGCTTTGGCTCGTTTTGTATAGATTTGTTCTTCTGGAATCATTGAAATCTTTGATTTCCCACGCATGGAATATCCCTTTTCCTAAACGCTGATGGACCAGTAATAGTGTTTTCTTGGCTAAATATCAAAGAAGCTGGTCTTGAAAATGGGACCTGCAAGTCCCTCAAGCATTGTACCGGGCCTGGCCGGCCACACGTTATCTTTCCTGAGCCAAGATGTTTGAGAGATGTCATTCATTTTGAGAGGTGATTGCTGTTGCCGTCAGGCACAAATGGGTAAAAGAGCAATATATATGACACCAATTAGATGACCTCAGATCATATTTCTATGAGAAAGTCACTTCACAACTACAGACCAGCTTTTATGAGTAAAAATCAATGATATTCAAGGAGGCGTCAAATATATACCCAGGTACTTGACTGTATGAATTGTGTTTTCTTGTAACTTCTGACACAAGAGATAACCGTTCAGACAATTTAGCGACTGACGCTAAGCGCTTGCGACTAAGCCTTTGGATACTATATATATCAACCTTAGTGTTGGGAGCTGTATCTATTGCAAAACATCCTCACCAGTCGTTACAGCTGGAAGCAAAAAATCTGTTCGATAACTAATTGAACGCAAATGACGTGCAGCAATTCTTAAGGTAGTTTGAGCGAAAAATCATTTCACCTAGAAATCAATGAATTTGGTCTCATTT
This sequence comes from Ceriagrion tenellum, assembly GCA_963169105.1. Lineage (NCBI taxonomy): Eukaryota > Metazoa > Arthropoda > Insecta > Odonata > Coenagrionidae > Ceriagrion > Ceriagrion tenellum. Next base: position 27,784,209 of record OY720639.1, read on the forward strand.
TTAAAAAAATATATCACCCTTCCATTAACAAAAAATTCAACCCCTTACCACATTACTTTCCGAGATATTTGCCAAAAAATACCAGCCCTTTTACATGGGAAATGGTACGTGTATACACTCCAGAGAGACATTATATTAAAAATTGGGGCATTTCCTACACCTAGATCTCGTCAAAAAATCAACAGTGTAGTTTGTGTGTTTTCTCAACTATTTTTGAAAATTGATCACATTGTTACCACAGTAAATTCTTCCGGATCACAATAAAACTTCCGTTTTGATGGAGTTTCAAACGTACCGCGTGAAAGAAATGAGTCAAGTTAAAGACTTATTGAGATATTTTCATTTGATTACTTACAATTTCTGTCATGTCAAACTATTTTATTGCACCATTAATAATGTGACATTTAATTCGTGTTTCTCATATTTGTTGAAATTAAAACGTATGTATAGAATATGGTCTCGATTATGATTAGGGAGCTATCTCGTTCGCACTACCTTAACGAGAGAATTTTCAGAGGAACGAGCAGAAAAAATCGAGAAGAAAAATATCACGATGCTCCTTGGTAGTCGTCCTATCAGACTGACCATCGCGAAAGATTTTTCAATGCATCAAAATCTCCATCGGTTAGGCGGTGAGACACCTTAAAAGTTTGCGGACTCCGAATTCGGACACAAAAGAAAATGGGTTTCGAACCATATTTAGAAACTGCCTCTGGGATAGATTCGACTGAAATACCTGCATGCACACGGGGGAGAATGTGGAGAAAGGGCGTGGATTCGAGGGAGTGGGGTGGTAAGGACGACGAACGAACGAACGAGGAAGGGACGAACAGTTCAAGCTTCCGACGTGCAACGTTCAGCGGGAAAAAATAATGCCTCCCAAAAGACCTTAAATGGAAGTGCAAACGCTCACTCGCGCACGCGCTATCCCATTCTAAAAGGATGGCAAAGAGTGGTAAGAGAGGAGGGGAGCGAAAGAAAAGTGTACATTAGGTAGTATATGTCGAGGAAGAGGAAAACCGGGAGTCGAGAGAAGGGCTGACGCTTTACGATCGATGAGTCAGTAAAGTCGGTGGGAGAAAGCAAAAGAACCTGGTGCACTTCTGCACGGCGGAAGGGAATGGTACATCTACATCTACATAATACCCTGCGAACCACCACGAGGGTGAGGCAGGGGGTGAAGATCACCAAACATGCATTATTGACATGCAACAAGGACATTTAATGGAGACATGCTAGATAATAGGGTCACGTGCAGCTAGATGGTTAGTATCTACATAATAAGAAAGGGATTATTGGTTGTAATTGCATTGTAAATCACAAACACGAGGAATATCTAAAGGAAAACAGCTGTAGCAGAACGTCGTGAAACTGCGAATTTGGACGCCTGACGAGAGATCAACATGAGTGTGGGAACACCTCTCTTCCAAAAGACTTCCGCGAGCGGCCCAACTGAAGCCACCGAGCTCCACTCCAATCTCCTCCTCCTCTGACGTCAGTCCTCGTGTCGTCACATGTCGCCAAGGCTACTAAAAAGCAAGAGGCATCCATTGACACGTGCCATTATTGCCAAGTGTGCGTCGCTTAGGGATCCCTCCAGCACTGTGAGCCAAGTTGAGGGCGGAAAGGGTGTAGATCATAGTCGTCAAATGTATATATTATGTGCATATATTCAAGATGTTTGATTTACACAATAGTCTACGCGGGAATGGTAAAATGGAGGGAGTGAAGTGAACGGACGGAGGGGAAGGTAGGGAAGTAGACGGCTGAGAACGAGGCAGGGGAGCCAAACTACTTTGCCAGGCACACAAACACACATCTACATCTACATAATACCCCGCGAGCCGCCGCATGGGCGCGTGGCAGGGGGTGTTAGGTCACCAGCCGTGTAAAGGTATAGGTTTTTTGTAGATGAAATGTGACATGTTTTATATGAGAGTTTTTAATGGAGCTCAACTTCAGTTGTGGTTGCTTATTGTTCGCGGAAAGAACGATTTTCTGTACCTACATATCTGTTCGGTAGTGTATCTTTCTTATTTTATCGCATCTGTCAGACCTAGAGATGTAGTGAGGAGTCATGATAATATTCTCTATGTCGCAATGTCGATGAAAAACATCAGTTAGGAATTTCTCAAGCAACCTAAGCCTAACGTGTAGCCTCCGAGTCTCTAGAGGCTCCCACCTTAATCCCTCTAGTAGTTGTGAGACACTATATGTACGCTCGTAGCAATTTTTAACACACAAGGCTAATTGGCAAGTGGTTTTGCTTCATCAATGCCATACTTTTCCCGTGTATTTCCTTGCACTTACAAGGAGTGGTTGTGCGAATAAAATGCAATCAACCGGGCGCCATATAGCTGTGACTCATTTAATTTACGGAGGCACTAAGGTTGACAGCAATTAGAAAAAGTTCGCTCACTGACGCTCCACAATTTACAACCTTCCTCCCCCGCCAGGCAGGGTTTTAAAAGTTCTGAGGTCCATGTCCCAAAATCGTCCACGGCGCGGAGCCAGTTTCTTTTACGACTGCTATAAGGAGAGATGGGATGAGGTTACTTTGAGAGAAGACTCACGGGCTGGAACTTACACATTGGTCGAGAACTTTTTGAGGTAAACAAGTCAAAATTCTTTTGAAAAAACACGTAGCTTACATCTACATCTACTTATTACCCTGCGAGCCACCAAGAGGGTGTTTGATAGGGCGTGACTCATCGTCAATATGAAAGAATAATATACAGAAACTACTAAATTAACCTATAATGTGACTATGAAAGCGTGACACAAAGGTCAACAAGGGAACATGCAAAATGTGGTGTTAGTACTACTTGGCAGATTCAGAAACATGCATTAGGGGGCATATGAATTTATCAGCTTCACTACTTATCAACTAACTTACTTCAAAGTCTTAACACAACCATTAAGGTCTCTTATCGATCGCGGGAAAAACGAAATTTTAAACCTTTCTGTTCTAAAATATTTTGCTCTTATTTTATTTTCATGATCTGATGTACTGTAATATGTTGGAGTTCGTAAGATATTGATAATTTCGTCAGAAAATAAATTGGTTTTAAATTTAAATAAAAGATTGAGCTTAATTTTCAACCAACAAGGAGTTTACTTACCTAGGGCGCCGTGTGAAATATTCCTCTTTTGGTGCCATTGCTATCTGAGATTGTAAATCATCATGGCTATTTATTCTTCATTTGCACCCTTTCCAGAGAGTTCAGTGGAGCTGCAGTGTGTTGCATCAAGAAATATCCTTATTTTGTGACATTTATAGATCTAGTAATAATTAAGATAGTTTTATGATATTTTAATCTATATAAATGGGAAGATAATTTCTTTTAAAATAGATATTACTGTGAATTGCTCTACATATAGTACTTTATTGCTTGAAATAATATTCCGGAGTGTGTTAAATGTTCTGGGGCGATGACAGCCTAAAAAAAATGCATCTGAACCAAATGTATGAGCGAGTCGCCTTCGACACCCGTGTCACAAGTTCGCCATTACTAAACTAGCATGAAGGTTGTCTCACATTTAATGAATATCAATCGTAGATGAGGCCTGTTATAGTGGTAGCAAAACTTAGCGACAGCCGCCTGCTGGGAGCGTGACGTCAAGGAGGGGAAGAGTGGTGTGGAAAGGTTCGGCTAAGGAGCGGAGGGGACGGCATGTACGTCAAAGGGGGTCGAGGGACGAACTGCGCATGGTAGGTAACGCTGATAACAAATCTGCCATTGAATTGAGAGGCTGTGAAAGTGTCACCGTACGTTTCAAACGATGTATACGATCCAAACGAAGCTGCAGAAAAAATGGTGATATTGTTCGACACCCACAAGAGATACCCATATGAACAATTTGATTACCTGAAAAAAGCAACGAATATGTTGTGAAAGTAGATTGAGTATTTTGAAGTTAATTAGGCAATGAAGCCTTGCTGTCTTGAAAATCCAGTCTGTCAAAAACGGCGACAATCTTACTCTCCGGTTTGTAGGCAATGGAATCTTGGTTTTTGAAGCAGGGTACTGGCCATTATCTCTTGTCTATTAGAAAACCCCTCATTCGTTGGCAAGAACCCTGGATAAGTAGAATGGCAAATGCCTACACGGTAGTGGTCTGAATTGCTAAGGCCATGAGATGTCATATATTAGCTCTGCATGGAGTAAAAAGGAAAGACGCCAGAAATTGTTGAAGAAGGAGATGAGGAAAATTCCGGAGGGATGGAGACGGAACCAGCAGTACGAATGAGGAGTATCTCGGCGGGAAGAAAAGAGCGGGAGTCCGATAAGCGAGTCATCATTACGATGCAATTCTTAAAAATTAACGGCCTGCGTGTGCATTCCGATCGCAATTCGACGACTTGGAACTGATATGAAGCTACGAAGCATTCAATCTTCACATTAGGGAGGATGAAGGAGGAGTTATCTTTCGTCCGCATTTGGGAATCCTTTCTAAGCGATTGCGCCCTCCGACATCGCCTCGAGAATTCCCTTGAAAAGCTATCATTTATCCTGGCATTGTAAATAGTCGCGAAAGTTATTCATTTCCCAGAGCGAAAAAGAAGCGTCGGCTTATTAGGGTGATGTAGGACAGTGAAATTCGCATGTTTGTTGATGACGCACTGGCCCTCAGAAGGCATCAGTCCGAGAATGATTTTACATGCCTCACATTCGAGGAGTCTATAAGGTTAACGAGAATCTCCATTCCATTCTCTATTAATTCGGAATAACCTACAGCAACAAAGGTGGCTGAGGACACATTTGGTGGGGAGCCGGGTTGGTTAGCCGCCTGGAGCAATAGGTTCTAATACCTAGGATTTTGGACCAAATGCCAGCAAAGACTTGATAACACATCTTAAATCAAAGACTAGGAAAGCGAGGCAGTAAGACTGGTAGAGCACAAAAGAGAGAAGGTAGGGAAATTATATTACTTGCGTAATATGCCGACCCCTTTCCGCGGACTACAACCTTGTCGTGGTGGAAGGGCTTGCGCGTTCCAATGACCCCTAGAGCTGGACTGGCGGGAGCAATACATATTTCTCTCGGTACGGCCACCCATGCCTGATAGGTCGAAGGGTAGGAGCCAGACGAAAGGTAGTCCCGTTATAGTGCCATGTGAAACACACTGTTGGGAAGCGGGGGTGGGAGTCCCCTGTCGACTATTATACTACCCAGAAATATGAATGTCGCACAAAGAGAATTGAATCCTGGCAACTACGGGACGCCGCCCAACAGGGCGGGTGTCGGGCCCGGCATCGGGGGATGCAAGGCCCTCGAGGTCGTCATCACACGAAATACTTGCACAGCACAGTCATCACAGGATACAAGGACCAAGGAAGATAAGAAGAAAAGGAAGGTACCGATAAAAATAGGAACTTGGAATGTTAGGCAGTTGAATTTTCGCGGACGATCAGGCATTGGTTAGTGGATCTTTGAAGAGACAACAAGCTTTGGTAGATGCTTTAGATATGCAGTGCGGGATATTCGGAATGAAGATAAATCATAATAAAACAAAGGTAATGAGATTCTGTAGGACGAAGAAAGTGAAGCTTGTGATTAAAATTGGAGGACACAAACTAGAGCAAGTAGAACAGTTAATTCCTTAGGTAGCACACTAGAGGAAAATGGGCATAGTAGTAAAGACATACGGAAGAGAATAGCGCTAGGTAAGGAGGCGTTTAGTAATAGAAGAGAGCTGATGACGAGGACACTGGGTAAGGATGTGAAGAAGAGGCTGGTCAAGAGCTTGATATGGAGCGTAACGTTGTATGGGGCAGGAACGTGGACCCTGAGAAAGGAGGACGAGAATAGGCTGCAGACATTTGATATGTGGGTGTGAAGAAGAATGGAGAAGGTTAGATGGACGGAAAGGAAGACTAACGAGGAAGTGCTGGAGATGGTGGGCGAGGAAAGGAATCTTTTGAACGAAATCCGGGAAAGGCAGGGTAGATGGCTGAAGGAGGTAATAAAGGGTGAGGGGTTGCTGAAGAGTGTGATAGAGTGAAGAATGGTGGGCAAGCGGGGAAGGGGAAGAAAGAGAATAGGTTTCATGGACGGGATGAAGGAGGATAGATCTTATGCAGAGGCAAAAAGGATATGTTAGAGTGAGATAGGCCCCGGAATGTGTAAAAGGCCGGGAGCGGATTCTCTGACATTCAACAAAACCTACCTTTACCGGTAGAATACATAACATACATACATACATACATATCCATTACGCCGTTCCCTTCCGGGGTAGGCACAGACAAAATGTTTCACTCATTAATTCTCAATTGTACACCAACTCTGCTTCAATAATTTCCTCCACACTGACCTATCCTTGCAAACCTCTTTTGCCTCATTTACCCCCATACACTGTTTTATACACACCCTCCTGTTTTAAAAACTCCTATTATTCCTCCTCCTAAGAATTTCCTCAATCACATTCAACCACAACTTTCTCGGCCTGCCTCTACCTCTCACACCATTCATTTTACTCTCATATATCTGTTTCGTTACTCGACTCTCATTCATTCTCTCAACATGGCCAAACCAACAAAGCACACTCCTTTCATACACGTCCATTACTGGAGAATTTAACCCACATTCATTCATGACCCACTCATTCCTGACCCTATCCATCCTACTTTTTCCCCAAATACTTCTCAGATAACTCATACCCACGGCGTTTAGTCTACTCTTATGTCTATCCTGACATACCCATGTGTCACTACCGTATAGCAAAGTGGGAAGAAGTACACTTTTGTACACGGCAATTTTCGCTTCCTTAGACAAGCACTCATTCCTTGATATGCTCCACATGATACCTACCACTCTCCTTCCAGCACTCTCACGTCTCTTTATCTCCTCATCTATTCTTCCATCTTTCGCATAAATCTTACCTTAGTACACAAAATCATCCACCTGTTTAATTACTTCACCATTCGCCCTGATCATACAGTTATTCTCCCCATTCTCCTTATCAAAAACTACTACTTTAGTCTTGCACGCATTTACCTTTAATTCCATTCTCCCCGTTGATTCACAAAACTTATCAAAGAGCTTCTGTAATCCCTGTTGACTGTCTGAGATCAAAACAGCATCATCCGCATATAGAAGAACTCGCAAGTTTACATTCCCAATCAAAACACTGTCGTTTTCACTACATGCGTCTCTAACACATTTATCCATACATTAAATCCACACATTAAATTATCCACACATTAAACCACATTATCCACACATTAAACAGACATGGAGACATTACGCATCCTTGCTTTACATCCCGATTTATTACAAACCAATCACTCAGAACCCCGTTTACTCTTACACTTGCCTTACTATTATCATGCATCGCCATCATAACATTCAATAACAGCCCAGTCACTCCATAGCCTCTCAAAACCTTCCACAACTTCTTTCTGTTTACTCTGTCATATGCCTCCTCTAAATCGACAAACGTACAGTACACTTTCTTTCGGACACTCATACATTTTTCTATCACTTGCTGATTTGCAAAAAGCTGGTCACTACATCCTCTCCCAGGCATAAACCCACACTGCACACCCCATATTCTGTCGGAAGTAATATTCCTCACTCTTTCGATTGATATTTTACTGAACACTTTTCCCGGGATACTCAATAAACTAATGGCCCGATAATTATTACATTCGGTTTTTCCTCCCTTTCCTTTGTGCAACGGAACGATGATAGAATTTTTTCAATCCGCTGGAACAACAGAAACCTGTAAGCATAAATTGAATAGTTAACGCAGCCTACAAATTAGTAATTTACACCCACACTTCAACCTTTCACTGGATATCCCATCTATGCCTGCAGCCTTCCCATTTTTCAATATTCTCACAGCCATTGTGACCTCCTCCTCACTGATATCCTTTTCCATGATCACATTCTCATATACCACTTCACAAGGCTCATCTTCAACGCCTGAAATATTATTGTACAATTCTTCAAAATACTCCCTCCAACAGTCCCTGATATTGCTCTCGTCCCACATGATCTCTCCACTTTTGTTCTTTACCGCATTCATTCTCCTACCTTCGCCAATCTTTGCCATTTTTACCCACTTCCAAAACAGCTTTTTATTACCTTCAAAATCACACTGCATTTTGTTAGCTTCATCCGCACGCATTCTTTCTTTGCTCTCTTTCACAACGATTTTGAATTCATTCTTTTTCTTTCTGTAAATCTCACATACATTAGGATGCTCTTCCTCAGATTTGGCAGCAATCATATCCTTGTACGCCTCTTTCTTTTCTCTGATTACAATTTTCACTTCTTCATTCCAACAATTCATTCACCTTTCTTTCTTCCTACCACTCCTTTTCCAAATACACTTTCTGCACATTCAACAATCACTCCTTTCAAACACTCCCACGCATCATTCACATTCTCGTTTCTGATATGCTCGTCCCATTCTCTCTGCTTCAACGATAGAGCACCCTCAAGCATGCAAACATACCGCATTCTTACCTCGCTGTCGAGCAACCTTTCCACTTTTACTCTTGACTGCTTCCGCGCAATATTCTTCCTTGGCACCCACTTTCTGCCCAGATTCACTTTGGAGAGTACCAAATAGTGGTCTGTTCCACATTCACCACCCCTTATCACTCGCGTGTCCCACACTAACTCTCTCAATCTCTCATCGTACACAATAAAATCAATCATGCTTTTACAATCGCCCCTTTGCCAAGTATAAATATGTATTCTCTTATGTTTAAACCATGTATTCGACACAAACAATCCTTTTTCCAAGCACTCACTCACCAAGTTTGCACCATTATAATTCACTTGGGGGTCATCAAAAGGCCCAACCACTCTCTCAGATGCATCCCGCCTCACACCAACCCACCCATTCATGTCACCTAGTAAAATTATTCTCTCACCAGGATTACAATCATTCAAAAACTCTCTCAGTTTTTCCCAAAACTCATCTTTCACACTGTCACTCTCTCCATCCACTGGTGCATAGCACGCCACAATCACAACTCTCCTAATACCTACTTTCATGCGAACCCAGAGCAATCTAGGAGATAATAACTCGTACTTTCTTACTAGCAACTTAGCTCTCTCATTAAGAATGAGTCCTACACCTTGAATGCCGTGTACATTATCTTCAACTCCTGACCACAATGCCAGAGTACCGCCATCTAATGTAACAGCATCCCGCCCCTTACGCTTAGTTTCACATACACACAAAACATCCATGTGTCTCACTTTCATTTCATTCAGCAACTCATGCTCCTATCCATACACTCCTCTCACATTCCAAGTACCGAGAATCCAGTTCGTTTCCAGTCCGTATCTTGATGGGCCAAAATTATTCAGCTTCCGGCGCCCATCGTGGCTTCGGCTGTCTGAGGCAACATTTTGACGTTTAGCAGTAAGTTGTAATAGAGTATGCAAAGTTACCAGCCTTCGCAGTACCCGCACCACGTGCAGCTTTCCCTTCTAACGGTTACGGCGCTCTACCGGTCAGTTTTGGTTCATTTTTGCCAATATGCCACAAGAGAAACCAAAGCATAGCAATACCCTAGGCCCGCTTTCCCTATTTTGCTCAAGCTAGGATCCCTTCTGAAAGGACTACTTTGAGAGCCAGCATACTGTTGCCCGCTACCCACCACTAGGAGGTATATGCGGTGTACTGAAATAATAATAATATGCCGACGGAATACGATCAATAGTGACAAGGGCATTAGAAGGAGACTAGCGCGAATGAAAAAAATAGTTCAACAACAAAAGGGAGCTATGGATCTTGTGAAAGGATGTAGCGAAAAGGTAAACGTCGAGTTTAATATGAATTGTAACGCGAAATGATGAGATACCTACATTCTGAGAAAAGGGGGCAATAGTAAGCTGCAGGCATAGGATATGTGGGAATTCAAGAGAATGAAGAAAGGCTGACGGAAAGGAAGTAGAGCGAGGAAATACTCAGCACTGTGGATGAAAAGAAGAAAATTCAGGAAGAAAGGGAACTGCCATGCCTCCCTTGAACTCATCCAAATCTTATCTCAAATCAAACTCATCCAATAACTTATATAAAGACATATATTTTATAAACTTTTTATTTTTGGCTATAAAATTAATGATGAAAGTAAGGCATAGAGGAATAATGAATAATATTTTAAATATTTTGTCGACACCAGTCAAAATGAAAACTTACCACAAAATTAAGCAACGTAAAGTCCCTCATCATTGTAATTACGAAGAAATAAATACTTTCTACAACCAGAGATTTAATAACCTAGTAAACAACACCACAATTGTAACTAATCATCACCTTGTAAGTGGCTCACTTCGCTTGAAATCTTAGAATGATTGCTGAACACACCGAAGAAACCATAAAAGGCAAGGGAAATCTATTATAGAGCTTATCTTGATCTTCTTCCAAGTAGCAAGCTACCCGCGTACTCAGGTCACGGCAAAAAAATCCAAACAGGATCGGCAATAAATAACCTACCTTTATGAAAGATTTCATCTTTGCAGTTCGAAATCTCTTAAAGAGAAATAGAAGGGATTTAAAGGCCCCATCGTTGTCAGCGCCACATGGCAACAGGCATCATAACATATAATTTTTGCCATGTGAACTCCGCAATTACCTTGGTAGGATTGTAAACATGTGATGAAGGCTTGGGTCAAATTTTACCATGCAATCGAAAGATGCACATGCAATTTCATTTTTGACCATCCACAATTTTTCTCCGAGGAAGAATAATTCTGTAGGCGCAACAGTAGACATGTAAGCATCCTCAGTAGCTTATCACAGGTTATTTCAAAGTGTGTTTGAAATTGATTTCGCTTAGATAAGGAGGAAATGAATCGTATTATCTCAACATCAGTAGGAAAGAAGGTAATAAAAATATATCTTTGGATTGATAGTTGGATGTGAATAAGTTTTATAATAAATGGCGCCTTTGTTTTGAGCAAAAGTAGGACTAATGGTCCAGTTTTACATATAACATCGTAATGTGGGATTACATAGGATGTAATTGCATATTTGAAGTAATTAAGGCACAAAATTGATTTAGACATCCGGTGGAATGCAACGGAACCAAACAAATTGGAAGGGTATTTTGGCTTATAAAATATTATTGATTTTCATTTTAATTCGAATTCTCGCAAAATAAAATCGCGGGAGACAGTAAAAGTAAGAAATTAATTGCATTTTAGTCAACCCAGTTAACTCTAACTTAGTTTTTGGCTACTGAATGAATTAGAGCACTTTTGAAATGTTGATGAAAACCATTAAAAGGAGCGTGTGATAGACATGAGTTGATGAAAATTTGGCGTGGTTCATAAAGTAAACTTAAGTACTCTCGAGAGTTATGTCCTCCCATAATTTATACCACAGAGTACTGAGGATTAACGCTACCCGAACTAATATATTCGTAAGGTTTTCCAGGTGAAACAAAGACGTTACAAGAAGACAGAACCGACCAAGAGGGAGAAATTGACCATCCCCAAGCTCGTCGAATAAAAAAGGGAATGCATTCAAAGGATTGATATTTAATTTGTTCAAGAACTTGTACCCTTGTGGAAGTTTTTTTTAGCAATTAATGCTCCTTTTATTATTATTCCTAAGGTTCATGACTCTGTTCCACAGTAAAGGAAAAGGATAAATTCAATTAGTAGTCAACGTATTCGCCGACCTTAGCGACGATGGAGACCAGTTCATGCTTTCCATGGTACATTTGCAAAAACAAACAAAAAAGACGAATCACCAACAGGTAGCACTAGATGAACTTCGTCCTTGTTTTGCAAGCATCAGTGCTCTAATTTCTTCCTCGCTTTTTCCTCTTTGCCTCACCGCCTTGCGTCCAATGACATTTACCCTGGTAACATACATTAGTACTTACATTCCTACCTTCAGACAATCAAGCTAAAATGATTCTAATGACCTCAACCGTTACGCATTCTCCTCTGCAAAAACCATTGGATTAGCTGGGTCACCAGGAGTCAGATTTAAGCAAATCAACATCGATGGATCGCAGATGGTCTCGGAGAAGCGCGATGGGCGATAAATGAATCTTGACCTCCAGCAAAGAAACTCTTCTTTCACCCTCTGAGGACATGGCAACAGAGAAGATGACTGACGGACACGGAATGAAAGCTTTGAGAGCTTCAAAGAATGAGGTTCAATAAGACTACCGAAGGGGAGCAAGATAGGCATTAGACGGCGATCCTATAGACGAGGCCGATAACATACCTCAGCTGATCGATATCGCCCCAGAACCCTCCGACAGTCAAAGGACATGGGCATAGAGCCATGTAGAATGATGATTGTGCATTTCGTGTCTAGCGCCCTACTCTCAAAGGAATACACACTAGGGACAGACGCAAGCAGTCGCCGACACTCTTCCTCAATCCGTCAGTCGTTAGGGGAACAGGTGGGGGAGGGGAAGACAGTTAATCGCCGTGGGAGAATCCGATCGCAGTGGAAAGGGGGGCTCACAAAGCAGAATGATGCATCGGCGGAAGAGATGCCTCCGGGGGAGGAAGGAGAGAAAACTCTCCAAGGGCAGCAGTGGAGGAAATGGAAGTAAGGCGGGAATGTTTTTGCGGCTGAGAAAGGGAAGTCAGCGAGGAGGGAGGACGGAGGAAATGTGACGGCGAAGGTCGTCAGGATGCAGGCAGGAAGTTTGGGTGGAGAGAGGAGGGTTAGGAGGGTGAAGGGTCGCTCGATTCGATATATCCGTACCTCTGTCGATCAGGGTCTTCGCTACCATTCCACCATTTGGTGGAATTAAGGTGGAAAAAAACATTAAGGTGGACTGGGCAAATTTTGTTCACGCACAAATTTATGTAAAGTCATACTCACGTGTGGTCATTAATAACATGAATAATTGAATGAAAAAATATCAGCATGTTTCCGATTTGGTCTTTGGACAATTCAATGCTATTTTATCGCGGAGCCTTACTGAAATTAACATGTATGTCGAAATAATTCGACGATATGCGAACAGATATTCTCGATTCCGACAGGATGAGTGGTTTATGAATAATTAAAACTCAAAGTAGAGCTAGAGTGTTTCAGGTGCTAGAGGCAAAAATAATGCGCTCACTCACAACAAATTGTTGTAAAAATCCTGAATGGTGGCCAGCGATGAGATATGACGGAGATATTATGATTTAATGAACAAAAAGGCAGCAATCTAACTGCCAAGTAAAACTGCTAATACTATCATTACGGAAGGTTGTACACCATCAGATATACATCGATAGACTATGAATGGTTATTTTGTCAAGTGCGGAGGCTCGATTCGGTTCGGCTGCTCGAGTGATGGCCTCAATTTGCAATGGTTTGAGCTTGAATATTTATTTCAGTGGCGGAGATATTTTTCAGGGTATTACCGATCCCCGTTTGTTTTCTAAAGGGATGAGCGAGATAGGGAATATCAGGGAATATGAAGAATACTTATCTGATAGGGAGAAAAGAGGACTGCTATCAACCACCAGATGTTGCTTTACGACTGAATCGCTGTTGAGGAAGATTTCTTTTATTACTCTTTGACAGTTGAGTCTCAGTCAACCATATTGAAATTGATTTTAAGAGAGGGTTCTTTATATTCCAAGAATATTAGATTTTATTTTTTACATTTCAATTTTTTCATCTTTTTTAAGTTCGCTCACTTTTATTTATTTATCATTACTTTATAAATGTAATTGATTTAAATTACTGACTAAAACCGAAACTAGAAGCCATTTTTCTTTTAGAAATAGTATTAAGTTTTGAAACTTACTAAGTTGAAGACGTGTCAACTGCTCCGCTACAGCACTTTCACAGAATATCAGTTGATATATTGAACATAGTATGAAAACCATATTCCTTACAACGTCGTGTTGTAGTGCCGCCGATATGATGCTAATACTGCGATGAAAGGGCGCAGAATGAGCATTACCCGGCTATTTGCTGGCGACACGATAGACTTTATCCGATGAAATGGTCCAAGAGGCGATGAAAATGACAAGTCACGCCTTAACTTCTTGCTGCATTTCTTAGACATTAAGCTTGTTACGACCAACTTTAGTTCTGGTCTTTCCATCTCTTCCGTGGATGACCCTGGGATCATCTGCCTCTCGCTCAATGCATCCCAATTTGTCTGGGTATTCTCTCTTCATTCGTTCTATCTTTTTGTCCTCTCCATCTCATTTTGTAGTCTCCTATCGTTTCGTTGACACTTTTCTCGCCGAATTCTTGCCTTGAATCCGTGCATCGTTATCTATCTGTTCATGGATTGCGAGATGTTTATGAATTTAAGAATTTCATTTCAGATGGTAGTAATCTTTGGACATTTGCTTTTATAAGTGTCCAGTCATTGCTACCATATATTCTACAGGGATTTGTCATTTTTTATAATAAATTTTACTTAGATGTCATTTCTTAATTTATTTTATCAAGTTCGTTGTATTGTACCGTTGATGTAGGTGAATTAGGCAATTTTCTTTTGAAATTCAATTTCATTAAAATTTGATCAAGCGGTTTCCATTACGTTTAAGGATATGAATTCTACTATCGCATGATTATTTAAAATTGTTTTTAATCTCACCACTCGAATGCTATTGAATGATATTAACTGAGCTTTTTCGGTCGAGATCTGGAATTTGAATTCATTTGCAGAGTTGAGGTGTTTAAAATGGATTAACTGGTAGCTCTCCCTGGTAATAATCCCGCGTTATAGTCCACAGGAGCTCTAAAGGCCGCTTACACGGTACATTTTATTGTACAAACGAACGTAAGAATTCCTTCATTAAGGAAATTGTACCGTGTAAAGCGGCTAATTGTATGACTGTCTGAATGACTTAACGGGAAATATAACCTGATCTAATTCCATTCAGTTTCTTGTACATTCTATGATATATTCGTTTGTAAAATAAAAGGTACCGAGTAAAGAGGCCTTAAGAGTGATAGGGAAGGAAGACACGTGCTTTCACGCCTGGACTGGGGGAGCCACCATGCAGTAGGGCTACCGACCGGAGGACCGTGTCGCCCTTCAAAATGGACCTCGAATCGAAGCGAGGCGGGGAAATCACCTGTTCCCCTTTCTGCTCGGTGGCGACAGGGGATTAGAAACGGCGCGCTACGGATGGGATGCTACAAGGTCAAGGTTAACACTCCCATGACCAGCGACCATCAACCCCTTTTTTCTCGGCTAATCAAAACTGAAAACACAGGCTCACTCAGGGACGTGAGTAAAAAGCGTTTTCTAGGGGAAGGCCACTGAGTTAATGAATACCCACTCAAGACTGTATAATTGTGAAGGCATGGATACCCAAGTCGTGTTCAAATGCATCTGCGGTTTACAGGTAGGGTTGCCAACTTATAGGATTCTCGAAGTAAGGTAGCACTCCTCCACCTTTGAGTCTGAAATATGATGATAAAATATTCCTTATATTATTATTGCTTGCTGTAGCACACAAGTTTTGCTCACGATTTAATTTTCCCATACATATAACAGAGTGTAACTGTCTCCTATCATTCTGTGACTTCAATTTTTTCCTGGAACAGTCATCTACATTCACAACTACGAAATACCCTGCAATCCATCACTAGAGTATCACCAGGGGTGATTCCACACCAGGCATACAACACTCATTCCAGCTGAAATCAGAACCGCGCACGCTCGTCCTGATGCCAGGCGCAGGCCAATAGCAGTAAGGATGACAATACGCAGTCAGACCATAAAATAGGACAATGATACGCAAACAATATGCAAAGTATACAATTTAAGCATAATTAATGAAACCTATGAATAGTAATACAAGGTACTAAATCATGCATGAGCTATATATTGCTGGATATTTCATGCAAGGTTATTAGCTAATAATGATGTTCAGACATTTAGCACAAGTGCAAACCTGCTTTACCCAGTAAGGGTTAAAGTTTACCAGAACTGATTTACCGTAGCAATTATTGCCCCTTATTGTACGTGAAAAAGTTACATTTTAAATCTGTTGGTGATAAAGTTTATTTCCTTGATTCTCTGCCTGTGATAATTTCTACCATAAGAGTTGGGCTCTAGAAGAATATGCTGAAAGTCCGGCAAAAAAAGGCTACATCAGACTTTCGCAAAAGGTTAAATTTGTATTTTTCCTTTCGATTCCTGTAATACATGATACAATATGATTAATACCGGACCAATCTTTGAGTTAAAATGGTATAAACACCGCTATAAATTAAATTATAAGTGGCACATACTATTATACTATTGTGAGGGATTTTAACAGAGTTTCGCTCCGTAATTTCAAACAGATAGGTAGGATACATAAAATAAATCACAAATGATCTTTTCCATGAATGTATTTTCTTAGTAAAAGCCACATAAAAGTTATCACGTGGCCTCACAATACCTTTGAAAGTTTTAACGGCGCGTCGCTAGGGGTAAAAAAGAACTGAAGTACCACCGAGCAAGAAAATAGGCCGTTTACTTGATTATTTTGCTCTTTCTAATTTTTTTATTCTCTACCAGCAATAGTAGAAAGAATTAAACCGCAGGTGTGCAACCTGTTTTTGTTTGTTCGACTTAGCATTCTGTTTGATGCTTCCGCGATAAGTGGCCTCCAGTGAAATCAGTGTTCCGTAATCGCCATGAGCGCCTCTTCTGTGGTTACACGCAATTCTCGGAATGAAATCTATGCCAAAAGTGGCCATTCATTTAATTTAATGAAACTTAACATATTATAAGAAACAATTTTCGTGAATTATCTGGGTCAGAATTGTTTTCATTGATTAAAGTCCTCAAAGGAAACTTGAAAATTAATGGATATTGAGGCAATAGTCTATAACTCCTTGCAAGCAACCCATGATTACTAGTATGTTGGAGGAAGGTTATACATCTATTTAGTGCATTGCGTAGGTCAATAGATAGATATCTGAGTAAGTAACAAGACAATTATATCGTGTCACCCGGAGTAGTGAGGTTTTTTTATAAATTGTTTATTATTTATTCTCAACAAATACATTTCGAAATTTAAGCATTTAAGCACAATTTAAGAACCAAAAAATGAACACTGCTGAAAATAATACATAAGGTACAAACAAAAAGAAACTTTTCTGAAAATTATACGAAGAGAATTAAATTATTTCTAACAGAATTCGGTTCTGCCAAACCTCATGGTTGGTTACTGCCATATTTTGGAAGTTTGAAATGAAGTAACATATATACAGATAGGTTTCACAAAGAAAAGGGTTAATATTACAGTCATACTTCGGAAAACAAGATTTAGACACTCAACATATGGGTCGATTCACTTTTAATTCATTGGTCTCTGTAAATCATAATCACAAGTTACGACAATTAGTATAACCATGTGCCCTCAGAGAGAAACATTGAGTCAATTAACGATGATCACTATAGTGTCGCAAGTTAAGAAGCTATAGCATACTATTATCAAAGCAACTGACCCATGATAGGAGGTCATCTACTACACAATATTCTGTGGGAATTGAGGGCGTTGGATCTTCAAATACTGTCTTAGTTGTGAGACATGGAGTTTCGAGATCATCTTACGCATAGTTATACCTATATGCGAAGTCATATTTTTACCAAAATATTCTTGAATTACCAGTGGGAAAAAATTATGAAGTCTGCATCAGTGAATACAGGAAGTATTTTTCCTCGTGGATCGTTTTTTGTCGCTATTTCTTTATAGCCGGGTGAACATGAATAAAATCTAATAATAACATCTAACCCGGTCTCGGCAAAACTTGAGCTGACATTATCTTCCCGAAAACTGCAACAAAAAACAATCATTTTAATTGCTTTAGATGGACTATGAAGCCTTTCCATGCACTGAAATCTGCAAGAATCAAGAGTGGATGTGCTCACACTCTCGGCAATCGAATTCTTTCATTTTATATGCAGATAACTCCAGCAAACATCTTCAATATATTCCAATCGTATTCTCATAGGTAGTAGAAACTTAGAGAAACACTGTTCATCGAGAAGTTGTTCTCAGTCGATGATTCCGAAAACCTATGACAACATAAATAAGATTGAGAGAAAAAGTTGATGGGATAAATGAAATCATACATTACCTAGCAAGGGGAAAGTTTAAGGGTGATATTGATGATTTTAGTGAAAATTCATCATAGTAATAAAGTAGCCTCTGTTGTAATTTTCCTCAGGAATCACTCAAAATAGAAAGTGTTCCGGCATTCAATGTGATGGCAGAGCAGAGACAGTCTCTATGGGTGTCGTCAAAACGTCGAATGCGTCGTTTTCATATTACATAAATCCTGTGGAAAAGTACAGTTGGTACAGCCTGATTATGGAGGAAGAGGTGTTTAAATATGTGCATATATATCTAAGATATCAAGGTCTGGTTTTGTAAGTTCTGTTTAAATATTTTCTCGGCGTGAAAACCATTTTCAGTTGTCCTCCCATCGATAGTTCAGTCAACCAGTAGTCTGATATCAAACACAAAACCTGAACTCGCAGAATTATGTTAACAAAAAGTCTTATTTTTCTGGCGGTTAGCATCAACCTGCTTTTAAAACCGGCCCTATACCATCTTTTTGAGTAGGTACTACAAGGCGTAAAGCGCGGATTGCGTGATCTTTGAAAAAAAAGACTAGATTCTTGCGAAATCAATACAAGGATAGTTCACGCATTAAGGTAGTCCGAGCGCGATAGTTCCCAAGTCAAAATAGAGACCATATTTGAATCATACGTTTTAATTTCACCAACTGTAAGACACCTCAATTAAATATTGCATCGTTAATGGTGCAATAACATAGTTTTGTATGTCAGAATTGATGAGTAATTTCATAAAAATATCACGGTGTCTTCAATTTGATTTATTTTTTTCGCGCGGTGCGTTTGAAACTCCTTCAAAACGGAAAGTTTCTTTTGATACCAAAGAACATATTGCGGTGACGATATGATTAATTTTCAAAAATAGTTGAGAAAGCATACAAACTACACGCTATTAGTTTTTTTACGACACCTAAGTGTTCCTCATTTTGTATATGATGCCTCTCTGGAGTGCATACTCGTACCATTTCTCACGTATATGGGCTGGTATTTTATGGCAAATAACTCCGAAAGTAATGTGGTAAGGGGTTGAATTATTTGTGTCATTAGAAGGGTGAGATATTTTCCTTTAAAATGAGACCAAATTCATTGATTTTTAGATAAAATGATATTTCGCTCACACTACCTTAAATGATCTTACTCTGGACCACAAGAACATGCAGCTTCACACTGCGTGGTGTAAGGCCAGTCAAAGTCATTACATCGCTTGACGGAGGACGGTCGGAGAATGACGGCGGATAGTTGGATGAGAAGGGGTGAATTTCTTTCCCCGTTTTTTTTGTTCTTCTTTTCCACTTTTTCTCTCCTCCCCTCCACAACCCCCCAGCCTTTCCCAAAGACGCGCTGCGACCCACATACCTTCGGGAGGAACAGGGTGTTCACCCAATGCTTCGTCTGCGGAGGGCCATTCCACCGCGTCAGAAGTGCTCGATCGCCGCCCGAGATCCCCCCCTTCGTAGGGCCCGTTCCCTCCCGCCAGCGATTCCATTGACGGAAGACGGCGCCGAGGGAAATGCCATTTCGCGGAATTCTTTTATTTCGGAGCGGAGTTTGGGGAACGTGACGAGAGCCGGATGTGGACGGAAGACAAACCTGGATGATGGTTGGTTATTTCGGAAGGCGAACAACACCTGAAGTCATTTGAGCCAATAAGGACAGGCGGGTAGTTAGGCGAGGGATGAATTCGAGCCTTTCAGGGTGCGAATCTGGTATCCACTGTGGTCAACGGACGAATATGAACTCAATCCCTCACTGAATTTAACATGGGATTCATCTTTCGCAAGAAACAGAATGGAAAATAATGTCTTTTATCTCTCAAAAGGTGTTACTTCTGGAATTACCCTTGCGTAAAGTTTGCCTGAGATGAGTTTCTCCAACTGCTAACGTCTTCAGGGCATAAGTGGATCATGAAACGTTGATTGTAATAGGGTAGAGGCATACAGCATCTCCAACAGTGGATCAACAACAACAGTTAGATCAGGTTAGATGAGGATTGCAGCAGTGAGGAAGGACATGCCCACCCCAACAACTCGGTGAAAATAATCAAGGAAAACAGTCCCAATGCAGGAACATTCCGCCAATCCGCTAAGAAACATTCAGCCAATCAGGGGCAATGAACGGATCAACTATCTAAATAAAATACTGGCCAGAAACCACCGTCAACACTTCTGACATGAAGACTCCGGCAAGATGGCCGCAGAAACCTGAGAACCTATCTATAGAAAATAGACCAATTGGTGTATTTATAGATAAAGATTAAGTTATCCATACATAGTCTTACAACTGTAAGGCTAGCTGTGTACAGTAAAACGGAGTTTTTCCTCAGTTCGGCAATTTTCTCCTATTGGCGTCCCGTCCACAAAGCCTACTCTCTTTCTTCCCCGCTTACTCAACATCGAACCCTCTATCACTGCTTTCAGAATACATTCGTCCAGTAATACCCATTCCAATTACAATTTCTGCCTAATCCTAATCTCCTCTAGAAGTTCTGTCCCCTTCTTCACCATTCTGAGCAATTTTGCTTTTCCCCCATCTCCGTTCATTGCACTTTTATATTTTCCTTCAACTAGCCATCCTCAACGTAATGTATTACTGCCTTGTTTCCTCAATTTCCAAGTTTCTGCATCATATGGCCGACACCTCAAGGTCGTCATAGGGAAAAGTTATCTTAGTCTGATTATTTTCTCTCACCAACCCAGGTTTCGGCATATTATACCGTTTTCGAGGTACATAAAAGTGCGAACCTCCACAAGATACGAGGTGTGTGAGAAAAGTAATGAGACTGATTTTTCATATACCAAAGCTTTAATTTTTTTTCAAACAACAATGTTATCCCCTTCAAAGTAGTTCCGTTGGGCAGCTATACACCGGTGGAGTCGTTCCCACTCTTGGTAGCAGCGCTGGAAGTCTTCAACTGGTATGGCTTTTAACTGGTCGGACACAGTCTTTTGAATGTTCTCCAGAGTTTCAAATGACGTCCTTTTAAGACATGTTTCAATTTCGGGAAAAGGAAAAAGTCACAAGGACTCAAATCAGGTGAAAAGGGGGGTTGAGGAACAACAGAAATGCCTTTTGAGGTCAAAAATTCATTGATGGAAATGGCCGTGTGACACGGGGCACACGTTTCTTCGATTGTCCTTCTGTTCAGTTGTGAAGTTTTTCGGCACCATTTTGGCAAAATCTTCCGCATGCCCAAAATGTCTGTCAAAATTTGATGTACGGTGAAAGTGTTTAAATTAAACAGTTCACTCATCATCCTTATTGTTAAACGACGGTCTGATCGCACAAGAGCCCTCACACGTTCAACGTTTCCGTCAGTTTTTGAAGTTGAAGGTCTCCCTGAACGAGGTTGATCTTCAACGTGTTCTCGGCCTTCCAAAAATGATTTGTGCCAGCGGAAAACTTGTGCTCTTGATAAGCAATGTTCCCCATAGGCCTGTTTCAACTTTTCAAAAGTCACACTCGCGGATTCACCAAGGTTAACACAAAACTTGATTGCACAACGTTGCTCTAAATTCCGATGCTCCATTTTTGTAACACACAACAAAAACACAAGTTCACTGATGGCGCTGTCAAAATAATGTGTTAGCTGTACTGAGTTGAAACTCAAACGTAGAAAGTGGAAGGGATAAACAAACAGGTCTAGCACAGGCCGGTAGACACGACGTTGCCAGATCTCCCGCAGTGTTGCCAGTCTCATTACTTTTCTCAAAAACCTCGTATGTACCTTGAAATGGCATGACATGCCAAAACCTGGGTCGGAGAGAGAAAATAAAGTGCGGAATCAGACCAAGTAAACTTTTCATTTTGAAGAACACATACGGATTTCCACCGCGTATGCCGGAATCAGAATCATATAGACTCCTCAAGAGTTGATCTTAAGTGGACTTATCCCACTTCCTTACATAAATTCCATGTAATTAGGTCCCTTTTGCAGCATAAAGCAACAATTTTCATGATTGATTATCATTATATTCAACTAGGGCAAATAAATGTATTCATTACAGGTAGGAGTCTTTTACTTAGTTTCATTTAAACCCTCGTCCCTTGGCAATTTGAAAAACTTGACGTTAGTAAAAAGCTGATTCTATAAGACATGTGAGGTTGTGTAGAGAATAAAACTTATTGATCTCGAAGGCTTCTTTGGAGTCGTTCCCAAAGCAGTGAAGTCTTTTCAGGCACTTTTCCGCGTATTTCAATTGTCGTAGACGACAGTTTCGACAGCATTGCAGCTGTCTTCTTCAGGTCTAAAGTGACAAGTTGGCAGATTGGCAGAGAAAGTAATGCTTTCGAAACTGTCTATGGCAATGGAAATACACGAAAGAGAGCCCGAAAAGGCTTCACTGCCAATACAACTCATTATCAACCTTTCCGAATAGGCGTCCATAACAGCGTAGTCTTACTATAGTATATTAGGTAATTATCCTTACTTAAGGCAGGTGCTTCGGTGGAGTAACTCTAATACGTAATAAAAGATACCTCATTAGTTTAACCCAGTGGTTTCTCCGAAAAAGGCTGTGAGTTGCTCTTGGCAGGACGGAGCACTGAAACAAGGCTACTCTCGGCAAAATGTACGTACAAATTAAGAGAAACTAATTGTCTTTTCTGATGAAGAGTTTTCTTTTTGAAGCTCCAGGACATGGCTGTCTGGTTAGTTGAGGCTAATTGGGGAACATCACTCCCACCTTCATGAAGATGGTGTTCCGTACTCATTAGCTATATCAACGGTAAAATTACGGTACCGCATTAAAACTGTTTCTACTCCGTGTTAACTCAGTGTTAATCGCACAGTCTCATTTTCTAGGTATTGAGAGAGCTAACTCTATATAGGTAACGAATTTAATTATCATTTTACACTGGGGCATCCACACCGATAGTTCAAAACCTGAAGCCGACGCAGTCTTCCTTCATACTCACTAAGCTGTCAGCTACAAGGCTGTTAAGGGTTGGAATTACTAAATAAAAATCCCTAAGGGTGATGGGAATCACATAAATATGAGGAGGAAGCTCACAATTTTCAATGGATCACCTTCGGTTTACGAGAAGTTCTGGCGTTCAGGTATTATCTCATGAATTTAAGTTAGAGGACTTGTAACCTCTCATTTCATTGTAATTCCGGGGCTGTTTGAAAAACTGCAGCGGTAATAATTTATCAAAAGACATATGAGCCGACATAGCACTAAGCAAACTTAGGATTTTATCATTACTTCTGATGTGTACTGGACAACATCCTCGCCATAGCCATATAGGATGGGTAATTTTAAAACAGAAAAAGAGACGTAAATTCTGAGCGTTGGGTTGACTGCATCAGTTACCTTTTACATTAGTTTACAGTATTACACCTATAAACATAATTATTATCACTGAAAAGAAAGGCTAGTTTGAATGGAAGATATTTTTGCTAACTTTTACGGTGGCAGGTCCTTACCTCCTTGCGTTATTTTACTCTCTAGCTCGGCAGGTGCGATACTGCTCTTCATCCCGATCATAATGTTTCTCCCTGTTTCTTCCTCTCCCTTGCTAACTCAACTTCCTTCCTTCTATCATAGCCTTCAGAATCTATCACTTTATAATTCTTGTTACTACCACTAACCACTATACTCTGCGTCCTCCTAATCTCCTTCTCTCCAGTTTCATCTCCTCAGCCACCATTCCCAGCACTTCTTCTACATCTACATCTACACGCTAGGCTTTGGTTGCTTGAGAAATTCAGAACATATTTTTCAGAGCGATAAAGAGAATATTATCATGACTCCTCACTACATCTCTAGGTCTGACAGATGCGATAAAATACGAAAGATACACTGCCGAACAGATAGGTACAAAAACTCGCTTTTTCCGCGAGCAATAAACGACCACATAAAAAATTGAGCTCTACTAAATACACTCCTCTAATATATGTCACCATTTCATCTCCCAAAAGCTTACAACTTTACACGGCTGGTGACCTAATTACCCCTGCCACACGCCCATGCAGCGGCTTGCAGGTTATTATGTAGATGTAGATAGTACCCTGCGATCCGCTGTATCGGCGTGTGGCAGGAAGTGTTAGGATACCAGCCGTGTAAATATGTAAGGGATAAGGTTTTGGGAGGTGAAATGGTGACGTGTGTAATGGGAGTGGATTAGTGGAGCTCAATTTTTACTGTGGTCGCTTATTGAGCCCGGACAGAACGAGTTTTTGTACCTTTCTGTTTGGCAAGGTATCTCTCTCATTTTATCGTTTCCGTCAGACCTAGAGATGAAATGAGGTGCCATGATAATATTCGCTCTGAAAAATATCAGTTCTGAATTTCTCAAGCAACCAAAGCCTAATATGCTGAAAATTGATACATATACTTAAGAAAAATGTATTTCAAGAGATCTCATGAGCACCAAAAAACGAGCAACTAAAACTAAATGTACTAATATAGAAAAACAGTTGACTGTTGAAATGCCATACACTTTTGGAAGACCACAAACTAATCATATATATTATGTCTTCATAAGGGTGTATTTTAAGAGTGATTATCGCTAATTTGTTACAAATATTGACGTAAAAAAGCTGTGTTAACAGTTCGCATAGTAAAATTATCGATATTTCTCAGTCAAGAGAATAGGTAATGAGTGCACCGGAAAATTTCCAACTCCTATAGTGATGCTTCATAAATTAGCCTCGAAATTTTATTATCATGAGTAGTTATCTACGGGTTAGGTTAGATCTTGAAGGATAGCATTTCTACTAATATCTTTTAAAGCAATAAGCTCCTACATCCTTTAAAAATTCATCTCTCAACTCAGTATTTGCCCATCTCTTTTCCGTCCATAGAGGCGATTCTCTTTCTTCCCATTACTCGCTTATCCTTGGCCCCCGCTCCCTCTATCATGTACATACTTCAGCGTTAAGACTCCAACAACGCTGAATATCGCGGTGGAACTGAGAACTTCTTGCGGAAACATATCCGAAATATTTTTATAAATTTACCTGTTGACATAAAGACAACTTATGAATTACAGTTTCGTCTTTAACGCCATAGATACATCATTAGTCAGATCTGATACAGAACACTATCAACTGGATCAACAAGGTGCTGCAACGGGATGGACTACGTTATAACACAGGTTAATTCCGTTTTGCTGTATAATTACCCACATCAACCGCTAACCTATCTCATGATCAGTGAATATATAATCTGGGAATGCTGTGATTTACGGAAATGTGTCAGTTGCTCTCACAAATGATAACACATTATTAAAGAAATAGCATGTGTGTATGGCCTATCGAAAAACTGGAACTTCAGGAATGGAGTTGAGTGAATTAAAACGTTAGCAAATAATTATTTGTAACTGCAATATTGAATGGAGGCAAAACTAAAGAAAAAATACTGCAACTGCAATTAGAGGGTTATTGGAAGAGGACTAGGAGGAAATGCTAAAACCTTTAAAGGAAATTGTGAGAATTTTCATGCCTATTGAAAGCAAGTAGCCACTCACAATACATCCAGCTTCCATTAAGTTTCAGCTTTCTCTATTTGAACCTGAAAAGACTTGCAAGTAACCCGATACTCGAGAAATTATGGTGAGTGAGATAATTGTAACAGAGTTGTAGAAAGATACTTATAAAAATGAAATAGTTTTCCTAAGGCCTTTCCCTGGCTATCGTGCGGTGTACGTACGTATCGTACGGCAATAGATATGGTACATTATTTAAATTTTAGATATAACCTTTGACTTAGAGTTAAAAATGGGAAAAACCTGTCAAAATACCTACCAATTACATAGAGGAGAACAAAAATGAAGACGAATAACTGTAGTGGTAAAAAAATTACTTTTCCAAAACTCTTCTATGTGTCCTACAGATATCACAGATGAAATTAATTTATATCTTTTCTGGTTTATAATGAGTGGTTTTACATTCATTTTGATAAACCTTGGCTCTATAAAATTTTTTCAAAGACTAGCGACTTGTTTTCAGATAAATTTAAAATAATAACTGACCCAAGCAATGATTTAGATAGCCTACAATTACTGGCATCAGTATTTTTCTACACTATCACGGTTCTTAGTTATACTCTTGTGTGAACCTATCTAATGACAGAAGCAAAAACTCCCGGCTTTCCTCAAATAAAGATTTAAATTGATTATTTTCGATATTTTCACATCATCTTTTAGATATCTATCTCAAGGACATCGTAGTTACGATCGTAGTGGCGTTGAAACTGATTAAATTGAATCTTTATTAGAAGAAGACTGAAAGTGTTTTGCTTCTGTAGCTATGGAGCTGTTCCGCTACATCTCACCTGAATTTTTATTTTATGAACTAATCTACTCTTATATAATCATTATCTTGATGTATAAGGAGTGCGAGTCTTAAAACCTTCCAATGTAAAACAAGTAAGAGTTTGCTCGGAAACAGTTGGCACCGCCAAGTCAAGACTTCTTTCGAGTTTTTGGTGTATACGTCGACTGTCTTTGCCTCGTTAGCGAATTCGCACGACGCCTCGCCTCTTTTCGCCCTTCGACTGACTAGATTCGCAGAACGGGCATAAATAGAGCGAGCGTGAAAACCGTTCGGGGCTTCACGGATCATAGCGGGAAAACAAATGCGAGACGAACGAATCCTAAATGGGTATGACGCAGGGAGGGGCGGGAGGAAGACGCGATATCCGACAGATCCATCTATTGATCGGCCAACGACAGAGAGAGAGAGAGAGAGAAACAGAGAGAAAAGGATATAAAAAACCTCTCCCACTACGCTTGTTTCGACATCTTAAGAAACAGAAAAAGGGTGGAAAGATAAAAAAGAACTCGTTGGAGGAAATTGACCTTTTTTTAGCAGAATTTTTTTTTTTCAGAATTGAACTTTATCTTCCACAGAAAATCACCATTTTGGTGAAAAAAATAAATCTATTCTTCCAGAAATGCACCGGAAACTGCTTCAAATGGAGATGCGAATGGTACAAGTGAGCTGGCATTCACTCGGAACGAATTCTGTGAGATTGCTTCGGCAAGAAAAGCTGCTACCAAGTGAAATCCCTCCAATTGTAAAGCCTCCTTGTTAGAGACGAATTAAGTTTTCGAAGGGCGACATGCGATACTTCCGGCCAGTTACACTAAAAACTCATTTAAGCACCTCAGAATTTAAAGTAAGGAGCTGGTGGTACCAAACGGAATTAACAATCAAAGTGTTTGACTTAGTAAACCCGATCAAGCAATCTCATGATCTATCAATAGTTTTGCATATTAGTAGCATTTGCGTACACTTGTTACTACGAAATAAGTACGGTAATGTTAACAGCATATAAGCATCGACTCTGTACGCTGGGAACCATCACTGGGGCGGGTAGTAAGGAGTTTTGAAGCACAAAAAATCATTGATATCATTTCAAAAGAAGTTTGAAATGAGCATTTAACTATTTTGCGGTTTACTCATCGGATTTTTGGACGTGGTTTAACTGTGGGGGAAACATGTTTGACTGAAACTTATCAGCTATAAATTTCGTCTATATTTTGCATGCAGTTGAATCTAGGAATACTATAAGGTGACAATATCAATATTAACTGGGGTGCCATTTAATATCCTTCGAGACAATGAATCATACGTAAATTCGAGCCCCTCATGTTATCTAGAAGTCGATTTTTCTTTAAACATGGGTGAAAACTAAAACAAATATTTTCATATAAATGAAGAATTTTTATGATGAATAAAAGGTACTGCATTATACTATTACCTGATTATCGGCTATAAAGCAATGCATCATAAAACTGGAGATGTGATTCATGGTTGCAGACAATAATTTTCGATATAGTACTAAGCACCTCGTATGATACCCGTTCTTCGCACGGATCGTGAAACTCGACAATATGTGCGTACTTTTGATGTTGTAGCCTTACACAGCCTTTTAGAATATTGTTACAATATAAATATGAAACAAATCCGAAATGAACCTTCTTGAACCTTAATTATTTTGGGTCTACAGATTGTTAGTAAAAATCCAATACACTCTGAAGCTTAACAATGGGTCTTGGTTCTTTGCATGGCTATGAATGAAAATAAATGAAATTGCCATATCTTGAACACAATTTTAAACACAATTTTGAATACAATAAAAAGCGAGCATCATGTAAATGCAACAATAAATAACGAACCCAGAATGTTTATGCATATACGGATGGTTATTAAAGGTCATTAGAAGCGCTACATTTTCAGAAGTATTTACAAATTTCCCAGAAAAATAACATGCACTGTATATTTTCCCTGAAAATAAGTTAAATTAATTGTATCGATCGAATGAGCTCCGGAAGAGGACAAGGATACAAAGATCTAAGGACCCTAATGGTCCTAAATGAATAATCAGAACACGCAGTCGAACGATAGTATCGGATCCAAAGTGCGCGTCTATTTAGCAAAGGATAATTGTTTCTCCTCTAGCACGAGCTTCCATTACCATACGGATTTCCCTCGCCTTATCTTCCACTCCATCGCAATAAAAATTCAATGATCCTGAGGTAATTTATCGTAATGAGAGGAGGCGATTGGGACTTTATCTCTTTCGCTACGTACGCTAATGACTGGGTAAGTCGCATGCATCGTCCTCACTTCCAGTCGCTTCGTTGCAAGATAAATACATTTGGAGAGTGATTACTGTGAAGGAGGTAGGTGCAATGTACTCGTACAAATCAATTCATAAGGAAATGAAGGGCTTCGCGATTTGAAAATGATTAAATTATGGCTAGCGAAAATTACGCGTCATAGCTTGTGTATCTTGAGTGTAAACAAGACGCTTCCAGTAGCATAAATGAATACATTTGAATAAAAGAATATAAGAGTGATGAAAACATATAACAACGCAGTTGAGGGATAATAAAAGGATGAGGACATTGCACTCTTAAAAATTTACACCTAATTAAATGCACGAGCAATATAAAATACGGAGAACAAAGACCTCTCATCATTGCAATTACCTCTCACATGACCGCTACAAATATGCTAATAGTTCCAATTAAATTGATGCTGCGTCAATGTATGGACTATTGAGAATTTCTGTTAATCATTTTATAGACACAGCCACTGTATAAGTTTTTCTCCCTTTCCTGTGTAACAGCGAACTGAAACTTAAACTTCTCTTGAATATAATGATAAGAATCGAAAGTAACCATTAATACATTCATATTTAGTCACAAACTGCAGTTATTAGTTTATCAGTGCCTTATTATCGTTTAGTGTTTCCTCTTATCATAACATAAAGTCTGAAGGAAAAACGCAAAAGAAAAGGTTGATGAACTTGAACAAGAGCGAAGGAAAAGTGTAATTGTGAAACGTTTATGACAGCCTTCCCATCTTCTGTATTTAATGGTTCACTCGCGTGATCAAGGGAGTCAACAACCTCCAGGAATGGCTGTATATCTTTAGCTGAAATGAATCACTGGAATACGTTTCATCACATTTATGGGCTCAACATACTCTTGGGTAAATGACCATTTTAGCTGCGACGGAATTCAGTGGAGGACGAATGCCCCACGGAAACTGGTCCCTTATTTACAGTAGAAATTTTCCATTGCCAAATACCTTCGTAGCGATGAATGATTACCTGCCATAAATCATAAGAGTATATGGGCACAATAAATCAAGTAGTTTGATAAACGAAGTTTTAAATCGTGTCACATGAGACAATTCAGTAATTTTCGATGAAAGGAGCTGAGAACCTTTAAGGAATTGCCTGCACAAATTATACTCATTAGCGGTAGATTTAAAATGATTTTCACACGAAATTTCATGTCTTCTTTCCATCGTCAAGGACTGATATCCAGTAATAACCATAGCGTGGCACTATAGTTTTCAAATATATTCACATTCCATTCACCACAGACGATGCTCAGAGTTTACAATTATCTTATCCCCCTTTCACTCGTCCTCAAAATAGCCACCACATTTACTAATCCTGACTTTTTCAATTTTGCTCAGAAAAGTTTCCTCATCCCTTTTCACAGCATATCTTATGAATTTTAACATTTTATGTATTTATCAACATTTTTATGATTTTTTCTCGAACCACCGTATTTTCAACATCAATTTCGAATAACTATGATGGAGAGATGGAAGAAAATAGCGGGGTAATTTACAAATCCAATTCATATAAATGAAATCATTAAATATGAGAATTTCTGGCTTTACAGTGAGGGGTTGTCTAGAAAGATAGTTATGTGGGATTGGTTGAAACAAAGTAGGCCTTATCTACTCACAGATTTTCTATTTAATGAGTACTATAAATACAAGTACGTTTCATTGAATACAGCCGACATTGCTTCGAATAACCTTTCTCCACTAATAGAAAGGTCGCTGAAACAAAAATAGAAACGTTAATTCTCGCGTGAACTAATGTTGAATGAATGATCACCAAATGCCATTGATAAATAGTCAGCAACTCCGTATGCTATGCGGTAAATTAATGGCCACGAACTGAAATAATTAGATGAGATTTATACATAACATCAGTTTAATGAAGTTGAACAAGAGAAAATTGGACGCAATCCCAGGAGATTTATATTTTCTTCGGCTACTTCAAAAAATATCCCTCTTTTTTATACTTCTCTATGTTCGAAATGGAAGGACAAGAAGAAAGTGACGCTCAGTGTTCTGCATAAAGAATGATGAGCAAAATCGCCACGAGAAAAGAACGCACTTGGATTTCGACATCCTCCGTGCGAGGACCCCAGGTGAGAGGCAAACTTTCCTGGTCGACGACGGAGAGACCAATGAGCATCAATCAATCGCAGTCGACTGATTTATTTCTCTCTCTCTCCTTGAGGTAGGTCCCGCGGTTTTGAAAAAAAAACGTGCGGATGCATTGAAGTACACCAATATAATCCATTCCCTGCCGTCATTTCACGACATAGATATGATGATTTCTCCAATAAGACTTGATCACATCGGCAAACATCGTCCACGGGTCGGTGTGGTTGGCATAGCACTTGCCTCCAATTTATAGCGCCTGGATTCTTATCCCAACAATAGTAACTTTGTTTAGTGAAGCGTGCTCAAGCATGCTATAAGTGTGTAACGCTTTTGGTAGGGTCGTGGCCCTTCAGATGATAAGTATAATCGTGGAACCTCCGACACCTTTTGTCGAGAGTAGTCTAACGCCGTCGCCAGGTTTCTCTCAAGTCCTCCCCCATTCCCCAATTAATACTTCGTTTATCAATTCGTCTATCTTACATGGCTCTATACATCGCAGCTGATTCAGTGACGTCAAGTGAGAAATAACATTATGAACTGAAAAAACAAAACTTGACTCATTTCCCTGAATATTTCATTGCAGTAGAGAGATTTTCAAGGCCATAACATACTCTTCAGGTACAGTTTATGTTTGAAGATGACGCTTTAATTGCGAAACTCGTTGTATATACCGACACTTATTCATTCAGTGGACGGAATCAACTTTATTACTTCAATTGATGGTCAGTTCCTCAAAGCATTACAATCACTCATGGGTTCTGCCAAATGAAACTTAAAAAACAATTCTACTATTAGTTAATTTACTTTGCTTTTCTTAAATTAAACGTAACGTGGGCAATGATGACTGCAGTATATTTCATTAAAATTCTCTACTAGATGATCAGGGGAAAGGATAGGAAGACGGCGCTGCTGGTAGCTGGACAAAGGCCGCTCTTTTGAATGCAGCATAAGTAAAGAGTAGCATATTTGCCTGAAAGTAAGGAAGATTACATCTACATAAATGATGGCGTTCTATTATTTTCAGCCGACGGGTTTCGCGTAAATATTCTTAATTCAATTTCGTAATCCGTAAAACTAAGCGCTGCATTTTTAACGTACTTCTCCATGGGTAAGTATAACACAAGAATATTGATCAAACTCACCGGCTTAGACAAAATATAGCACCTACCATTTGCTGCGTTAAATAGAAATGATGAAACAGCAATGGCCAAAACTTAAAAACAACGCCAGTCACCGTTCGGTGTGGAAGGTATTCCCATCAATATTACTCCCGCGTAGGTTTCGAAATTCGTGGCTAATCTCCCATTAAATCGTTTGAGAAAACTGTTAGCTGCATCGTACATGGTATTTTCTAGAGCGATTAACGCAAGGGATGCACGATTATAGAGTGAAGAAATATTTTGCGTACAACAAGACTCTTGACTCTTGAAATCGACTGCAGACATTCACTTAAGAACTACTTTCGTGCTTCGCACGCTGGTGATACGGGCATCACTCTCTTGAGAACACAGAACGAGTCTCGCGAACAAGTTCTAATGTCACGATGAAGAGAAACGCTCGGTTGAAATAATAATAATCGGCGGAAGGGAAAGAGAGGGACGGTGGGTGGATGGAGAGCAAAGGAGAATAAGAAGAAAAAGAAGGGGAATCTGGTCGAAGGGAACCTGTTTTTGCGGAAATCGAGAGAACGCGAGGCCTTGCGTGCGACCCGCCGAACTGTTATTTATGGTCCTTCCCGCGGGTGTGCGCAGTCGAGAATAGATTACCCGGCGACCGACTCGGGAGCCGGCCGAAGTGAGGCGGGCAATGGCTCCTCATTCAAAGAGGGACGTTTGTTTCGACGGCGGAGGCTGGGGGGACTCCCGTCCCAGAACCACCTCGATCCGAGGGGTCGTGCTTCTTCGCCCCTGCAGGCGCCCACGCAAAAGACTGCCCCTCAAGAAGACGGGGCGAAATAATTTCCTCTCTACCGTACGAGACACGCAAAAGACCGCTGCGGCGCCCGCCTCCGAGAGAGCTCTCTGAGAAATTCGGTTGCGTGCCTCGAGATGTTCCATCATTGCCGCCAGGCGTGGGTTTGTAAACTGGTTCTCTAATTTACTTGGGGAAAACGTCGCACTAGATGGCGGCTCGAATGAGTAATAATTGATTAAGAGTAAAAAACAATTTTTTTTCGATGTGAAATAGCCGTGATGATTCGTTAATTTGTGGCTAAAAAGAGGATGCAAAATTTCTAAACTCGAGCGTTTTTTTTAAACGAAAAATGAGCACCCAATCAATGACAGCAACCCTTAGCGATAAAAGTAAAACAATAAGCGATGAACTAATGAAAACTCCATAGAATAATTCAGCTTTTCATTTAATTCCTGGAAGTATGTATAATACAATTGACTTCTTTACCTATTGTTTTTATAAAATAACAAGGAACTTATAATACTTCTACCAACCACAAAAATAAATCTTGAGGCGATGAGTAAATGTGGTTAACAAGCTCCAAATATTTAAAAAGATACCGTGAGAAAGAAAAGAAGTCTGGAGTGTGCTGGGTTTTTTAAACTGTGTATACCTACACTAATTTATTCCGTGGCCAGAACCAACCTTATTATTTCAGATTTCAATTGATGGTCAGTTCCTCAAAGCACTACAATCACTTATGGGTTCTACTAAATGAAACTTCAAAAAATATTTCAACTATTACTTAATTTCCTTTTTTTATTTAAATTAAAAGTAACCTGGGCAATGATGGCTGCAGTTAATTTCCCTTATTAATTACCCTTGTTTGAAAGGTGAAGCGGCAAAGTGAAATTTGGAAGATATTTATTCAGCAGCTCTCAACTTTTGTGAAAATCATATGACCAGCACATGAGATGGGTGGCTGAATTTAAAATCCGGGCGTAGCGACGGAAGCCGCACAAAATGTATCCTCTTAATATGTATAATACAGAATAAATCCAAGATATACGGGGAAGGTTTTCACCCATCGGAACTTATTAAATTTATAGCGCACTTTCATAACCAAATATTTGAAATCCCCGAATCCAAATTCTGATTGTTAATTTTTAATGTAATTGAATCACGGGAACAGTCTCCATTGAGTAAGTAAACTTAAAAACATATTGAATTGATGGAGTGAATAGAAAATGGTAGGAATGAGTGCAACAGGTAGAATGACTAAAAAAAATTAAAAATTCGCGACCTCTTGACTTGTATAAATGGCTCCGTAGGGGGAAATCACCGAACGCTTGGGGTTCAAACTGCTTGAATTCGATTCTAATTGAATATTTTTCAGCACCACTTCATTCAATTAGGTATCTCCGATTGTGATTACATCCACACACATTTTAGTCACCCCATTGAGGTAGACGGAGAAGGCATGACGCCATCCAAATGTAACCTGACAACTGAAATACCCGCCTCATAGCATAGTCGGTTTTGAGTTCCGTTTATTCGGGTTTTTCCGCGTTGATTCCGCTTGAACGATATTTCATGACCTGACGGCGCTAGCTGTAACGCAAGTGAAACTGTTGTCCATAAAAATGAATCAACGCGGAAAAAACCCGAAAAACTAAAGTCGTCAAATCACCGCAGAATACTACGTACCAACATAGTTTAGTTACGGTTTTTTTGCAGGGAATACGGAACATTATTAATTTAAATTAATAAAAATATATATTTCAAGAATGAATTTCAATAAAGTGATGATTTAAAGTGATTTTTCGATTTAAAATATTAAAGAGATTCTAAATTAATGCGTCAATGGGTAAAGGCTGATTGGTGCATTGGCATTGGCTGAACCGTCCACGTTACAGCTTTATCCATTGGCCAGTGTATCAACAACCCACTCCATATACCTCAACGAGTCACCCCATTTCATGAGTTTCCAAATTAAATTTTATAATTATTATGTGCACGGCGAATCGTACATCGAAGAATTTTTATCGAAGGGGAAATCTACTATTCACAGAGGCAGTGAAACTCCAACGGGGTACGAACGCAGGATATGAAACGAACCGACTGAGGACTGATTCGGACTGAATGGGGTCAGCATATATTTTCTCTCTCTCTCAATAAGGAATCGAGGGCCAGTGGGTGCCGCAACGCGAGAAGATGCTGAATTTTTTTAGATCAAGTCTCCCTCAGAACGGTTTCTCCGTATTTTTTTGCATTATTTTTTTCTCACCCATTTCGCCACCCATTTCCTCAGCTCAGCTCGCGAAACCTTTAGCGGGCGACATTTATGCGTGGGAGGAAAAGTCCAGCCGGCGGCGAGGCATTCCACAGGACGACGTGGAGCCGATCCCAAACGCTTGATGTGGAGCGGCCGGCGAATTTTTCGATCGGCCGATAGGAATGCGTACACCGGATCGCCCCGATATTTTTCTGGGTTAAGTAATTCCTCCCTGTCGCCTCTTTGCCCTTTAAAGAACTCTCTAGTGACTGATCCTTGGTCTCCACCTATGAGGGTTGGCCCGGGAATTTTTCTCTGGGAGCGCCCAGCATCACGTGAATCGTGACCGTGTCGGCGAAGATCCGAATACGAGGACTGCTGCTGAGAAATTGTCCAGAAGTTTTACGAAATTTGTGCACCTCAGAATGAATGTATTATTATAGAAATACATTTTTCGTTAAATTATCCACGATGTTTATACATTTCATCACGTGACCACCAAATACCTCTCCTAATCCTCTTATTCAGCCTCCGTTGAGCTGCCTTCATAAGCGACTCCACATCCCTAGATAACTTTAACGCAAACCCGCTTGTATTTCAGTTATACTCTGTATCAATCCCTACATCTCCAGAAGTACCGCTCCAGTTCTCTCTAAAATGAGAAAAATAATTCAAGAACCAACCGAAATGAGTCCCAACATGGTAGACCAAAGACAGCAAGAATAGAAATACATCCCTGATACGTTTGAGTGCGATGTGAAACGCACTCTTTTTTTACTCAACCGCTAAAAAGATGGAATTTTAATCCGTTTAATCAAGACTTAGTACCAAAATTGATGCATAGTGGAATGAAAACAGCAACAAACGCCAACGCTAGAAAAACAGAACTTTATTGCAAATGGTAAAAAAAAAGGATACGCGATTTTACTCAGGGCACTTCCGGGTACTTCTGCGTGACAAATGGTCAATATAAACGAGAAACTCATCCCTTTTGCCAAATACCGGAATAATAAAACATGTAAATACAAAGTATAAGGACCAATTTCCAATTTTGAATGATATAATTGGATTATAAAGATGCTATTGTCGTTAAGGCGAAATATAATCATGAGACTAAAAGAAATTTGAGGGAATTCGTCAAAATACCTCAACTAAGACTCGGACGATAAGAAAAAGGCTATATAACAATTGCTGTAGGCTTAAAAAACTCAAACCATTACATGAAAAATAAATTTCAAACAAGGCATGGCGCTGGTTCAAGATGTGACACAGATTGTTCGTCTCTCTAGCTTGAATCCCTGTATTTCGGTCATCATCCTTGTGTAGACTCAACTTCGCTGAGTGCTAAAATCTTTCGTAATCGTTCGCTACCGTCCATCGACCCACACGATCTGCTCCACAAACCAATCGGTTGCTGCTTCTCCTTAGTCTCCTTTCCCTTCTTCCCCTACATGATTACGATGAGATTAAATAAACAGATACAAGTATGCCTGGACTGAGCCAATTTGTGGCTCGATCCCACCTGATCGCTGAAATGGATACCTATGAGGGCTACTGGGGGCAAAGAATAGATTGGCATTAAGACTTTCCCCTCAGTCTATCAATTCCAAATTAATATTTCCGGATAAATACATCCAACAACGTATAATTCAAGGCGTGACTTAATTTGACCAGTTATCTCCCAACGAGATATGTATCAATGGAGAAAAGAAGCAATTGGCCTGCCCCCTCCCCACCTAATCTCTCGTAAACCTCACTCTGCTCCCTTATATACATGCATCACGTCCAATCCCATTATCCCAACGCTTTAAAATACACGCAGTCGAGAAGGAAATTATTGCTTCCAAAATGGGCAGAGCAGCAAGTTTGAGAATGTTGTTTAGCACCGAGGCGAAAGAGACACCGGTAGGGAAGTGGTCGGCACGATTTTCATCGTCCCGATAAACCTCATGTGACTAGATGAAATCTACACCAACAGGACCAATTACACAGGATGAATGCCGAAGAGTTCACGGAGATTATTTTCTGATGGTCATTTCCTTTCTTTTATGGTGCCTAAAAGCGCCGGGCTCGATTCAAAAGGTGTGAGGAGTGGTGGCAACGGTGTGACGATGATTGTTCGAATAAATAAGCTATAATGAGGGCCTAATAAGAGCCTCTTGGATGATTAATGAAGATCCATTGTTGTGGCTCCCGTGTCTCAAGAACATCATCTTTTAATTTCACCCCAACCGAATCGGACATGTGCCATTGAAGGATAGTTATGCTCTCCGACGGCAAAAGAATGGGGAATGTTGCACGTAAGACCCCAATGACAGGACTCTCTAATGCATTTTGGCATCTGCTAGCGATTTACGATCAATGCTTTCCCTTCCTAGAATAATTGAACTTTGAATGCTAACAGGGGGCGTATAAGTGGAGAACACTCTCCTCTTGGCTCCCGAGTGAAACGATAAAATGTCAATTTAATACTTTTTAGCGTAAATTATGTTTTAAGTGTAATATATTTACGTAATTTTATGTTTAAATACTATTATTATTTTACGATAGTTCACAGGAGTTATTTAATGAAACATAATGAAAGATCATAGCTATGAAAAAAGTAGAGCTATGAGCAAGTGCGAAGATTATATGTGTAATGAGTTAATATTTTACGTTTATCAGATCCGCAAACCACAAGTCGGTAGACGAGTCCACAGTAAGTACAAACCTAATAGATCAGTTCGACTTGTGAGGTGCGATTTTATCTCAGATTAATCCTGTCAGATGAATTTCACCATGGAGATAGCTCGGCAAACATTCCATTCTCAACCTCATCTGATTTATTTTTCAATTTGGTACCTGGCTAGAATTTCATATAGCTGTACACGCAAGAGTAAAGCCAAGACCGGGATGTAACTAATTGTTTGCGAAAGGATATGTAAATTTGATATTTACTGTATGCAACTAAGTTAAAAAACAGACAGATTTAAATATTTGCAAAACATATAAACCACTAAGGACATTTAAGCAGTACTATATTCTACGAAATGGGATTTAAATAAATTAACCAGATGCGATAATTTTGGCGGCTGCAAACGCTGGCTTCTGAGAAATTTATACATTTTTTCTGGTGTAACAAATATGATGGAAACAACGGTTTAACTGGTCCCTCCATTTCAAATAAGTTATTAGTAAACTTTTGAAGTCCTTTATGGATTTTTGCGCAAAAATTGGCGCTGAAAATATTAATTCCTTATTTGGTCTAAACGGACAATATCTCAGGCCAATGAAAACATTTCTTCATAAGATATATGGAAATTTACATCCATTGAGATGAAAGTAAATGTTCTAAATTATTGGATGGAATAAATACATGTTTCAATTTGGAACCGAAAATATTTACTTTCGAATACTGAAAAGGAAATAATACAAAGCCTATTTGCTCCGTTTAATTTACGGTGGACGATGTTTCACATCAAATCCAGAATTTGTCTTCCGGTCGAAATACTTTCCGCTGCATCTTAGCCGCTACAATTAGGGTTAGCCGGATGCACAAGGACAATCAAATTGGTTGTCCTGGTGCGTTTTTCTTTCGATACCATGATTAGGCGTTTGCTGCACGATGAAACTTTAAAGTAATAAAGAAATGGTATTCCTCGGAGACAAAATAAATCATGTAAAAAGACCTCAAAGAAACCGGAAGAATAATACTAAACCTATTCCAATGTATGTCACTCCAGGTGACAGGCAAGGGATGAAATTTCTAGGGAAAAATTAACTGAAAAACTACGCATGGCGATGAAGAAAACTCGGGCCTTGAATCAGTCAACAGATTGACTTTGAAATAGGTTGAATTTGCATTGCAGACATAAATAATGCAACGTAATGAGTTCACGTAACTGTTCCTCAGCCTGGGACACTCTTATCTATCAAGCTGACTCTCAGATTCGGCGCCACCTGCTCTTTTAGGTCAACTCCTTCGACTATTGTTTCAACTGCAGCATTGATTATTACACTTCTCACGACGTAATCTCGACCTTCAAGGGCGTAGTGGTCTCACCCGTATTTCCCTAACGCCCAGTCTTTTGTCCCCGAATGCATGAAACAGCCGCTCATGGATGTATGCACGAAAGAATAGTATCAAAAAAGATGTAAGAGCAAGAACACATGTCAGAAGATATGCCAGATGTAATATAGAGGGGCGACACCATTGAATTAGCTAGACACTATGCGCGCATGAAAATTTCGTGGAAAGCAGAATGGCTCCACTTTTTGCACAATGATTGGGATGGCACCGGAAAAAAGGAATTAAAATAATGAGGTCAGAGATAGCATAAATAGTAATTTGCAATTGATAATGGATGCATTGCCCGAGACATGATTGATATCATGGCAGAAAAGTGGCAGAATTAACAGAAGAATTATGGTACCTTAGGAGTTTGTTCCGGTATGCAAAAATCATAAACCATCTCCACCCACATTTTAGGTTATATACATACGCCGGGAAAACAAAAATATGTTAAATAATCCGTTATTCGATAAGAAAACATTTTCATTACTTGCTATTCTCCTTTTCAGATCTCTGAACGATTTTAGCTGAGCAGCTCACCAGAAAGAGTTTTCTTTCAGCCATATTTCTGAGGAGAGGCTGATATCCATGGTACCGTTTTGTTTCCAACGTATGACAGTAAAATTCAAACGCATACGCAACACACATACATGCCAACAAAAGAAAAATAATCAATTGGATGACAATAGGTTACTCTTACATCGATCCGAGTGCTAAACCGTCTTCCGTGATGGAAGAGAAAAATTACCTCCCCATTCAACACCTTCCTTTGAAATGAGAAAAAAAGACGCCCTCTCTTTAAAGGTAGGGAAAATGTGGGACAGCCAGGATTTTTTTTCAGCAATTAACCTACTGAGGAGGTGTTCTGTTGCTTTTCTACGCTAACGCACTCTAAGACCTCACGCTAAGACCTCACCGTCGACACCGAAACAATCGAAACAACACTAAATCGTGTTTGGAGGACCCAAGAGATGAGAAAATATAAATTTAAATGCGAGCCACGCACAACTCAAACGTTCGTGGGGCGTTTGTTTTATTCCCCCTCACTCACCCCTTCTAGTTTTGTGGGTCATCGGCACCCATCATATTCCCCCGGGGAGTCTCGAGTTCCAGTAAAGCCTCTCTTATGAAGACCTCAAACATTATAATCCGATCAAATCTAGAGAGGGAGAGGGCAACCCTTATAATTGCGTGCTGACACGGTCGGGCTTACGAGGTTCTTCCGCTCCGATTTCAAGCGGTGAAAAGATGAAACGAAGCAGGGGGGAGGGGAGCAGAAAAAAGCCAAAAATAGACAAAAATGAGGGTCTTTGGGAAAGATTGAAATGAGGCGTGAATGATACGAAAACCATAATCCGGGAGAAGGTATGGGGGAATGGAAATTGGGAGGTGAGAACAGAGATATAAAGTGACTGAAAAAAGGAACGAAATGCCTCTTCTGGAATGTTTTTTCCTTGGAGTTAGGAAGCGAGCGTGAGAGAGGATCCCCAGAAATAAATGAGACCTAATGCATGGGTGAGGATGGGAGTCGGCGAGAGAGCTTGGAGGGATAAGAGGGGAAATCGACGGACATTTTCATGTAAATTAAGCATCAGAAGGAGGAGAAGGGAGAAGTGTCGAGGTTGTGGGAGGCGAAAATTGAGGGGTTGGGTACGCGTTGTAGAACTTGCCAGGGAGAGGATAGTTGAATGCTGCCAGTAGCATACTCTGGTGATGCCAGGCATAGGCGGCCATCCCAATTTATCAAACAAGTAGATATGTTGGACGCCACGCACTTCCAACAGATCAATCCCATTTATGATCATTATCATAGATCGCCCAATTCTAAGATTTGTAGAATGCAGCCCTCCATCCTCCCCGATCTAGTGCTCGTTCCTTATCTTCCAGGAAGTTCTTATGCACTTTCTTCATCTTCATCCTTGGTTTATAAATTTATCTCTAGGCCTTCTCTTAAAGACTTTTCCCTCTATTTTTCCTTCACAAACTCATCGTATCTTAGGGTGTGCCCAATCCATCTGGTCCATCTATTCTGTATTGTGTATTATATGGTCCTTAGGTATTCCTTTTGTTTCTTAATTTATTTATTTCTTATTTTACCCGTTTATTTCATTGTAAGCATTCTTCTTCAACACTAGATTCTAAAGATTCCAATTTTTATGGACTCTTTTTC
The DNA here is from genome assembly GCA_963169105.1 of Ceriagrion tenellum. NCBI lineage: Eukaryota > Metazoa > Arthropoda > Insecta > Odonata > Coenagrionidae > Ceriagrion > Ceriagrion tenellum. The sequence goes on from OY720639.1 coordinate 27,825,347, forward strand.
AAATTGTCCACGCTTACGCTCCATTCGAATGCTGTCACAGAGGAACTTTTTCTTCGTCCGTAGTCCTATATTCCTTGAATAGTAGTTACCTATTCATCATGTACGCCTTCTTAGCTTGGGCTATTCTACACTAAATGACAGATGTACTTCTTTATCCCAAAAGATGGTACTTATTCACTTTTATCACTGGAAAATTTGTTCGCACACGCCTCATTTGTTTACCGCGACCAATGTTCATTGCCAGAAAGTTAAATTCAAGTCCCCTCACGCAGGTCCATCTAAATGGACGACAGTTTCGCCGTCATCGGTATCTTCAAGTCTGAAGGCATCTTGACGCCCTCACCAACCACCGCAGACCTAAAGGCTCCAAATATTATTCACCGTAATATATTTTATCATTTCGCAATAATTATATTTTGCTGTGAATACGTGTTCAGCAAACGACGTGGAATAAATAGTCAAGCTACAGCTCAAAATACGTAGGCTTATATACACATGAAGCCATAAACCCGGCAGGAAACCTTAGAAAATAACTGCACAGAATCTGGGAATTGCTGAGAACTTCATTGATGGAAGTGTTTTCGTCAATGGTATAAGTATATATTTATTTAATTATTTTAACCATAGCTTCCTTTTTAAAATAAAAGTCGACTCTGGCCTCTAGTTTGATCAGAGGATACTTTCACTCAACTATCCCACTAACTCCGCTAACTAGTGTGTCTACTCTTCCCATTGTCTCAAATATTCCCCGAAATGAGCCACACCTTCAGCTGGTAGGTCACAAAGAAGTTTTCAGATGCTCAATCAACATTACTTTTTTTGCCAATGTAACGAGTGATAAAATATGCTATTCGCCCAAATATTTCCAAACGTAGTTTACGGGAGTGCTTGGCGATTGATAAAAGAACCATCAAGACAAATTACATCCTAGGTTTCCTAATCATATGCGTTTATATTACCAAGGTAGAAAGAGTTAAGACATTATGACGAAATGCATGCATTTGAAGCAAATTCAACATTAAAGAGATCAATTCTATCTGACAAGTAAATTTGTCCACAACCCTAAATCCGTTTCCGTCTCACCCACCTGCGACTGTATGAGACGACGATTAGCTTTTCAAAGTGAGGAGAGTGAACTCAAGTCTCCGAGGGAACGAAGAGGAGTGCTATTTATTTTCGCTCTTCTTCTATTTTACCCCATCACACTCCCCGTCACCGGGCAAAAATCGAGAGCGCTTCGGTCGCAATTTTCCATTATTTCGCTCCGTCGAAGTGGGGCTCCGGGACGGGGCATTTAATGCTTTGAACGTCGCGGATCAATGAACAAAGCCGATATGTGAAGGTTTAAAAAAAAAGAGAACAGAATAAATGCGCCGCTTCCATCCACCTCTAGCGGCGTGGAAAGGAACTCAAGAACGTGCCCCCACGTACCACTCAACCTTCATTTTCTCTCTCTCATCAGTCCGTCCACCCGGAGAATACTTCCTCCGCAACAAAAAGCCTAATAAAAGGAGTGACGCCCAAGTTATTTTCATTGGCGACTAGAATGAAAAAACAACGAAAATAATTAGGGTCCAGGATGGAGGTTGGACAAAGATGGAAGTGAAATTTCACCTGATTCTTGAAACCAATTCCTCCGTCACAGTCAGTTGGTCTAGGTTGAGCATGAACTAATATGGGCGCCTTTTTATCAGGGTAACAGTAAGTGTTAATAGGTACATGAAATGATTAAGTATATGATAGCTCAGTAAGATTCCATGGAATACATGAAAGTATCCAGTGATCCAAACATTATGTGTTAGATATTTTAAAATGTCCGACGCACTTTAAATATGTTTGGCAAGGGGTAGATATTTAATATAAAAGTGTTGATTTCACCTTTTTCAAATGAAAATTACAAATACCGGTTATATATTTTAGTAAATCAAACCTTCAAAATTTCAAACTTCTTGAACTCAACAAATATTTGTTGGTACTAGAAACGGAAAAGTGGAAATACTCGCTCTCATGTTCAGTACTGTAAATAATCGTTATGAATGTTTTGAATTTATTATTGACAATGTGGCGACAATCTTCATTCCATACGTGCCTGAACAGTGAGGTTTTGGGCCATTACGTAATTTAGAGATATATTTTAGTAAAGAATATCACATAGTCCAAAGAATATAACACTTATTTGCTAAATAATTGTGATACAATCAAGCTAGCTCAGACTATTATTAGACTATTATTGTAAATTAAAGAATATCTCAAAGTCATTCCAACTTAGATGAAGACACTTTTCTTACATTTATAGTTTAGCTTTTCGGTAGCGTACGAAAGTAAAATTTTCAGCAACTTTTCTGACTCCTGACCTCATTATGCCTGCAAATGAAAGGTTATCGCAGGAAGTTTCTAAAAAGTTAATAATAACACTATCAGACCGTTATTTGCTCCCCATGCTACATTGCGCGTCGTCTTTACAGAGGGCTCTCCCCGTCTGTGCGGGAACGAATACGTCGCTCACACGACGAGCCAGGAATACGACGCGTTAAAGCGAATAATGACGTTACTTCCAACAAACGGTGTTCATGATTCCAGAGTGTGGGACGTCCGCCATCACGTGACCCGCATGGAAAATCCTCAAAATCGTTTTGCGGACGTGCAAAACACAAAATAAAGCGTCGGAAAAAATTGCGCAGACTAACGGTTTACTTTTATGGCACTAAGAGCAGAATTCAATGCAGGTGTCTACGTATGTGTTCATTGATCTTGGATATCGATATTAAGAGAAAATTGCTTCCATCATAAGGATTTTTGCGTTACTGGCTGCGTTTACAGTAAATTCCCACCAGCTCCGGGATTTTTATCCCCTATTTATGACTAATAACACGATCACGCGATTCTCCCGATAAATTTAAAAAAATAACGGATGTAATTAGAGGAAACATTACACTTCCAGTGGGAATCGTATAGCCTTTGTTTTTCCTCTTATTTCCGCACTACAATCAAGTTTCTGAGAGCTATTTTTATCTTGATTCGAGAAAAAAATCAACTCAACCGTTGGTCATATAATTAGCATGATAAATAGCTAAACAATAGAAACTGTCAACACGCCTGTGGTAAATACATTTTCATTAATGGCAGTTTCTTGTCTCATGGTCATGAAAAACGGTGGACAAGATAAATTTGGCTTTAGAAACTTCATGTAAAATCTACGCTTGCCTACACAGTGCCAGAATCTCTTCGGAATGATGCCTAATTCTATACCATATTTTTTTTGAACAGCTGAGAAATATATTTTTCTTACACGAATAATTAAGAATTTTTATTTCCTTCAGAGAAAATCCACTGAATTTGTTTCAGACACTGAATATAAATATAACGATTTTTGCTAAATCGCCTTTAAAAATATTTTTTCGGACGAAAAAACATACTAATGGGTAGATAATATTCCTATCCATTTAACGGATGACTTGAGCAAGGCAGCTCTCAAATAAGACAAGTATGACAGACGCAAAAGCCAAGGCGTTGGGTTGCCTGCCTGGTTATCCAAGGATTGAGGAGTTCAATTCATCTCAACCGTGATTTTTGTGCTTGTTTTATAGCTACATATTTACCTGCAAGCCACCTCGAGGGTGCTTGGCAGGGGAAAGATCTTTGGATCAACGGGGAAAGTCTTAAGAGTAAAGGTTTAAAGCGGTTTAAACCATGTTCTACGACAAATAGAGTCCTCGAAATATTTACGTAAATGCAGTCTCGGAATATCACCAGGTTGCATACCCTGTATCGTCATTACGAGCAAAATAAAAGCTAGGGAATATAAATGTAGGGTACAACGTTTTAGTAGAATGAATTGCCTGTAGTTTTTTGATCGAAGTCAATTTAAGGAATTGGAAGAAAGATAGGAGATAGCTACCCCGAAATCAATCTCTAATTGCTGAAAATAATAAGACTTTTGTCCCAGCAGCAATCTTAATAATCTTATAAGCAAATAGGCTGGGATTCAAACTGTACTTACTCTAGTTCACGGTGGTGAAGTGTGGAAAACTGAGGTTTTTATATTTCCAAAGCTGGAAAAAAAACGCCGACTCATCCTCAAGCCTCTACTAAACTCGACCACTACTTCATCCACATTTAATGGATAATATTTAATAATAACTATTAAGTATTAATTTCCAATACAAATTCATAGTCTAATTATGACACAACATTAAAAAAGAACTAAAAATCGAGCTCTGGTGCGGTAGGAACAATAGAAAACTGAGGAGCGCATCACGCGTTCGCTTTGAGCGCATAAGGGAAGAGAAAAATGATCAAATCGGAAAAACCAACGGCTCCTCTTGATCTCAGAAAGAATTCCTTTGAATGGCGACTAAATCCATTTGGAACAGGTGAAATTAGCAGTTGAAACGAAAACAAAGCACGTGTTCTCATCGATTTTAAGTTTCAACGCGGGTTGTTGATTTACGATCAATCCTAATCTAAATCCCTGTGTACACGGAGGCAGTAAGATCCCGCATCTGGTGAGGGAGGATACTAGCGGAAACTTTCACCGTGTGATCAACGAAATCACATGTCATCTGCTGGCAAGCGATAAAATCGTTTGGGATTTTTAGAGATTCGAACGCGATTTTCTTCTTTTATAGCGATCTGACAGCAAAGATGTGCGCATTTCCACTAGCGTTTGCTTGTGAAAATAGATATAAAATTGTATGAATATGGATATAATGAAATGGAAGACTAGGTCCAACCAATAAGAGATTTTAAGTGTTTTTTAATATTACCATGCTCGCTAAAAATTATTCCACAGAGTAACAATGACTAGACGCATGATCAATGAGCGTTTACAAAGCTTGATAAAAACAAGTTTAAAAAAGAGCTTTAGATGGCTATTCCAAGATGCAATCATAGTTTCTCTTTTGTGACTTATACTTTAGAAATGATTTCATTTGGTAATTTCCATCAAAAAATAAAATAACTGAACACAATTATGCAATCTTCTATAAACTAGGTCCTGGTTTTAGTCTCTTTAGAACTAGGCACTCCCCGTTCTCGAAACACCAAGGGCTTAATTCTGTAAGGACTTGACAGTCGAACCTCGAGAAATCCGTGAAAAGACGTAACTGCTTCCGAAGAATCTCAAATTTTGCATGAACCTATTGTAAATTTTCGGGGCTGTGGCATCAATATTTTGTCACTGTCTGCTTGTAAATCCCGAGGCCATACCAAATTGGGCACGGGAATACGATAACCCTACGTAATGCCTCGTTCAGACTACTATCTTATGTAACTACGTAAAAACTGTGCACGCATTCGCACCACCATCGTAACTCATGGTTACCCTAACCAAGGCAATCGTAATGAACAAATCATATATATTATTACAGAAGGGTCTTTTTCTGTCATTCCGTATATGCTCCGTTAATACTGCACCTACAGTGATAAATGAGGTATCATTTTAAACGTTGAATCACCGGCTTCTGACAAAAAATACAATCTCAATCTCAAATTTCACTATTTACACATTAATTTGATTTAAAAATTTCGATTTTTCCATGTCGATTACTCGCTCGAGGTATATCGACTCCACATATCCGTATATATTATTTCTCAAAGGTGTTTTTTGTCGCAACGCCATAACTGCCATAATTATTCATCAAAATTAATGATTCAAACATCGTTTAAAGCTTATGTTACCCAATATTGATGAAAAATAGACAAATTGTTCAAAATTAAAGATTTTGTTAAAAAAATGATACAACGCCATCTGCTGACAATATACTCAACTAATATGTCGGCACTGGTTACGTGCTTAAAAGACTGTAGGAGGCGCCATCTATTAACACATTGTTTAGTTAGATTGTTTACATTCTACATGCAATCAGCGTGACCATTTACTGTTTACGTTTACGTTATGTATCTCTAACACAAACATAAATAACATATAATTGTCCATGGGAAGAAACAGGTAAAAGAACAGGAAGAAACGATCGCTGCACACTGTGCGAAATATTCGACAGGTAGAAGAACAGGAAGAAAGAAGGAAGAAACAGGAAGAAGCTGCATACTGTGCGAAATATTCGCTCGGGTCATCTAGTAAAGAAGAAGCAAAAAAATCAATGAAAACCATGTTTGGCGTTTCTACTCGAACAAAATGTTTTTTTCAAGCAAATGACACATCTATGCTCATTCATTAAAAATGACATCATCAGACTCACTTAATTGATTGACTTTTTTATGATCGTGGATCGTCATTTCCGATTTCTGTGCACAACACCAGTATTTTACCGATGGAAAGTGACAGCGTTAGGCACTATGAATCACCAAGGCCAAAATGTGCATTATTCACCTTACGATTTCAGGCTGCCATCGCTCAGACGATCGTGCGCACGATAGCAGCGTGAACGGGGCATCACAAGCATGCGCGTTTGACGAGTCCCCGACAGCTTTCACGACTTCGCGCGCTGCTCGTGTAGGTTAAGACGTGTGCGTCGATTAGTGTGTGTGAGTGGGAGGCGATATTATCCCGAGAAGCGGGGAAGGGCGGGTTGAACTTGCAGCTAGAGGTCTGGTTGAAGGGCGATTTGTAGAGCGAGGGCGAGGTTCCCGCTTCCGTTCTTTATGACTGGCATTGAATCTCCAGATGACCTTGATTTCCAAGTCAGCGCTCGCTGCCTACGCAATTCGGAGTCCCTGTCAAACGCTCATTGAACCCTCTACAACCTAATACAAGCTGTATCGCTCAGAATTCCAACAAAAGGGCTCGACCTCCTCAGTAAATTTGGAGTTACTTCTCTGGACACTTAAGGTAGTGCGAGCGAGATATAATCATAACTGAGACCATATTCGAATTATACGTTTAAATTTCACCAGCTATGAGACATACGAATTTAATATTGAATTTTTAATGGTGCAATAATATAGTTTTAAATGACAGAAATTGTAAGTAATCAAATGAAAATATCTAAATAAGTCTTTAACTTGACTCATTTCTTTCACGCGGTACGTTTGGAATTCCATCAAAACGAGGGTTTATTGATATCACACAAACTGCACATTATTGATTTTTTTACGAGATCTAGGTGTTACAAATTCCTCATTTGTTAAATAAGGTCTCTCAGGAGTGCATACATGTACCATTTCCCATATTAAAGGGCTGGTATTTTCTGGAAAATATCTCGGAAAGTAATTTGGTAAGGGGTTGAATTTTTGATGTCAATGGAACCGTGATATATTTTTTTTAATGAGACCAAATATATTGATTTCTAGGTAAAATGATATTTCGCTCAAACTGCCTCAAGGAGCATGCCATTAACTCCGCGCTTTATAGGTCCAAGTGCATAAAATTATAAGGATTAGTTGCATGACAAGGCGGTTAAAAATTGCACGATTTTGAGTAGACCGGGACCATCCACAGATAACTTTTACGGGCTCACCAGAGATGCACAAATGTGCGAAATTCCACAGAGAAAAAGTCATCCGCGTTGACCAGGACTCGAAACCGGATCCCTCGATTTCCGGCCGAGCACTTAAGAGCCAGTTAAGTTATCGTGGCGTCGTTTTTCTCTATGGATATTTGTGGAAGTCCACAAACAGGCTAAATCACTCGGCCGGATATCGACACATCCGGGTTCGAGTCCCGGACAAAGCGGATGATTTTTCCTCGGTGGAATTTCCCACATAAGAAATTAAAATATTCCTGCTGACGATTGGGAATTACAGTTGCGCCAAATATCCGCGATGTCATCAATTTTAATGGCAGCAATATCATTATGCTCTTTGCTGTTATTATTTATTTTTTCATTTTTAATTACTCCATCGAATGCTCATAAAATTGAAGTTATATGTGTCTGTAATGTTTAGCGATATCTTTCGCATATTAGCAGGACTGAAAATTATCAAATATTACCCGTGATGTGCGGATAGTGTCCCACAAGAGTATAGTGATGTTAGAAGCCGTTGCACACGTGAATTAAATTAGCTTCCATGCATCTAAATCTCTCACTCTAAAATAAATGTATATTTAGTAAGCTAGCCAACAACAGCATGATGGCATGACTGATGGTTAGTGCATGCCAAGATTTGAATCATCCTATGGCACACACCTTTGAGGTGGCTTTCGGGTCACAACTCAGATTAAGATGTAGATTGCTTTACTCACCGGCTATTGATGGCCATACTTAGGAATCATTAGATGGAAAAGCTGTAGTCAAATTTTTGCCGATAGCAAGAGCCTACGGATTGGAGTCAAAAAAGATGACACGAGAGAATAATTTAGTTGGTTGGTTAGCCATTGCAAGAAGCAACCGATACTACAGGTAATTTTTACTTTTGATGATAGGTTAAGCGGCAATGCCTCGGTAAGAGGATGAAGCGCATTGCAAGAACAGAAAAACTACGAAATTTAATTCGACGCGTGATTTCAATTTGCAGGAGTTCGACTTAGTTCTTGGAGATCAAAGGAATTTTAAAAATATTCGGGAAACATCAACTGGATGAAGTAGTCTTTTGAAAATATCCATGAATACATTGGATCAACCGCTGCTAGGGACATTTCCTTCGTAACTCCAAACTTATGGTCCTTTTGTTTTCTGGCGATAGATGCAAAAAGCAGGGCGTCGACGCGGGTTCGAATCACATTCAAGATATTATATCTCCCGAGTTTCAATTTTTCGAGCACTTGGCAGGGAGGCCCATCTTATAAATTTGCTATCTAAGAGTGTCGACAGCACCCACGTCAAATTTTGGACAGCCCATTAGCCCACTGATCTCGTTTTTACGTAAGCAGGCCGATTCGATCACCTAAGCTGTCGGAGCATATGCAAATCGTGAGAAAGCCGCCCACGCACAGCATAATTCTTACGTGGGCACCTCTTCCTATGCGGAAATTTGCCGAGACATTTGTGAATTGGCAAGATGCGTTAAAGGCAGTTATGATAATCTCCTTAGAGAACCTTTCGAAACAACTCGGATAGAAATCGCTTTCAGACCGTCGATTAAAACTTAAACTATTAGGCATGTTCAAAACCAAATTATCTGCTGATGACGTGATGATGATACTAAAGTAGATTACATCAAAAGAAGAAAATTAGAGTTAGAAAATTAGCAGACCAGACAGTTTTTAAATAGCAATTTTCCCGCAAACGTAAAAAAGATACCATAACAGCTGCCAATAAGACTTTTAGTCAGATTTTCCGATAGATGGTATTGCAATTTAGTTGACCGACTCTTACATTTTGGTATTCTCATTTGCTACCTGGTGATAACAGCTGTTCGGACATGTTTGCGGTGGCATTCCTTCCCAATTTAACACTTATGCATTTGTGTGTGTTGCTGGAAAATTGACACAAGGTAGCATGTCTGTAGTTTAGCGTAAATTTAAGAATTGTTGCCTCCGAACAAGTTTTATCACATTTTTGAAAATCCATATATAGTTGTAGTTACATCAACTAAAGCAATGGACTGTATAATGCATATAGGTAATAACCCCGCCTGCCAAATACCCTTGAAGTGCCTCGCAAGGGTATTACGTAGATGGAACTATATGGAAAGATCAATTATAATACCATTAGTCGGTATGTGTTTGTAAGCCAATTGGGGATTCAATACTACTATGTATATACTGCAGCTACCAACAATCTAAAAATACAGTAAAAACGGTAATCAAGATCCAGAAATGAACAAAAGCCACAAAGTGCTGCCCCTCCACTTGTATGAATTTCCTATTTTTTTTAATCTTCAACAACTGTTCGCCTTTGTGACAGGCTACATGATTGGATATGTCCTAAGGAACAGCAGCTTCTTTGAATTATGACTGTCTTTTGATTGTCAGTTTAGGACTACAATGACAGATAACGGCTAGATTCCTATTCATCACAGAAATATTGCCCACCGATTTGGAAATCAGGCGTAATTTTTAGGGATTGGATAGGAGTGATGCCTAGAGTATTGGATTTTCATCCCTAGGGCCTTGATTCAAATCTTGATGGTAGTCTTTTTAGTGGAATCTCAATCCGTATTTGGGTGCAATGTGGAGAACATTTCTACAGCTCAGGGCTCGTTCCGTCCGATGGGATGTTTAATCGAGCCCATTTTGGAAAATTTCGTTTATAGCCAGCAGAGGTCATCGCTGGGTTTCTCTCCACCCTTCTAACACTTCCAAATAACCCTACCGTGCAAGCCAAATTACCAGTCTTAAATGGTGCGAATAACCTTTGTTTTTGATCGACTTCCCAAAATATGCACCCATTAATTGCACGCTTGTGCACTGCCCCGGGAAATATAAAGGCCGCTTAATACAGTGCATTTTATTGTACAAACAAATGTAAAATTTCTTTATGAAGGAAATTGTACGGTGTAAAGCGGAAAATTGTATGATTGTCTGAATGACTTAACGAGACCTGCTCCAATTCCATTCAGTTTCTTGTAAATTCTATGATACATTCGTTTGTACAATAAAATTTGCCGTGTAAAGCGGCCTCAAAAGTCCATGTTTCGATCCCATGTCCAGGAAACCATTTGCCTCCAGCGACTTCCTAAATACCTCTCTGCACACTATTACTAATTCTCAGTTCTGAATTCCTGTACAGATGTTGGATACCTGTCTCCGAACTTAAATATGCGAATAAATATTTCTCTCCACGAAATGCAATTATTCGTGATTTATGCTCTAAATACTTTTTAACAACCTTAGTAATTATAATGTGACGATTCGATCAGCAATCACTCTCTGATTACGCTGGTTGAGATAAATTTTTAAATGTTGACTGCTATAGAAATTATCGCCACAGAAAGAAACCGTTTTGCGAATGCTTCAATATTTCCTTTTCTTTCATTGATCAAATGTGAGGCAAGGAATGAATTATTTCCTTGACTTTGCCGCAGGTGATTTCTAATGTTCTGTCTACTTCACCTCAAAGATTCAACCAATATGAAAAATAATATCTTTATTTTCAATCGATTAGACTATTTAGCAACGCATGTGCGACAAATACATTAATGATTGATCAAAGTGAAATTATTTGCGGCTATTTTGCTCAAGAAATGGGAATTGGGGCATTTTACGCTCGACATGGACTAAATTTTATTGATTACTCATGTAAGTTCTGTCATTTAATAGCTGGATAATTTTTTGGGAAATGTAAAGAACTTAGGTGCTTCGATTGCATAGGCTATTTTTCGCATCCAATGCATGACATTTAAGCATTACCGAAAATACAACTCTTAAAAAAACTGCAAGATCCATACTGGCGCAGATTTAAGCCCACAATTTACGTTTCTCAAAGACAACACTGCTCATTAGACTACCAAGGACGGATGATGCATTCAAAGTCCTTATGATATGCGATTATTTCTAAGAAAATGTTTCAAACGACACTCACCAAAGATTATGTTTTCAACGATGACAACTCCGTTTCCACTGCAGGTCCGTTCCACCCATCAACTCCGCCAGAAAGTGAGGTGGAAGACACCTATGGAAAGAAAGAGAAGGATAAGTAAATGAGAAACGCGTCTTTTAAACAAATAAGCAACGACCATCCCTTCCTCACTTGAGGGACGGACGGAAACAATTTAGAATCCCAATACCAACCAACCCCAGTTTCCCACAGCACCTTGCAGGCACTTCCACGCCCCCAAATCCATTCTCTCTCCTCGCGCAAAGCGAACACTGAACAACACGTCAACGTCCAGCCGCTTCCGCCCTTGCCCGAGACAGAAGACTAGCGATAGCCGCGCGTTACGCCCTGAAGCTTGCATGCGCGGACACAATGCATTAGGATGACGCCTCTATTTGTCAGGGTGCGAGGCTCGAGAGAGGAAGGAAGAGAGTGAATGGGGAAGGGTGGATTTGAAAATGTTAAAAGAACTTCAGGCGAGGACGGCAGTTGACCTGAGGAGATAGGCGAGAGCTCACGGGTACCGCGCGGGGAGTCCTTGGGTGAATACCCAACTTGTGTTTTGGTGATGAGTTGTGTTTCGACCAGCAAGTGTAGCTCACGCCGAAGTTCCTGGCACAAAACTGCGCAGCAAGGAAGGGAGGAGGTAGAAGGGGAGGGGCTGAAGGGATGGTGAGGAAGGAAGGGCGGTAGCGAGAGAGGGCGAGTAGACCATGCCCCAAAATCGTTCACTCCGCATCGCCAGGAACTTTTGCGAGAGCCATACGATACTATACATAATATTGATGAAAAATACCAAGAAAAATGATCGGCTACTGCTTATGATGGTAAATTTGATAGCGAAACAGTAATATAAAAAAGATATAATGCTTTCTCGGCGATATAATGTTCCTCGTAAATTCTGATTACTCCATTGCATTAATCGTATTTGTTGTGTAACATGTTTTCATCCTAACTTACCATAATTAAATATATGATGGAGACATACGAGCCAGGAAATTCTCAACAAAATCAATACGGCAAAAATATTATTTTTTCGAAAATTCCTCTCAGGAATTCCATCGGGTTAAAAATTAAAATTTCATGTGGGCAGTACCAACGCTACCGCGGGCTACTCGTCCATCGTCATTAGGGTAAGTTATACGTCCGTTGTAACTTCGCTACAGTCTAAAAATTTAATCCGATGGAATTCCCATGAAGAATTTACAAAAGAGGAGTATGTTAGGCATATCAAACTTTTGGAGCATATCCTGGTTCGCATGTCCCCATCATATATTGAATAATGTTAAGGTAGCGTGACAATATGTTCCACACGAAATGCAATTAATACAATTGTGTATTCAAGTCCATTTCACATGACAAATTCATGCAGCTTCAATGAAAACATATTGAGCGTCTTCAATCTCAAAATAAAAATGATGATGCATGACCAATTAGTCTAAAACTCATCAAATATGCGGTTCACAAGTTCGTAGCTTTTTTAAATACATTTATTATGAACACTAGGAAGGCCTGAATATTTTCTGAAATAGAGACATTATGGCTATATTTGGAGGTATGCATTTTTAGAACGGTGAACAATAAATGGATGGGAAGAATCACAAATGAAAACATATAAAAACTGTTGAAAAAGAAGTAGAAGGGTTTTCGAGAAAAGACGTGTAAAAAACCCGGTAAAGTAGAAGAAACAAACTCATTGCATGTACAGATCCTACAACAACGGAGCCTACTGAACTGAAAGGTGAAATGAATTTCCGAGGATGGAACACATGAGGGAAATTATGTATAAAATGATCTTTACATCTACACCTACATACTACCCTGCGAGCCGCTGCATGGGCGTGTAGCAGGAGGTGATAGGACACCAGCCGTGTAAAAATGTAAGGGATAAGGTTTTGGGAGGTGAAATTGTGACTTGTATTACGGGTGTGTATTTATGAGCTCAGTTTTTATTGTGGTCGCTTATTGTGTGCGGAAAAAACAAGTTTTTGAACCTATCTGTTCAGCTAGGTATCATTCATCTTTCTTATTTATTTCTTTCTTATTCTTTCAGACCTAGAGATGTAGTGAGACGTCATAATAATATTTTCGGTGTCGCTCTGAAACACACCAGTTCTGAATTTCTCAAGCAACCTAACCCTAGCGTGTAGTCTCCGAGTCTCTAGGGGCTCCCACCTAAATCTCTCTAAAGGCTATGAAACACTACATGTTAGCTCGTAGCAGTTTTTAACGAAGCGTGCAGCTTTTCTTAGTATTTTAATAATTTTTCTGGTAAAATCTTTATGACCAGTGTCCCAAATGCTCACGGCGTATTCGAGGGTTGGCCTATCCAGGGTGAAATCACCTTAAGATATAACTTGCTGCGAAAAGTTGCTGTCGCATGAGAACAGACTAGAAAGACAACAGAGAAGAGAACAGAATAAAGTGACGCTGCACAAGAATATGCGAACTGATGACTGCCGAAGAAGATGATGATTGCATTAACGAAATTCACCTAAATCTACTAGTACCTCTGCAACCACCCATCCATCCGTATTGGCTTTGCTTAAGGCCTAAATCTGTCCACTGTTCGTGTGCCACGACTTTTCACGAAGGCTGGATGCTCTCGTCTTCTGCGTGAGCTTACCTTGATCTTCCACGTAACCCTTCGAGCGGGAGTGAAGGGCAAGGAAAGGAGTAACAACGGCTAGATGGCGAGATTGACGCGGTTTACTCGTCAAGCCGACAGCACCACTCTTTTAGTGGGCTCTCGGCGAGGCTCGAAAGAGGCTTGTTAATCATAAGGAGCCATTCGAGAGCGCGCCGCCGGCTCCCCTCTCACATCTCCCGACAAACGCAGACACAAGTTCCCCGACGCCTTCCTCTCACTCACCGACACGGTCCACTTTCGTCCGCTGACTGGGAAATTGTGAGAGATAGGCGAGCCACACTCACGCTTCACTTGATTGTCTTGCACGCCATCCGAAATTGACCCCGTCTATGATGGAGCAAACTCTCCTGTTGACCCGCGTCTCAGGAGAAAGAGAGCGTCGTCACCCGCAGACCATCGTGTTTTACCCAATTGTTTCCGTATTTTTTCTTTCTTCTTACCAGTGAATAACCATATTTTTCCCACAATCACCCTCTTTAGTACACAATTGGGTCTTAACGTAGCCCTGGTAAAAGCTACATCTACATCTACACAATACCCCACGAGCCGCCTCATGGGCGTGTGGCAGGGGCCGTTAGGTCACCAGCCATGAAAAGGTGTAAGGCTTTTTGGAGATGAAATGGTGACATGTATTATAAGAGTGTATTTATTGGAGATCAATTATTATTGTGGTAGCTTATTGTTTGCGGAAAGAATAAGTTTTTGTACCTATCTGTTTGGCAGTGTATCTCTCTTATTTTATCGCATCTGTCAGACCTAGAGATGCAGTGACGAGTCATAATAATATTCTCTATATCGCTCTGTAAAATATCAGTTCTGAATTTATCAAGCAATCTAAGCCTAGCGTGTAGCCTCCGAGTCTCTAGGGGCTCCCCCTTAATCCCTCTAGAAGCTGTGAGACACTATATGTACGCTCGTAGCAGTTTTTAACGAAGCGCGCTGCTTCCCTTTGTATTTTATTAATTTTTTTGGTTAAATCTATTTAACCAGGGTCCCATATGTTCGCAGCGTATTCGAGGTGAGGCCTAACCAGAGCGAAGTTGCATCCTTCTTTGACTTTTTCATCCGAGGACCTTCCTATTATACGTTTAACAAAACCTAGTTTCTTTAATGCTGCGCCACATATGTTCTGTATGTGCAATACCCGCGGCATATCAGAAGTTAGGGTAATTCCAAGATATTTTACTGTATCTTAAGATTTTATGTTTACTCCACCCGCAGTATAGGGATGACATTCATTTTTGTGACGAATTTCGCAGTTAGAGATATAATATGGATCGTTCCATACTCAAAATCTACCACTGCCGCTTCTAGGAGGGAAAATAGAGGGACAAGCTTCGTGAGGGATGCCGAGGAGGAAATCCATTGGACAGCTGAAACGGGAGGTGGAGCTATTAAGACATAAAGGACTTAAAGTGGTTGTAGCCTTAGGGTCACTTATTCTAGAAATTCTGAAAACTTACATTTTACATCCTTGAAGTACGTTTTATAAACTTGTGAACAAAAAATAGAGTTTCCGGACTATTTTATGGTAACTCAGCCTAGAAAATAATCTATAGTAGTAATAATAATATTTTATTCCACACACCATATTGTACAATATAATCCATTAAACAATGATATAAGTGAGATTAGGAACCCCTGAAGAGACATGTCTTGGGGTTGCCATCCACTGACTACGCTGCGTTCAGCAGCAGTCTATTTAACAACATATAAATATATACTCATAGGCATTGAAATTGCTGCAAAAGTGTGGTCAATACAACTTAAATTGAAATACATAGCCTGTGTGCATTTTACAATGGAATATTACAAAAAAAGTAACAATTTAGGAATATTAACATGGGCCCTTGTGGAGATCGCTCAGATTACAGCAGAAAAATGACAATTCGAACGAGAAAGAATATTCAAGATTTTGATTAAAACTGTTTATAAGAAGCAAAAAGTCCTCGGAAATTGAATTAGAAAAAACATAGGTAAGTACCAATTGTTTTTCAAAGTTATAAACGAGTTACTGCGATAATTGAAATCAAAATGGAGTAGTTTCATGCAAATGACGCTGAAGTCGGTTCCTGTGGCTGGACAAATGTGGTCATTACAAATATATTCGTGGGATAATCTGCATTTATTGTACCTTAATTTTTGGTTTTTTAAAAATGTGGCCTATTTTACCAGCGAAATCAGGCTTTTTAAACCATAAATAAAAGCTTGAAAGTAATTATTTATTTCGACTAACAAAGCCAAGTCAGAGCCACCTTAAGCAGGGGACTGGGTACAATGGTAGCTGCAGTCAACTGCTCCTACGGATGAATTACCGTATAAACACGTGTAAGAGGCGCACCCCTCTTTTTAAGCGTCGAAGTTGAAGAAAAAATTTTGGGGCTTTTTTTTCCTCCTATCGCGAGGTTTTGCGGACCTAACTTCGAACTTTCGGCGATTTTCAAAGCCTTCCGGACAGTCACACCGAGCTCTGATTTTAAATGCCGTTTTCCCCCACCATATTCCTAATGCACAAGTCGTAGTCGCTGTGAGTATGGGTCTTTTAAACTGTATTTAACTTTTACATATTATATTTTGCTGTAAGCGATGAAGAGTAGGAATTCGTGTAAGAGGCGCAGTTAGCCGTGAATGTTTATTTCCTTTCCACCACCCTGCGCTAAATATGCCTATCATTCTAACTTAGAGGCAAATTAGACGTGAGATAATTGGTGGTTTAAGGTGTAGATTTGTGGCATTTGTTAACATAATACTGATAACTGGTAACATTGTGATTAAGCATATATCAAATATCTATCTAGCTCTGTTCCACATATCTCTAAATGTCTGTCAAGTACATGAGATACGTGGAATTACAAAGTGTGACATTAAGAAGTAAAAAAATCTTCAAATACTGAATCCGTACCTGCCTTCTCACGGCTCTCTCTGGCGTACTAACTCGAGGACTTTGAGTCCTGCACATACGTCGGTCTCCAGCTTTTGCGAGAGCTGTACGCACTCCATCTTCTTACGCAGCCCTTGCCCTGGCTATTTAAATACTAATGCACCTTCTTTTGCTCCACATTCATTCCACAAAGTTCTGAAAACCTATTCAAGTCCTACTTACACCTAGTCGGCCCCGGTGGCGGCGGGGTAAAGTCCTCGCCTGCTGATCCTAGGGTCGCGGGTTCGAGTCCCACCTGGGTAAAATATTATCTGCCCAGGACGTCCGTTGTTACTGTTATTCACCCGACGTAAATTGGCACATCGTGCTGTATTCGGGGTAGTGAAGATAAAATAAAAAATAAAAAATAAATAAAATTCAAAATAGCCCGTGTAAAATAAAAATTTTATTGATGAGGGAAATTTAAATAATATGGATTAGTAGGAAACCATTTACACCAGATCATATAGCTGGATGAGGGAAAGTTTGATGAAAACAGTCTCGGCCACGAATCAATTTATGGACAGCATCAGCTAGATAACACGTAGTGTAGAATGCTTGATAATTGCATGAAACACTAAGAAAAGGACATCTAAGACAGTCTATTACGTCATCGGAAGAAACAAATTATGGGATCATTTTTTGGCGAAGGAATGACGCAAAAAAGCGTCGTTCGAGGAGAAAATTTCATTGTATTTTGCATGTACTCCTTAATATACAGCATAATTATTTTGTTAACAAGCTTCTTGTAAACTGCTTCCGTAAATCTGCAATACACTGAATTATCAATTTAGTACTCTGCAAGTCATCTCAAGCCAGCCAGCGTTCATTTGTCACAAGTATTATTTTGTGTTTTTTTAACAAGCGATCAACCCTGATTCAACTAAATTGGTCGGTTGGCCACTTCATGATGATGGAGGTGTCTTCATTACTAATAGTTAGTTACAAAGTTAGTTCCGAAATCCGAAATTCCGAATCCGAAAAGTAAGTTACAGTAAAGTAATTGAAATTAAACTGCTAATTATTATAAAACAGCATGAAGGTTCATGCCAGGTTTCTTAGAATTGAAAAGATTTTCGCCTCCATTTTAATCTGCTTATTGAAACATAATGAAGGTACCATTCTTGGAATTCGAACTCCATATCTCACGGCAAATGATAAACGTATCAACTTGGTAACTGCCGAAGACACTCTGATCCCTGTAGTTATCTAAATTGCCAACTTCCTAAGGAAGGCATAATCGTGGAATTACGGGGCATGTCCGTTGATTCACCTCCTGATTCCCATCAGGAGGTGAGTCATTTACGCCATTAAAAGAGCTCCCCTTCAAATTTTTCTCAGATTTTCACAGAGTATTATGCACTCTAACCCGGAATGTCGACCTCACTTCCTTCTCCACATTTCTCCCACCGATTATCACACGGCTACCCATTGGCTCACCAACCATAATTCTCGCCTCAAGAGTTAATCTCTAGTTGATCACGTAGCCTTCCCTTATGGAGCAGTTTTAATTATATCTCGACCTCATTATCCTCCATTACCTCCATTTACGCGCAAATTTGATGAATTGAGTCCTTTTTAATAAGAGTCTAATTGATTCGCTAATGTCATGAGGTTAAGGGATCGGAAGAGACCCTTTAAAAGACCTTTTGTATGAGAACGTAATACACTTTGAGTGTTCAGGCGCACTTTTTGGGTTTCTGCAAACGAAAATTATTTATACAAAGCCTATTTAACAAAATAATTATTTATATTTGCCGAAGGTTTTAGCACACAATGTTCTTGATAATGACTATGCCAGTCGTAACCATTTCCAGCAAGTTTAAAACTATTAGCGGACAGGGATAAGTTGACTTCATTTTTCTAAAACAGAATATCTTTGAAGAATATTACTCGTTTTAGATTTACATGTAGAAAATACCTAAATCAAATACACTCTACTCTATGGATTCAAAAGGATTTCTTCTCCAAAGATAATGACTTCAATCATTCGAGCACCTGTTTGAACTGGATCTGCGATAGAAATTGAATATGAAAGGTCGAGAAACATGAGGTTTTCTCGTGCAAAGATGCTACAAATGTGTGAAAAAAGTGAACAAAGATAACCCTAATGATATAAAACCTATATCAGAGCATAAGGTTCCGCATTTTGACGAAAAATGTTATAGTAAAATGTTCCATAATAATCCCAGAATAGCAAGTTCATCAAATATATAACAAAGGAAAAATTGATATGATTACGTTGCATATGCTATAGGTCAAACTATTACGAAGCAGCCAGGAAAACAAATCTATCACCTACCATAGTAGATGCATATTAAATATAAACTTTGGAAAATGGGATTCACCCCAAAATTCACAAATACACACCTCCACAATATGGCATTGAGATATTTTGATGTTCACGTGAAAGTTAAAGGTTAGAATTCTGCCTATCATTAGAGGCAGGCTGGGCAATAAAAAGTATTTAGCATTCATTGAATGAATTCAGTACTGAGTGATCCCATTAATTGATACATAGATGTTTACATTATTGCTCAGGTTATAATTTTCAACGATTTCTGGCCTGTCCAGCGATTGAAGCGTTGAAGTAACACTCTTGGGATTTCAGTTCCTCCAAATGCCGAGGTTGAATCGTCTTATCTTAATAGAGAACGAATCCCGAGATATGTATAGAATTTATGGGCAAGAAGGGAATTAAACCCATGACGCTCGCGTTGTCAGGCTGGCGCGTAACCTAGCCCCTGCGGCCGGCAGCATGTTAGTATTTTTAACTTCAATAGAACATAGAAACGTATACAAACAACATAGATAACAAAGAGTCGCGGAGTTATATCCAAAAGTACATTTTAAGTGGAATCTGAGAAAACTGACAATAGTTATATAATTGATAACTATTAATATCATGTGGGTTATCTAACGAGCAAGGTAAATTAGATTAAAGAGAGTAAAAATATTCTTGACATTAACAGGCGCAGGCCGATATCTTTTTACACCATTTATTTCTTCAGATTCGCGTACATCTAATATTTCTTCATCCTTTACTTAGCAACACTTTTTCTTATCTTTAGTCATTTTCCCAACGATCCTACGGGCTTAAGCATTAATTCGCTCCTCTCTACCTGTTCCACTCACTTACTCTGCCTTCTCGAAATTTCTTCAAGAAATAACCTCCTCTTACCCACCATTGGTAGGTAGTTCTTACTCGTTCGTCTTTAATTACACTTATACAGACTCTCCTACTCCCATATACCGAAAACCTGCAGCTACTTTCATCCTCTTTACTCAGAGTTCACTTTTCTACATTATAAAACGCTCCACTCCTTACTATACTCTTCACCAGCCTCTTCTTTACATCCATGCAATAAAGTAAACTTTCCTTCCCCGGGAAAAAAAATCACGAACGGCAGAGTTCACAACACTTCTAAGTGTTACATTTACGAACTTATAACGGCCCCCTTTTCTCTGTCAAACATAAAGTGAGTGCACTTTCAAGTCTTGGTTCTTGTCGAGCTTTCTTTGACAGAAACGATACTCGAACCAGATGCTGACCGTCTTAAAGGGATTTGACTCGCGAATTTCGGCGAAGATGTTTGGCTCTAATCCTCATGTCAAACCTTCGCTTGGAACGGCCCGTCGGAATGCGGAGGTTTAAAATGTTGGCACGTCTAAGAGCATAGAAGAAGAGGAACCGTGAAATTCGCCTTGTGCGTGAGAAGGCAGAGATGGAATGAACTTCACTCCCCTCCGACTTCTATCGTCTATCCAACCTTTCCAAGATTTTTACTGGACACAAAAGAAAACCTTTTTTTTCTGTAAGGGAATACCCACTGGTTTCTCCAATAAACTATCACAGCGTATCCTAAAAAATAATTTTAATCTCACGCATAAATTATTATGTCAGTTTCATGTCTGAAGATGCAAAGAAGGCACTTAAAACTCCGAGTTACTATGGTAGGTAAAAATGACTTGAATAAAAATCAATAAGATAGGTGGCAACTAGGAAAGTTTTAGAACGTTATTTTGTCGGCGTGGGATTAAGGTTCAAAATGCTTGTGTTCAAACCCTCCAATATTGTAAATAGTAGCAATAGGTAGCGTTGTTTTAGTAATGCTTTTTCACGTACACATTGAATCATAATTTAATAGTTGAAATATGTCAGAATTTTTTGAAATTTTTCATGTTCAATAAGTTTACGTAAATGAACTTTATTTAATGTTTCAGCTGATCTATGAGAGCAGGATAAATAGAAAGATTGTTAGAAATTGTATAGCATTTTAAAAATCTCTGCAAAATTACTCTTCTTGGCAGTAAATTTGGTAAAAATGCTGATAATAGTATGTCAGTGTGTTTGGCGGGATGTAAATTCCTGGGGCGGAGTCACCCTCGCTACATATCTTTTGGGTGACTTTCACGTTATCTGGTGGATGTAGATGCAGACACTAGGCCGTTTTACATCAGGCATATCCTCACGTAGTCTGATGCATGGATGTGTGTGCAATCAGAATCGCGTGACGTGCACCAATGGCTGCTGCTCTCTGACAATTCAAGTTAAATGAGTACGCAAACAATTTAAAATGGCTATAGTACTTATTTACATATGAAACGATTCGTTTGAAAGCCATGGCATCAAAATCCTTAATCTAGGTGTTACACTACGAGTTGCCACAGAGACGTGAGTAATAGGATATCAGCCATGAGAAGGGCAGGATAAGGGTCAGAAAATGGGAAGGAAAGAGGACTACAGATTGATGCCTGTTATCAGTGTCATAATATCTGGCTCATTTTTTGTTATTACCAATAATAGAATGAAGAAAGAAAGAATTTTGGTACCCACTAGTTTTACAATGTATTTCCCTCATTTTTTCGCCCCTTCAGTTCAACAAATAGTGAGTGGTGTTAAAAAAATATCCTCCGTGTCATATTAAAAATCGCCAGATCTAAAACTTTCAAATTATCTCCACCTAGCATGAAGCCCCCGAGTCTCTTGTGGCTCCATCATGTCAGCTTAATTTTACTCTCCCCCTTTCGTTCGTATTATAATAAATACTTAGCTTCCCTCAAAACACAACCCTAACACCAACACCATTTCACCTCCCTTAACATTATTCTTTACACCTTTACATGTCACCAGCCGAGGAAAGATGTAAAGGTTAAAACACTCCCGTCCCACCTTTAATGCGGTGGCTCGCAGGGTAAAATGTAGGTGTAGATATCAACAGTTTTTAACGAATAGTACGGCTTCCTTTAGGATTTTGTTTTTTTCAAGGATTAAATCATTCAGAACAGAGTTACAAAACTTTGTGTCGAATCAGAGATGTGTACCAGAGCCAAGCAACGTCACTCTTCCACTTATCAATCCCGAGGCCTTCATTATTCACGCTTTAAAAATCCTAGTCTCGTCAGTTAAGCGGCGCAAATATATTTTGACCCCCTTATGGCTGAAGTTACCGCAATTCTCAGATTACTGACTTCTATTGACGCCTTTAAGTGCATTCCCATACTAGGTTAGTATGGCGTTGGTTTATGATTTATTTTTATATTTCACATAGAAAGAGTACTACAGCACATTCCTCCCAGTCAAAATGCCTCGTGTTTTAGTCATTAGGATCCGATAATTAAAAGAAATGAATGTATCTGATCATTAAGCACAGAAGAATAGCTTTCTGATAGTGCCGGAGTTTGAAGATTGGTAACTGATGATTTGGCGTTGAATTTGGACGCAATGCAAAAAAATTCCGCTAAAACTGAACATTATTTGTACTTTTTAACGTAATGCCTCGGATGACTGAACAGAAAATAACGGAAGATACTCTAGTCATAAAGATTTAACCAAAAAAATTTAAAAAATCCAAGAAAAACAGCACGCTTCATTAAAAACTGTACAAACGAACATATAGTGTAACACAACTGTTAGAGGGAATAAGTTGGGAGCCCCTAGAGACTCGGAGGCTGCAAGATAGACTTAGGCTGCTTGAGATATTCAGAACTGGTGTTTCATAGTGACACAGAAAATATTATCATGACGCCTCACTACATTTCTAGGTTTGACAGATATGATAAAATAAGAGAGATACTCTGCCGAACAGATAGGTACAAAAACTCGTTCTTTCCGCACACAACAAGTGACCACAATAAAAACTGAGCTCCTCTAAATACACTCCAATAGTACATGTCACCATTTCACCTCCAAAAATTTTACATTTTTACACGGCTGGTGACCTATCACCCCCTGCCACACGCCCATGTGGCGGCTCGAGGGGTAGTATGTAGGTGTAGATGAAGATAGTGCCGGCCCTCATTCAGAGGCCACCCCTGCAACTTCGTGTCCACAAGATTTTCATCTCACTCTTCGCACCCTAACGTCTATAATACCTCTAATTGTAAGCACTGAAAATCCTATCGCTGAAGCGGTAATAGCCGCGTCCCCTTTATTACACATCTATGATTTGCAGTTGTATGGTCTGTTTTTACAAAGGTAACAATATCCGCAATAATAGTCTACTCTGCTAAAACGATTTACTTTTTTTTGCACAGCTACACGGATTAACACACACAAAAATTACTCGTTTTCAAGCATCTTGTAGAGTTAATTGCTTCATTTGCGCAGCACATAATTTCACCCTTGACTATGCTGCTGTTGTTATAGCCGAGGCACGAAGTACCTCAAGTAAAACGGAGCATGTGTTCATTTTGCTTTTGATCTACCGCCGAAACAATACAGTACACAGAAAAGCAGAACGTTACCAATAAACTTGTGTCGAATACATGTGTCACAATTTGGAGCCAATTGATTATAGTACCATAAATGTCGTTCGCATGGTTAACACAAAACATTTCGAGATTATTGACTGCACACTCCTAGTTTGGCATCCTTAATAGGTATTTTTTTCACATTAGTGCTGAAAGAAGCTATCGACGGGGAAATGCGAGGATAGTTATAGGTTCAAGATAAAATTATGTAACGTAAATGAACTTCAGTTGCGTCGAAAGTCACGGGTGGTTACCTGAAGAGTCCGTAGACTTAAAAATCGACTAAATAACATAACATAGTACCCTAAGTAAGTTCATTAAACAACATCTCTTTACTCTTGGGATGCAATTGTAAATGCATGGCGCTGTATGATTAATGTATAACACTGATAAAGGCAGGAATCAAATATTTTCACCAATGAAATCAAATTATCTCTCATACTATGCACCTCCAGCGCTCAATGGTATTAATCATACAAGTGTAATTTTAGTATAAGCATACAGTTTTGTAGTTAGAGAGCTCATAAAACTGTGATTTAAGCATGATAATCGGATCTCCATGGAGTGACCTCATATTATTAAATAGGTTTAATGGCTTAACTTTTATATGCGTGAAAATTCAATAACATCAACCCATGAGTGTTTGAGTCGCCAAACACCTCATGGATCAATTTCGGCGATAGTAGTCAAATGTTTCCTGGCGTATGAATACTGCCTAGTTTATTTCCGTCATTTTAGGAAACCTTTACGTATTATAGACCAATTGTGTGAAATTCACTGTGGAAAAAGCCTGGACTGGGAATTGAACCCAGATCCCTCGATTTTGCGCCGAGTGCGCAAATCAATTAAGCTTCCTAGGCGTCCTCTTCCACTGTGTATCTCATGTGGGCTTTCAGGAGCAAGTTGTCCTCACAGGTACCGTGCATATGATGCCAGAGGTACCCGTATGTGAGCGCTAAACGCCACAGTCCACGGGGTAAAGCCCAACTTAAAACGCAGAGGAGATTCAATTAAAATGATTTTTCCACTGTGAATTTCACACAATTGTGTGATCACTAGCGGGTGACTCCGTTGAAGTAACTGCGCGGCTAGTTCCGTGGTTCTTTGGAAATATTATAGACCAAATAAAATGACTTTGTTATCAACACTTGAGGTTTATTAGCAAGACCCGGTCCATAATGTATTACTTCCACAAAGTAAAGCCTGTAACCATTTCCCTTGCGAATATTTTATCTATTATTAATACGGATTATGGTTTGCAATATTTATAGCGGGGAAACTTTTCGTGAAAGTCTCAACGCGAGCAATTGGAACAACACTCTTCTTCACGAAGACGAAACCACGTCTTGTGCGGGTAGGCAGACCGGACGTGTGAGAAATAGAGAACAATAGATGTTAAACCACCGTAAACCGTAGGACACCACTCTCACGCCATTGTGCAAGGCCTGCCAAGATATATTGTCTGCCCGCCTCACTTTTTCCACCGCTCACGCGAAAATCTTACATCGCCTAATAGCACTGTGAAACAACGTTCAAGCGACGAGTACCAAAGGCTTCGAACGCGCATTACCGAGCAGAGAAAGTTCTGCCTACCTGCCGAGAGAGAGAGAGAAAAAGAGGTGAGGAAAATGGTTCCCATTCTCCAGATTTCCCATCCAATTTCGCGCGGAAAAGGGTGCTCACTCCATTTGCTGGCCTTGATGTTTTCAAAGGAGTGAATCCCCACCCCTCCCCAACTCACACAGCAACGCGGAAGAGGTTGCCAAGTGTCCGTGGAGTGGCGCGAATTGTTGCGAATCGCAAAAAAAAAAACAAAAAAAGTCCGTCCGGTCATTCGCACGGCACGCTCGGCTAAATAACTATCCAATCTTAAAAGAATTCACCTTTTTTTATAAACTCGGATTTAATCTTCACACCGTACGACATGCGACGGAAGATACTTCCATTCTCCATACTGGCAGATTTCTCCCTTATTTTTCCCGAGAAATTTTACAGGGCTCCAGTTCTCTTTCTTTGAAGTTCATATAAATTAGTGGGAGAACCAAGCTAGGGAAAGAAGGGTTCAACAATGGGAAGGAGCCTATGACAGAGACCTCAGGTAAGGATATAAACAAAAGACACCAAGGGTTGAAATTTACCATGAAAAAATCATTTGACTTGACCGGGATTCGTACCCGGACCTCCCAATTACCGGTCAGGTGTGTTATCCATTTATGCCCTGTTCACATTACCAGCTTTCTGACCAGGTTAAGTCTAACCCTAGTAAAAGATCGCCGTGTAATACCCCGTTTACATTACTAGGGTTAGAATGTTAGTTAATATGGCGGCTTAACTAACTTATATACATGATAATTGTATAAGTGTTACGAGCTTAATAGAAGAACTAGAATGGGAATTACTATCAGAACGCAGGCAAAAATTTAGGTTAAACTTTTTAAGTGAATTCTAAACCGAGTTGTTCACAGATGACGTTAGATATATATTGAGAACCCCTGCGTATTATGCTAGGTTTTATCATATTAACAAGGTTAGAGAGATAGATTGTCGTACCGATAGATTTAAAATGTCATTTTTCCCTCGTACTATATGAGAGAACAATAGACAGGGTAGCAAAGGGATAGGTAGGTGAAATATAGTATGAGTAGTCTGTAGTGCATTATGCATGTAATAACAACCAATAATCCCTTTCTTATTATGTAGATACTAACCATCTAAGCTGCATGTGACCCTGTTCTCTAGCATGCCTTCATTAAATATCCTTGTTGCATGTCAATAGTGCATGCTTGGTGATCTTCACCCCCTGCCACACACCCTCGTGGTGGCTCGCAGGGTATTACGTAGATGTAGATGTAGATGTATTTACGCGGCATAATTTAACCCCTGTTAACTTTCTGGTGGCCTCTGGTGGAGAGTCAAGAAGGTGATGAAGCTCACCTAGCCCACAGCCCAACGAACATCGCAAGTTGCGTTTCATTTGTTTCCTGGGCTATCTTCAGCCATATTCACGGAACTTGTATGGGTGAGAAAAAGGATTGAATACGCAAATGCTTCACATGGTTAGACTTCTCACTCATTAGTATTTAAATACACACATATCATTTCATGTCGAAACATCACTTAATGCATCGAAAGATGAAAATTGAGAGAGTAAATTTCTTTAATAGAACGACGTCTCACTCCGCTGGTCTTTACCAAGAAGATACCCCGAGATTATTGCTTTAATATGTCTTTTGCCCTATCTTATGATAGATAGAAAAAATTCAGTTTGTTAACTTGACATTCAATATTTGTAAATAAATTCCATTTCGAGTCCTTGCCTCAATATATGCAGCGTAATTAACGACTTCTACTGACAAGTTCTGCCCATGACCCATCCTCGATTGCGCTTTTAAGGTAAATTTTGAACTTAATATACGGTTCATCATTCACTAATGCATAAAAATACATCAAGCAACGTGCCACGGATGCATGGATACGAAATATGACAATAGGAACTCGCTTCATACATTGTACGCTTCAAGTAAAAGCTGCAAGCGGACTGGATCACTTCACTACTATTCTAACTAACCTGCGTTTACACCCGTTAAAAATTATGGTAACCAGAGCTAAGCCTAGTAATTCCAGCGCCTTAAAAAAATTGACTATGGTCAGCGCCAACCTGCGTTCACACGGTGAACTTTTACTAGGGTTAAAAGTTAACCTGGTTAAAAGCTAGTAATGTAAACAGGGCATAAACGCTGGTTGGTGCTAACCGTAATCAACTTTTTAACCAAGCTGGAGTTACTAGAGTTGGTGCTGGTTACCATCATTTTTAACTCGTGTAAACGCAGGTTAGTTAGAATAGCAGTTAAGTGATTCAGTTCACATGGAGCCTTTGATTGAAGCGTACAATATATTACGTGAGTTTATCTTGTCATATTCTGTTTCCATGTTTCAGTGCCGAGTTGCTTGATGAATTTAAATGCATGAATGAATGATGAACGGTATCTTAAGTTCAAAATTTATTTAAGAGCGCAAGCGAGGACGGGATATGGGCAGAATTTGAAAGAAAAATAAGTTTATTCCGCTGCACATATTGAGGCAAAGATACGAAAAGGAAGTTATATATAATTCTTGCATGTCAAGATAACATCTTGAATTGTTTTTATCTATCATAAAAGAGTGCAAACGACATAATAACGTAATATTCTCGGGGTGTCTTAATAGTAAAGCATAGTGACAAGTCGTTCTATTTAAGAAATGTATTCTCTCAATTTTCATCTTTCGATACATTAAGTAATGTCAAGACATTAAATGATAAGTGTTTAGTTAAATACTAATGAATGATATGCCTAACCGCGCGAAACATTAGCATATTCAATCGTTTTTCTCGCCCATACAAGTTTCGTGAATATAGCCCACGACCCAAAGACAAATGAAAAGCGACCTGCAATGTTTGTTTGGCTGTGGGCAGTGTTCTTTGCTGTCGGCTACATCACCTTCTTGGCTCTCCACCAGAGGCCACCAGCATGTTAACAAAGGTTGAAGAATGCCGTGTAAACGCAAGTTAGTTAAGCTGCCATATTAACTATCATTCTAACCCTAGTAATGTGAACGGGACATTGCACCACCTAGCCATCTTACTTAAAGGTGACTTTCGAGGGGGGGATGTGTGAACTAGATATTCACGCCTCAAGTCTTCATTGTAGCACATGAGACGATAGTCGTGCTTACAAAGCCACTGTCACCTAGAGCAATTTGAAATTTTGAGTGCTGCCAACAACTAAAGTGTGAAACTCCTTCATGAATGTGTTTTTCCCTCCCACTCTCCCCTATTATCCATACCTTTTTCCCCCACCACCTCCCACTGACCGTGACGCACGTCTCTGACGTTAACCAACCACTTCTCCCCACATCCCTCCCCCTCCCCAGGTCTCTATATATGGACTCGCATGCTATACATATGTACATTTGAAAATGATTGCATGGAAATCGAAACGTAGGTCGGTAATAAAAGTTTTAAGTGTGGAATTTAATAAGAAATTTTTCTGTTTCGTCATGTCTGCGGTAGACAAACCCAAAATTGTCGTTTATATAACGACAAATTGACAAATTTCCAATCATTGCATTGACAAATGATGTGGTGCGAAGTCACTCGCACAGGTGCTCATACACCAAGAGTTGAAATTTGCCATTAAAAAAGTATTTGACTCGAACGGGATTCGAACCCGGAAAAAAGAGGCTGGTAATGAGCTTGATATGTAGTGTAGCTTTGTATTGGAAAGAAACGTGGGCTCTGAGAAAGGAACGTGAGAATAGGCTGCTGGACTTTAAGATGTGGGTACAGAGGACAATGGAGAAGGTCAGGTGGACGGAAAGAAGGTAAACGTGGAAGAGATAACTTACTTAGTAATATGGTTAGTGAGGAGGCTGGAAGAGGCAATGGGTGGCAGAGGCTGCTCAAGACCGTTGTGGTGCGAAAGACATTGGACAAACGGGGAAGGGGAAGATATCCTCATCTATATCTCCATAATACCCTGCGAACCGCCGTTTTGGCGTGTAGCAGAGGGTTTTAGGACAACAGCCGTGTAAAGGTATAAGGTATTGTCAGGTGAAATGGTGACGTGTATTATGGGAGTGTATTCAGTGGAGCTCAATTTTCATTGTGTTTGCTTATTTTGCGCGGAAAGAACGAGTTCCTTTACCTATTTATTCGGCAATATATCTCTCTTACTTCATTGCTTCTGTGAGACCTAGAGATGTAGTGAGGCTTCATGATATTATTCTCTATGCCGCTCTGAAACACACCTTTTCTGAATTTCTCAAACAACCTTAGCCTATCGTGTAGCCTCCGAGTCTCTAGGGGCTCCCACTTAAATCCCTCTAAAAGTTGTGAGACACTATATGTACGCCCATAGCAATTTTTACGAATCGTGAAGCTTTTCTTTGAATTTTAATATTTTTTTGGTTAAATCTTTATGATCAGTGTCCCAAATGCTCGCAGCGTATTCGAGGTGTGGTCTAATAAGAGCGAAGTAGCATCTCTCTTTTACTTTTTTCATCAGAAGTCCTTCCTATCATAAGGAATAGGTTATATGAACAGAATGAAGACGAGTAGGATTTACGCTGAGATAAGGAGTAAAACATCGTACGCTGATTTGGCCGGTATCATTAGATTACTCAACAATAATAACATGAATAATAGCTCAAGGAGGGGCTTCTTTCTTCGAAAAACGCGTTTTACCCGAGGCAACTACGCTTGAAGAGCCAGAGTGTGAAGGTGGGGATTAATTACTCGTATCAAATACCGAGATAAATTGGGTTCAAATGAGTTGATTCGTTCCTTTAGTAACTGGCCATTGTTCCTAAACGGGAACTGGAAGGTCTTAAGTCGAACAATACTTCAGTCAATTGATTTTTTAATGCGAATTACTACGGTTTGGAGTAATATTTTAAACTAGCTTACATGACTACACGAACTACATTATTTCATTGATTCATGCATAGAACTGTTTGGAAATTATGGAAAAATCGTCCTTCGAGAAGGCATTTTTAAATGTTCCAAGACTCATACATTACCTTTCCGGATAGAAAATTTGTGGATTAGCTTTTTCTCAGCCTAATATTTCAATCATCAAAACTGTCTTATAGTGTACCTTGCCTGATTTATGAAATGTACGTAAGAAAGCGAGTTTCAAAAATTGTTTTTTAAAGCTCATTATTCCCTACTTAGCTGACTAAACCAAAGCCAATTTAATGTTAGAACCGAAGCCGATGTAAATGGGCTATATTTACTCCCAAAGAAGCTAATGTCTGATGTTTTTCCTCATTTCAGGAGTAACTTATGAGCTATCATACGACTTCCGAGCCGAAATTCAGTATGATGCTGCATAGGTGTGGAAATCAGGATTAACCATGGGTGAGTAGTAGTTTCAAAATATGATCAAGAATAATTCAATACCATTAGTTTTATAATGAAAACACAAATGACCTCGGATCGGCGCAGAAAATTCTATTGCTGTCACAGATAAGTATGACAAGATAGCGTACTAGGAGGTAGAATTTGGGAGTCAGCTCTAGGATGCAAAAAATCAAAATTATTTCTCAAAATTGTTCTATAGAATCTTTTACTCAGTAAGATGAGTTAAAATCGGAGGTCAATAGTGTAATATTGCATGTAATTTTGAGAATCGTTTTCATGTAAAACGTGTCCTCAGAACCTCCTCAAAATTTTGTCGTGTCCTCAGAATTTTTAGAGTTCTAAAGTCTAATGAAGATAACACCGTCATCAAACAAAACCGCTTAAATAGATAGATCTACGCACAAGCACAGGGTTAATGCGTTTTCCGCGATCCATCATGTCGAAAATTATAAAACCACAATCCTGCCGTGCAAATATGGCTCGCAGCCGGAACAATCATTCCACGCCATCTTCCCACACCGGAGTGAATCGATTGGCTGCGGCGAATCTCGATAAATATCGATACTGATCCGGAACGGGACGGCCCAACTCCGATCGTAACGCGTAGGAGCCATAGCACACCGACCACCGATCGCTTCTTCATGGATGAGAATACGGAACGGAATGATTGCGGAACAGTTCACTCACGCACGCGCGGTTTCCGCTTGCGTCAATGTCGTAAGCAAGAGCAAAGTGGGACACAAAAATATCATCCAGAACACTGCGCAGTGTTTTTGAAGCAACGGAAGAAACCTACGTACCTATAGAGAGACCTTTCTAGTGAATCTAGAGGAAATTCGGATAAATTTATTGAAGACGCATTTAAATTACGAAGTTGGAAAAAAGTAAAATTTAATAAACTCGGTGAGTTCCGGCGTGACTTCGCGGAAATTAATCAATATGCAGAGAGAAAACTTCGTATTTTTTCTACAGTTTATTTTCCACGGTACAAGTTTCAACGCATAGGCGACATTTCCAGGTTCCAATTTCATGACACACTTTTTTCCCGCAACAATCACCACTATCACTGTATCTAAAAATAACTAAGTATCTTTCAATAAATTTTTATTACATCAAAAGACTACTATGTCAAAAGTTAATCATATCAAAAAGGTAGAAATAACTAAGATTCACAAACCCACGATACAAAAACTACCATAAAAATCAATAGTTGTGGAAAAGTGCATAGTTACCTAATTCCTTGATGAGTAATTTTCTTCCAACCTGGGTTCGAAATTTATTCAACATTTTCAGGTAGCGATGGGTGTTAAGAATTCACAATTTGTACGAGTAAATACTAATTTTTCGGTAAATTACACGTTTTATTTCTTCATTACAAACAAATTCCACTCCATTTAGCGAGACTCATTCAGCAAATTTCATATAATTTCACGAAATATAATTTCTACCTGGCAGCGCTTGATCCAACAAAACTATCTTTATCTTAGACTCTAGAATAGGTAAAATAGGTAACCTTATTTGCCGGCACAGAATTATGCAGTCAGGACACAATGCAGCAGTAATCGATGCCTTCAATTTCGGGGGTAAACCGCATATGGCATCCTATATCAGGCAGTCCAAGCTTGACATATGACAGCTGTTTCAAGTGACATAATATTTTATACATAGTGCACAAGCTGAGCATATAGCCTAATTGAGGGGAAATGTGCTTCGGAAAGTTGAGGAGATATCTAAATTTCAGAGAAACACAACTCCATTACACGTTCGCGGGAAAGCGAAAAGAAAAAACGAAATAAGTGTCTGACAGCAAAAAATTCTATAATATAAAGAAATACTCCTTGAAAAATATAACAAGAACAAAATAAATAATGCAGTAAGGCACAATGAGTAACAATGAAATATGCTTCATATAGGTTAGGAACAATGAAATATGCTTCATATAGGTTAGGAACAATGAAATATGTTTCATATAGGTTGGATCATATTAACAAGATTAGAGAGATAGATTGTCGTACCGATAAATTTAAAATGTCATTTTTCCCGCGTACTATAAGAGAGAACAATAGGCAGCATAGCAAAGGGATAGGTAGGTGAAATATAGTTAGAGTAGTCTGTAGTGCATGATGCATGTAATAACAACCAATAATCCCTTTCTTATTATGTAGATACTAACCATCTAGCTGCATGTGACCCTATTATCTAGCATGTCTCCCTTAAATATCCTACTTGCATGGCAATAGTTCATGTTTGGTGATCTTCACCCCCTGCCACACACCCTCGTGGTGGCTCGCAGGGTTTTACGTAGATGTATATGTAGAAAATATTCACTTTATCCAGATGGTTTTGACCACATTCACGTCTAGATTCAAATCGCATTGTAGCAACTGCCAAAATGTTTGCGTATAAAATTGAGTATTATAATTATAACTTTGTAATTTTCCACACCACAGTAGTGTGGAAAATTACAAAGTTATAATTATTATACTTTGTCTAAATTCCACAATATCAACTCTTTAACTATCTTGTATATGTGAATAAAAATTGATTTCGATAGAGGTGGAGACAGGAATATTTAAGGAAAGAACAATACCAGAGATGAAAAATAAATCGATGACTATAAGTTAACACTGACCTAACATTCCTTCATTTTGCTGAATTAAATATTTAAGAAAAGTCTCAAATGAAACGATTGTCGAAATGATAAAACAATCCCACATGGATTACTCTCTCCCAAGAAAAACACACACAGGTATCCTATTTAGATGGACAGTCATACACGTAAGCCGAGTCGAAACCTCGCCCAGTCCACACTGATGGCGATAACTCATCCTTTTTCACTGCTGTCATACTGCACACCTCTCTCGATCCTGAAGCACATGCCGGTCCCGGAAAGTCACAAAACAATATACACTTTGGTTGTGTTTACAGGTTAACATACCATCAACGTAATCCCTATCTTAAGGAGGATTAGTTTCAGTCAAGCTGTCAAAGCTAGCCGAGGATATCCGTGAGCTTCAGTTTTTATGACCGAATAAGAATAGAATCGCGAAGTAGTTTACAAGTAGCGTGCCTAAACCGTAGGAACGGAATGCTGCACGCGACAATATACAGTTGAAAAGGCGATTTTTCAAGTACATTCTTAATTGAATTACTCAAATGTCTCTCTAGTCAGGCACAAGGAAATAATGGGACAATTTTTTGCGTAAAAATTGGACACGAATAGCGGAGAACGCACCCAGCATAGATCCTCTGTCAGAAGTCACCCATTAACAACTGTAACTTTATAACGGAGCGAAGTAAAATAATATTGTGTTATCAAATGGTTAATGTACACACTACAATTCCCAGTTTTAGTACCAGCCAAATTCAATATTTTAGGAGTGATTCATGGTCCTTTGTTCTCGTTCATGCCTCGTTATTAATTTTTCATGAGATCTTCGAATAACTTGATATTTTTTTATTCTCCCATTCATTACACATGTAAGAGTTACTGCTCATGTGAATCAACTAATAAATTCCAAAGCTATCTATTGTTTTCTGATTCATTAAATATTCGTGATTGTATCCAACAAGCCAAATGAGTACGTACATATTTTGCTCGTATCTATGATAGATATTGTTGTGGAAAAATTCCATGTACTCTCAAGCTTTGTGGTATTCCACCACTAATATTAATTGTCCTCAAGAAACTTCTGCAAAACCACTGGGTAAAAACACTATCCCCTCCACTGTTGTAAAATAAGTAATTCTCTTTCTCCAAGTTTGATCCTTCCACCTCCCCCTTCCAATGTAAATATGTAAGAGAATTGATGTACATTTTTTAGTCACTCAGAATGAAACTCGCGCATAAAAACCCGGGTCATGATGCAGTGTTATTATCCTGTGGTGTTATAAAGATTTCCTCGCGATAATAAATATTATCATGGATGGATAATTGAATCGATATGATTGCGTTAAAGTGTGTACTCAAACGCCGAGGCTCAAGATCTTAGCGGTCGAGTTTAATACTTATATCTCGGTATCCGTCAAGAGTACTGAAAGTGTTAATTTTCAATGTCATGGGTACCGTTGAGTACTCACTTTGAGCACAATATGTACTTTTCATGTCAGAAACATAAGAAAATAAAAGACTGGACTGAGGGCGAACATTTTGCAGGAGAGCCACCATTGAGCTCTGTAAGTACCAGAGGCGGCGCCGCCTATACTAGGCCGTAAGCAAAGGTGAAGCCGCTTCCACGACAGTGAATGTCCGTGATTTACCATTACCGTTATGGGCATGAACACTTTTATCTATGCATTTGCTGTAAATAAAACGTTGAATTATGGAGAAACTGGGGTAATATCGGTTAGGTTGATGCGTAAATATATTTTCATCTCCTACAATCTACCTGGAGGAGGAATAGGCATGTGGAAGCACCGTCAAGCATATCGACTGCTCTTGAGTACCCATGCTACAGGCATCGCCTTCCTAATTTTAGAACTATTTCACTAAAATGAACGAAACAATCAATTATCTTTATGATATTGGATTGAATTGGAAAAAAATTGGAGAGGCGACCGACGGCTAAGGTCATTTGCGCCATCGGGGATAGGTAAGGGAGGAAGGGTGGATGGAAACCCGGCGTCGGAATTAGCCTTCTCTTAACAGAAGTCACCAAGGGGATCACAGTTTAATGTCTCATCCTACAGATGGTGTACTGTGCTTGAAGTGCCCTCCACACGACACTCAAGTAGGGATCGGGTTCCCCCTGAAAAACATCCGCCTCTGCAGGAAATTTACCCCTGGCCCGTGAGGTAGGCGAGTACTCTAGCCACCACACCAACCCGATCCCCTATATGATATCTACCCTGTATCATGATTTACCACATTAATCACAGAATTATATAGATAATTAATATGGGGAATATGGCTTCATCTAAGTTAGTCACCCCACCTTTGGAACCGCATGCTCTAACATTGCCACTTCAGGCAGTCCAGTGGGCCAAGCCTCCACCAGAATATCTCGCTAGGAAGAAGGCGAAGTGGGAGCGGGAGTTTTTTCAAGGCGCCGAGTGGAAAAAGGAAGAATCAGTCCGTTTCGGACTCGGGGACGCAGTAATAAGCGTGGCAAATCCACCGCGGCTCTCCACCCGATTTCTCGCCCCTTCCACCTCCCACTCTTCTTTCTCGCAGTTCGCCGATGATTTGGACTGAATGAGGGAAAATAACGGCTCATAATACAACGTGCCACACTGGGCCAAGGTCGATGCGAGATTGTTTAGCAGAGGATGTCGGGCAGGTAAGGAAGGAGGGCTCTCTCGGCCAGCGAGGAAGGCGGAGGAAGAGAGGAGAGAGGGAGGGAGGGGAAGAGGAGAGGGGAAAGGGAAGGGAAACAAGAGGTCTGCTCGCGATATCCGCTCGCGGGATCCCAACCGCAAAAACCCAAAAGCTGTCGAAGGAGAAGTAACGGGCAAAAAAAAGTCCCGATACACTTGCACACCTACTTATATACTAATGGCCCTCCCAAGTTCATACGAGTCTCCAGTTTGAATGATTCATGCATCCACACTGTGGATGAATTTTTTGCTGATATTTCATTCAGTGGTATTTTATACTAGTTGAAAAGCCTGCGGATATAGGCTCAAATATTGACGATATAGTCAAAAAGTAATGAATCAGGTAAGTAATTAAATATAAATTCACGTGAGAAATAAGAACAAATTCTTTCCCGGCGAATGCTATGAATAAATTCTTCTCGGGTTACCCACCCGAGCACATAGCCCAGATGATGGTAGGCGAGATGCTTGCCGAAACGTTGGCAAAAATGGATACATTGACCCAGTGGGTAACCCGAGAAGAATTTATCCATAGGTAATGTGTGGTTAATTGTTAAGGAAAACACATTTGTAACAATAGTAAGCAATATGCAATATCTGATTGTAAAAGATTTCATCGTTCGGAACACTTGCGAAGCAGGCGGAACTGTTAAAAAGCAGTTTCCTTTGGGACATGTGTTTAAAGAAATGTATACGCACGCGCCATGCGTCATTTAATGGAGATCTCATGTAAGTGGTCGCTAGCCACAAATTCACACAAACCTAGCTTTTGAATCTTATGGGCGTGCGCTTAGTCTTTTATAATGTAAATGGGCAGTATAGGAATTTCCGAATTATTTAACAAGTCTCTTAACGTAGTTTGAGCGATACAATACTCTACATGGAATTTGATGTAAAAAACCTCGATGAAATTAAATGGCCTCATCTTTCTAACGATAAGCAATATCAGCTACTTTCCGCATTTCTTTTTTAGATATATACCAAAACGTAATTACCCGTTTTATGTGGGATTTGGTACACCCGTGTGCTCCGTAGATACATAATAAAATTATAAAGCCAGTTTTGACGAAAGAATAAAGTGAATCGTGTGTTTTTTACATGCTATCTAAATTATATTCATAAATAAATTCATTACTCACTATAAAACTTAATAAAACATTAAAAATTCGGTTGTTCAGTATTTTAAACATATTGCATGATGAAACAATTCAATTTTAAGGCTATCAAAGTACGAACAGTTCAGTGGTGGTATATTTGTTAACTACCTTGTAATATTCAAAAAATGCCGTTATGAGTAGTTATTTCTTCCAAGATCTGGCTGTTCTTGCGAAACTATGCATACCTATGCTGAGTCGTGGAATGGTAATTTATAAGGCATAGTAGTCATAGAATACGAATCACTAACAATAATCTCAATTTGAGGAAATGAATAGAAACTTTGACTTAATCGAGGTTATAATTATTGAGCAATTGCTTGTAAGTTTCAATATCTCCATGGATAATAAAACGATCATGTAGACTATCCAAATGACATTTTGGATGGTATAATTGTAAAATTATTTGGGTGAATCGCCATGGTCTTTGAGGAAATGAGGAATCCCACGATACATTGTGGGAATTGAAACAATGCCAATGAATACTGCACAAAAATTGAACCATTTCTGATCAGTTACTGGAGTTATTAAGGTGATACTACAAAGAAAATAATGCAGCAACGTCACCCACTGTAGAACCGACCAATAAACGGCTCGGAAAAGAGCAACCAGCGCTGAGAATCGAGCACAAATACCGCACAATAATGCTCAGTTTAGCCCATTTGCCGCTGTCCATTTCAAGGCAGAGATACATCGCATCGGTTCCAACGCCATCCATTTGTGGCTAACCGCACGATAGGATTAGAACACCTCGTTCGGTGTAGCTGCATTTTCTCCGCTGGGAGGTTGGTTGCCGAACGATCTTAGGAATGCGCGCGGACCGTGTTCTGAACAGATTTAAGTACACCGTAAACAGAGCGTAGGAGACAAAAGAAATTTTGCCCTTTAAAAATGGA
The DNA here is from genome assembly GCA_963169105.1 of Ceriagrion tenellum. Lineage (NCBI taxonomy): Eukaryota > Metazoa > Arthropoda > Insecta > Odonata > Coenagrionidae > Ceriagrion > Ceriagrion tenellum. The sequence goes on from OY720639.1 coordinate 27,863,315, forward strand.
GCTTTTTACACGATATCTACTATGCTTGAATTTAACATATCAATCACAGCTCTGGTCATGTAACAGTTTTTTTGCATCCATTTTGTAAATTATTAATCAATTATTGAACCAATTTCATTCAATTCACAAGCAAAAATTGATATTTTAGTATTTTATACGCTATAGTTTATTAGTGACCATGGTTTTAGTATTTCATTGCTTGCTAGCACAGGTTGAACTTTCAAGAAAAAATTTCTATTATCATACTTTATGGCTGAAACCATCTTCAACGATTAATTATCATGAAAAAATACTAGGCTGATGTTTTTATCAACAATAAATTGATTCCACAAAGTTAAGCCCGAATCATGGTCTAACAAAGATTAATTTTCCTTCCAAATGATTGGCAGATTTCAGGACGGTCCCTACTTTAATTCTTATGCATCGGGATATTTTTTTATTCTTTCCCACACGTAACTATCTACATTCTCACCACAAAGTCTCTCATAAACCCTATATGACTTCATCATATCCATACGTTGTCCGAAAAGACCAACATTATCTGAGTGGTTCTTGGCGACTCAATTATCGGTGAATATGTAATAAAATTTGCACTTTTCTACCAAACCTCCACTAGACTTACGCGGAAAAGTGAATGATTTGATACATTTAGTAACATCCTGTGCTATGTAACTATCTTCAACACAGCGCTCCGTTCCTTACAAACAAGTCATCTACATAAACCAATCTGATACACCAGCTTTTAGTGGCATTGCTGACGACGAGGCTAACGCTGGGGTCAAGGCATATTTAACATTCAATTTTTAAAAACATTGATAAGACAATTATTGACATGATACGGAAATAGTGTCTTGTTTCTAGCAACTTAGTAGATATATATTTAATATAACAAGACGAAGTTTCAATGAAATATGAGATCAAATATAGGAAGAGAAACGTGGGGATTTGGACTTAACCACCGTAAACTTGTCAAAATTGACAAATATTGAGGTTTTACTGGACAAATCAGGACCTTCACCTTATAGGAAATATATTCCCACGTGATAACATTTTCTAATATGCTTGCAAATCACATTCACGAGTCAAGAGAGCACGAGTGCAGAGGAGCGCCATCCCTCTTGATCTCGGTAAAGTTGACATTCTTATGAGAGAGTAGAAAATAAAATATGTCTTTTCCCGGCTGGCACGAGAAGGAAATGTTCTTTCTCACAACTGCAAGCCTCCGAGAACGCGGGGAGAAATGACTGTCGAAGAGAAGGGAAAAAAACTTTTCCACAGAAAATCTGGAATACTTTCCCACATCATTTTCCCTCGGCGACAATGACCTTGCCTGCTGAGAATGAGTAATAGCGCGAGGGTATAAATATGCTACATTTTTATCAAGATTTGTGTCTTCTCATAGACTTTCTCCCTATCATTTTGGACATTAGACTGCGAAAATTGTTCTGGACGACGATATTAGCGACGGTAACGGTTAAATGAGGGTTCTAGATGAATGAGAAAACAACAATATTTACCCTCAGATTTCAGATGTCTGATGATCCATTGAACTTTCAAATGCTTTACATTTTACGGTACTTTATTCTGCGACTGCAAAAATTACGAGTAACCGGAAGCCAATGTTTCAAATATTTCCCAAATATTCTGATAAAAAAGATGAGATAAAGTCACTAATCCAGCCTTTAAAACTTGCCTGCGATGAGATGGATGAACAATATTCTAGTGCAAGTTTTCATTGCTTCAATAGGGAGAATAGAAACCCATTGCAAACAACTCAATTACGAATGCATGTTGTATTAGTCTAATAGAATCTAATACATTTAATGCATGGTAGGCTAACACGTAGCTGAATCCTTCCGTTAACCTCAAAGGTCGATAAACATCACAATATATTTATGGCTTTGAGTGAAATTCCAGTCCCATATAGCTTGCATTCCGGTATTTTCAGTTGCCAAGTGTAATGTCTCTTTGCATGCGGACGTTGATAAACAACCATGAATCTTTCCTTTCTATCTTATTTGATTCAGTATTAATATATTCCTAAGTATGACAGAAAACTCACGGGTAGTTGAGGTGAGATTTTAGCACAGCAACCATGAGGCTTTTGAAAGAAAATACTTAACTAAGAAAGATACACAAAAAGCCTATTTATGGTCACCTTATGACTCTTACCAGCATCTCTTCATCATCAATATTGATTAGAAATTTACAGAGGAACAAGCACTGAGAGTGAGGTCACCGATGTGGGAAACGTGAAACAGATGGTAATCGAGGGGATTTGGTGGCGAAAGTGCCGATGTACTAGCGCTGATTAGAATGACATCTACATCTACTTATTACCCTGCAAGCCACCACAAGGGTGTTTGATATTGGGTGACTTATTACCAACAGGAACTACATTGAAGAAATTTACATTCACCAACAAGCACCACACCTTCGGTATATTACAAATGCTACAGAAACTACTGAAGCAATCCATAATGTAACTGTGATAACGTGACACAAAATTCATGCAAGGAACATGCAAAATATGGTGTTGTCTCAACTCGGCAGATTTATAAACTTGCATTAGGGTGAATTTGAATAAATCAGCTTCACTAACTGTCAACTAATCTACTTAACGGTCTCAACGCAGCCATTATGGTCTCTTATCGATCGCGGGAAAAACGGCATTTAATACCTTTCTGTCCTACAATCAACTTCCCTTATTTAATTCTCATGATCTTATCTGCCGTAGTATGTTGGAGTTCGTAAGATATTGATAATTTCGTCTGAAAATAAATCGGTTTTAAATTTACATAAAAGATTGAGTCTAAGAATACGAATGAATGACGTGTGTAATATTATTCCACTTGATACTATTCCGATGCAAGATGACCCTGATCTCCCGCAAATTGCAGCAGTAGAGTACCTGTTTTTTACTTACTAAGTGCTTCTCAGATTTATCAATTAGGATTAAGTGCCTTCTGACATCTTCGAGCGGAAAGCCGTAGCCTCTTTGGTTGTTTGAGGACGATTTTCTGGACGCAGGTATCCACGCTGAATGGTATAAAATGGGATAAAAGGTAGGCCAATCAGGGCGTGACTCCACTGAGATGGACATGAGTACATGGTGTCACCTCAGAGTGCAAGAGAGACAGGCAAAGGAAAAACGTCCAAATAGTTATTCCAAAGACCAGAACGGCATCAATAAAACCGTCTGAATAATAATTACTATCTAAATGACGCTTGTAATCCAGTGTATTGCAGAGGAACCCACTAACGGGGTGGATTAGATGTCAAAGAAGAAATAGGAAGAAATTGAGAAAACTAATCAAGAATTCCATGCAGGGTAATTGGTAAGGGACAGCAAACAGCCCGTTTCGAGGTATATGATTGCGTAGTTTATTATATTAGTGCGTAGCTAAAATGATCAAAGAGCAATATGCTGGTTATAGAGTAGTGTTTAAATGACTTTACTTAAAAACAGTAAATTATACGGCAATAATAGCGATTTCATGATCATATTTCACGAGGAGAACGAGTCATAACATGTGAACTGAATATGATTGTTTACCCCAAGTGAACTCGAATATTCTACATCTACATCTACATCAACATACTACCCCGCGAGCTGCCGCTTGGGCGTGTGGCAGGGGGTTGTAGGTCACCAGCCGTGTAAAAATGTAAGGTGGAGGTGAAGTGGTGACATGTCCTATAAGAGCGTGTTTGGAGGAGCTCAGTTTCTAATGTGGTCGCTTATTCTGCGCGGAAAGAACGAGTGTTTGTAGCTATCTGTTCGGCAAAGTATCTCTATTATTTTATCGCTTCTGTCAGACCTATAAATGTAGTGAGGCGTCATGATAATCGCTCTGACACACACCAGTTCTGAATTTCTCCCGCAGCCTAAGACTAGCGTGCAGCCTTCGAGTCTCTAGGGGCTCCCACCTTAATCCCTCTAACAGTTGTGTAACACTATATGTTCGTTCGTGGCAGTTTTTAACGAAGCGTGCTGCTATACTTTGTACTTTGTTAAGTTTTTTAATTAAATCTTTATCACCAGGGTCCCAAATTGCCGCGGTGAAATCGAGGTGTGGCCTAGCCAGAGCGAAGTAGCATCTCTCTTTGACTTTTTCATCCGAGGACCTTCTTATTATACGTTTAACAAAACCAAGTTTCTTTAATGCTGCGCCACATATGTTCTGTATGTGTAATCTCCACGGCATATCAGAAGTTATGGAAATTCAAAGATATTTTACTGTATCTGAAGATTTTATGTTTACTCCACTCACAGTATAGGTATGGCATTTTTGTGATGACTTTCGCAGTTAGTGAACTAAATCTCTCTTTTAACTTTTTCATCCGAAGGCCTTCCTATTATACGCTTAACAATTCCTAGTATTAGCGTAAAAATATTAGCGTAGTCCAATGAAGAAGTAGCTTCTGTTTGAGAAAGGCAAGGAAGATAGAAAAATATGACGAATAATACGGCAAAAATAACCCAAAACAAAAATTCATCTGTCTCATTTCAAAACCCCTCAGCTTCTATTTCCCTCCGATCCTCTCCCTATGCCTCTCTGCGTACGGGCGCGCATCAGCGCCGTGGAATTCCCTCCCGGGGATCAAGGGGACGATCGCCGCAATCATTGCCCTGGGGATGAGAGGAGTGGGAGAGCGAGGAGGGCGAGGGGAGGGGGGAGAGGAGTGAACAGGGAGGAGGGAGAAGGAGGAGGTGGCGGCCGGATGGGAGGGGTGAGTGAACGCGTATGGAGGGAAAGATGACTCGTCGCACGGAAGCGCGCCTTCATCCTCCCACATGAGGCCTCTAATCGGTCCAATACGCACAAAAGCAGCATGAAGTTTACCTGCTATGAGCGAACATATAGTGCCTCACAACTTTTAGAGGGATTAAGGTGGGAGCCCCTATAGACTCGGAGGCTACATGCTAGGCTTATGTTGCTTGAGATACTCTGAACTGATATTTTTTAGAGCGACATAGAGAATATTATCATGAATCCTCACTACATATCTAAGTTTGACAGAAGCGATAAAATAAGAGAGATTTATTGCCGAACAGATAGGTACAAAAACTCGTTCTTTCCGCGCCCAATAAGCGATCACTATAAAAACTTAGCTTCATCCTCCTCTTCACTTCATCCTCCCACATGAGGCCTCTAATCGGTCCAATACGCATAAAAGCAGCATGAAGTTTACCTGCTACAAGCAAACATATAGCGTATCACAACTTTTAGAGAGAATAAGGTGGAGGTCCCAGAGACTCGGAGGCTACACGCTAGGCTTAGGTTGCTGGAGAAATTCAGAACTGGTGTGTTTCAGAGAGACACAGATAATGCCATCATGACGCCTCACTACATCTCTCTATTACGGAGTTAATAGAAAAATCGTGAATTGGATAAGTGACTTTCTCAGTGGTCGAAAACAAAAAGTAGTTATTCATGGTTTTAGCTCTGATATGGTCGAAGGCACATCCGATGTTCCTCAGGGAAGTGTGATCGGCCCTCTTTTATTCATTATCTATATTAATGACCTACGTTCTAGAGTTAGCAGTAAATTAAGATTATTTGCAGACGATACAGTTATCTACCGTGAAATGAACGAAGACACAGACCTTGAAGCTCTGTCATCGGACCTTAACAACGTTCATTCGTGGTGCCAGGAGTGGGGGTTATAATTAAATATCAGCAAATGCACCACAGTCCATTTCCTGCGAAAATCATCACAAAAATGCCACACTAATACTGTGGGTGGAGTAAACATAAAATCTTCAGATACAGTAAAATATCTTGGAATTACCTTAACATCTGATTTATCGTGGGGATTACACATACAAAACATATGTGGCGCAGCATTAAAGAAACTAGGTTTTATTTAGCGTATAAAAGGAAGGTACTCGGATGAAAAAGAGAAAGGGAGATATTACTTCGCTCTGGTTAGACCACACCTCGAATACGCCGAGAGTATTTGGGACCCTGGCCATAAAGATTTAACCAAATAAATTCATAAAATACAAATAAAAGCAGCGCACTTCACTAAAAACTGCTACGAGCGTTCATATAGTATATCACAAATTTTAGAGGGATTAAGGTGGGAGCCCCTAGAGGCTCGGAGGCTACACGCTAGGCTTAGGTTGCTCAATAAGCGATCACAATAAAAACTGAGCTCCACTAAATTCACTCTCATAATACACCTTACCACCTCAACTTCCAAAACCTTACATCTTTAAACGGCTGGTATCCTAACACCCTCTACCACATGGCCATGCGGCGGCTCGCAGGGTATTATTTAGATGTAGATATAATCGGTTCAATACGCATAAAATCAGTATGAAGTTTACCTGCTAGCCCCTAGAGACTCGAGGGCTACAATCTAGGCTTAGATTGCTAGAGAAATTCAGAAGTTGTGTGTTTCAGAGCGACACAGAGAATATCATCATGACGCCTCACCACATCTCTAGGTGTGACAGTAACGATAAATAAGAGAGATACATTTCTGAACAGATAGGTAAAAAAACTCGTTCTTTCCGCTCACAATAAGCGACCACAACAAAAACTGAGCTTCACTAAATTCCATAAAACATGTCACCATTTCACCTCCCAGAAATTTACATCTTTACACGGCTGGTGTCCTACCATCCCCTACCACATGCCCATGAGGCGGCTCGCAGGGTAGTATGTATATTTACATATATATATATATATATATATATATATATACTACTCCCTCTTTCAGAATGCCATCAAGAGGACTCGTATCAAACTAGGGGAAGGATTTAAAATTAGGATGCAGAAACAGGCGTAAAAGCTTATAAATAAAAGAAACAATTGAAGGCTACTCAGACGTCCAAACCTGCTTCGCATTATTTTCTATGATAAATCCTTTTAAATCACGAACAAGGTTCCTTTGGTGAATCAAACTATAAAAAAATTATAGTCCTAGAAATAGGTGTAAACAGTCAGAAATATATTTGAATGAAGTTACAGAACAAAATAGTTGGAATATACACTGATGTTTTAACGTTTTTCCTATGATTACGTGAGGAAACCTTTTAAAAATACAAATTTTTCTCTTTTAGTGTCGGAGGCTCCAGAATTGGTGGTCTAGCTACGATTAGCTTAGAGTTGGTTGACAACCAACTTTGAAGAAGCCTCTGGCATATCGGAGAAATGTTACATCAGTTATTTATCGCGGCCTATTCAAACTATATTAATGCATTCAACATTTAGGAGGAAAGTTTTTATACACACAATCCAAAAGAAGGACATGTTCCCATTATCTCACAAGAATTAATCATGCTATAAATAAATTGAAGTCAAACAAAAAAGTCGAAGTAAAACAAAAAGTGGGCAACTGTGTAAAGTCTTTTTTACCTTTGGGATAATACAATGAGGAGGGATTATCTTTTATAGGCATAGCTCATAAAACTTAAGTATAAAAGCCTCAATTGGAAGTCTAATCCAGGGTGAATTCCATTGTGAAGAAAAAAGAAATCTTATTCTTGAAGAACATGAATCTGGTAAAATTAAGTCTGACATATTAAAAAGCATCAACAGGATTATGATCAATAAATATAGAGAGTATTTATGCTTTAAATTTAACATTATTGCCGTCATTTAGAGCTTTAGAGATGATTAAAGGGAAGGGTGATAAAAGGCGTACATTCTAAAAAATATTTAAATCTACCATTGGATAATGCGGAAATCTTCCAAAAAATATAAAATGCCTAATTTAGACATTTTCAACAACTACCTGTGGTATCGTACATAATATTATTTTATTGATTAAGTAAAAATTAAATTCGACTTAATATTATCTTAGTAAATTAGTCGAAGGGAATTAATTAAGCCGTCCTTGGAATACTATGGTTTCCGGCGAAAAATTAATGCATAACTTAAGAGGATAGTCACTTTAACATCGCCTTATAAAATTTAATTTGATTCTGCTCTGGTTCATTTCCTGGAGGTATTTTGCATGAATCCAAGATTAAAATTCAACTCGTTAGCGAAAAAAACTTTCAAATTACCACCGCGTATCTGTCAAAAAATCAATTTTCCTTTCAATCAATTTTTTTTCGTTGCCTCATAATTTCCAAATTCTCTCCTATTTCTAAACTTTCATTTCTTCACTTTGCGCCAACTTCTTTTAATAGACACTGTCTGGTAAGATTGAATCCAGTCGCAGAAGACACTCCGGGCAATCGTTTGAAAATCCCCCTCCCCCACCAGTTGGCTCTGCCCATCAATTTACGCCTCTTGAGCTGAATTATTTCGACGGCGGCGCCAATGGCATCCGACGGTGAAGCATTCAATTAACGCCTCATTGGCGCCTTCGGGGAGACCAGATGAGGGGCGCGCCGAGCGGGAATGACACATGGCAACGAGGGACTCGAAGGGGACGATAACGAGGTAGAGTGGACAGAAGAAGCAGAGGGCAAGGGAGGCGATTAGGAGACATAAAAGCCGGTTGTTACGCGGGGGTCAACGATACCGATAACTATACATTGGATTAAAAAGTATACCCACCCCGCACACTTATAATTGCTTTCAAAACCGATACGCATTCGTGATCAAATTATTTCCACAACTTTCACACAATTTTTCAGAAGCACCGAAGGGATTTTCCAGCGATTGTTATTAAGAAAGTGAGGTTATTTCGGAAAATAAAAAATCGAGGTATTAAGAGAATAATCAACTCAACTTGATAATGGAACGATATATTCTATCAGTTTCTCGTTAGCCAAAACAATTTAGCTATACTATTTAATACATAGGCTTTGTATAACTCATGCTGAGGATTTGAGCATGCGTATTTCGGTAGTACGCAAATTCGTAGTTTAAAAAAAATAAAAATGGGGTCTTAGAGGATTCTTGTTCAAGGTCTATAAACAATGGCATAGTTAGTGTCAATAAGGTGCATGGTTATTTCATTTTAGAAAACTTTGCAGATTTCTTCTATTTCTTGGCATGTTTTTGACTCTAATAGTTTTAAGCTACAGGAACAAAGTAGCACAAACGCTAAAGTTAAAAAAATACAATATATACATTAACAATAAACCGGCATATAATTTTCGAATTACAGTCAGCGCCGGTTTGGTTTAAATTTGGATAAAATACTGAAAAGATGATTAACGATAGAATATTAAAATGTTAGAGTATAATAAGGGAGAAGTGCTATAATTTCTATTGCAGATTTGAATTGTGAAACCTGTGCCATTAACTCCAGTCACTCAGAAAAAAATACTCCTACTATACTAAGAAATGCTTCAGTCACATCTCGCTTGCTTACTTAATCTTTTAGAATCCCCGCAACTTGTGCATTAGAATTCCAGCTAAATCTGATCATCAATTCATAGCACAGTAAAGTCTATTGTAATTTTATAGCACTTCATGTAACACACCACAACCAACAATTACCCCAAGTCACACGCTTTTGAGGAGACTTATAATGTACCCAGTAGTCGTAGACGTCTCTCATTCAGGGGATGTAGAAATTGTAATTAACATTTTTCACTTTTCTGACCTGTCCGGTTTGGATGGTTTTATAGCATCACTCAAGATAGGCCAACCCACCTTTGACCTTCCTTTGATGACGATATGAAATCTTCTAAACCGGTCAAGTGAGAAAAACAGAAAGAAGGGAAAATCGCCAAGAATGTCCTTTCCAAGATTCCACCAAATAACGTCGTCGACAATTACTTCTAGATGTAGAAGTTCTTACGCTCCGTAGAGCGTCCTTCTAAAGGGTAACGGTTGAATGCTCTCAGGTTTTCTGGAAAGGTTTCTTAGTACACACATTATGAGGAGAAAATGCGCTGGAACACGATAAAACTTGGTAAAAGCTTAAGTGGTGACGAACAGCGACAGTTACGTTAACACCAAAACCCGCAGAAAATTTGTGAAAGGGCGTTGTTCCAAATCACATCATTACCGAGCGAGCCAACGGAGCGGGAATAGAAAGAGGCGGAAGGTCCCACCGCCGCCTAGGGAACAATCTCTCGAGCTAAAAACGCTTCAAAGGAAAGGAGATTAGAATGACTCGTCCGTCTCCTCACGGCGCCTTAACGCCTCTCCCGCGGTGGTGATTTTCACCCGCGAGTCAACCGCCTGCATGAATGCCTCGAGGGCGCGACCACATCATGATGGCGGCTGCTGTTGAGGCGAAAATTGCGTCGGGTAACTTCTCACCTGCTCTTCCGTCAGCACGCCGATAAGGCGGAAGATTCTTCCCTCGGATACGAAAGTGTTACGCCGCAAACAGATGCACCGATTGGTACTTAAGATGCCGGCTGAAGTCCAGAAGTTGGCGATGTTCGCACTCTCTCCAGCTGCGTTCGGCGGAGGAAACTTTCAGAAGACACAAGGGTTGCTGAAAACAATTAATATAACAATTAAAAAATGGTTGGTATTGGGTGAACTATTTACGCAGACTAAGGGTTTTATGATAGACATCTAGGACCAGGTTGTAAAAACAAAAAAAATACCAAATACATCCTCAAGACCCAAACACTACTGATAACAGATTCAGGCGGTGCTATCAAAGTACAGAAAGAATCCAACACATACTTTTAGGATGCAAAATACTGGCCAGCACTTATAATTTAAAAAGACATAACTTTGTGTCAAAAATAATAAATCAGCAAATTGACAAGCAAAAACAACTAGTAGATAAGAACTGTCCACCATATTGTAATTATAATCCCGAGTCCGTACTTAAAAAAAAATTAAAAACAATATTTTGACCGTGCTATCATTCCTGACAAAAGAATACAAAATAAAATACCTGACATCACATTTGTTGACAAATTAAATAAAATTCCATAATTCATCGATATAGCAGTTCCTTTAACGGATAATATGGAGAGGACCATACTGGAGAAAAACAGCAAGTAGCAGGTCTTTGCAGCTGAGGTATAAAGGATATGGGAAATGAACAAGGTTGCGATTGTACCCATAATAACATCAGCCACCGGAATAATACCAAAACGACTTCGAAAAAGTCTGGAAAAACTAAAATTACTTTAAAACGTATGCATCTGAATTCAGAAGTCTGTCATCATAGCCATGTGCGATAATATGGGAATTTTTAAATTTTGGTAAAACAACGGAATGGATTTTTTCTGGGAGTACTTGGTATATTATCCGTACCTCTGAATAACCCAGCTAGGCTGAGGAAGGAAAAAGAGAGAAATAATTAGGCGTCTTTACTGTGGCGAGATTGAGACTAAGGCAGTCCCTTCTTCCATCCTAACCCTAAAATATGTCTTATGCTTAACATTTTGGTCGTCAAATAAATGTTGCTCTAGTTTTTCGTTAACCTAGTGACGTTAATCCCGTCAACCTATCAAGTCAAGGTCGTCTCGCTAATAGATCTCATTCATTTCACTTCACACGGATTGTCATGATCACTTTTCAAGCACGCTAATCTACATAGTCAATCATCCAGAAACCTGAAAGGTGAAACTCACCTTTAAGAAAATGGCATTCCGAACTCAACCCATGGAAAAGCTGACATAAAATATGAACTCTTCAATGGTTAGGTTCAAATCATAATTTAAGTAAATACCTCAAAAAATCTTTATTCGCGAAGGCAGAGTAACTGAAGTTGATGAAAATGTATTTCAAGCTATTAGACTTTACTCAGCGGGCAAAATAAGACCCTATAGTTAGTCGGAGATAAAAAAAATGTGGATGAAACCTCCTTCTAAGTCCAAACAAATCATCTGATTTGAAGAAAAGAGAGGTCGACATTCATTACGAATGGTCGATTTTCAATCAAAAGAACAAGAAAATTAAAAATTTGCAAATAAATATGCATTCGCCGATGAGGCAGCATTTTCTACGTTTTTTTTAAACAAATGGACATCCTCGGTTGATTTCAAACCTATGACTTCGCATGCAAATCATTAAATAAATATATTCAGAAACGAAATTTAAGATACATTTAGAGGAAATAAAATATATTTTTAAATTGAGAAGCCAGAGAGGGTTATATTATTGCTTATGAGCGCTCAAAACACTATCTCAAGCCTTTAGACCTACGCGTCATGAGAATTCATGCATAACTGTAACGCTGGTCCCTTCCAATGCACAGACACAAAATCCGCTGATACGAGCCAACAAAACGGGCTCTGTCATAGTTATTTATTCCACACTGTTGTACCTTGAGTATCTTTAAGTACCTATTTTGCTTCATTTACACTAAAAAATTGCTTTATATACGTCCTCCTCTTCCTATTACTCCAAATTTTCCTTATATTCAGAATGTATTTCATCACTTTAACCTTACGACTTTCACAGTCCACCTCTTCCTAATCCGTCATTCACTAAATCAATAATCTTCTTTGTTATTCGACTCTCGTCATGAGAATGCTTGATGGTAAATCATAGTAGCAAATAATTTTTTTCATGAACAGTAATAGCAAATTTCGACCCAATATTAACATTATGGGAACTTCTTTAAAGGCAGAAGTCCACGAGTCGTTGAGTCATTACCCTTCTTCAAATTTATATTCCGCATATAATAATCCAAATCCTTACATCATACATACCTAGCGAGAGAAAAACAGCATGTGCATAAGGTAAGAACATTTGCATGCGAATCAATGGTGAACTTCTACTTCGTTACTCTTTCTTGCCTCAAGCGAAGAATCTTCGTGCGAGGGAAAACTTTCGCTTTCTCTCCCTTCGCAATGATTCGCGCCGTGCAAGAGTCGAAAGAGCGGAGGTGAGCGTTCGCTCGCAGAGTCGACTCCGAGACGGGTGACAATAGCCGACTTTCGAAAAGGAAGGCGATACGGATCGGCAGCCATGCTTCCGTCGTCAGTGCGACAACGAAACGTTCACTTTCTTCCATTCAACTCAATGTTTCCACTCTGGGGGGTCCATAAATTTCATTGTCGCAGCTGAGAACCCAGTGCATGAATGCAGGGATAAGGAAAATCATCATTCACGAATCGTTATCCCAGACCAGAGGCTGGAACATGCCACAAAGGAAGCACATCAGCTAGCCGCACAACTCGAACAGATCGGGCTTCCGCATAATTTTGTCACATTCCGGTAAAGTCAATTACCCAACCAAACAGTACTCGGTAAAATAATTCACGCTGAAAGCTCGGTGCTGTCTCGACCAAAGATTTAGGTGATAGCTTAACTAAGGTTACTAGCTTTTGGGAATGATTGTTAACTTTTTCATTGTACTTGAAGAATAACTGAGGACCAATTTACAATGGCCAGGGTCACAGCAGAGAAGGCATGGCAATCGTGGGATTTGATATAATACCAATGACATAGCTGCAAACGAAACAGAAAACCTACATGAACGATTAAAACAAAAAAAATTGAGAAGTAAACACATGATGCCCTCAATGAATGTAAGGTCACACAATTCAATACGGCTTCCGAGACAAAAATATCCGAAATAATTCCTTTCGCAAGAAATAAAACTCATTTTGTCATATTCTGCTGGAAAACTGTAGGCTATGGAGGCATCACTGGCAATAACGAAATAACTCACACAATATTCTGATAGAAAATGTGTTGCCTTTGATGAATCATACAGTCAAATCTGGACAATGCATACGGGAAGATGACGAGACCTTGACGGCCGGGACGAGGTTCTGGGAAGAGTGCAGCATAACTGGTATGGAATCACCCCACGCCACACACCCTAGTAACGGCTTGCACGGTACTTCGTAGATGTAGATGATACTGCTCCAAAATTCCAGATCTATGGGTCATTGGATCTTGCAAGCACTTCCCTCACATAAAGGTTGTAATCTTTGGGGTGGGCGGAATCAAATGTTAGCAAACATTCTTCGACTTCATAAGTTGAAGTGAAACTGTATAGTATCACCTTAACGTTTAAACATGACCAAGTCATTTCTTGGTCCTGTTACAAAGGTTTTTATCCGAAACACAAGAAACTCTGGAGAAGTTCCAAGGTGATATCTAAATAATTTTAAAATCAAGGTATACTTCCGAAATTATCAAGGAATTATTAAACAAACTCGATTGTCAAGGATTAAAAAGAGGTAGTATAAGTTGCCTATAAAACACGTTTCATTGCCTGAACTCTACTAAAGCTCAGCTTTCATGATTTAATTTAAATTCTGAAGCAAAAAATGCTGGAACTTATTATAAAAAATCGGACGTGAGACAGAAAAGGCAAATTTTGACAATTAATCATTTTTCAGAGCGACACAGAGTATGATCATGACTCCTCACTACATCTCTAGGTCTGACAGATACCACAAAATAAGAGAGATACACTGCCGAACATATAGGTACAAAAAATCGTTCTTTCCGCGCACAACAAGTGACCACAGTAAACATTGAGCTCCACTAAATACACTCCTATAATTCATGTCACCATTTCATCCCCAAAAAACTTACATATTTACACGGCTAGTGATCGAACACCCTCTGCCAATGCGGTGGCTCGCAGGGCATTATGCACATGTAGATGAATCATAGACTACCCGTTACAACTTGCAAGTAAAATCAATCAGCAAACGCAATAAGTTTGCGTTATACTTAGTCAAATATTTAATGCTTAAACAGCCTTAAAAGAAGAAACTATAGGCTGAAGTGAGACACATATCGTCACGCATCATCATTATATAAATTCACGTCATCGTTCGAATGAAAAGAAGAGCTCCTCAATTTCAAGCGATAGTTTCTTTCACCTCCTTATCCTTGCATCGAGGTCTTACCACACATTTTCGACCAATGACTAGTATAAAATGCATGCATTTACAGTACGAGAATCTGGTCCTCTTCGCTTCGGCCCTCGTTGCTCAAGCACATCGAATGCTCCCTGTCATTTCCCCGTTACATCCGCGCTCGAAATTAAGAGTTCTCAACCCGTTCCCGCCGCGTTAATTGGCCGCAGCGGTCAGTTCACAAAAAAAATATGTTCTCGGACACGCACTAGATGCGCATGCTCCCGAAGTCCAAGTAGTCGGCTTTCTTCTGGGCGTGAATGCTCCTCTTATCGAGGGAACGAATTCATTTAGCCTTTTTTTCACGGTCAGAGGCTCTCAACCCACTTTTTTTTCGAAGAGTTGACCTTGACCAAATTCTGTACGGAGCCCCTTGAAAAAAAAAGAATGAGGGACGATTACAGGGCCTCACCAACAGAAGCAAAATACTTACGGTTAGTGAAGTGTAAAGGTTCCTAAATTACGGGTAATATTTGACAAATTACGACGGAATAATAGCTGATGGGGATTCTTCGGTTGAGAAGTGTCTTATAATATCTTATCACATACGTACAGAGAGCGACTGAACGCGTACACACAACAGCTCAAGATGAATTGGGTCAAAAATAAACACCTACGGGACCGGAAAAATTTCATTGACCCACATCGATGAAATGTCGAAGATATGTCAATAACATGGGACGAGAGGAAGTAACAACAAAACCAACCCCTCAGGATTAAGACATGACTCTTCAGTCTTGATGGCTAGTAGTTTGAAGAAACTAAAGGCAATGTCTTCATTTTACAACCATTGATAAAATATTTCATCGGTAATTCCAAGAGGATAATGGGGAGTGACAAATACCTTATAGTTGAACTTTCTAAGTATAATTTTACTCGCCCTTTCATTATCCTCTCAATCACGCATTCGTGCCTGTTTATATACATGAGTAAACGTCTTTTAACTCAAAATATATCTTGAAAGCGCATAGTTTTTCCACGGCCTATCACTCAAAGCAGTTTTGGCAGAAAATTGAGACGTGGGTTTTGTACAATCCTTACCTTAACTCTCCAATAACAGCCAGATTATTTGAGTTGATGGACCATAATATCATGCGGTATAGAAATCTGAATAGTCATAACTGAGTCGTGGTATTCCAGACAGGACTCAAAAGTCTTAAATGTACTGTAATAAATATGCTTAAGAACTGAGACTTATATACTTGGCAACTTATCTCCGATCTAATGAATACTAGCAAGCAGTGAATTACTTCTCCTATAATGATATATTTAGCACATGGCGGCAAAGTTTTACGACAAAGTATGTATCGTGTATAGCAATGCCAATTGATGAACCAAAGTGGTTGAACAACTAACGGTTAATAGGATTTTAAAACCTGCTAACAACTTTCATGGCATAACTGTATATTCCGGGCACAAAGGACTACTCAAGCTATTTATACCCTCAACTTATCCAGATGCCGTAAGAGAATCCATATTCTTTTTGTTCTTCTACTACGCGTATCGAAGGTTTACGCCGGTACTACCTTCTTCGGGTGGCTCAATTGTGAAATTACAATGATGACATTAAATAATTAATCTGATTCAGAGCAAAAAATTCGTACTTTATTTGATGTAACCTGCAAAATACTACCTGTGCGAGCAACTTTTTTTCGCAAATTAAACTTGATATTATGTTTTCGAGGAAAGAATGGGTTTAACATGAATAAAAGTTATATTTTGTCTTATATACACTACAGTTTTGCGAAAAACTGTTCACCAGACGTATATTTTCCTTGATAACTGAATAGTAATAACATGCAGAAATGAATGTCTCTCATATGTATAGATATTAAAAAACAGCCATATGAATTGATGACTAGATTCACTATTTCCATAGAAATGCCGCAGCATACGAATCATATCGCCAGAGAAAAAGTTGACTAAAACTATATTTGTCGCATTATCCGTAAATTTTGTATTTCAATCTTATTTTGTAATATCATAGGGCTGTCAATAGTGAAAGCAGCATTTTTAAAACAGTACTGGTGAAAATTTCTGTTTACTGGGGGTCACACAGTCGAGAAGGAGCCTCCTCAAGCGTTCACTTCCTTTTAAAATGTCCTCCTAGCACTTCTCTGCCCCCCCGACTGTCCGTCATCAATTGACCTCGCTCCCCCAACTCCTATTAAACATACAGCCGTCAAAAGAATTTTGCGCGTCGCTCGCCTCCCTCACTATATGGCATTTTAAGAGCGTGATTTTTGCTTAATCTACCGAGGGAAATCTTCCTGCCCTCTGTCGCATCCCAACGGAAGGAGGAGTAGGAAAAGGATTCTTCCACGGAGAGGACTGTCAGTGGCCGACCCAGTTTCCCAAAATGCATTAATCAAAAGGTAGTTTATACCCGTCGAGGAGTACCGCTCGAAGAGGACATCAAAAGGATTGAGTAAGGGAGAAAGAAAAGAAAAAGTGACGCGCTCGCCTCTCTTCATTTATTTATTTTTTCCTTGATGCGCCGCGCAGTAACGGAAGCATGGAAATGTCTCCCCTTTGGCACTTTCTCCGACCGAGTTCCGGGAGGGCAGCCTCTTCTCCTCCAAGAATTGTTTCCACCTCGATTCCTTTTTTATTCCATTATTTATTCCGTCGCGCATCTCTCGAGAACGACGCCACGCCTATTTGGTCTCGGATGTGGGGCGTTTTTCTATGGGACGATAAAAATGACGGTGGATAAAAAGGGAATATAAAAAGACAAAAGGGAATCTCGGGCCTAGATGTGAGATAGTTGCGCCACGGTCGAATCCAAAAGATTGATTCCATGCGTTCAACGTGGGGACAATGGAGAGTACTATCTTTCCTGATCTATGTTTGGAGACGAAAACATTAAATTGTAAAAAATATATAAATTAGTAAAACATATATACGAGTTGTACACCAAACGCAGCGTTGAAATACTACTGACATACAGCAGCTGATATGCATCAGAGATGCATAAGAAGAAAGTATTCATTAACCTCTAAATGATATGAATATTAAATAATCTACACTTTTCATTGAATTTCCCTTGACAGTCTTTAAATAAAATTGATGCGAACAAAGGTATAATGTATCAAAATATACAGTAACAAAAACTACGTATTATAGACGTGCGCTTTAGTTAGCCATTTTAACTATCATAACGGCTAGTCTTCCATGCTGAAATTTAAAGAAATAATCTACGTAAAAACCGATTTGAAAAGTTTTTTTGTTATAATTATGTGATAGTATCCTCCACAGTATCATGAGAAAGATGCTGAAGTACAAACTAGCTCTCTAAAACAGACATTTTTTTGCAATTGTTAGATATCGGGAGAGATTAGTGCAGGAAGGCAGTCGCGAAGACCGAAATAAGACCCGTGTCTTCCAAAACAGACACATTTACTGGCGAGAGATCAAATACAACGAGAGACACGTCTTTCCAGGCCAGGGCTCACTAAACTAACCATATGCCGCCTCCAGACTGGCAGCTAGGTCTCCTCTACCTCCTTGAGCATCCTCGTGGCGTCAGTTCCGCCGCATCAGAGAGTCGTCTGCTGGGTATTCTTCCGCCGTGAGGTCCCGTTTGCGTGAATTCGAATATCGCCGCAAAAACAATGTTCCAGGGCCAGGGCAATAAAAATTGGCGATGTATATATCTTATTCATTTACGGCAGGACTTTTTGCATCCATTAGGGACACGAAACATTTTATTTATCATACTGTTCAGGATAGGTTTAAGACGTCCAAGTATTGCAGAAAGAAACAAAAGAGGGGGAACATAAAGGGTCCTACGCAGAGGCCAACATCTAGAATAGTAGTCACTAATAAAATTTTATGCATAAAACACAAAAAATGTCCGAAGCATAAAAAAATTATTGAAAAAACTTCTTTGCAATATCGTTTTCATTACCACTATCCATTAGTTTGCATGTTAAGTCAAATGACCTTATTTCTCCCAGGGGAGGCAAGATAATATCGAAATGACTAGATATGACCCAAATGCATCATTATCAAGTGACTAATCATTAACAGTACATATCATATTACGCCAATCTCTCATCTGAGTACCGAGTACTTAAATATTTAAGTAGTTACAGTTGGCAGTCCAGATTAAAGAGCAGTATTAGTCACGATTACAATGGAGAAGAGATGAATAGTAACCACGGGATATTGGTTGTTTTATTTTGCTACACCGTCGACAAACAAGGATTTTATAAGCAATGAAAAACTTCTTTTGCATAAGCGAAGAAATTTCAGGTCTAGAGCGTGTCGTAATTCACGCGGCGAATTTTGAGGGGCTACATAACATCCCTTGGTTGATTCAGCTACACAACATGTTTATTAATGAGTTTGCTCACTCATTTTTATGGCCTTTGCCGCGCTTCCGAATGGATACGGGAAGGTGTTAACGAAAGTCTAAATTTGGCATGCGCCTCGATTTCCCCTTAGAAGGAAGCAAAGGCCATACAGAATACGGTGCCTGGCCTTAAGTGCTGCTTATATTCGGCTGCCAAAATTGATTTGGTGTCAAAGGGACTGCACAAGCGCACTAACGGTTAAGCAAGGAGATTAATTGCCTACCAAGTTATAATATTAAAAAAAAAATGGAAAAAACAAAACAGATATCACATTTAATACGCTATTTTAATACACGATAATTTTAATAATCAAGGGAAAACTGGTGGAATATAAAGGGATGGTGATTATCACCATTGATATTAAATATACATTAAAATAATAATTAATACGACACTGCTATAATGAGATTAAAAGGGTTTTTAGGTCATCAAACAGCTATAAATAACTTACCTCCGCCAATTAATAATATGAACAAGTATATATTGATAATTAGACGAATAGATTACAAAACGGAATGACTTACAATAGCTTTATTTTCAGATGCAATAGATATCAAACTGCTACACTTTGCTAAGTAGAATGCTCGACTGGAAATAGATATTTTTTATTTAAGTATTCTACCAGTAATGATAGGTTTTGTTAAATATTTGAGAATATCCTCTCGGGTTTCCACTCTTTCGGGGGCCTATCTCCTTCTGATATATCATTTTTCGCCTCAGCATACGATCTACCCTTCTTCATCCCGTCCATAAAATCTATTCTCTTTCTTCCCCAACCTTTCGTGCCCAACGTCCTTCCCTCTATCACACTCTTGAGTAACCCATCGCCCTTTATTACATTCTTCAGCCATCTACCCTACCTATCCCGGATTTTCAGAAACTTCCTTTCCTCGCCCACCATCTCTAGCACATTATCGTTAGTCTTCCTTTCCTCCCCCTTGCCCATTTCCATTCTTCTCCACACCCACATCTCAAATGCCTGAAGCATATTCTCGTCCTCCTTGATATTATCACAGCACAAAGGCGCATTTTTTTACTCTCCCTACTATCAGTAAATACCGCATCTAATACGCCTATGTTTCTTTTAAAAACATAACGTATTGTTTGCAGAGGTGGCACATTACAACCATTACATACAACTTTAGGTAAAACATCAGTGATTCTAATACAAGGATATTTAGTTATTGTTTTCCGGCAGTGTTCGTAATCCATGCCTTTTTTTATACACCCCTTACCAGACTATCAATGGCGTATGGGGCGACGGAGTTTTCAGCCTATGTAGATGAAAAGAATATCACTACTCCCTAAAGCCTGTTATGCTAGTATTGAGCAGGCCCAAAAGATTACGGGTTCAAATACCACCACAGAAAAATATTTAGGGCTAGTCATATTCGCAAAAAAATCCATGAGTCAGGAGATGAGATGTAACCGTAGCATGAAGCACTTAAAACCCTAAGTCAAACAATGATCATTGTATTCATTTTGATATTGCTATTCAGCATTTCTCTAGTTTCATCCGCCTGCTCTCACTATAACTCATTATATTCATTATAACTTATTATACTCATTCTCAGTATAACCAAAGTACATGCAAATTTCGCAGCATCATTTGAAGCTGGTCTTTCTTTGCTGGAGTTGCGAAAAAATTCACTTCCGGTGTGACGGACGGCTACATAGCGCAGTATCATCGAGTTTTTTTAATGCGATTACAAACAATGTACCAGAGATTATTCCGTCTGATAGAGCACATGGTTTGTTCCTCTGTATACCGCAAAGTGCACTTGAAGGCGTCAATGTTCCCCCGAGGGATTAGCAATTTCCCTCCCGCAGACCTTGTACGAGCCGAAGGGAAGACATGGAAACAAGTTCCTTTCCGCGTGATTGCCTGCGCACGGCTGCCTCATGGACGGGAACAAAGACTGCGTAATGCAATCGGGTCATCGCATTACGGAGAGAACGTGGACGAAGCCGTACTTCCGGTCTTGTGCGAAGGGCGTTGCACGTGGCTCAGCTCGAGCGATCACAGACCGAGTAATAATAAACTGAAAATCATGCCGAAGAAAATGCACGACGCGAATTGGTACTAAGGCTCTTGGCTGACAAAAAAATAAGTAGATGTGAAGTCGCGTCAGAATTCTCCCTCAGTAGGTGTATAAAGCAAGCTTTTTTTCGAGGAAAATATTTTCCAGTGGGTTTTTTTATGATGCTTCGGCCACTAGGGTGACAATTTTACAAATCGTTACACTCTCTTGCTAAAAGACAGATGTCAGAAACGGTTTTTGAGGAAATATTCAACACATTGAAATTGTTATTTTTGATATTTCAATCCAATTTTCCCTTTTGTAGGCATTTAGTTTTCTGTTTGAATGCAGTCGAACCTTTCTTAATATTACACGCTTCGTCAACGAGGCAGCGTTGTGTCTTTGAGTGGTACATTAATAGGGGTAAAAATAATTTTTTTGCGATTACAATATTAAACTGCATAATATTTGCGATGAGCTCTATACAAGCTTAATAAACATAGAATATTACAACAGAAACAATGTCGAGCCCGAAATGACTACGTTCAGTGAAATATTTGTAAATATTAATAAAAATTTTAATACCATAAAAGGAAAACTAAATATCACAAAATTTAAAGGCTCAAGCCACCAGGAATAAGTTATAAGCATAAACATAAATAATTATCAATATTCTGAGTGGAAGACCAACATGATGAAATAGAACAGTAACACATAATGAGAATCGACACAGTTATTGGTGTTAATAGCATTACTAATAGATAACTAATCCAAACGTTCAAAGTTTTATATTGGTTATTAAAAAACACGACCTATATCAATACATGAGTTTATTTCAGTATTGAACTAATATTCTCGGAGCAAATTCTGCCACCTTGTCCATACTTGACAAGTATAATTGAGTTCAGCGACAATCACTCATTTGATTATTTGGACAATATTTATCCACTTGTATTTCATTCAAAACATGATACAGTTAACAGTTCACAAGTGGTCTTACTATTCAGAGATCTTGCCTCCACCTTGCTGCTCATCATGGCTTATGTACCTCGTCAATGAATCCCTAGCGCAAAAGGCAGGGTTGTTAGCACTGTAAGGAGACAACCGGATAGTAACTTCAATCTCCTTGTCTGAGATCGTATTTTTAAATGTCCTCCGTAATCGGTTTACGGTATGTTCTTGGCAAGTACCTCAACTCAGAAGCAGCTTAGCTGTCTATGAGTTGGGAATGTTATAAAGATGGAGGAGGAAATATCTTCGCTGTCACTACAGCTGCCGCACTAATACAGAAAAAATAATCTCTTATAGAGTCACGGATACATAAAAGAAACACCTGATGAATTAATTCTCAAAGCTCTGCACAGAAACGGAGAAATGTCTCCCAAATTGGCGACAGCGTTCCACTGAAGCCCCAGGGTATATTTTTCTTCACGAAAAACAGCCGCAACCTGATCGAACCGCGCGTGAAACTTACAACCGAAGTGAATCGCTGCAGTTACTAGTGCTCGGATTACCCCAAATACCTCAGTTCTTCCCTCCGACTTATATACATATATATACATGAATTTTTTATCATTTTCTCCTCCATAGGGTGGATGGGAGCGTGAAGTGATCGAACGCCGCGCGAAATAAAATAAATGAAAACGTTCTTGGAGGAGATGGCGCGTTGCATTCAACGGTGGCAGCAAGCAATTCGATTCGAGACGAGTTTTTAGCTCTGTCTCTCCCTCCATCACCCCTTTTAAAGGGTTGGCTCCACTCCAGGAGATTCGTTTTAGGGATCAATCGAACGGCATGCCGGCGTGGAATGGGTCGACACGTCAGATCCACGCTTTCCCTTTAACCACTACGCTAAAAGACGCGGAGACTTAAATGACTGATTTGAAAGCCAGGCGGTGACTTTAACGCTCTTAACTTCAAGAGTGGCATGCGGGTGAGACAGATAGAAGATAAGGACATCTGATAGGATTTAGCCCCATTTTTATCTATCGAGTCACATGGTGCTAGAGCAGGCCAAAGGAAAATTTGATACAACCAGGAAATCGCTTCCACATCTCGAACCGATCACGTTTACGCCTCGTAAAATATAGAGATACGAATCCGGAGCCGATCGTTGGTTTGAGTCCCACCGCAGTCTTGGATGCAAAGATGATGTCTTACGATCGAGTGCCATCAGGTTTAGATGGTGCAATATAACCTCTTTGATGACATTGGATGCGAAAAATGATGGTGAGTTTTTGTCTAATTCCGATTGAAGATAGGAAAGATTGAAATCACTTCGGCTTAGATAGTTAAATGGCTTTCTGAGATAAGATTGAGACTATGTTTGCCTCCTGAAACTTACTTCGTATCTTGAAAGATCAATCCATGAAAAATATTTCAGTAATATTTTGAAAATAATATTGTAAATAATGAAAATTAATACAGGCACACAAATATGAAAATTTAAGATTGAAAACGATATGTCCACCCGCGGGAAACTGTAAGGATTATGAATAATGTTAAGATTTAGCGAAGAACAATAGGGATTTTGTTGTTATTCGTTGCGGTTAAAAAAATAGGTATTCACATGGTATCCAATGGAAAAAAATTAAGTGTCGGACGAAGGTAATAATGGTTAATTACTTATCCTTAGTAAAATATAGAATATAATCAAAATTGTTAAGAGAGATATATATGGGTATCACAATAGAACGGTGATTTATGGTACTCTATTGAACTTAAAAAATAAATTGGAGATACCAAATAACAGAAACCAAACTTAACCTCAAACCAAAACTTGAATTTTATGGGTAATCGACAAATTATTACATGAATCGATAATCTGCAGATCATCATTTTGGATCTGGAATCAATGGTTACATTATTTTTCTAGTTGCCATTTAAATGTCGCGGTGTTGCGGGGCAGAGACAATTTTGATGCATGATCAAATTCTGGAACGTTTTCCTTATCAGGAAACGATAAATAAAAACTAACACCTAACAACTAATAAATGATTATCAGAATAAGTTAATCGGCCGAGCACATGTTTGCCTACCATACGTCACACCTTCGATTTCGGTGGAAAAACGAATTTTCTGGGCACCCTTGCTCGTCCTAGAGCGCGAGTTAAGATAACCATCCAATCTGAATACTCTATTTCTTAAATTTGTTCCACCTTCGGCCAAGAGCGGGAGAAATGACACTTAAGACAAACGGGCGATCATCGAGTTGCCGACGCCTGCGTGATATCACCGTGTATCCAGCGTCGCCTCCGACTCAGAAATAACTGCCCGGAATCCAGTTCATGTTTTATGCATCGGGTTTCATTTAACATTTTTTACTGGGTTTTAAACTTATGCGAGTCGTTGAAATGTCACATTCCATTTTCAGTCTTACACATATCTCGAGTAATAAATGCATTTATACTCGAGAAAGTATTAACATCGTCTACGTCTATGAGATACCCTGCGAGCCACCACGAGGGTGTGTGGCAGGGGGTGAAGATCACCAAACATGCACTATTGACATGCAAATAGGATATTTAAGGGAGATATGCTAGATAATAGGGTAACATGGAGCTAGATGGTTAGTATCTATATTAATAAGGAAGGGATTATTGGTTGTTATTACATGAATCATGCACTACAGACTACTCTAACTATATTTCACCTACCTAACAACATCCTACCAACACCTACCAACATCTTCGTGCCCCAGGTAATAAAATGTCTACGACACCCGTGGAAGTGGAATACACTGAAAATAATTACTCTAAAATGACAATAAAATGGGAACATTTTTAGCAATAATAGAGTTTTTACAAACCTCCAAGTTCAAAGTAAATAATACTAAAATAGGGAACACTGATTCAAGCGTGTATGTAATACTATAGGTGGACGAAATAAGTATTTATTTTCCAATACCTCATCGTAAAATTCGAATTACCTCATATTTAGACCTAATTACTAGCTTGGCAGGAGCATTGATACCTTAAAGAGATTCATTTAAGTTATAGGTTAATGGTGGGACAGACTTTCCCAACAAATATTTACTCCAGCAAATTCATGAACGGCAATCACCATAAGAGTATATTTACGTTAGAGATAAATGCAATAATACCAAATACTTTAAATATTGAAATGTGAGATAATACACGGAAAAAAGGAATTAGTTATTATTTAGATAAAATTAGCATCTATCTATGAACGAAACAATTTTCACAACCGAGACAGTAAGGAACGTCATATAGCGACATACACATATCATGAACGTTCCATATATACTTGGGAACCGTGGCACCCACAGTAATTTTCCCACAGTAGGATTTGTAAATCGATCGGTCAATTCATAAATGTTATTATTTAAATAAAATAAGATAGTTTAAAGCTAAATGTGTGTTAGGAATTAAATAAGCCTCTGGAAAATCAAGAGAGACGAATAGTTGATGGAAGAGTTACGAATTAGCATTGAGAGTACAACCGTTTGACGTAACAGCATGGACGCCAACTCAGCGAAAGTATGCACTCTTGGAATAATGGAAGATCGTTACTCCAAACATCTTTTGAAAGCGAATCTTCATTGTTAAGACTTTCACGTTCACTTGTTCCAGCCGCGCCCGGAGCAATTGTTGTAGGAACGGTTCAAAGGGTAAGACACAAAACCTTCTGCCGCGTGACACACAAAAAAAGAAAGACCCGGAGAGCGAAAGCGCGTGTTCTGGGTCTTGCGGACGAGTAGTGGGACTCGCCCGGGCACGCCACACGGTTTCCGGAACAATTACGTGTCCTCTAGTTGCGTGGGGTATTATAGAGAAGTGGATGAAAGGATACTCGCAACAGCCTTGACGCGACACTTTTTCATTTCACTTCATCGATGTTGATCTCTATATGGGGCCCAAGACACAGTACTGGAGGCGCACACAATGGAGATAACCATCTGAAAAATGTGACGATACATTGATACGTATTAAACGAAAAACTCTACCCTGTAAATAGCTCATGAATCAAATATTTGTTTGTCTCGACTTAGGTAACGTGTTAGAGGACGTCCAAGTGAGGATAACCCAGAAGAGTTACGGATATACATTGATAAGTACCTACCAACTAAAGGCGAAATTGATATTGAGAATTTACATTATAAATTTATTAAGTTAAGACAGATCCTTCCCCTTGCGCGTTTTAAGTGACTTATCGTCATATTTAATGAAAAAATGCTCCATCAAACCGACGATAAGCACGTGAATATACCTACAAGTAGAAGGTAGAGTCACACATTTTGGATGCAAGTGAATGACTGCACTTAGCTTGACGAAAAAAATTATCGAACTATGCATGCAATGCAAAAGTAATTGTCGAGGTTAGGCCACAGGTATTTAGGAACTATGATAACAGATGACTGGAGAAAAGTTGCAGAAATAAAAGGAAGGAAAGCAATGGCAAAAGATGCCTTCAGCCAGAAGAAAAACTTACTGTGTAGTTAAAGCCTGGAGCTGGAGTTATGAAAGAGGCTAGCTAAGTGTTACACATGGAGCGTTTTCATGTTTGGATGTGAAGCAGGGGCATTAGGGAAAAGGGAAAGAAATAGGATGGAGGCTTTTGAAAAGTGAGCATGAAGGAAGATGGACAAATTATGATTGGTGAATAAGGTAAGAAATAAGGTGGTCTTGAATAAAGTGAAGGAAGAAAGATCGCTCATAAAGGAAATAAGAAAAAGGAAAGGTAACTGGTTGGGCCATGTGATTAGAGGGAAAAGAATATTAACAGTGGCATTAGAGGGTTCAGTTGAGGGAGAAAAAAAGAGAGGAAGAATTAAATTGGTGGATAAGTTGCAGATCAGCAACTACAATGTGACTAAAGAGAAGGTTCGGGACAGAAGCGGATGGAGACAGCAGTGGTATAATACGGGACCTGTCAGCAGGCAAAACACCAGATGATGATGAGGCTTTCCTCAGGCTTCTCTATCACAAATATTAATCCTTTGCACTAACACGATATCAATTTTCCTTAATTTCTCTTACTATTAATTTCAAATATTTGAGAAACGATCACCAATAGCCTTACTCTATTAAATGTATGCATATTCTCATCAGTTATAATTATTCACTTTCATCATTAAGAAATTAATAAAAGGTTTTTTAAGGACCTGCTTTTGTTTACTCATTCACTGGGAAATTTGAGTGGTTTCCTTAACAAGCCATTTGATTGTTCTGCATTGAATCTCTTAACTCCTCTTATTTATTCTAACTCCTAACATTTTGTCCAAAATTCCTTGAATTCTCACTCTAATCATCACTTACCAGACACTAACTCCCTCTTCAATCTCAATACTTCTTGGTGCATCCTCCATCCACTTTCGCTGCCTCCACCGACGCTACCCTACCACCATCTTTTCCTTCCCCACAATTATTATCAGTCTACCGCTAGTCTTCTTAGCCTACCATTTATGGCGAGGGTAAGAGAAGAGAAGACAAAGGTGAACTGCTTGTTAACGGAATGTCTTACGTCACCTTATTTTTGTAGTAGCTAAAATGCATTTAAAGAGGGTATTATCCAATGCATGATTCATCCGTGTGCCATTCTCTACTTTTATGTCTAGTATCAACTCTAAAGATGAATTTCGGTGTCCAAGTATTAATCCCCATGTCATATTAAAAGCTATCTGATCTAAATTTTGCAAGTACTCAAAGCCTATCGTATAGCTTCAAAGTCTCCAGCGCCTCACCCCTTTTTTTACCAAAGCGTGCAGATTTCATTTACATTTTATCTACTTTTCAACAAGATGTACAAACAGAATAAGTCTTCTAACTCAGAGCTTCCTGTTTCTGCAAATATCCAACAAGTAAACCCATCCACTGGAGTTAGATAAACTAATTGACTTAACTTTTTATCTCGCGTCTTTCAACTGGTCTTTAAAAACTATTCTTTAACTATTCTTTTTTCGTCGGAAAAACAATTCATGAACACGCCTTGAAAACGACGGGAGGGCTTTTATTTCTCCCCGCTTCCTGTTTCTGCAAATATCCAACAAGTAAACCCATCCACGGGAGTTAGATAAACTAATTGACTAAACTTTCTATCTCGCGTCTTTCAACTGGTCTTTAAAAACTATTCTTTAAGTATTCTTTTTTCGTCGGAAAAACAATTCATGAACACGCCTTAAAAACGACGGGAGGGCTCAGAATGA
Source organism: Ceriagrion tenellum (assembly GCA_963169105.1). Taxonomy (NCBI): domain Eukaryota; kingdom Metazoa; phylum Arthropoda; class Insecta; order Odonata; family Coenagrionidae; genus Ceriagrion; species Ceriagrion tenellum. Next base: position 27,891,575 of record OY720639.1, read on the forward strand.
TGCGTACACCCAGAAGTGAGGATCTGGGTGAGGCGGAATGACCGTCGATTAGAAAGTGTAGCGGTGTATTCATTTGGAAAATTTCGATGGCCCACTACTCCCGAGACATCGATTTGAAGATGAAAAGATTGCTCTGAACTCAAATCTTACCTGAACACACGTGTGTGTACATTCGATACAAAAGGCAGCAATACCTCGGCGTCATACCCTGTCTAATATAATAGCGCAGTTGGCAGTTATAAATTCAGCCAAATTGTAAACGCGTCCAAAGCTGTTTGAGGAGGGGTATCTCGCGAAATATGAATCCATGGTAGTAGTTTTTATTTCAATCATACAGCTGTAAAGAAATGGTTAGATTTTCATTTCTTTCTGAGCCAGTATCAGCATATTTTCACAGCGCTTTTATCTTGGATTGGTCATTGCAGCATGTCTATTACCGTTCCCATCATGTCGCGTAGATTCCTTCCCAATATAGTTTCTCATAATCATGCCATTTCGATAAATAATGACAGACTATGATCGTCGATTCATCAAAACAAGGTCAAATCAATGTCAAAAACTCTTTTTCATTGCACAGTCTGTAAAGCATACATAAAATCAATGAAATCTTAGCATTGAAGTGGAAACAATTTTTCATCCGCGCAAATTTCATAAAAGTTTGCAGATTATCCATGTGAATAAAATACTTAACCACCAAAGGGTTCAAATGAATAAACGAATATTAAAAGTTGAAGAAAAAGAATTTTACCCATTACGTGTGTACAGTTTTAATTAGAGGATTTTTTAAAATATTCATACAAACAATTTCGAGACTTAAATATTTAGGCAAACCAATAAACCGGTAAGAGGCTCCCGGGAAAATTTTTATTCTCCTCTAGAACACAGTTCCCGAAATCCATACTTTTTGTCAGCTTCCTCAATTTGGATTTATAGGCCTCATTCTCACTATAGTCGGGAATCTACATCGAAATTCAACAATGACGAAACGAATCACAATTTCGGGAGCCCGAATCCAATTGATGGTTTGTTCGGGCGGGGTACATTATACGTACCCACGTTCAATTCCCTCGGACCGAACTGGTTCAGTGTGAGACGGGCGGGGAATGATTCGAGGGTGATAGGAAGGAAATTTCTCCCCGGCCGATGGTTACCGATTTCCCGACAAAAGCGTGGCGCCGCCGCGTAGTCATGCTCCTCGGGGAAGATGGCGGAGTAAATCAGGGGCGAATGAATCGTGACTCGTGAACGGCCGATGCAATCGCGCCCGTGAATTGAGCGAGCCGCCGCGCCGCCAAATTGACGCCGACGCGCTCGTCCCGAGCGGCTCACTCTATGAGCAGTTAGGCCGGAGATAATCCTCCTCCACCTTCATCAAGTGCGCGAATCCTAAAAAGGCAGCGCTCGGCGTGCTTCGGGTTATTATTACGCTGCTCGCTGGATTAACGTCACATTAGGTGAGAGCAGAGTAAGTACGCAGGAGATTTCTGTCTGCAATCATAAATTTTATGCTTTTAGACTTTTTCCTGTGCGATTGGTCAGATGTTTACATCTACATACCAACCTTCGAGCCACCTCAGAGGCGTGTGGCAGGGGGCAGTAGGACGAAGAGAAAAAAGGAACGGGGAGAGGACATAGATAAATCTACATGTTCACGATATTTCTAATATTAGGGTTATTTTGTTTTTTTTTGAGTTCTTTACCCATAATTTATCCTTCATAGTATTCATATTGATACATATACAGGTGCTGATACAATAATGCAAGTTAATACGAAAACAAAAATTTGATAAATACAATGTAAATCCTCCTGACCCACTTGCTCGTCAGTAGGTGCTCGTGTAGGCAAAAAATAATACGGAGAATTGGTGAAGTTAATTTCCACCATTCCCTTACATCATTATGAGGAAATTAAAATAATTATTAGTGAAATTATATATGTTAATCAAGTACACTCAATTAGTAAACTTTATGATATATTAAATAAATTTCACGCCTTTTAACACTTATAAATGAATTTAGGAGAATGAAAATCCATTTCATTATGTTATCATTAATTTCTAAAAATAAGTTCTTAGAATTTCTTTTTCATTCAGAAATAGTGGTTATGCTAGTTATACAAACGTTAAGACAGTTGAGTAATTTCTCAAATGAAGCACATTAAAGAAAGAGCAGTCGAAATATACTGATTTGGCTCGGGAGGAAATGAGAAGTATACGATGATTTCACTATCGTATGATTTACTGAGACTACATGATTCCGGTCACGAGGTTTCCTTCCCCAAACGGCATTGGACGTGTTTAATAACTGGCTGCATTTCTGTCAACTTCTCTGCATCCGCATCTAAAGGTATATGGAAAGAAGGAATTTTCGTAACTTTCGGTTCGGCAACGAATTTCCTTAAAAGTGGTACCCACCGTGCGATAGTAATTTATTTCTGGGTTAACGATTTGAATTTCTTTTCTAGAAGACTCCTTGAAAAGAATTCATTATCAATGATGCCAAATGGTGTCTGATTGGAAGCCAACTGAACCGAGAACGAAATTTGTGACTGCAACGTCACTCATAATTCACTGATGCTTCCTTATTGATATCTACATGGAGCAATAAATAAAACATTATGGGGTTATATTACACCATGAACATGGGTGGTAATGAAATCCTAAATCACAGTGAATTTGGTTAAATGTTCAGCCAGTATTGATTGTTCCAACTAAGAAATTGATTTGTTAAAAAGGTACATGAAGAATATAATTAAGAAATAACATTGTTGTAAGGGAGGCCAAAACTGTTTACTATAACTAAGAGAATAGCGGTCGCCTGGCAAAGGAAAGTATATAACTTTTATCACCTTGAATCAATACCGATGAAAAAGGTACCTCATAGTTAACCCAACCTTCATCTGCTGATAATCCTTGAATAATGCAGCGCTCGATATGCCTCGGTTGTCATAACGCGGTGCAATAGATTAGCGTTAGACTTATAATAGAGGTCCTATTTAAGGCTATGTTACAGATTGCTGCCCAAAATCATAATTTTCTTACTCCTTCATTTTACTATGATAGATAAGATATATTTAGGCTCGGTTTTATAATCCCTGGATGAATAGTTTCTTCACAGGAAAACCGAAGTTAATACGCTCTCCCTTTGACAACACGCACGTCAACTAACCGACAGCCTGAAGTTTCATACAACACCAGAGTTCAAGGTAAACGTCTAGTTGATGGAAAAGCTACGTCAGCATAACGTTAATCATTGATTATAAACTCGGAATTATAATTAGGACCACTATAAGAAACGCATTTTTTAGGTGGAACCCATGGAAATTTCAGGGGGAATCTCATGTGAAACACGTGACTGCGGATGTCTTTAGTAATCAGTAATTATTTTAATGTGAAATATCATATCCTGATGGCTAAAGACGAGGAAGTTACCATAACGTCCATGTAACATGAGAGATTTATAGAATATTCTTTGTGTAATAGACCAGTAATCTGAGTGAGTAATTCAAGAAATGGAATGCAAAATATCAATCATCGAATTGGCAATTCATGTAACTTGGAAATGAAGTAAAATCAGGTTATTTTTACTGTACTGAAACAAATATTGCGAAAAATATAAAAGTTAGTAAACAAAGGCATTCGCTTTGTATTAAAATGGTGGAGAGTAGCTTCCTCACAAGGTCCACCAATATCAGCTGTGAATATTAAAAAAGCCGGCAAAACCCATGTATATACTCATTAATAGATTACGAGGAAAATTTGTAACGCATTAGCATCCGAGATTTGAGATTCTCCATATGTTACAGATTTCTGTTTAAAGTCAAGAACTTAATGTTATCATACTTTACTGTTGTTTATAAGACCCGTCATCAGCTAATTTTAATTTTCATGAAGGTGTTTATGACGTTACCTTAGATTCTAAGGTGACTCTTAGACTAAAATTAAAGAAAAATATTAACGGATAGCTGAAGCGTACGTAAAACTTGTGCTTCTATTACAATTCATTAACTACTTAGTCAACATTCTATTAAATTCACCACCAATTTTTACGACTAAACATAAGAACTCTTAAGGACTCTATTATTTACATTTTACGCCATGAAAATGAAATTTGAAATGAGATAGAAAAGTATAGCGATAAATTGACGATATTTTTTACTTGTGCAAGCATAGAATTACAAGAAATGGGGAGTGATTTGACCTCTTTCGTGATCCTTTTTTTCTTTTCAATAGGGAAATAATAGTAAGCTTAATCAAAAACTGCTGTCACACCTGTATCATTATCAATAATGATCAGATTCTCACTAGCTATGAAAGTGGTTCGTTGTCTCTAACAGTCATTATTATTTGCGAGCAGCTTCTTCAAAGCCGAAAATAATGATGAAAATCCTCGTATAGGCAGTTTCAAAGTGTCGTTTTATTGTTATTACAACGAGTGTAGTGTCAACGATACGAACTTAATTAATAGGCAGCAACTTTGAAATCCGACAGTGCCATTAAATATTCAGACCTCGCAAATAATTGGCCTCGATGAAACAGTAAAAAATGGCCGTTTCATTGATGCATACACGCCAAATTATATTGCACTTCTTGCATGTTTCAAATTCTAGCATGATTTAACTACGAGGCATTAAAATTTTAGGCTTGTTATCATTAAAAAATATTTGAGCTAAAAAAAGTAAATTTTGGAAGAAATCAGTTTATTATCCTCAACTTTAAACATACCAAAAGGCTTATTCTCTTTACAAACAGCTGTATAAACACTGGTGGGAATAGTGGAATCGGATCATTTCCAAGAATAGACGTTAGCTTCAGGCTTTACAAATCCATGCGTTATAATACACCGTACAAGTAAAAACTACGCCCATAGAATAAACAATGTCTATTTCTGAGGTGTATTGCATAGCCACAGCAACGGCCGCAGCGTTTAATACAGCATAGCTTATTCGGTATACCATTTTAAGATTCAAAATCCACCTTACTATTCCACTGATTGGAATCTAATCTAGGCACCCGTGGTCTTTACCCAGATAGCATTTGTTGAATCAGCAATTACATTATAATACGATCAATTCGTCGGTAAATAAAATCGCAACACAAACACGCAGACAAGAGCAAAGTTCAAAGCACAAAAACACACTCGAATGAGTGAATGTTGCGATCGTTGATTTCAGTGACTGAACAATTCGAACGGCTCCCCGCGGGGCTAGAACCTAAATTAGTTTTCCTCGCAGCGAGTGTTTGTACGCGGAGGAGATTTGCCCATAAGTCGCTCCCTGCGTGAGTGCTACGTAATGAGTTTACTCGCCCCGTCATCCCGAAGGATTTCATCCGAGAGTTGCCAAGTAACACCTTTCGCATCTCCCCCAGCATAAGGCCAGATTTATTAGAATGACTAATGCGTGGCTAGCTCCTCTTCCTGCATCCCGCGATGAGAAAAATGTCGACGGAAAGATATCGTACTTACGGAAAAGGGTCTCATTACGACACAACTGTTACACTTGGAAATAGAAAGTTTGGATACTTCCGAATGTTCCCCATAAATTTCCAAAGCAGAAAAATCCCCGAAACATAACATTTCATCTGTATTTTCTCTCATACATCACATTGATAAGCACACTTACTTTGGTCGAATGAGGGTCAAATAAATAATAATTTGGCCGGCTGTATTCGTCTTTTCTTCAAATCAAGTTCAAATCAACGTAAAAAATTCTTTTCCAATTGGTTTAACATGCACCAATTAAATTCTATGCAGAGTCATCTACATGCCGCCACCACAACTATCAATTACTTGATAATTTTTGTGGCGGCATGTAGATGACTCTGATTGTTTGCAGACGATACGGTCATCTACGGTGAAATTAGTGAAGATGCGAACTGCAATCGACGGGTCTATCGGGTAACGTTTATTCGTAATACCAGGAGTGGGGGTAGAACTAAATCTTAGTAAAATCACCGTAGTTTAATACGAAATTCATCACAAAAAAGCCATATCTACACTGTGGGTGGAGTAAACATAAAGCCTCCAGATAAGTTCAAATATTTTGGTATCGCCTTAACTTCAGACACCTCGTGGGAAGTAACCATACTAACACATGCGGCACAGCACTGAAGACACTAGGATTCATCAAGCTTATAATGGAAGGTCCTTAAGAGAAAATAAAATAGAAGTGTTACTCCGCCGTGGTTAGGCCATACCGAGAATACGTCGTAAGCATTAGGAACTCTGGACAAAAATATGTAATCAACTAAGTAAATAATATGCAAAGGAAAGCTGCGCGCATCGATAAAAACTGCTACGAGGGAAAATATAGTTTCTTAGCTTTCAGAGGAATTATTTTGTGAGCCGCGAGAGTCTCGGAGGCTACATGCTAGGCTGTTTGCTTCTGAAATTCATAACAGGTGTATTTTAAAGCGACACAGAGAACATCATGTGGACGCCACACTACATTTCTAGCTCCGAAAAAAGCGGCAAAATAAGAGAAATACCTTGCCAAACAGATAGGTACAAAAATTTGTTCTTTCCACGCACTATAAGTGACCATGATTAAAACTGAGCTCCACTCAATATACTCCCATAACGCACTTCTCCCTTTCACCTACCAAAGCCCTTGTCCTTTACTCGGCTGGTGTTCTAACTCCGCCTGTCGCACGCACATGCGGCGGCCTTCAGGGTAGTATATAGATGTAAATCAAATCTTAGGCATTACTGTCGAACCAATTTTTATCCACACAAATATTGTTCATGCTTGAAGAATACCTCTGTGATTTTAATACTTTACCACCATAACGTTTCAATGAATAATTAGTCTTTTTAAAGTTATAGGATAGTATGTTCTCTTTCCCTTGTGTTCTTTTTCTTTGTGGGTAATAATATCGAAAAGTGAAGTCTTCACTTGGTGGAAAGGAGTCATAATGATCGCGCGGCACCTTTAAAAGACCATTGAAGGCACCATTGAAGTGACCTCGAACTGGACATACTCCATTTCTCCGAGAAAGAACGTAAGATGGATCCCTTGCGGGAGCGAGTGATCAGCCTTGATAACACGCATAACCCCAACGACAACATATTCGCCAACCCATCCCCTTTTTCAAGCATTAACCTGCCTCCCCACTTGTCTCTAGGACACCATCCCAATACTTTAAAATTTTGTTTAATACCGCATAATTCATCCCACAACTCACCTTCACCTTGTTCCACCAAAAATTCAGCAAACCCCACCCCCGTTCAGCTTCCCCCCCGCCCCCCAAACTGAGTGTTTTCCTGATCCTCTGATGTGTAAATAAATGACTGATAGCAGAGATTTTGTACCTGAAGATGACTTAACAGCCGAAACCGGTCGGTAAGTTTTAAATAAAATGTGGGAGTCACAAACTTAATCTTGATCAATTATTACTGGTAATGAACGAATGATCAAGAAAAAGTTTTATTTATTCTTGTATTTCCTGCGCTAATTAAATAATTTTTTCTTTTGAAATTGGGCTTTTTGGGCAATTGGGAAATTAACAAACCACAAAAAATATTTAAAAACTGCCGTACATTTCCACGCCCTGGACTTCAGCCACTTATGTCTCATCACCACCTCGATGAATCAGAAAATGAAAATTCACTTCTTCCTTTCAACCTCATTCCGTCAACAGATTCATTCACATGCGTAAATATCTGCTCCCTTCAAGAGTTCAGTTTCCCTTCAAGTAATTATAAGATTCAAATAATCAATTAATGGCGTGGAATATTTATTAATAATGGCATTGGGTAACGATAGAAAACTTTGAGAAAATGGGCGTCGATTTGTAAAACCAAACCTAATGGTAAGCGTGAGAAAAAAAATTTCCAACACTTCAAAATTCTTTTTTGTGGTCCGGCGATCAGTCAATTCTCATTCTTTCAGTGAATCAACTAAAACCACCTTTGAGAAGCAATTACGAATTATTACACTATGTCATTTGCCACACGCATTGGAAGATACTACATCGAACTGGGTAATTTGTAATGGAAATCAGCTGACGAAGCGTGAAATGTCCCGAGGAGAGAATCAAAAACGAAGGAGAGTATTTATTTTCCCTCCTTCCCGACCCCGTCAAAAATCCGCCGACGGTAATAAGCAAAAGAATAATTCCCAGAGGCACGGACAGAATACGAGTTTCGTGACTAGATGCAATCACCAAAAGGCTTCGCTGGTCCCTCCCCGAATTCTCTCTTCTCCTCAATCTTTTCCCCCCTTCGGCGCTACCTAATCACAGCGACGTCGGAGAATCAGCCAACGACGAGCAAGTAGGTGCCACTCATCAGACCGGGCCGCCAATTAAAGCCGATACTTATGGTTTCCTCATCCGAGAACAAGGGGGGCTCGCTGCGGATGGTCAAACCTGATGACACAGGACACGGCCATTAACAATTAATCACACTGCCGCATGATGATTTCGCGCCATGGCGTAATGGAAGGCTGAGCATGTGTGTGATTACCACATCATTAAGGCCAAGAGAAGCTTAAATAATTCCTTCATTGAGAAGTTGGCGGTATAACAAGAGATAGCGTGAGAGAGTAAAAGTAATAACTCCCTGCTACGAGAGCATACCAGTCCCTTCTTGTATAAATGTTGAATCACAAATTTTGACGCATACCCCCACAATTATATTAAAAATATTTCCTGTCTTAAATTGGCACGTATTTCCTGACATTACTTGTAATCACCAATAATCTAAATTGATCCTTCATGGAGAAACAATTGATTTAATTTGATTCTTCAAAATAATTTAACCTTGCATCCAAAAGTGATATCCATTGATTAGCCATTGAACTAGGTGTATCGAGACCAACTGCCATAGTACGAATACTTTGAAAGGTGAAACTTAGGATAGAATTTCCGCGCAATCAATGGTTCATTACGCAATATTCATCTGTGATTCACCGCGAAAAAAGAATGGGATGAACTAATATTGAAGATGCCAAAAATCTATTCACATTATATGCTATTACAGAATTTTAATAGATAAGGTGAAATTCTGGGTAAATAAGCCCACTGAAGGTACATATTTCATTCAAAATGCTTATCTCGGCAGTTCAATAATTCATTACTGACGAGATAATTATTTTTAAAGTGGTACAATCGGCTGTTTTTAGCCTAACATTAGTCTGCATTAATTAGCAGTTAAAATTTAGTATTACCTAAAAACCGGTAAGGAAAACCGCAATATATCTCATGTATTATACTCAAAGGATTGTTTCCAGTAACTTACAATGAATGACAAGGTGTAAAGCTGGCTTAGACGCCAGGAGTACAGCTGTTTATCAACCTAGAGAAAATCCTACTATAAAGTTGAAAACTGCATTAGAATAGAGTTGTTCTCCCTGAACGACGAATATTTTACATTGAGATCAATATCTTCAGTACATGAATTTTCTCTGCATACATCGATGACCTCAGTCGGAACAATAGACCACTTTCTAAGCGAGAGACAGTCTCGGCAGAATAGCAATAGTTACCTAGGATGGCTCTTAAGTTGCGTTGAAGGCTAAAATAAAGCTTGCCAAAAATGTAGTTCATCACGCTGCACAAAAGTTTTATAACTGATATAATTGATCCATATACAAATAAATGTCGACGAAAAATAAAAGTATTTTGTTGGCAAACAGCCGACCAACTCGATATAATTTCTCCCGCGCATTTCCTTCGATAATCTCTCGCCAACGAAGTAGCACACTTTTCGAGAATCGTGAAAGAATTATTCCTCGTGCTTTATTTATACTCTGTTCCCCAGTCACACGACTTCCTCTCATGTTTTCAGATTGCTCCTGTGTTAAGGTAAAAACGCGGCTCGGCATCGAGTCAGTGACCGCCGGCTCCTCACTCCCCCTTGCCATATTTTGGCAAACCATGGGACAAGATATAGCGACAAAGTGACCGGGTTTTGCAGCCACTTGTCAACGCCATGAGGGGGTCACGCTCCGCGAAGGACCCCTGCCTCGAACCGGAAAGAACAGATATAACCCTCGAGACCAAAAGGAGAATCTCAAGTGCTTCATGTAGTCACGACGCGCGGAGTTCTCAAATCACATTTTGGGATCTTGGAAAAAAATCCTCCCTCGTTAGCGAAAAGGAAAAGAAAACTTCTCTCAAAAGGCACCATATAGCTCACCCACTCGAAAAAATTTTTTAATCGCACATATTTTTTGTGACCCGAGCTTAACAGTTATAAATTTTCCTGTACATTCCCTGGAAAAGATAGCGAGGCGAAAGGCTGTAAATATTTCATGCGGAAGTGAGCACGTCTTGTTGCTGAAGACCACCACGCGCTAGTTACGGCGAGACCTCACAGTGTAGAATATGCAGGTAATGATATTAGTAATGTGCGAGCACTCTCCAGAGAAAGAGAATTATCGCATGTTCCTTTCGGAGTACAGAGAAGAGGCCGTATTTGATCTCTCCTGCTCTCTTCATCTCTCCCGCTTTCAAGCAGCTTTAAACGGTTGACCTTAAACGGGCGAACGAATGACTTTGGCCGTTCAGAGACAGATTGAGCATCTTTCAAAATCCAGGCCTTGATAGCCAGAAGCTTTTTTGAGTCATGAGTATCGACCACAGTAAGGATGGACACCTAATGTAGACAGGCTTGATTTCATGAAAATTTCAATGTTCTCGGCATTGCATTCTCAAGCTCACTAATTGAATTACAAAACAATGTTGGGATAGTATATGATATGCTTGATTCGTGAGACAGATAGAGTGATTATGAGTACAAGGCTGGATAGACACAGGTTTCCAATTAGATAGTTTTCAAAGTATACCTCCAGGTCCACATTATGAGCATCGGTATGATCACGGCAATAGATACGGCTTATATCTTTCAGCAAATGATTACATATTGTCTTCAGTAAACAAAGCTAAAACTACTCTCAAAGGGTATGTCTATCCATGAAAAATTATCTCGTCTGTGGAAGAAATTTTGAGGTATAAAACTCTCCTTTGATTTATCAGAATTTAGCCATATAGCCATATGGGTCATATATTAGCCATAGGGGGCAATTTGTACCGGCATAATAAATTTGGTTTGGGTTTACATTGAAGTTTCTTCCCGCGATTAAAATATAATTTTATCGCTTTTCATTAAAATTACGATTAGATTGGACATGTATTTAACTAGTTAGTAACTTTGTAATTCCACCTAACTGCAGAAGAGTACCAAACGAATTTTGCATCACTACAGTTCATAGTCATCCAACAACAGCAAAACTCTGAAAAGAATTGGCTTAGCATAGACATGAGAAGCCTAAGGGAAGCTCGTAATGCTTAATATCAGCCTATTCATAGGAGGATAAACGAGCTCATTTTTCTCCCAAATCAAAACAACAATACTTGTGCCCCTCAATATAGGTTAAGTTCCTGGACGTATTCGAATCCGCAAAACGGTAAAAATCAAGACCATGTGCTCAGGCCGAACGTCTAGTAAAAATTACACTTCGATGAAAATTTACGACAAATCACTGAACTTTTATTTCCACCCATTGTTCCCCCTTCCACAAACCTATCCCGCTATTGTAACGCTATCAAACTATCCGAACGGGAAAACGCAATAAGAACAACCAAGACACATAAATAAAGTAAAACGCATTCTCCCCCTACCGGTAGCGGCGCATTTCCCATTCGAAGGTAGTTCGAACAATGGAGACACGTGACAAACATTCCCCTTGTCGCGAGAGTGGAAACCGCAGAACCAATAATGCTCGTACCCCGCCCACTCTATTTACCAGATCCCCCCTCCACCTCCTGCTGTCCCCTCCTCCCCACCACGCCCCCCTATGCTCCCCTCGCCCTTCAGGGCATCGCCTCCTAGGGGACAAGACGCGGTGATTTGAAGCGGAGAATCCCCCAGACATACCTCAAGGGGGCCTTCAGACAGCTGTTGTACCGTATAACACGACTTCCTGCAAGTTCAAACGGACAAGCAGCATTTCAACCTCAATTCCATGTGTACCTTCAACTCCTAGAATCCGTCGAGTCCGCAACGCTGGGATTATTTTTGCAGTTCCTGGCGCGGCCTTGATCGTGCCGGGGTTTCCGAGGAAAATTGATGGAGCAGGTTTTGAGGTGTGCAAACGGGCAGCAGAACTGAAATTTTTAGTGAACGAACAAAGATACAAACGAGCGAAAAAATGTGAGGAATCAAATAGCAAGCGTAGAGAAATTTTCATGCGTAAATAACAGTGTTTGAATGAAGCCAGCTCCTTGGAGAGCAATTTTAAAGCCTTTTAAAATGACTTTAAGGTAGTGCGAGCGAGATAGATTCCTAATCATAATAGAGCCCATATTAGATATACGTTTTAATTTCACCAGCTGTGAGCCAAAAGAATTTAATATTGAATTATTAATGGTGCAATAATATAATATTATTCGACTGAAATTTTTATGTAATTAAATGAAAATATCTAAATAAGTCTTTATCTCGACTCATTTTTTCCACGCGGCACGTTTGAAACTCCATCAAAACGGATGGTTTATTGTGATCCCGAAGAATTTACTGCGGTGACAATATAATAAGTTTTCAAAAAATATCCGTGTGAGGAAACTCACAAACGACACACTTGATTTTTTGACGATATCTAAGGGTTAGTAATGCCTCATTTGTTAAATAAGCTCCCTCTGGAGTGCATAGACGTACCATTTCCCATGTAAATGGACTGGTATTTTCTGGCAAATACCGCGGAAAGTAGTGATATAAGGGGTTGATTTTTTTGTGTCAATGGAAAGGTGATACATTTTTCTTTAAAATGAGACAAAATTCATAGATTTCTTGGTAAAATGATATTTCTCTCAAACTACCCAAAGGAAATACACTTTGATCCCTAAGAACATTATCTGGTAATATTTTGTGTGGCTTGTTTTTGTAAATTCTCAATATTAAATATTTATGTATTATACCAACCAATGTAAAAGGTCATAGTCTGTTTTTGGGGTTATGATAAATAAATAAAAAGTATTGGCATTTACTAAAGACAATTATTAACCAGTAATGTTTTACCTCTTAGAAATATCAGATTTAGTACTTAGGGCTCTACACATTATTTCTGACTTTTGATGAACATTTTACCGAGTTCTCCGGAGTGATTACTTATTAATTCACTTATACTAATTCACTGACTACAATGATTACTATTGGTGACTCACATGGGTTGTCCAATGGTTAACAAAGAAACAAACTTTCAAACAGGAACTTATACGATTATGAGGCGGTGGCTCCAGCTCTTATTCTTTAAAGACTATATAGCAGTTGTTACTGCATTAAAACGATTAAAAGGTAGAACTCACACCCATAAAAATTTTCCCACTGTTAACGTCCCACTAGGGGTGTGAGGATACTATATTAAGCTTAGGCACTTCATTTATCGATTATAAATTTACTTTCATTGCATATATCACAATCACCGTCATTGTACGCAACGCAAAGTAAAAGTATGCCAGGGTAACACGAAATTAACGTTATCATAGATAATAAGAGGACTTGAAAACCATTGCTATGAATATGTTCTAATCAAGGACTTAAAATTGTACCTTTAGCAATAAGATATGATGCATGATCATATGATGCGTGCATGCATATTTTAGCACTCCTTGTCAGGCATATGAGCTCTAATCTTGCTGAAATCTGTTGTTGTTGATGCTAAAAAAGGAATCTAATTAAAACTATATTGATATTATTCTGGTCATTCATATATTCGAGGCGATATTGAAGACTTGGCTTCAACATTTCCAGACAATGGTTTTGTACCACTGATGACAAGTGACAGACTACTCTTCGGAAAAAATTGTTACGGAGTATTCATGTTAATGAAAGCACAGAGCACAACAGATAGTAGGATTTAACGTTAAGTATCAAGGAACAGAAAAGCGTTATAAAAAGGGTAACAGTGCCCATAGAAGTGGTATCAAAGTCGGTGATTGATTGAATCTAAGTAGGGTCGGGACGCCTTGTATCGCCCTATACTAACGTATGAGGCCAGTAGAATACGTGCATATGGGAGTATAATGAATATAGGATGACTCTATTAACTGTGTTCCACTGGCCATCTAACCTAATAACGCCTAGTGCCTCGTAATAATTGTTTGACGTGAAAAAATTCAAAATTTATAACCTAACACGTCCCACATTCACTGAACTCAGCTTTCCCCGGGACGAGCCAAGCGAGCCGTAAATTTCCAATATCGGACGCATCATCAATATGGCGCCACTTTAATAAATTACCTAACACCTCACATTCTATATATTTTCCACTGAAACCCTATTCCATCAACTGTGGTCGGGAAAAATTAAAACTGCGACGGTTTCAAATCTTTTATCGGGGCCCTGACTGGAAGTTGGCCGTTTGAGAACGCATAGACGTATCATGTACTGAAGGTTTTCAATTAAATAGGCGGGCTATGGTTTCCTTCCTCATTCGTAATTGCTAACTACATGATTGCGGGAAGCGATCACTTGTTATAATCAGCGATGAGGAGACGCTAAGCCGGAACACGCCTCCCGATGAATGATTAATAAAGTTCCCGCAGGATGCTATTTAAATTATGGGTGACGTGGTGAGGAGTAATCCTGGAAAGTTGTTGTGGACAAGTTCTCAACTATTTAATTACGATTTACGATTCCCTCAAGACGGCGAGAGAAAAAATAAATCAGAGCTCTTTCTTGTTGAAAACAGAACTGTGTCCAAAGCTTAAGAGTTTAAGACTATGTTCTTGAGCGCAATGATCGACAAGAAAAATTACCTGCGGCTCCCAGTTACCCACAAACTCATGTTTAGCTTCTTATGTGAAATCTATGGCGAGACGTATACCTATATCCAAGAAAAACCTCGCTACAGCGATTTACAATGACTAGAGAAGAATCAAAGCACGTGTTTTTATTGAAGATTCAATTCTAACTACTGATCCATCTCTTAGTTTATCACTGGGCTTAAGAGTTATCAAACATTTTTGAACAGAGAAAAATACTAGTTCATTGTAGCTACACACGTTAAATTTACCTTGTTTACTCGAGATATAACTAGAAATCTTATTTCTAGCGATTAGTTTACCATAAAAACTCATTATGATCAGTTCATAATCGTCTAATACACACAGATTGTCAGGATTTATTAGACGTTCTCCCTGATGGCATTGCCAAAACTTAATTAAAGCTCAGTGATGAAATGACTTTCCCCTATTGATAGACAAATCAGCTGGAGGCTCCTTAAAATTAAATTGTTATTTACCAAGTTAAATATCTAATTGTTCATACACACTTAACCCTCTATCACGATGAGTGACCTAGAGGTAAAGTATAGAAGAGTATTTTTTTGTCTCTGATTAGGTTTCTTCACGTCTACATATACCTTTGTGACATCAATTGTACAGCTTGGAAACGAAAATATCTGATCTCATTTGTAACTTTTAGTTCCTGATTCTCCCACGAGAGGGGTAACATGTGAAATGACTGCACATGGTGGACAAAAAAATCGGTGCATAGAGGGTAAACTGGCAAAAGCAAAATTGAACCATTCAATTGAAATGGAATGAAAAAAGGGACTCATAAGGAATAAGACAATGGTGAATTATATATACTGCATAACTATACTTTTGTATTTCCAAGTAAAAGTAAATTGTTCGCCATGGTGTATAACAATAAACACATTTGGAGTGCATTGACGTACGTTGCTTCATTAAAGTGTGAGAAAATCGTAAGTTTCATTAAATGGATTAAAACAAAGCTTCGCGTTAAACTGACGGACGACTGTTCGAAAGAAAAATTTCAATATTTCCAGATTCCAAATGACCAGTTATAAGGAATTGGAAATCCCCTTACATTAAAAATAATGAGGTAACCATGTGCTCTGTAAATATATGAACCAATTCATTATTTTAATATTAAAAAATACATTTATTCATCATCTAATAATTTATAAATTGAATGCAATGTGCTGCTAACAGAAAATTCATACATCTACATCTACGTCATACCCTGCAAGTCACCCAAAGGGTGTGTGGCAGGGGGTGATTCCACATCAGGCATGAATGAATGATACGGTAGAACACCGAAATTACATCGAAACCCGCGTACCACACATGCAAAGCGCCAATTAAAAATCTAATAACCAACAAACATTATATCGTCAATCATTCCAACATGCAAGGGATACAAAGACTACTACTACATATTCAAAATATCATGCATAAATAAGAACATCAATATTTACAACATGCTTAAATAAGAACGTAGAAAATATAAAGAAACAGATCTACAGTCTAGCTAATGTCACTATTTGCACTATTCATGACGGCGATCACAGCTGTTATGGTCCCGAATCGTATGCAGAAAAAATGACATTTTATACCTATCGGTTCTACAATCTAGCTCTCTAATTTTATTGGCGCGATCTAATCTGCCGTTTTGCGAGGGGGTTAATAGTATGTTTTTTACGTCGTCAGAGAAATGATTTTCCTGAAATTTAGTTAGGAGGTTAAGCCTATAATTTAATCTACGCTGTGATAGCGATTCCCATCTTAATTCTTCTAACAGTCCAGACACACTAGCCAACTTATCGTACCATCGTTTCACAAACCTAGCTCCTCTTCTCTGCACGTGATCTAACTCTGATATCAACCCCGCTTCGTATGGATCCCATACACTAACAGCATATTCCAGATGAGGCCTAACGATTGAAAAATAACAACGTTCTTTCACTTTCACATCACATTTTCCGAGTACTCTCTTGATAAAGCCTAGCTTTCTGTATGCTTGATCTCATATTTCCCGAATATGTTTTCCCCAAGATATGTCGTGAGTAATTGTGACCCCTAAGTACTTAACAGACTCAGCGTGAATAATTTCCGTATTGTTAATTCTGTAAGCCCTACCTGGCCTATTTTTATTTTTCCAAAAGCTGACTGCTACGCACTTTTTTATGTTTAGTTCCATCTGCCACTTTTCGCACCAAGCATGAATAGCAAGTAGTTCGATTGTTAACGAGTCGCTATCTTCGGAATTGTTAATATCCCTATACACAACCGCATCATCTGCGAAGAGTCTAAGCTTACTTTTAACGACTTTGCTAATATCATTTATGAACAAGAGAAATAAAAGTGGACCAATGACACTTCCCTGAGGAACACCCGATGTAACGCTGTGTTTGACATGATACCGTCTATGACAACCCTTTGTTCCCGCCCATGTAAGAATTGATTAATCCAACTAATAATGTTTTTATCTATTCCATATGCTTCTAGTTTTGAGAGTAACTTAACGTGAGGTACCTTATCGAAAGCTTTCTTAAAATCGAGGAATATCGTGTCAACTTGAACATTATTTTCACCCGAGAGCAAGATGTCATGAACGAAGAGAGCCAATTGGGTTTCGCAAGATCTACGCAATCTGTCGAAATCCGTGTTGGTTATTTTTTAATAATTCCTTCCTATCTAAATGACTCATAATGGAACTTACGATTATGTGTTCAAATACCTTACAGGAAATGGATGTGAGAGAAATAGGCCTATAGTTACTAGGGTCTTCCCTGTCGCCGCTTTTGAATATAGGTGTGACATTTGCCACTCTCCAGTCCTTAGGCACTACGTGATCTACTAAAGATTTGGTAAATATTAATTCTAAGTAAGGCGCTATGTCTGATGCCAATCTTTTATATACGCGAGCAGGTATTTGATCTGGACCGGTGGACTTGTTGGGGTTGATAATTTTTAGCTGATGTTCTATGCCGCGACAATTTATAATAATTTCAGGCATAAATGTTTGGGAACGAACAGGCTGTGGATCGAAAAGATGTGGTGTACAAGTATTGAAAATGCTTTGGAAGAACGAGTTTAACGAATTGGCTTTTTGTAGACTGTTGGTTAGCTTTTCCCCTTTGACATTCTTAAGCGTGTGTGCTGTCGATTTATTTCCTTGAGTGTCCCTAACATACGACCAAAATGCCTTGGGATTATCGTTCAATATCGTTCATAGACTGGCGCGATAAAATATTTTCAACCTGATACTCGTAACATGCGCATTAGGTCAACTATGATATTACACACATGTATTCACCTCGAGACTTCACCAAGACCAATTAACCATAGAAAGAAATAATTCAGTGTATCTGGACATTTCATTTTCCCAGGACATGACACCTTGAACAAGTAAGACGATGTTGAATTATGTATTCTGTATTACTATCTTTTCTCATTTCCTAGTGAAAGTAAACTGCTCACCATGATTTACAACATTTTAGCAAATACATGATATTGAAGTAGTTGGGGCACAAATTTAAAACTCAATTCCTGTAATATAATGACAGCATGCATTTTAAAACGTATTATTATTTCCGGGAAGCGGGTAAATATTCCGCAAGAATACTTATTTCGATGAGTAAAAATTGTTGTGCTCGAACGGCCAAGACTTAGTTTTCAGCAGCGACCTGGAAATTACAGGGAAAAAAATTGGAAACTTCGAATTTGACAGATCCCATGCCACGAACCTCGGAGAAAACGATCTCTCTGCTTTCTGGGGATTGATGGATGGGGACAATAAAGCGCGACCGCTGAGTGCTCAATTACATGAAAACACTAAGACAGGTTGCCGACCTTTTGAAGACGAGTCAAGGAAGAATTGAGAGCGGGGTTCTGGGAGAAAGAATCCGGAAAAAAACTAAATTTGAAAAGCGGTTGACTTTCTCGGGCAGGCGAAATTGTGTGGAGCAGGAGTGCAAGGAAAAAAATCGCACGAGATATACGGCCGCAAAGGAAAAAATAAAAGCTGTGCAAAAAGCAGACCCAATCAACCCGAGAACCTTTGAAAGAGATTCATCACTCAGTCTCGAGACAATTTTAAATTACCCAGCTTTCCACGAAGAATTATTTTTCATTCTTTTTTATTTCCAAAACTGTCACAATAATTGTTGGTATTTTTTGAAGCCAAAAGAAGGTACAAGTTGACCAAATAATCTCTAAGGGCCGGGCCATCTTTCGGTTTTGAAGGATTGGAGAGTTTTTTCCAGCTCAATGTTCTTCTTTGCGAAGAATGCGGAAATTTTTATTAACATTCCCCACAGTAACTTGAAAATTTTGAAGAACTTTCCTATTTCATAAAAAAATTCATCCAAAAATGCAGCCGGAGCTACGCGGTAACTTAGTTCATATTTTAAATTTCTGTACAACTGCTACAGCTGTTTTTGAAAACTAAGACGTATTTGTATACCCACCAATACCTATTAACAGCTATATATAAACAAATTCATATCTAATAATATTAATGTGCCCAAGATATTCGGGAGAATCCCAAAAAGTGAGCTAAAGAGAGAATTACTTTGAAAATTTTAGCAGTTTCCCATAAACCTTTACTCCTTTTAGGTGGAATATACCAATACTGTGCATGTTTTTCCTGCTGCGTATCATAATGACGATGGCACCATATCGATATACGTATTTACAAAGTACGTGGTTCACTAAGGGCATAAAATAAATACAACACTATGCCATAAGTGAACCTAATAAGTGAAAACCAATCATAAGTAAACTAAATTGCAGCTGGTTATCATGAAATTCAATAACAAAATCGTTAAATCTAAATGAAACCACGATTAACAGTTTACAAGAAATTACTAATTTTGCCTGAGAGTATACCATTCGTAATACTGTCAAATATTTTCAATGGAATGTTATGAAAAGAGCACAAATTTTACAATATTTAGAATCTACCAAGATCTTTTTATATTTAACCTTAAATAAAATTTTTACAAGCAACTTCCCTCATGAGTTATAAGCGGTTGTAAGCTATTGATCAATATCGTTCTGGGAAGTCAACGGAAATTGGAAGAATAAATTAGTTGTTTAAAATTTGGAGCTGCATCGTAAATATTCAAGTCAATCCAGCTCAATTATCAGCATTTATTTTGACGGATAAGTTGAGGTAGACCCTAAATACCTCTTACTAACTCTAGGGGTAAAAGAATACATTAAAAGGAACAACGTTGCATTCCAGTTATTTTTCCCTACTACCATAGGGAAGATAAAATATTACTTGACGGTATATTACTTGTAAATATAATTGTTAATAAAATATTACTTGACGTGTAATATTACTGACGGACGACGGATATACGGATATACGGACAGATATACGGACGAATAATGGCGGATAATGACGGATAAAAGATTGTTTAATGTTTTGTCGATGAATAACTGTTACTAATACCACTGTTTCATTTAAATTATGCGACCTGGGTTTCAGTGAATAATCACCATCATCAGGCATTAATTTAGATCTGTTTATCCTATTGTTTCCGTAGTTACGTAACGGATAGGGAGAAGAAGTTTGAAACGGAGGCCAGAATAGGGGAATAGGAAGGGTAAAGGTAATCGTTAATGAGGGCGTTGTCTTGGTTATTCAACATTTTCAAAATATCCAACTGCTCTCTTGAATGTAATTCGCGGCGGTCATTGCATAATATTAGTATATTCATAGTAAAATCACTCCTGTGGCTGCTACATATTAAGTGCTTAGCAAAATTACTTTTATCCTCTTTGATGTTTTTCTAATGCCACTCTCCGAAAGCTACTAGTAAAATGTAAGGACCCGATAGAGCAAGTAGACCGATGTGGAGTATTTTCATTGAAATGCAACGATTGCAATGGTGTCTACGGGGAGCAGACAGGAAGAAGCTTCTGTGTGAGGAGAAGGGAACATTTAAGTGCTTACAAAAACATCACAGAGGATCAAAGTAATTTTGCTTTGTTAATCAAAATTTTTGCTTAATAAAATTATGCAACGACCGCCGCGAATTAGATTCAAGAGAGCAGTTGGAAATTTTAAAAATTCTGAATAACCAAGACAACGCCCTCATTAACGAATACCTTTACCCTTCCTATTCCCCTATTCTGGCCTCCGTTTCAAACTTCTTCTCCCTTTCCGTTACGTAACTACGGAAACAATAGGATAAACAGATATCAATTAACTGTTACTTTTTACGGGATTCATTCCGCGATGTATGTTTTTTAAAACAACAATATTTCGCTGGTCCTCCTGCCAGCTTCATCAGGTTAACTGAACTAACCTGAGTTCAGTTAACCTGATGAAGCTGGCAGGAGGACCAGCGAAATATTGTTGTTTTAAAAAACATACATCGCGGAATGAATCCCGTAAAAAGTAACAGTCAACACTGCATCCGCGGAAGCCTACGAGCTAATTTTAGATATCAATTAACGCTTGATGATGGTGATTATTCACAGAAACCCGGGTCGAATAATTTAAATGAAAAAGTGGTATTAGTGACATTTATTCATCGACAAAACATTATAATGGAATACCACAAAGTTTAAGATGAACTAGTGAATTTTGTTGGATAAAAGATTACTTGACGGTAAGAAAACATCATTCAGGATTTAACCCGGATCCTTCTATTCAATGTACGAGACTTATACGATGGTACGGCAACATTTACTCTTGCAATTCAAACATATTTTGCTTCATCATCATTGCAACCGGCCAAACCTTAATCCTGCCGCGCATGTTGAGATGAGAAAAGGTTAACGAAATCATTGAGTTGGCCTTCACATCTATTTTTTTACTTCATAAAATATGAACCGATAACCATCTACAGGATAATTACACATTCCAATAAATGTATAGTAAGATGAACTACCGTTCAAATGCAAATTCAAGAATACAAGCGGACAGGCCTTTCATTAAAGGTTATTCATGAGAATAAATTCAGCCAAGATTATTGCTGGTAAAGAAAAGCGATTCATAACAGCTATTTACCAACCTAAATACATGATAGGTGATCAAATAATAGCCATTGGCTGACAGACGATGATAGACAATATTATTGCAAAAACATTATCTAACTAATTGGAGAGAACTAAGTAGCCATCGAAAGATTTCAGGCTTTCCCGGTGAATGCTATAGAGGTAGATTTCTCGCGTTTCCATTCGGGTCTTTGGTCCGGATGGAAACCCTAAGTAGCCATCGTTTATGGCGTTAATTATCGTTTCCTATTACCAGGAGGAGAGCTCAAGTAAATGCCCTGCCAGCTTTTAATTTGCTTCACTTTTAAGTCCTAGAAAAAAAGTTACGTAGTATTGTTCGTAGACGATTCCTCCGAGGGGTGCAGAGTCATAGACGAATTATCTGCCCCACTCACATTCCTGATTGAGAATACAAGCAAAAGCGGTAGTTTTTGTATGATTCGGACTCGGACGGAAAGATGGAATTTTTTAGTCCTTTAAGACTTGAGGGTCATGAACGCCGGGGCTAACCTATCTAACGATCATATCTAACGGATATATCAAGATCATATCTAACGATCATATCTAACGATCAAATCTATCTAACGGATATATTTCACAGACAATTGCCAACCTTTTTCCAAAAACAAGAATTCAAAATTGCTTATTATAACAAATGTAACTTAAGGACTGTGTTAAACAAAACCAAGGACAAAATTGACATTAATAGAAGTGGTATTTATAAACTTAGATGTGGCGAATGTGAAACCTGTTACGTTGGCCATACTGGGCGGTCGTTCAGAGTGAGAGCAGATGAACATAAAAGACATTGACGATATGGGGACATAAAAATATCCCATTTCGCCAAGCATCTATGGGAAAATGACTATAAGAGTGACTTTGTCCCGGAGATTCTCCACCTGGAGAGAAAGGGAAGAAGGGTGGACTGTTTGGAGGAGCTGGAGATAAGAAAGCAATCAATGGAAGGGAAAAGAAAATTGCTAACGAGAATATTTTTGCCAGCCCTCTTGGATATTTCCCTGAGTCACAATACCTTTCGAGGATGACGCCCCAACCCCCACCGTGGACGCCGCACTCAACGTCCAACCTTCCCCCCCCCACTCCCTCGCGTCGCCCATGCATGTTCCCGCGTCCTCTCACATACCTTCTTCCTTCCCTTCCCCTCCCTTTATCCTGCCTCTCCCCCCTCCAACATTTTGTATAAATTCTACAGCATACTAAACTTATGTACCTGATGATGTCGCCTATGCGACGAAACCGGTCGGCTTGAAATAAAAACTGTGAAAAAGTACCATATCTCTTTTGACTTCTTTTGAATGGATTTTCACCAAGTAAAGCCTGAAACAATCGAGTTTATATCTAACGATCCATGTTTAAACTCACCTGCTCACTTCATGATAACCTTTATAAAATGCTGAAAAGTATGAAATGAACAGCAAGAAGTGTATCTGGAGTGAAACTTCCCAAGAAGAGGGATAAGCCTATGTATCTAATGCATAACTGCTAGAATGCAACAATATTCTCAAGGAAACTCTGGAATTGAGATAAATGAAAACTGTTTATATCCGCATTTTCACGTTAGAAAATTGGCACGTCTTGACGAATACCAGGGAAAGGAAAATTCTCCGTACAACTACCAGAAAGTATTTGTCCGACTTATAAACTCATCCAAATACATTCATCTTACAAACCACTTGACGCATAAGATGTGAGGCCGGTAAAACAGGTAGCGCTGACCTATAAACCGACCTCTTTGCAGAATATTCACGCGGAACGAATGTCGAAAAAAAAGATCGGTCACCTATTGAAAAGCAATGGAGGCAGAGACGCCAAAAAACTTGGCGCATTGATCTACATGAAAATGGAGAGCTCTTAAGAAAAATCGACCCCTAAGTGATAATAACCCACTCTTCTACGGAGAAAAAGCATACATCTACGTACATCATACATCATACATCTACATCTACGTAATACCCTGCGAGCCACCACGAAGGTGTGTGACAGGGGGTGAAGTACACCAAACATGCACTATTGCCATCAAGTAGGATATTTAAGGGAGACATGCTAGATAATAGAGTCACATGCAGCTAGATGGTTAGTATCTACATAATAAGAAAGGGATTATTAGTTGTTATTACATGCATCATGCACTATAGACTACTCTAACTATATTTCATCCACCTATCCCTTTGCTACGCTACCTATTGTTCTCTCTTATGGTACGCGGGAAAAATGACATTTTAAATCTATCGGTACGACAATTTATCTCTCTAATCTTGTTAATCTGATCAAATAATACGCAGGGGTTCTTAAAATATATCTAACGTCATCTGTGAACAAATCGGTTTCGAATTTACTTAAAAGGTTTAACCTAAATTTTAACCTGAGTTCTGATAGTAATTCCCATCTAAGTTCTTCTATTAAATTCGTAACACATATACAATTATCATAACGGCCTTTAACAAATCTATCGGAAGAAATCATAGCTTCCGTTCATATCGTAAAATCATGCTAAGAATTTGGACAGTGATATCAAATTTAATTCAAAGTAGGCAAACCAATTCACGTATCCTAGCAATATTTTAGGAGGCTGAGTTTAATCCAAAGAAATGTTTAGCAAAGAATACCACTATCCATAGAAGCCTTCCATAAGGTGAGGCAAGCGTTAAAGCACACTCGGCATAAATGCGTGAAGAAAAGATTAGTGAGGAATTAAACAGAGTACAGTGTTAAGTGGTTCTAAAATTGGGTGTATGAGGATCAAAAGCTGAGCTTTTGATGAAATTCTAAGGAGCTAATGATTTGTATATGGATGGATGTGATTCGCGAGGTATAGAGAATGAGAAATAAAGAGGTGCTGGATATGGTGGAGGAAAGGAGGTTAAAGGAAAATTCAAAGGAGGAAAAATATAAAATTAGAGGGTGTAATTAAAAGCAGTGGGCTCTAGAAAAGAGTGATGGAAGAAGCATCTTGGGCGAGAGAGAAGCAGCTAGGGCAAAAGTGAAAAATCTTACATGACGTGAAGGAGGGTAGCAAAGGTGGGTATGAAGAGTTGACTGTGGATATGATGCAGGAATTATATAGTAATTTGGGACACCAATCATGAGTTCAAGAACTGTTATTGGCATGTAAATATTATGACTTTGTTTTCTGTAGGGAAAGTCGCAGAACACACCATTACCGATTGACTCAAGAAGAACCTGCAAAACTTAGGCGGGAGATTATAATCATTTTCCGTCCGAGGAATAAGTGATAAAACTACTTAGTCACTGACTTATGGCCAGGCACGCATTTTTCCTGAAAAAGTTTGCAATTACTACGTAACGTCAGCAAGCAGTAACGTACACCAATAGTTATGAAGTAAACCTAGCTCCAATGGTATCTACGATTTGCATATTTCTTCTCCTACCCAAGAAATTCCCTTTAATAATTCTCTATTTTGTTCTAATGTATTCCAATATTTAAGAAGCCTACCTTAAAACTAGCAAAACTTTAATTATTTAATTACTTTCAATTGACAGGAATGCAAAAAAATTTTCATAATTCAACAATTTAGAAAATTATTCCATTTCTATCTCTAGAAAAACTATTTCCCTAACTTTATTTTTACCAGAGATATTACAACTTACTTGACACCGTTATTTGAGCTCGTCGTTTGACGCCTCTACCCAATGCACAGGCTTATATTTCCCATTAACAGCATAGTATTGATATCCCCATCGAATGAAGCCTTCTCATTTCCGTTTAAACATAAAAAAGGTCTAACAATACACTAAAACCAAGAAAGATCCAAGACTTAGGGCGTATGTCATCGTTGAAGGTTATTTGAGCTTCAAACAACTCGTTCATCGGGCTATGGACGACTCGTTCATCAAAAAGTCTGTCGAGATGGAGAGTTTGACCCGGTTGGAAGCCCCAATAACCTTCAACGACACTAAAACTAAAATACAGATCTTTTTTCTAGCTAAAGAAAATGAAAATCAAGTGGAATAAAGTCATCTATCATCCATCATAGTCATATATTTGAATATATATCACATGTTTTGAGATTCGTTATTTCAGGATAATGATTGGTGGAACACCTTGCATTCAATTGAAGAAGCATTACGCCCTAGAGGGAGGAAAGAGACAGGGGTATCATAGTGGAGAATGAAAGCATTAAAAAGATGGGGAACATACCAAAAAAATATTTCCCCCCTTTTTCACTTCACACGGTTCATTAAAGGGAAAATATTACGGTCCGTTTCACATGTATGTTTTCATTTTTCCTCTCTCCTCTTTCCATCGCAGCCTCTTTCGTGGGCTTTCGTTCTCATGTCCACTCTTATTTTTTTTACGGCCGGCCGTCTAATCGCCGCCAGGGAATCCGGTTTAGGCACCAGCCCTAGAGTTATCCCGTCTGCCGCCACCTCTGTGCATGAACCGACGGAGATACACAACACGCAACCCCGGGTCCAAATCATCTTGCCGAACGATTTTTTGACTGTTCATAGATGAGAAGGTGGTAAAGTATATTCTGAATCATGGCAGCGTGCGTCTCAATAATTTAGAATGATATGCAAAATGTGTCAGTAAGATGTTAGGAGAAGTACTTCCTCTTGAGACGGATTGAGGTCGAAAAAAAGGAAAAAAAGGATCGTACTTGTCTCAAATATACATTGAAGATTCATATAAGAGCACTTTGCCATCTCACGAAAGAAAAAAAATGACCCAAACCTACTACGTGCACGCTGAAGGCTTCCGAAGCGCCTGACATGGAGCGTAGCATTTCAGAGACTAAAAATTTGAACTACGTACTACTACATGTTACTTCAGTAAATATTTTCCTTTCCCAAGGTAGCGCATAACAGTCTCCAAAAGATAACTGGAAAGTGATCGGAAGTCTATTTTAAGGTAGTAAGAAAATGCTTGAAAAGATCAGATGGTCATATATGGAGCATACATTAAAAGTGACACCTTGACCCCGAGGTAAGAGGATGAGTACATTCTGCTGCCATATGGGATGTTGTTTATGAGAGAAGAGAAAGCGGGATAAAGGACAAACGGAAAAGCACTGGGCGTTGTGCGTTGGGAGAGAAAACTCCCGCAAGATAGTGGTCGGACCTTTCAATGAGGGGCGAACGGATGTTTAAGGCCGTGATAGATAGAAGGACGCTAAGGAAACTGGAAATGTGAATTAAAAGAATAGACTTAATGGGTGGGGCCAAGAGTGAATGATAAAGATGAGGAAAACCTACCAACAGGTTACAACATAAAGCCCAAAAATGTGCAATGATACTAATTTTCAGTATGATGGTAAACAATTCTTCCGCTTGTGATAGAGTGAGGATGGAATTACGAAAAACTAACTGGTAGCTGTCAACATCGTAGGACCTTTCAATCTTAAGAGTTCTTCTGACCGCATCATGAGTGAATCGCGAGCGTTTGGAAGCCGGCACCGACAGATTTAACATTATAAAAAAACTTGAGAAAACTTCGAACTCAAAGGAAATACACACGGTTATTTAAAACCACTACGAGTGAACTACAAGCTGGGTATCGAATAGAACAAGTTAGCTGGTAGCCGCATTGAACCCGGAGATTGCACGTAAGACTGAAGCGAAGATAGATAACTACAAACTGAATAAGTTCACATGATTTGCAGAGTAATTTCAATTTTCAACTTTACAGTATTTTTTTAAACTGACAGAAATATATTCATTCAGCCCGGACTAGGTCTCCAGCAAGGGAGAAGAAACTTTGGCTCGAGAAATTCTTGACGCACAACATAGACGGGTTGCTCAAAATACAATTGTGTTTGACAGAAATGTAGTAAAAAATACCCAGTGAAATATAAATGAATTTGAATAAAATAGGACGGAAGCCTTGATGGTTTTAATGGATATTTGCGATTTTATCATTGTCATTTATTGTGCGTGGAAGAAAAATTCTAGGTCCAAACTGATCAACATTATCCCTCCCTCATTTTGCCCCCTCTGTGACGTTTGGAAAAATTGGGCGTAAAATAACGTCCTCACATCACGCTAAAACTCTAGTGGTATAAATTTTTTCTTTGCCAACTTTATAGCTGGTATTCCAACTCCCCCTGCCAGATGTAACTCAACTATGATAGCTTGTGAAGGCACGTATGTAGATTTTGGTATAAATTATTTAAACTGCTATGTTAGATAAGCCGGCCAATCAGAATCCTATTCATCCGAGGGCTATTCCTACAACTCAAGGAAATTCTTAAGCAACGGGGAAAATGGTGATCCTGTTTCCCAATCATAGTAGGAATAGCATTTGCCGAGATATTTAACGAACTTACACCGTCATCTTTCATCGAGACCATCTTTTGATCGGAGATAGTTTGTACATTATGTATTTAAATAAGAAGAAAATGAAGTATAAATTACAAGTTTCGGTGCATCATCTCGAAACTGCATAACGCAGAATAACTCCCTTTATCCTTTAAAATCACAACCAAGTACTATTGATGTAACTTTTTGTGGCGAAAGTAAAAATATTCGCTAACTTTGGATTGATCGGCGCAACGATTCGAAGCCAATATTTTCTACTGCCTATACAGCATCTAGCACATTTGAAAGCAGAACTTTAATTCCTGAGGGGTGATGGAAGATATTTGGTGAGAGGAAAAACATCTCAATATTTCGGTTTTTTTTACAAAAAGCAACCCACGCCATGATAAAGTAGCCTTTTTTATCTAGTAGTTGTGAAACCGAGCCTTAAAAAATCTTATGGATGCATTCTACTCTCTACAGTGAACGTAAAGTTATTTAAAATAACTGCAATTTAAATTCATAAAAATTTTAGAAATTTGATTAAATGATAGCTCCACCAAAAGAATAAAGGGAGGAAAAAATTGAACGAATGCGGTTTCTACTGCAATGTTGATTATCATTTTTTTAAGCAAAATTTTTTAAAAATTTCATCATCTATAAAAATTCAAAATTTTCTGAGGTTACCACAATAGGAGTGTAAATCATAGTCATAAGCAGCTTAATATTTAATGAAAAATTCCATTGCAGTTAACTATGCAAAATGGGAGGTGAACATATTTGGTATGCATTTCAAAAATCCCGACGATTCGGCACAGCTGCCACCGATGGGGCAGGCATTTATGGTTACCGACAATAAGACCCACTTTCCACTCTGAATAAGACTTTAATATCTTAATCGAGATGTATAAGTCCATATGATGAGTATATTTCCCACCCGCAACTGCTTTACTGATTCTCGGCGGCATAGCTGGTTCTTACCACATCAGTTTCAATGGCTACCTTCTTACACACTACCTGTTTCTTCAAAGCACGCCGTAGGCCTCGCTAACCATTTTTATTCTAAACGGAGACATTATCCTATTATCCCAATTTAATGCTTGGACCTGTTTCATCGAAATTTCTGCGTGCTCACACTGCAATTTCAGCGTTTCATGGCCGATAATATTCAAAATTAGCCAATTTCATCGGTAACTAACCTCTCATTATTCCCTAAATGCAAAAGATCTATCGGTAATTTTGTGTCTGTACTGCGATGGGTCAACCAATTTGGGATGAAAATGATTAACTACACTTAACAAGAGATTGCAACGGCCGCTAAACTTTAACAATAAATGACTCCGGTATGGATTAAAAAGGGGTTTCTTCCGCACATAAGGGTATTAAAAATCCGGTTTTGAAGCTCACTAAGAATTTGACTGGTTTCGATTACGGAACTCTGGGTCAATTTGGGATCCACCGGATTATTGCTCCAAAGTAAAAATATACTTGCAAAAGTTTTGCCTATTCTAATCAATTCCAAATGATGGACTAATTTATCGACTATTATCAATCATTTATGTACTTTTTAACGCATTCTACTTCATTACAAAACTGTATACGCTTCATTGTGCTACGTGTGAGTTTTATAGCAAATCCCTCATGAACCATGATAAATCAATCAATTCTGCAAAAATAAATACAAATTTTCATAAGAACTGACTCCAAAAACAGTAAAATCAGTCTTCAAATGAGAGGAACTTCGAGCAATTACAATAACCCACCAGACTGGGGTTGGAACAAAAATACCCTGATTTGGTGCAGAGTACTTGGACAGTCACCCAGGTTCCTACGATAGCGAATTTTGATAAGAACACATTTGAGCAAACGAGATCAAGGTAGGACTTGGCACGATACCAAGGGATCTGAAATCTGTTCTGGAACAACCGAACCTCACATTCCCTTTATCCTCAGAGGGTTTATTCTCCACAGGCAAAGAGGTAGACTCTCAGTACCTTAACCGTAGTTGACGGTTTGAGAAGGAAATTTAGCGAAAAGACTTCGATTTTATCGGAGTAAAATGGTACAGAAACACTCGACAAAGAATGGGTGAGCAAATAAATAACAGAATTTAGGCAAAAAAACGGGATATTTTTCGAGGAAGAAAGGGAAACAGAAGCGCCAGTTTTATTCTTTCCTCCATGGTCACAAGATCGATGAAAAAGGGTGGTTATGAAAAAAACAAGTGAGATCCGTTTCTCTTTTCCCCTCCAACCTTGGATGAAATTATAAGAGAAAAGAAAAAGTTCCTGTTCGGAGGTCCTATTTTTTGTGAGCGAGAGGAAAAATTAGACCGGCAGGTAATTGAGCAAGGTCGTGGATACACAGCGAGGGACGGCCCCGGATTCATCCGACAAGTGGGCCACCAGGGCTCTCGAAGTGCAATTTTTGATCATTTTCCGTTATGAGCGGTGTATAAAAAATTCAGGGTAATGCACATCATTGTGAAATGCTTGGTTTATTTTTTTTTCCCCGTCTTAATTTTGGATCTCCGACCAATCTCGGCGCATCCTGGAACGCATTAGAGGAACGAAAACGATCAAGAAGCAGCCCGAGATACATTTTTGTACGAGAAACTAAGTCTGGTTTCGAACCGGTGACCTCAATACCGAAAGTGGGGCATGTAAAGCCTTACCTAAGCTCATGGATTAAAGATAAATTATCGACGCGAAATAAAATCCTCGGCAGCGGCTTAAAATATATTTATGGAGAAAATGGACTTTTTAATAAATATTCATAAGAACCAGTCCACGTAAAATACATGTTTGCAACAAAATCAAAAATATTTTGGACCCAAATCTACTTCCGTTATCTTTTCCTAAAATGAAAAGCTAATGGTTAAGAAAATGTTAGTACCGATGAGACCACGAGTAGATGTTACCGACATTTTGACAATATAAAAATATTCATTATAGCCACTGAATATAAGCTATAACCATTGAGCACTTTCTATCAGCATTCATTTTATATTTTAAGGCATATCTTTCTCAGTATAGATAAAAATAAAATGCACTACTGCATTCATACTCGTACTTGAAATGTAGTTGCTCTAGATGCCGTTACATCAGCTTCCGCAACTTGCCTAATAAAATTCAAGGTACCAATACACCTGCCGATGCCAAGAGTAATTCGTTTAAATCTTACATTATCAAAACGCCATTAAATACAGACACGCTTAATTAACCTCGACACAGAATGGGTAAAATAGAAATAACTGAGTTAGCTAATTTCTCTTATTTGAACAGTATTTGCCAAAGAACATCTACAAAAATGTTGACATACGTTCAAATTTATGCTATGTTTACAATGAATAAACCGTGAACTTTCCAAGAGTGAAAAATGAAAATTCTATGAGAGCGAAAGGGTTAACAACTCATGATCATTCGTCATGAATGCCAACATGCTCATTTAAAATAGCGGTTGATAACAATACGGAAAAAAGAAACAAAACGAGTCAAAAAAAAACAAATAAACTCTCATAAGGAGAGTAAGGCATTGCAAAACGAATTTTTCATAAAAAACATAGGAACTGAAATGAAAGATAATCCTTTCTGGTCTCACGATCTGTGATGTAAAAACACAATTTTCCCGTACTTAAGATTCAATAAACCGCGACATGTTTTTGCTCCATTCAAATAGACACTCATTTAATCCGGCGAGTGGACGCATTGTGTTCGCCTTTTTTCTTATTGCTATGACTTTATCCACGCGGTTGACATGACTTAAAACTGTGGGTGAGGTTTCTTTCCAGCGGATAGGAAGAAATGGGATGGGTTTGAGGCATCGACATCTCAATCGACTTGTGGGTGCACATCGATGCACGCGTATCCGACTATATAAATCTCACGCAAGGCTCTAAAAAGAACGAATGTGCTACCACTGGAGTCAGAGAGAGAGAGAGAGTAAGAAGTAAGAAACCATGTTTTACGCTCTCACAGTAGATAACTCGAATAGCGAGTGCTTGATTTTGACAGCCTTTCGCCCACGACTGGACAACGCCCCGTCGCCAAGGAGATAAAGAAAGGTAAGCGGGAGAGATATAAGAAGGTATATTTGTACGCGGAAGAAAGTGGTAAGACTGGTATTAAAGTACAGGATGGTTTTCATCGGACGGCTATGAAGAAGCAGGAATGTAGAATCGTACTGGAGAAATTGAGGTGAATGAAATATCATAATATGGGCAAAATATGAGTAAGATGCTGATAGAAATTTAAAAAAAAAACCAGCACCTTTCATTCACCTGGAGCAAATTCAAAATTATTTTCACCAAGCGCTCATCAAAATATTGCACTAAACATCATAACAACAAGCAAAAGAAGAGACATATGAACAGACGTGACTTTTGCAGCATTCGAGCATTTAATAGTTCTTAAAATTATTTATACTTAAGGCTGTTTTAAATGCTACATTATACTGCAAAAGGTATGCTTCATAGGATGTATGAGAAAATTAATGGAATAAGAGGGGTTTCTACTTCCCGTTCAGTCATTCAGAAAATTTTCCCCTTTACCTCTCATGAAAGAGTTTATGCACTCGTTTGTACCATAAAATATACGCCGTATAAATCCCACTTTACACGGTATATTTTATTGCACAAATGAGAGGCTGCCCCATATTTCATTTTGCTATCCATTTTGGTGCTAAAGTATGCACAATTAAAGCCAAGAAAACAATTTCAGTAAAAATACTTCCTACGTAAGTTAGAGATTCACACTCAACACGAATAGCAGTGATGTGCCATTAGTGGCTTAGCAAGGTTTATAGTGTTGTCTCAAGGTCTTATACTCAATATAAAAGCGATCACAATTCTGTAATGGCATCATCATTCACGCAATTACTCCTGCTCTCCACACTCATTAAGACTTCTCACATCCCTAATTCCTTTTCCAACATATTAATAACGTTATTTGCACCCTAATTGAACCAATGAGTTTCAGAAATGTACATTCATGCCTAAGCTAATTTTAAACGCAAAATGTCATTTTCGTCCATTAAGGAACAGGGTGTTATGTATTTAAATGTGTGTGATTTTAGTGATGGAAATAAAAAAAAAATTGCTGGTAGCAACCCGACAATAGACAAATTATAGGTGATGGACTTGTTATAAAAAAATGGAACTATAAATATATACGCGAGAGATTGAATGCTTTAGTCATGTTTTCGGGCATTTGCTAGGAAAATTGGAATCGGTGAAGTTCCAAGATGTATATTTGGAGATAAAAGTATGCAGACAAGTGGAGAATATCCTCTCCAGCTTGCAGGATATAAAGAGGAGAAAAACAGTAAGTGCCAATAGCAAGTAGGTGAGAAGATGTTTGGAGCTGGTAACAAATGGGGATGAGATTCTGGAGACTGTTTTGGAGGAAGAATGCCGGGGAAAAAGGCTGAAAGTAAGGAGTGGTATTAGATTTAGGATACTTTGAAGACATAGTATGCAGAATTGAAGGGAGATAATATGTAAAAATATATTTGGAGGGATATAAAAAAATATGTATAACAAGAGATTAGTAACGACACATCAAAACCTACCCCGATGGGTTTGTGGCAACGTTGACCGCGGTGATAAATCCACACAAGGGGAAAAAATCACATTGCTCCCCAACAATGAGGTCAATGAAGATTCAATTGTAATATTAAGGTAGCATTAGTTATTGTATATATTTTAGTAAATCAAATACGTTAATGGGAATAGCCACATAATCTCCAACATCGACGTAATAAAACATAATGAGCAGTATTAAGGTAGCATTTGTTCATGTTCCAAAACCTCGACTTGAAGGGTTGAAAAAAAATGTAAATTGGACACGCTTCAGTAGTGGGTGAAGACTGAAAAATCTGGCTGACTGGCCGATCCATTAGCGATCAAACTTAGTAAAAAATAAATAATAAAGATGAAAAATTTGATAGAATGATAAGAGGATTCCAAACCTGTAAACCCAATAACAATTAACTGACAGAATACCTAAATGAATAAAAGGAGGTTTATTAAAAAATTAAATTCCGCAAGTAAGTGAGAGCAAGTAGAATTCAAACCTGAAATAAGTTCCCTGAAATACAGAAATATGAGTGGATTATAATGTTTATATCACATTAGTATAATAATAATAACCTGAAATTTACACCTGAAAACAAACTGAATATTATAGAAGTACTTAATTTTGCCAGTTAAATCAAGGTTTTTCAAAATATGGAAATTTATGGCTTCCCGCTACTTAAAAAGTGGTCGCGGAACTGCTTTGAAATTGCAGAGAATACAGAAATCATGCAGGCGGTGATATTTTATTAGAAAAGCAACGGTTCACTTGCGAGCCTCGATCCGTGTTTGTCAAGCCATGCCGTCATGACCGTGATAATGGCTAAGCCAAACGGGATGGGAGAAACCTGTTGCCGCCAGAATTTAAAACGGTGGCCGTTTTGAGCTCGGATATACAACTCATCAAATCCCTGTCCGCCAAAACAAAGGCGAAGAGAGAGGGGAAAGTCCACGACGGGAAGAAGCAAAAACTATGGCAAAAAAATACAAATGACTCACGGAAAACAAACACATCCAACCGTTCCGAAATCACGTTTCTTCTCACGGCGGTAAGACAAACACGACGCAGACAAGAGAGAAAGATGGGCAGAAAGAAAAAACGTCTTAGGAGCGCGTGGATGATTGATCGGAGGACTTAAACCTTTTATCTTAAACGCTGAAAAATGCTACACCCACTTTTTGGGAATGATTAACGAGCCACGGTGAAACACGGGAAAATATTTACCTTTTCTAAAGCGTAGCCGCCATGAAAGTTACAAGATTATACACTACAAACAGCAACGGCGTAAGTCTAGGTACTTCAGATTGAAATTGCATATATGCCATTATAGCACTGGAAAAAGCGATAATGAAGTACGGCATAGTTAGTAAATTGTCAATTAATATTCAACTCTTGATTTCGTGGTTATGAGGAGGATGGGGATCCAAAAGCTAGTGAAAACTGACGAAAGGATGGTAGGTTGTAAGTTGGTAGGTAAATAATTATTTTTAGAACGGCAAAAAGATGAGGAGAAAGTCAGCAATGGCATTATCCCACGCTCAGAAAAAGGCGCCCTGAGAGCCACAGTTTATCCTCAAATCCAAGGATTGGAGGCCCGTCTTTCAGAACTTCTCCACATTTTACTCAAGCAGGGGTGGAGATTGAGCTACAAAGTTAACCTTCTTTCCACTATGGTAAATTACGCGCAATTTTAATGGTAATAAATGTTCTCAGAGAGTTTCACGGCACGATGAGAGAGTTAAAATGTTATTTAACAGAATAGTGAATTAATTACGGTTTCAACTGAAACAAATCTGCCTTAGGCCAGATGTTCTAATAAATATATACATAAGTGTCATTCACTTCCATGAGAACATACATTTAAGACTGTTTTGAGCAGTATACCGCTGTTCTTTGACGAAAAGCAATTATTAAGGTCATGGCATAAAATGTACAAAGAACGTATTCTAGGCACCGATTAGAGATAAGACATTTCACATCTCGAGCCCTGCAAATCTTAGAAGAGTTCCACAGTAAAGAACTCGGGTTGCCGTCCCCTTTCGTCATTATGTCATTTAGAATCCTAAGCTTAGAAAACTATTGAGGGATTTTACAGTCAACTCTGCAAAATGATTTTACTGTAATCAAATTCAAGCTGCTAATTAAAAAAGTACCAATGGATTTCAACTTGATAAGCGCATAACAAGATTA
The DNA here is from genome assembly GCA_963169105.1 of Ceriagrion tenellum. Taxonomy (NCBI): domain Eukaryota; kingdom Metazoa; phylum Arthropoda; class Insecta; order Odonata; family Coenagrionidae; genus Ceriagrion; species Ceriagrion tenellum. The sequence goes on from OY720639.1 coordinate 27,927,381, forward strand.
TATTGTCTTTTCCCGATGTTTAAGGACTAACGAATTTTCAAAATATTTATTCTTAAAATTTTGACCTAGTTAGTGCAGGCATTTAAACTACGTATATTAAAATCTTACGTTGCTCAAAAAAGCTTAGTATTTTTCTCTTTTTATTATACTCTTTCATTCTTTATGTAAGTATCCGCGACTCTCGAGGAATTTCAATCCAAACGAGAGAAAATATGGTATCCTATCCTCCGCTGATACTTACTATCGGTAAATTTCTAATCAACAGGAGTCGTTGTCCCAAATCTGAAAAAATTTAATTATATAGGTTCATATTTTACACGACCTTCTTGTCACTCTTCCTTAGAGCGACTGCGGGTGCTGGTCGGTTAGTGATGGTATATGGATCTGGTTACCATGGATCATTGACAAGGAAAATGGAAAACTCAACCCTCCTACCCTTACCTAGACTGGTGGACACTTGCAAGGTCACATAATACACATATGAGGTCACATGAGGGGGCAGCTTACAGGACGGGGAAGAAAAGAGACCACTCGACAGAGAACGGAGGTCATCTGCAGACGGAGTATCATGATGGGTCGAGCATCGGACAGGGAGACTAAAGGTCATGGGAATGAACGCTGTTGAAGACAGATGCGGATGGAAAAATGAGTGTCACCGGAGAGCCTTTGTAGGGTGGGAATGGTTACGGCAAACAAAGTCGTAAAAAGAAAAGCCGCATAGCCGCTAACTTCCATACAGGTTTCGAGGTGGATTTCTTGGTTGCATCGACGTTCCCACCATCCCAACAAACGGCATCAATGATTCTATCCATGATGATGAACGCCGAATGGCGAGGGGTCAAGGGAGCGAGAAGCCGAAGTAGGTCCATAAATTGTAAAGATTTATACGTAGGCTAACAATCGTAATCATCAGAGCATTGATTTAGAATGCAAGAGACACCACATGGACGTTTAATTCATACCGTTACCGGATAAAGGATATTTTGTTAACCTGATGATTCGGGCAATTCGGAATCCCGGAGTTTAAGATAAAAAAATTATCATTTCTCAGAGTACACAATGGTCCAACTTCGCTCAATACTGAAAATTTTATTAAGCAACTTTGAGACATTTTAAATGACAATGTTTCAAATAAAATGTTACGGCGAAACACAGACAGAAAACTTATTCTGTTTGAAAAAATTGAATATAACTCTTTTTTCATAAAAATATGACGAATAATAAGCATGACGGTTAATTTTTAATCAAGTTTAGCTGTAAAATAATATTTAAAGGTGAAATATTAAAAAAAACACTAATGAGCGACATGAATCAAATATAACGGGATACGCTGCAAAACGACATGTTTTTTCCTTATACACCTCCGAACATACTCAATGGTTAACGTCTCTAAGGTAAATTATTCTAGAAGGAAAATGAGGTGGTAAAAGAGTCATAGAATTTTTCCCAGTTTGATTGCAACGATAGCTAAACAGATGTAAAATAAATACACTTGGAGAGCCTAAACTTTGTTAATATACCCAGCCCCAAACCTTATAGAATACCATACGCATAACAAAATCTTCTCGACGCACTACATATACGAAGCGTTAACCACATATACTGAAGCAAATACCTTTACCTTAGAAGAGCCTCAAGTATCATCAACATTGGTAAACTGCTTTTTAGCAGGTCCAAAGTAGCCTCTCCTCCAGATAACTCTGTCTTGTGATAACTCTTCCTCTTCATCCCCGCGTAGCCTGTCTCCTCTTCTAAATCATCCGTCATTTTCTTTCTTCTTCTTCCGCGTTTACCCTTTCCTTCCATTATACCTTCTAATAATTCCTTCGTCAAACAATCTCTTCTTAATATATGTCCCAGCCAGTTTTTCTTCCTTATTTTAATTGTCTCTATCAGTCCTCTATCTTCCCCCACTCTGGTCAATACCTCTTCATTTCTCACTCTATCTGTCCAACTAATATTCAACATTCTTCTCCATATCCACACATCTCCAATGCTTTAATTCGTTTTATATCCTTTTTCAAAGCCGTCCATGTCTCACAACCATACAGTAAGACGCTCCAAACATAACACTTTGCCAACCTTTTCCTAAGCCCAATATCCATTCTGCTACACAAAAAATTTTTCTTACCCTTAAGTATACACCACCTAAAAATCTACACTAAGCACACTAGTTCGACGGGATCTAAAGATGAGCGTTATAACCATTATGACAGTCTTATCGTATATATTTACTCAGGTGCACCTCAATTAATTACAGAGAAACCTCTCTTAACGACCACTCCTATCAAGCGACCATCCCTCTCAACGACCATTTTTCAGCGCTACAGTCGAATTCAAGTTTCGCTGTATGTATACTTTAAATTAATATGCATTGAAATTTCCCAGGAGAAATTTAATTATGAGGAAATGAGCGCCATCCGTATATGTTTTAACAGAACTGTCGCTTCAGGAGTTTTTCTATTTTTTCAAATCGGCCGCCCGTTCATTTGAATTATATGTACTCCTAGAAACTGAATCCACGAACGAACGACCACCCCTCTTCACGACCATTTTTCTGCGGAACCGCCAATGATCGCTTAAGGGTTCACTATACTTCCAAATGCGTTGAATCCATCGGTATTGATATATTAGTACATATAGTACCAAACAACAGAGTTTACCGTAGCCACGAGTTGATTTATCGGATTAACAGACACAAATGCGGGAAAAGTACTCAGTGTCACGATACCAAAACTTGTGATTAGGAAGCTATATATGTAATAACAGCAACTTGCCCATTTTCTCAAGTCCCAAGACGATTAATTAAATTAAAATTATGGCAGTCCTGGGGATTAAATTAATATACAAATGTACGCCCTACTCAGCCAAAAGGGCTGGTCAGCAGGAGCCAATTTGTAAAACCTTTTATGGATTGAGGCGTTGTATTAATTATTAAATTATTCTTTATTTGCTGCAAATAGTATCCTTCACTTCATGCTTAAAGTTATTTTATCATAAAATCGTCAAAAAATGACAGCAGCGGCTAACGGAAGATGGATAGTACTCTATCAATATATTATCATTCCCATTTCGGTTGCTTAAAATTATATATTACATGATTTTCCATGATACCCTTGATCTCCAAAGAATAACTGGCATACTACATATAACTTCTAGACATAGTAAAACGAGCACTTAATCCAAAATTATAAAATAAAAATTTGTCGTGATCTCTGAATCAATGAATTTAAAGAACGAATTGAACGATGAATTCAATAATTAATTCTCACAATGGGAGATCACGGTTCACTGGTGGCCGATTTCACCAAAACCTCAAGCCCTGATTATACGATACATTAACCCGTATGAGTTAATGTACGAATGCATGAACGCGCGAACAAGGAAATAGAACCTGCTCTATTTGGTTCATGCATTCGTTCATGAACTTGTACATGAACAAATACAGGTTCATGCATCGTGTAACTAGGCCTTCAGAGTTGGTTTCTCCTACACTTCACATTTACATAGTTATCCTTTTTTGGGCGTAGACTGTCAATAGTTTACGAGATTATGGCGTTAAAAGAGATATCTGGAGCTTGGAAAATTAAATTCGAAATAACAGATAACAATATTGCTTTTATAAACATAAAATTGAATATTAATTAATATTAAATAATAATTTTCTTCAAATTTTCCAAAATTGCCTCACCAGTGGTAGAAAAATAAGAAATGAGAGCTCAGGTAATAAATAATTGCTGTGGCAAATATACTACATTCATCAATTCATCACTCAAATAGAAACGCTCTATAATATTTCTCAGGCGCTCATCTATTCACGACTCGCCATGAAAAGTTTCCATTTCGATCGGTCTGATAATGATATATAGCGGCAGGTCGAATAGGGACCGCGGGAGCTTCGCGAATAACTCACGATGTTCCAACTTCTCGACAAGAATATCGATTGAAATCAATTCCGATCCTCCGGACTCAGATAATGCCAATAATAATCGGCACAACCTCGCCTGTATCCCCTCGTGCGCGGGATACCCAACCGATCCCAAACGCAACGGAATGTATAACCCGAACCGCCTGCGGGGAGGATATTTCCCGGGAGGCAACAGAAATCGACCAAGTGTATCGGCTGGGACAACGAAAAGAAATATAAAAAAATAATCAAAGGTGGATGGTGAAAAAGGGAGTCCGACATTTTTTCACGGATGGTAAATTTTTATGATTTAATGACACCGAACCCGCATGCCTAAATGATTTACATCCCATCCGTGAGGTTCCGACGAAGATCACGAACTGGAGATAAAACCTGCCCACTACATCCGTTGCTGAGTCATGAATGGACCAGCCAAAGTATCAGGGAGCTAACATCGTGACTCCCACGTTACAGGGAAACAAAACCAGTGGAATGGAAAAGCGATATGGATCGAGTTTATGCTCTCGGGAAAAAAATTTTCAAAAATTCACCGATTAACTACGATAGGTGTTCGAAGGGAACCAATGCATCACCACTGTGCCCGCAAGGAGACAACTCAAAAAAGAACATAGGTCGTTGATCGTACCAGGGTGATGTATCAGGAGCTTGTTTCAGAAGGTTAAAAACAATTTAGCCTTAGAATGGGGGCCATCAAAATTCCGTTGGAATCGGTATGCAGGATACGTTGTGTCATCAAGATACAGTGAAACCTCACTGCGTGGTCACCTCTCTAACCGATTTTTTGGGAACGGAGTGAATTTATCATGGGTTTTTTTAGCTATCTACTGGTTAAAGTAGGTTTTGTAGAATTTCAATGATTCTCCTCCCAATTTTATAAACTTTCAGGTGTCTGTCTTGCTCTACTATATCCTATTTAACCTCAGCATCCGTTTTACCCTTATTCATCCTGTCAATGATACCTACTCTCTTTCTTCCCCTCCCCTTGCCCAACATCCTTCTCTCACACTCTTAAGTGACTCCTCGCCCCTTATTACATCCTCCAACCTCCTACTCTAGCGATCTCGAATTTTATCAAGAAGTTTCCCTTCTCCATCCTACACCACACCCACATCTCAAAGTTCCTGCAGCCAATCTAAATACATGTGAGCAATGTAAATTTTCCCTCCCTTTAGCGGTCACCTCCTTAATTGGCTATTATCTCATGACTCCGATGGTGATAGCTTAATACAGGCTTTACTTTATGTGCAGCAGAATATCTATGAGGTATTCACTAGTTTATTGAGAATAACAGCTGATGCAAGAATATAATAAAAGTGTTCTTATTATGGGTAAAAAGTTTGCTCACTAACTTAAGAGCAGCTAGAAGATAGAGAGCAAAATCCACGTTAAATACCATTTGCATAGACATCAATTCAAAACCAGATCTTCATTAGGAAATCAGTGCATATAGGTGTCAGGAATTAAAAACTGGACGAGGAATAGCTTTGGCTTAGTTTTAATAAAAAAGCTGTAGATGGTTAAGAATAAAAAACTATCTAAAAATAACTTAGCTTGACACACTTCATTTTTGCAAACATATCAAATTTTACTTCTCTGTTACTGGAAACTTATTTATCGTTCGACTCAACTTCTGCCAATGAGCTTTAACATATTTGCATGATTCCTGAGCCACGTCGGGAGAAGGTGTGAAGGATTCCCGAATTTCCGCGGCGCGGCATTCCATTAGAATTGGCTTAGGTGCAATCAAATTGCACCTGAGCCAATGCTAATGAAATAATTAAATAAGTGAGGCGATTCAATTATTGATTTCTGCTATAAGCTGGACCTAAGAGTGATTTCAGCCGAGGAGTATTTTCTTTAGACGTGCTTGACTTCCGACAACTGAGGGCAGATTGGGCGAAATTTCTGGCTAAGCTAAACCAGTCTTCCAAATATTAAGAAAATTACTGAAAAGATCTAATCCTATAATGTTTTCAATCAGATAACGCTATGTTAGAAAGTATAAGACAACTCATGTAAGATGACAATATCCTCAAATCCTACGCGAAGTTGGATCACAAGTTCCTGTACAATCAAACTAGTTACGAGGAAGACCTTGTCGGTGAGTACCGTCCGAGTCATGAATGATCTTTTGACCGTTTCATACATTCAATTTTAAATAGGCGATCTTTGCACCTGGCCTCAACATTGCGACCTGCCTTACCAATTCTATTTCCACCTCATTTTCTAGCACAGGTTCTAGGCTGTTTTGGTTGCTACTCTGCCACAAATTAATACAGAAGAATTTGACTAAGCTGCCACGCTGGACTGGGAATTATATCGTGCTATCACGGATATCGACTTGTCATTCGGCTAACCTTTTTTTTCTCGTGGCAATTTACTCCTTCTTTCACTAGCAGTTACTCAGGGTGGAGATTGCAGTAATTTGAACTCTGTTTGTGGTAGGGTACAATAGTGGCGAGGAATGGATATTTTCCTGAGTGGAGCAGCGGAGGAAATAATTCTGTCTTAGGCTTGCTTAGAACGAAATGTGGCGTGTTTTCCACTAAGTTGCACCTCAGCAAACGGGTACAGCACTAATTTTTAAGTTCTCAAAACTCAAGTAGTAACCGGGAATTCCTTGGAAAATCTCTCTTCCTACCGCTATTCGAACTGGAATGAAAGGTCAGTCTCTATGAAAAAACAATCACAATTCCGACCACTCACTTTTGAATTTCATCTTGTTCTTTCAATTTTTAAAATTTATTTCGCACTCCTTAATATACTTCTAAAGTTTATTAAATTTGTGTTTTCGTATTTTTTAAGAGGAATCGTAAAAATGTAACCCTTTCTCTTTCTGTTTATTACAGATCTGATCATCCATGGACTAAATTCTTACAAGGAATTATATGTGCCAACGTGACGCATGCATAATTCAAGAGCGCCATGGATTCTGAGAGGTGTGCCCGATCACACACGTCAAGAAGCACTATCAGTCCTAATGGTACGTACATTTTTTTCTGAGCCTTCTTCAAATTTTTAGTTTACCTCAAATTGTTAATCGAACGTGCAACAGAACCAGGAATCACTTAGGAAATTAAAATGTACAATACGACTAAATGAGTGAGGCTAATATTAGCGCTATTGGCTATAAGGATTGCCGCAGTAGCGCGGTGATTAATCCAAGATTACGGGAATCGAAAATAACACACGAAAAGCATAGCAAATCATAGAACGTATATAGAATACTTTTGTTCTATACGCATATTGAGTGGATAAATTTACTAGAATAGAAACAGTGTACACATTCAATAGAAATATGCGCATTCCATTGTGATACAATTATATTCCACCTCTTGGATGAAGAATCAGAAACAAATATAAATGTAGATATTCATTAGTGCACATTTATACGCGAAAAATTCATTTATCTGAGTTTCTTCAATCAATTGCTCGAAAAAGTTTGCATTTAAAAATTGAAAAACTTGACATATGTTTAAAATTGTATGATACAGATGGATCAACTGTTAAATTAAAAAAAATAACGGCGATAATCGACCTTCTTAATTTCAAAACATGCAGGAAGTGAAATAGATCAAAGTTTCATTTCAACACATCATTCAAAGAATGGTATTTGCCCCATTTTAAAAACTAAGGCATTTTTATTACCAGATGAAGTGTGGTAAAATGCGCTGAAATGTAAGATAAATCCACATGTATTTTACGGATTGAAAAACGACGAAAATCCAATGATTAATTACATGAAATTCACAAAATTAAAAACAATGTATATTTTATGCCCGAGCTCTGAGCCGCAAATGATCTTCCTCGAGAAAGTATTTTAGTCGCGAGCAGACACTGTGATTGGGGACAGGTGGAAAATAATGCCATGAATTATTCATGAACACCCGAGCAATAGCGCTTCCTTTTTCGGAGCGATTCAAATTATTGCTGAAATGTGACGAACATTAAGGGCACATTATCTGTAATGGACAGCAAAAATTGAAGTTCCGAACCGTGTCGTAGATTCATAAATCAGGAATGCACAAAGCTGGAGCGAAAATTGTCGCCTGGCTAGAATACAAACTATCCTACTAATGAATCCTCAGACAAAGTGAATACTATTCGAATGTAATATTACACATACATTTACGAAGAAGACTTACTCTCTTACAAGGTAATTCATAGGAAGACTTTTTAGGGGTATAATATTCATCATTAAAACTAACCTTGCCCAAGGCAGTATATTGTCATATGCTTTTACATCTTTTGGTTGTCAACCATGCTTCCCAGGCAATAAACCACATTTAATTTAATTGTAATAATACAAAGTGGATGGGGCTAAAAGCCAAATAAAATTCTAATGGGTGTGGTTTATCCTTTTGAAAGTGAACACATGAAAATTTCTAATCAATACCCGGTCTATACGTCCACTCGACACAAGTTCTAAAAAATATTTCTATCTTTGAGCAACAAATTTTATTTAATTTAAAAATAACAGTAGCACCCAAAGAAATAACAATTTTACTTAAAAGAATTTAGAGGGGTAAATTCCATATTAGCTGAGCATTCACTGTTCTTGAAAAGGTCAATTACAGAGGTTTATTACGAAGTTAATAATATAGAAATGAGCGCAGCCGCATTATTCTAACAACTCAGTAATCACTCGAGGAAAAAACATGACGTGATGTATTTATTCATAAATGAAACGTTGTAGAAGTACAAAATACGTGATAAAAAAGCCATATATCAACTATAAAGTGGTATTTTATTCCATTAAGTAACTATTTTCGCCTCTTACCAAGGTACATTCTATTAAAGGATGAGCAATTATATGATTATATACTTTCATTTCAAAAATATTCTTTCGAAAATTAGATTTTGAAGGTTTCCTTATTGCACATTATGAGCAAATCATGAGCTGTGTAACAACAACAGGAACAATTGTCAATTTTATAGTCTCGTCCTCCAATCCAAGTCAATATGCAGATGCATCAACGACATCGCCTCAAGGCATTTGAATGGCGTGAACCAAGAGTCTCACGTTTGAAGACGCGTATTTGAAAGTCATTAATCAACGTCGCAGCGCTCACAAAAGACTCCGCGGAGCATGATAAAACCGGCCGAGGGAATGTGTGACAACGCGAATCCCTGTCGGTATGACCCAAATCAATGATTCGAAGGGACTGAGGGAGGATAGGAGAGGGGTGGCGAATTGTAATGCATAATGACTCCCTGCATTTCATTTACTCGCCGCGCTATGAGCAGGGCGACGCAAAGCCGGCGAAGGGCCCATTGATAGAAGCACGCGCCGAAGGTTCCCCGCCCATCATCCGCCTCGGACGGCCGCCCAACGCCTCGCGGAGCCGGTGAGAAGGGGGCGGGGATTCGTGCCCATTGAGGGTGGAAGGAAGAGGAGATGCAACTGCGAAGATGAATGCCCATGATTATTCAGCGGAACTTGGGATGAAATCTCGCATTTTATGCGACGCGCGAATCTTACAGGGAAATCCCAAGTATCAAGGTATCGGGAGAAAAGAAAAGCCAATTTGGCATTAAAATTAATACATCATCAACTCTCCCGTGGGTACTTTGCAAAACCATTTTGCTCATGAGCACATAAATATGAATAAAATTCGATTGTGCGCATTAATCAAATCAATACGGGAAAATTTTAGCAATGTGTTTACACAATAGACGAAGTAAACCGTTAGAAACCAGCGTTAGCAATAGACACAGTAGCAGGGGAGCCCTGTCTACATATTTTCAAAAAATGGTAGTAATGAGTATGATACGGGGAAAGGCGTGGAAATTTGAACTGCGGCGAGGAAATTCGGACCAGGGGACGAGAGGAAGAAAAGAGACTTAAAGCGTCTGACAAGCGGATGATGAAACAAGTTCAAGCAAATGGATAATGTTAATAATAATACCTACGTACACATACATAAAATTGTTTCAAATTGGGATATTTCAGCAAGGTTGCAACTTTACCGATGAGATAAACTTTGGTTTACTCACTTAAAACTGGCACTTCTTAGCTCAGACAGCCAAATTCCTGCAAGGGCATAAACTTCCATCTCTTTTTTGCACCACAGAAAAGTTCAAAGGTTTCCTCTTTAATTCTTCCATTCAAAATTCTCCCACTTTTTATTCAAAGTACTTTCATGTAATGTATAGGTATTTATAAAAAAACTCTGAGGTCCTAGGATTCAATTATATAATATAAAATAGGCAAAGAAATGAGAATCATATTTATTAAAATAGGTATAAATGGTAAGTCCTGTTTTACCATACGAAGGCCACATGCGCATTCTAGTGCCTGATCGTATCGCATTGAAGTAAAAGACATGGTTCTCCAAATAAATATTTGGTAAGGCGCACTTATAATTTGACATGAGTGCTAAGACATACTGATTTCAGGATTGGATTGGATTTTTGGGGAGGCGACCGACAGCTAAGGTCATTTGCGCCAAAGGGGATAAGTGAGGGAGAAAGGGTGGATATAAACCCGGCGTCGGCATTAGCCTGCTCTGAACGAAAATCGCCAAGAGGACCACGAGCTTTCTTTTGAACGAGACAATATTTATTTATTTCTAGGTGATATGATATTTTGTTCAAACTACCATCAATAGAAAATTTTAAAACAGGAGTCCTACATCATTTATTCTGCTCTGCTAAGCTAAAAAACAGTAACTGCGTCATTGTTGGTTCTGAGTTATTACATGTGAAAGTTTTCATCTTAGAGTCTTCGATTCTTCATCTAGTTTAGCTTTGAAGAGATTACAAGCTTCAGTTGATGCTTAGATTGTCAGTTCGGGAAAAACGGAATGAAGACAAAGGATTGGATTGGCCATTTCGGGAGGCGACCGTCGGCTAAGGTAATTTGCGCCATAGGGGACAGGTAAGGGAGGAAGGGTGGAGAGAAACTCGGCGTCGGCATTAGCCTGCTCTTAACGAAAGGCGCCAAGGGGACCACGGTTTAACGTCTCATCCGACAGACGGAGTATTGTACTTGAAGTGCCCTCCACAAGACACTCAAGTAAGGATCGGGTTTCCTCTGAAAAACACCCGCCTCTGCAGGAATTTGAACCGTAGCCGCCCGTATGGTTAGCAAGTACTCCAGCCACCACACCAACCCGATCCCCTACTGATTTCAGTTCACTACGATCGGATATACATAAATACTTTAAATTAATGTATGGTACGTTGCAAAATGGGAAGATATCTCTGCGCTCAGAACTAATTGGACATCCACACGAATTTTCGTGATAGATAAAACCAAATAAGTACTTAGGAATGCGAATATGGATTTGAAATAGGGACCCTGCAGTTCATAGATGCACACCGGCAACTATGTGCCTTCGAGTTAAGAAAAAATAGACGATCCTAAATAGTTGATGGTGGATAAATTGATGAATTAAAGCAATGACTAGTCCTCTCATGTTAGAACGTAGTGCATTAGCAATTACGCAGTAAATAATTCAATCATCATAGCAGTTTCGTGAAAATTGTAGCTTTAAGAGAAATTGGCGTACATGTTTGAGCAAATAAACGATGAGATCATCGCCAGACGATGACGTAACTAAAGACGACCATCAATGATAGCAGTGAATACATTGGAATTCATCATTTGCGTACATGGGGAAGGTATCTTTTAACTTCGTTAACGCAATTCAAGAAGAGTAAACACGTCCAGCCGGTATCCCGTCTAAAGTGGTCGGCAGTGGCTCGGTCATAATTATAGGCTTCGAGTAATACTTCTCATTTTTTTCAGTTAATTTCTTTTCCGCAAGCATTCAAAAGAGGTCGTTTACAAATCTTCGGACCTCTGAAACAATTTTATTTCCCATAATTACAAGGTAAAGATCACAAAATATGTTCATGCTAATTTCTCATGGAGATGCAAAATATTAAATGGGTCAAGAATTCCACCTTGCAGCATTCCTTTCCACCTATCAACGCGAAAATATTTCTTGTTTCAAAGACAAACGTGCTCAGCTCTTTCATTTAAGTAAAATATAGCGAATGGTTTTCCATTGATTTCTCGTCCACCGCATTTCAATAGCTTTTGTACAGACCTTCAGGTTAGCTATTCTTATTCCGCAAGAAAATTGACAACCACCGCAATTAAGATATCAATGTGAACCTGTCAGTGGCATGATCGCGGCTCACGAACAGTCAAATTAATTGATCGACGAGCCTAGCCATTAAGCAGTGATTGTTGTGACGTCACTTGAGGTGTCAAGTTAAGCTTTTAATTGATTTCCCCTTTGTCTGGCCGGGGAGCTTGGAACGCCGACGAGTGAAGTTGGAAAAAAATAAAGAAAATTTTGAATGTTCTCCGAAAGCCAATCTCAGAAAAATTGATTATCAGGTTTCGGTACTTTGAAAATTTTGGGAGATGAGTAGGATGCGATATTTGATGACTCAAATCCGTCCGAAATACCCTTTTAAGGTTATCGCCACATAGGATAATGAGTTATTTCCTTGCCTTTCTCTTCGTGCGCTCAGAAGCAAACTGTTTAACGCCGTCATCTATTTTACCGCGATGGCTTCATCAGAGCCATTCCTTCACCCGATACAGAGATTTGATAACTACCACTCACCATCTCTTCCTCTTATTATTACGGGTATTCTAACCTTTAAATTTAAATATATAATGACGCTGAAGATAAATATCAGTAACGAAATTTTCATCTTTTAAACATTTCATTTTCAGCTAAATTTCCTTCCCACAGCCACCCATTTCACATAAATAGGAACTTTTTATTCTTCCCAACCTTCCCGATTGTGAGCATTTCCCTCTCCATTACGGATAAAAATTCCCTAACGCCCGATATAAACTCTTTCATCCAGCTACTGAGTCTCCTTAGGATTTTCTGCAGCATCGTTGTCACATTTCCTACCCTGCCTTGGTCTTACTCAGCCGCTCTCAATTTTTCCACTCAATCCTTTCCATCCAAATACAAATCTCATTGGCCTCAACTTGTGTTTTTTATCTGAGTCCAAGTTCATATAGCACTATGCTCATTTCCATTATCCTTATTTTAATTGCAACCTTATAGATCATCCATCCTCCAGCCTTATCTACCCTTCTTTATCTCTGCAGCTAGACATGCAGTCTATAATACTCATTTTGCTAATGCCTCTGTAAATTATTTAAAACTATGTCGTCATTCCGAGTTTCTGTAAAACTTGTATCATATATAACCTTAATCACCCATTGATAGAATTATTACATGTCTTTCACCTTTCCATGGAAATTTTGATTGAAAGATAAATTTTTCTATCACTTCCGTCGTAAAAATAGAGAGATTATTTTGCCATTTATCTATAGTAGTTGTTTCGTAAAAGTACTTTTCTGCAACAAAAGTTTCCAAAATGTATTAGTTCCAAATTCATAATTTAGCATGGAAAAAGATCCCGTCATAACTGAGCATGACTTGTTTTCTAGACCGTTCTATGTATCAGTCACTACGCCATAAATTATTTCATTCCTCGAAAATTCCCCGATTACTCCCATCCTCTAGGTAGAGCGCGATTAGGTAATGCTTAATCATTACCTTTGTAAATCATTCCAAATGCTAGCATTTTTTCTTCCTTATAGTAACAATTATTTGGTATCAGAGTTTCATTGTGATCAAATAAAGTGAAACAAAGTTTCATTTATTTTTACAAAGTTTGTAAAAATAAATATTTTTTGGAAGTAAATGGTGGTGATTTAGAGGGTATTCGTTCTGATGATTCTACCGAAATTGTAACCATTATATCGGCTTGAATTAAATTTTATCGACAAACGACAATCACTGGAATAGGAATGGAAGGAAACTATAAAACAAAATCCTAGGTTCAGAAATGCAAATATTTTAAAATTCATTTCTGACATCGAATTTTGAGAAACACGGACAAAATTTAACAGTAGCGAAGCCAACAACAAAGCCTGATCTTATTTTACAATTCAGAACAATATATATAATGATGGAGATGAACTTCATGCATAATTTTCTTTAGGTTTTCATGTCCTGAGATTTTATCTTTGAGGACATGAAGGCCATGTAATTGCAAATAAACGGCAATATTTCCTATTAAAATTTTTATTAAGGTGCAGTACCCGACAACGGCACTAGAATTATAAAATTATCTCTTTGTAAAAGAAATGTTGGTACTGGATCCTTTTTTAAGCACGTATAATTTGCAATGCACTATAGAAGAGTAAAGGAAGTTACAATGATCTCAATGAAGCATTTTGCTAGAACCCAACCCTGAAGTGAACGTTTTCCCGTTTGTGAAAGTACCTCCGGAAAACTATTACGTAGCATTATAGACAAAGATTTCCTCTACAGATGACGGCTAAAGTTGCGATTTGTTGATGGGTTCATTGATGACTTTAATGGCGATCCAAATAGCACTTTGATGGGCAAATTTAAGATTGAACCCCATGTCTTAGTACTAATCAGCTTATGCCAAATGCAAATTCACGTCGTAAAATGATCAACAGCCAGTTTTTCTTGTTCGTTTTTCTCAAACTTCCTCTGAAGTGAGAGAGGAAGGAGATTAGCATTCATGGCGTTTACGTCAAGCGGCACTTTTTTAGAGGTCCATCAAGTATTTAGGGAGGAACACCATGTTCTCTTTCTCAAGACTGAGGAAAATCATGATAAAAAGAAAAAAACATCTCCCATGACTAATAACTCGCTAAAAATTAGCATTCTCGACTCATTTTATCGCTTTTAGCCCGGGGGTCATCAAAAGCGCGGGGAAATTTGGACCACCAAGATGAAAATTTCACAGAATATCACCTAAGTTCCCATTTCATGAATAGGTCAATCTTTCCGATTCCGACAAAGAGAAGGAAGGTTCACTTGTTTTTTTTTCGGCCAGGCTTAAATTTTTTTCCGGATCGCACATTTTAAGGGAAATGCCTCCCTTGGCGTCACACATCAAATTTGCATTCATAAACCAGTTTGGGAGTAAAATTTTCCCTTTTATTGCTTTCGAAGTATTTATTTTTTTACTCGAGGGGAGAGAAAGCGTACAAGATTTGTTTTGGGTTGACACCAAAAAGAAAGAATTCATTCTCTCCGTGTAGTTTTTTTACAAGAGAGCCATTAGTTAAGCTAATAATTCAAAGATTTTTCCAGTTTCTCTTCTGCCATGGGATTTCCATTGTTACAAGGACGCGTAATTTTTCACCCTGACATTTGTTCCTTCGAG
Organism: Ceriagrion tenellum; assembly: GCA_963169105.1. Taxonomy (NCBI): domain Eukaryota; kingdom Metazoa; phylum Arthropoda; class Insecta; order Odonata; family Coenagrionidae; genus Ceriagrion; species Ceriagrion tenellum. The sequence goes on from OY720639.1 coordinate 27,942,502, forward strand.
AGGACCAGACGTCTTCCTTCTCAGAGCGGAGGAACAGGTTAGCACAAGACTCGGAGACGGCTGAAAGAGGAGAGAGGTTAGGAACTGGAATGCCATAACTGGGTCGCATGAAAATCAACAAGTTTATAAAAATAATATCGAAAAATACCAATGAATGCGATGACAAATATATTGGCTCGGCGATCAAAAACATATATAATACCGCTAAAGGGTGTAGTAGAACAGAGAAATTGGTAATCGGCGATGTTTCTCATTGCTGACGAAAACGTTTTTACGACTTTTAAGAACGATGTTTAGTTTTAGTGCCATTTTGTCCAAGTGCAACGGCACCTGAGACAAATTGCAATGGTCTATAGACTGTATATAATTTAATCAAATGCTTAAATTTTAAAATATAATGGTTGACTTTTAATAATAAAATCGAAAACCAAACACTAAAAGGTTAGAGTTTCACTCGCTCTTTTTGTGATGAAATACTATAGCCTGAATATCAACGAGCTCTCTAATTGGGAATTTAGAAATCAAATTTAGCAAATTATATCGTTTTCCAAAGGGTCATGAATGGAATTACTTTCCTCAACATCCTAATGAATGAGGGAAAATGGAGTTGGTGGATTCCGGCATGACTTTGTGGAATTTACTGATCATTGTGAACGAAAAAGTAATGTTTTGTTTTCCACATAAATTTAATATAGTTCGACCTTGGTTTCGACTTAACGTCATCTTCAGGTTACCACATAAATTTACGAGGAAAAAAAAGCATTACGTTTTCATTTACAGGAAAAATGGACATTAGGTATAATTAAGCATTAAATTACTAAATGCATATATTATAAACTACAATATCATAACTAACCCAGGTATGAGAATTATAAAAATACCCAAATATTACGAAATCGGTAAAAAAAAGTACCAGTGCCACTGGATCATTAGAAGTTACTCTGGAGATTCCGCCGCTAAGAGTATTCTTTCCCACCCATCTGCTATATATTACCCTAAATGAGTTTCGACGATGACGTGCCATCAAAAATTAATGCCAAGCTATTACGGTCGTCTTTATTTTATTTATACAATAACTATCATATCCAACAAAGGGTCACACTTACTTAAATGTCACATCAATTTACGATAAAACTAAAAAACAAACCCCATTTCTGCCTTTACGACTATCACTCCCTAAACATAATTTGATATAAGGTTATAAAAGAACTTTCAGACGCTTTCACGACCTCTTTAACACAGCTCAACCTTTGTAAGGAACCGATATTCGACGGCGGTAAGTCATAAATTATACTCAATTAAGAGGATACCTGTCGCGGATGTAAGAGCCAGATTTTTGGTAATTGCCACCCACCAAAGATGATGAATGGACCACCCAATGCGAAATTTGAAATATTGATCGTGCCCCATCCAAATATGGCACGTTCCTATAATAATACACTGAAATTATTCCCCAATAATACGATGTTACCGATTAAATATGATTTGCTCATATCTCACTCGCCAATCAAAATTCAAACCTTCAATTTGTGTTTAAGTTTAGGTTTGAAATTTCACCTTCTAAAGACGGGAATCAATAATTCGCCGGCGTTGGGATGAGCCCCATGCCCATCCCTCGAATTTCGATTCCATCTTTGATTAGAACTTTCCAAGGAAATGTTACTGACCGTTGTAAATGCAGTTTTAAGGGGCATTGCAAGTCCCTGTACACATACAGAATTCAACAATGGAACTCATGAATTTTAACATAGCTTAAAAAATTCTCAAAGCTAGTCAAAATTTTAATTCCGCTCAAGGCTTCAAGTCCAAAGAGACCGCCATACATTGAAGAGCGGCCAAAAAACCCTCATAGGAGTAGAAATATAACTGATCTCTTGAGATTAGTAATCAGAATAAGATTGTTGGTAACAAGAAAGGGAGAGGAATGATATGCCTGGTTTGAGAGTTAGAATGTTGGTATCATTTACTTACATTCCGTCGAATTCAAGCAATTCGTTCCTTTAAATGGAATGAAGAAATTACGCCTAACCATGGAAAAATAGTGGAATACATAATATTGATACGCCCAATTTAAACAGGAAACGAAGCTATATTAATTCTCCTAATGGCTCATATTACCTCAATATTGTTTAGTTGTTTCATTAAGTTATACCCCCATGACTGCGACTACCCACGTTAAACCTGTCGTCCAAATTATGGAAGAGCTTTTATGTTTGTGTATTTCTGTAGAAGGAAGGCCTCACATAGAAGTATTTATCTGATTTAATGAGAAAACATGATTCGGGAATTATGTGCATTAGGGGACATTATAGAGAATAAACTGCAAAAATTCATTCCTCGGATCACAGGAAATCCTTAGTCGAAAATAGAACATACTACACAAGTTACATACCCACACAATTTACTATACCTTCCTGATTTGGAAATAAATTACAGAACAAACACGTAAAAAGGGAAATCCGAGACTAAATATGATGAAAATAAGCTTTAAAAATATACTGGTTCCAGATTATACTCACATTAGTAGTCAAAATTCAGCATACACTCATGGCGCTCTTCATCACTCCTTCATTCTAGTGACCGAAGTAACTCAATTTTCAAACTTCAAATTCACCAAAAGCAGAAGCTAAAATTCAGAAACGAACATCACCAAGTATAAATCACAAAACGGTCTTACCTGAATGAAGGTAGTAGGCCCGGGCCTTGTTACTTATTGAAACACGAAATACGGTTGTTTTCTTTAGCATAGCTGTAAGTTCCCCGATTAGTAGTCATTCACACTACTCTTCAAGAAAATTGCGGCTAACCTTTCAATATGCCATTGCTCTTCATTTGTTTTCAGAACACAAAAAATAATGTAATAACTTGGTGAATGAGGACTGTGGAAGTCCCATAGAGTGATTAGGGAAGTTTTATTTGAACCTACCTCTTGCGCAATAGCTGATTTGGAATACTCTCGGTTTAAAATAGAATAAAATAATAGGAAGATCTATCTAACAAGACACCAATTAGAATGAAATTAGATAGAGCGTAAACAAGCTCAATGAATAGCATAACGATAACTTTGGTGAAAATTAGCGGACAAAATATGCCATAGACCCCATACATTCCATTTGAATACATTGGGCACAGTTATCGTTTCGAAAAATAATTCACGAATCTTAACGAAGACAGAAATGATTTCAAAAGTGTTGAGGCATTCTATTAGCAAAAATACTCGATGAAGATGAAAAACAGGACTGCATACAGACGAAAAACCGTGTTGTGAGTCGTGCGCCTTCTTGTATTTAAACTCGATTAATTCTGGCTTAACTTTGTGAAAATCCATTCTAAAGAATTCAAATGCGATATGGTACTTTTTTCACAGTTTTTTATTTCAGGTCGACCGATTTTGTCGCCTATGTGACGAAACCGGTCGACCTGAAATAAAAAACTGTGAAAAAAGTACCGTATCGCATTTGAATTCTTTCTTGTAATTAGACAATTTGAGAGAGAATATGCCACACTAAATTAATTCAGAACTATGCCTGAGTAATAAATGATTAGATACTTTACTCATAAGATTATGCACTTTGTCCCTCAGAGAGAAAAAATAATCTGAATTGAAAAAAAGGAGTTTAAATATACAGGAGGCACATCTGTATAAGTTTTTTATCAGAAAACCGAATTGGAAAATATCATTTAAATATTCTGGATATGGTAATTACTTCCTCGGCAGTCGATCAGTCAAAATATGAGTATCCTTATCAAATAAAGCCAAGAGTCGTTTAGTTCAAAGATAGTACCCAGAAATACGGGAGATTTAGTTGTTAGGTTCTTATATCAATACAATTTCGATAATCCTGGTAAAAAATGTTGCATTGAGAATCTGACTTTCCAATTTCCCTGAGTTCTCACCAATACCTGGTATTGAAACCGGCAAAAAGTACAATTTTCAGGGTATCGCGCTGTTTCCTTTCTCTCATCACTCCAAAAAAACTACATGGTCTTTTACCCATAAAGGAGTCCCCAGAAAATATCATGCGTGTTTGATTGGGTGAGTGAGATATCAAATTATAGATATCCACTCCGAGGGCCCGGCCACGGATCACGGCACCGGTAAAGAGGTCGGGCGGTGTAATATAGTGTCTCTTTGGGACATGTATTGGAAGTCAAGACAGACTTGAAGCATTAAGGTACGCAGCATTTGTCCGTGATTTTCCATGATTTATTTCTGTTTTTGTTCCCTCACACAGTAAGCCCTCGGTTTGCGTCGGTAACGTGTGCTGAAGACAAAGGCGAAGTGCATAGAAACGACGTAAAACGAAAACAGATATTAATGATCCCATTAATTCCCATATTCACCATTGCGTTGATTTCAAAGTTCGTTTTTGCCATCATTCCAAAAGAAAAAATTTGGATGGCTATTTGATACAGAATAAATGTCTCAATTATCAAAAAACGCAAGCGTATGCTCATATGATCCATTTTACTAGCATTGAACAGGGAAAAATCTTCCTGCGGCCCTTGTTACAATTGAAGTAACATCGAATCGGACTTATAAATACATCGAAACGACCTATATCGAAGGCTTATTGAATGCTTAAATCAGCCAAATCCCTTTGTATTTTATTTCATTGCTATTTTTGTTTCCGTTCAAGGGTACTTTCCATTATTTATGGTAATCTTATCCCTTGGAATGACACAGTTTCGGTAAAACAAGCGTTAGCCGTTGGTTTCCTTTTCCCGACCTGAGTTCCAAAAGGGATTTTGACAACATTGCATACATTTGATCGTTCAGATGATCATCGACAGGGGAAGGTAAAATCTCGTAAACATTTGCAATTTTTACTAGGTCCAGGTACAAGTTTCAAGCACCCTCGAAACTTGAACCTCGAGCAACACAGACGTGTTTGCGAGATTTTGCCTCACCCTATCGATATCACCTGGACGTCCGAAGTTAATGCGAAAATATCAAAATTCCTCATCTTTTTATTGACAAACTGGATATAATGACTTAAACTGTCGACTACTTTTGAATTCCTGGCATTTTATCTACTTTTTTGCGGAATTTGGTCAATTAAAATTCAATAATATGCCTTTGCCTACATTTTGGTGAATGTAATCATCAACTTTAGGGCTAGTCAACTATTATTTTTGTAGATGAAAATTGTCTAGCCCCGAAGATGATCTATAAATAAATCGAAACATAGGCAATGCTTATGTTTGAATTATTATTAATCAAATTCCTCCGAAAGATTGTTAAATAATGTTGATATTTAATTTAATTTTACTAATGAATTGTAATTTTTTATAATACTAGAGGAAAAAGTTTCAAATGCTGTACTTTCTACATCGGAGGAGACGTAAACTTTTGACCCTTGATTACTTTTGTTATTTTTAACACTGATACTAACGCCAAGTTTCCTGAGACAGTAATCTTACCGCCCTTACTCCAAGTTATACGTGAATCTTTATCAAGAAACCTACCCTTTAAAAAACCTAAGGTGCAAAAGACGTCAGTTGTCGGTCACCTCCAATAGTTACTGCGACAACTAACCCTAATTTTCTATGACCTGGCCTCCCCAGCCTCATTCCCACATTAGTCCCGTATTTCACTCACCTCCTTCCCACCCGAATCAATATTTAATATGCCTGCAAGTGATAACTCAACCCCCTGAGGATATTTCCCCGGCCGGGTCCCACAAACCAGGCAAGTTCAAGCGAAGAGGAGAGGGAGAGGATATTTTTGGGGTTTCGGGGACTCTCGTGACGACGAAAGGGAATGAGCAGGTCGACTGACCGGGGTATCCCTCTGGTAGGCTGGGAGTTTTGACGCCTGCACCAGGTGTTAAATGAAGGCGTTAATTACTCTATTCGGGTATTTCGGAGGGCGGGGCGGAACATTCGGCCGCGGGGACGAGGGAGGGCTCAAAATACGCCCCGGGGAAATCGCGGCTCCGCTCCGTTGTACTGAGGGAGGGAAAAGAATTGGGCGGAGGCCGAGAAGAAAAACTTTCACCGACGCCTTGAGCTCCGTGATTCTCGCAGCAAGTATTCCTTTTTATTTCTCCCTCAAAAGATGCTCAGTCATATCTCATTTGTCATCGAGGGGGAAGGAGAGAGATTCAATCTTAGAGATAAGGATAATTATCGAGACTTTATCCATGGCCCCATCTTTTGAAGATCCGGAGGGTGAGAAGAGAAAAACAAGCTGGTATTTCTAGTAAAAAAAGAAACAAAACACACGAGCTTTTAATCAGGCTAACACACGGCAGGGAGATCGATATTAGAGAAAGGATTGGTTTCTCTTCGGGTCTTCGCTTTGAGGAAGATGCGACGTTGATGAAAGAGAAGAAAAAGTACAGCAATGAGTATGTTGGGAAGAGAAAGTGGTGCAAGTTATCCAAAAGAACGAAATTCGGTCGCAGACGATGGTAAACGGGGCTAATCGCGGGAGCACAGGGGTCGACATTGATTCAGAGGCCGTATTTTTCGATGTACATTCACTTCATTACGCGTCACACTACTGACTAATAGTCAGCAGGTATGGTGAAAAGAAAATCAAACGAGGAAACTACATAAACCAAGATACTGAGAGGAGGATAATTAATCGGTCAGGTAAAAATGGGATGGGGTTCGAGATTAATGTTACCACCGATATTGCCGAGTTGAATTTATTCTTAAATCTGATTGAGAAATTGTATCTTACCATAAATTAGCCAAAAGAACATACTATTTAGCTGATACGTTCCTTTTTAGTGGTAATAACAGCTTTGAGGCAAAATTTACAGGTAAAGAACAAAGCCGCCCTAAATTTAAATGGGAAATTCCATGCGCAGACTTCACATATAACGGTAACCTTATATTCAGAAATTGGTTTCGATCAAGTAACACAGTTCACAATTCTGAAATAAGTGCAAGATCAGCAGTGTTCGGGTCCGTTCAAATACGGAATTTCCTATAGAACACTTTATTAAGCATCACACAACTCCCTAGACGGCATAGAGCATCCTGTTAAAAAACCAGAGAATTACTTGAACTAAGATGTAAGAGGAAGGTTGATTAACTGCTCGGTCAATTAATCAGAAGACCTGTGAGACACATATTATGTTCGATCTTCCCCGTTTGAAGAGAGCTAATTATGTAGGAGAAAATCGGAAGAGGAGATCAAATATTATGCGCTGACATGAGACAACATATGTATAAGGGGAATGAGCGTTGCTTTGAGGCTTTTGAGAGGGAGGATGTAGGTTAGGAGAGGAATAAGTTTGGTCGAAAGGAAGACATTCGAAGATTTGTTAGATAAGGTACGGGGAAAGATGAGACCGGTGCGGTAATTTAAAAGTGGAAGGAATAGGTTTTGAGGCATATTAGAATGTAACGGGAGGCTGAGAGTAAAGATTAATGAGAAAATCGGGGTAAAAGGGTGAAAGGAAGGCCAACTACAGGAACTCTTGAATGAGTGAGGAAAGTTATAAATTCAAAATGACTGGTGAGGAAATAACGATGAAAAAAAGATCTCAAGCGATTGGAAAGACTCTCCCAAGATACTCCCAACGATGAATGAATAAATTCCCGCAAGGACATCCCTGAGTCCGACCCGACATCTAAGCAAACCATTGGAAACACCATGGTGCCGCCCTTTTGATCGCGGGACAATACCAAGTCCTATTGCGACACTGTGCGGAGAGAGAATTCGTCCAAAAAGACTGTCCATATCTTTCCTTGTACCTTAAAAACGCTCTCCCACTGATTTGAAACACTGGCATGCTCCAATGAATACACTCACATGAATCATAATGTAGACGAAGCTCTTGTTCCGGGAATTCCGAGTGAGGAGTCGCAATAAAATATGGGTGATTAAAAATTATGATCTCCTAATAAACTAATTTCAGACTTCAACAAGGAGGCCCGTTAAATTGCTGACATACATTGCTGACATTGCTGACTTTTTTGCGTTACAAAACAAATTACACACGAATTTTTTAATGACATAAGAATTTTAGTTTTTCATTTGGCATTTTTTTAACAAAACCACATCAGTCGTTACGTCAAAATAAGTATTTCTTAAAAACATTATTCTCATCATCTACCTCAGTAACATTTTAGTGAAAATATTATTTGCTAGATTGTTTTCATGAAAACAGAGTTTCTAATATTTTGGCATGACGTTATCTCATTTTTCGAATTTTAGTAACTAATATCCGAGGTTATTGCAGAAAGATACATTTGGGAGGCATTTTTGGTGCTACTTTACTCACGGTTCATAAGCGATTACAGTCTTGTCCACAACTTTTGGAAAGAAACACAATTAACTGGGAAATGCTTTATGTTGAATGTTTTCCAGAGAAAGTTTTTAATGCAAACATTAAAAAAAATATCATTCGTAGTTATTTATTGAACTATAAAGCAGTGCTTTACAACAACTGTCTCATAACGAGTGGGTGTTTCGATGCTTGAAGATGAAATTTGGTCTGGCAAATGAGTATCAGCTAAAGAAGTTAACTGATTTAATGAGGAAAACATCTGCCAAACTACAGCTTTTACTTTTGGGTAGAGCAATAGTCTCATAAGTTCATCGAATTAATTATCATGATTTGAACCTCACTTTAGTAGCATTACTTTGACTTATCCTTATAGCATTTAAATGACTTAATGATTTCCTTCGATAGTACTTTACATACTTCATCTCCGAATATCCTCTCGTGGCTTCTTAGCATTAAGGATTACAAAATTCAAGTTTTACGGGAGAGAAATCAACTTTGAATGCATTTGGGATACTCCCTCTTCATCTCGCCGAAAATTAGTCACTCAAGCGTTTGTGATAAAAACACTCTGGGGAGCGCATGATACATTTGTAAAAAATTTCCGTAAGACATTCTCGCAAAAGAGAGCCAAATTAAAATGAAAAAAGGAAACACAAAGGCAAGACTAGAAGTGTAAGTAGCTTTCAAAGAAATGTCGAACAGGAAAAGACTTGTAGGACACCATTGTCCTTTGTTGAGTAAGCAGTGTCAATTCAACGTCGGTAGGCAAGGGGAATGACACAGAAAATGGATGCAGTAGAACACTGCCCCACTGGATTTGTACCCATAATTTCTATGAGTATTAACGGTAATGTACCGTTTCTCGTAACTACCCCCTCAACAAACCCTTCTTATGTGTCACAGCATTTTAATGGTATTTCTAAAGAAATGGATACTACGTAACTACTAAGATAGGAAACAAAGCCTCCAGCTTTAAAATTGTCTGACTTAAAAGTGTTCAAGCGTCCACGAACATATAATCAAACTCGTAAAACTTCATTCAGTTCCGTCTGGGTCTCCTGAATAAGTTTTCGATACAAGCAGTCCCAGAGATAGGTCACGAGACAGATGTTGACCAGTAAGATTTATCGGATGGGTATTCGTACACACTGACGTTCGCTCAGAAACATGTACAGGTAGTTGATAGTAAAACGATCAATCAAACAGGTATATTACACAGTACCTATGTACAATTTGACACTGACGAAGTATTCTGAGACTTGGAGAGAAATTTATCGCTTTTCAATCACAACGACCAATTGACGTAGAAAACCAATTCCAACTCCGTGATCCGCTGATTTCCACAGAAATATCAACAGAGACCATGCCGTGAAACAAATTACTCATAAGAGAGTCTGCGATGCAGTAGCAAATAATTGCACATATGCATAATTGTACAAGCAACCAATACCTTCTCTATAAAAGCGTGCGGTTCAATTTTAATGAAATAGATTTGATATAGATAGCTCTAAACCATTGAAAAATGAATTTTACGTCCAACAGTAAGTAGACCTCACTCACAACTTATCATCTACATAGATAAGAGCTCACATATACAATTTTCTCTTAGTGTAAAGCAAGCAGACAAAACCACTGACGACATGGAAGTACTAGCAACTAGATAAAGATGTGTATCTTGGCGTGACTTCAACCATACAAAGCAATGCAGGCCTGCTCTACTTCATATTCATGAATAAACTATAACTCCTTGGTGTAGACATTGGCAAGTTTTAAGGGGCGGTACTGTGCTTTTATGAAAAAAATTACGACACGTCGTGCCAGAAGTGGTTGTATCCTCACACAAGCCGTAAGCCTGATAAAACGCGGTTTAATGAGGCTCGATAAAGTGTGGCTTAGGCTACTTTAGCACTGGTTTTAGATTTTGTAACTGAGATACCAATAATCAGTAGAGACTTTCACCATCCATAAAGAGATATTGATCCAAAACTTGCATAATGTCCTTATAATTCGCGATACGTACTCTTTCTCGCAATTATCTGATTTTCTCTATAGTTTTTCACAACTGGAGTACTCAAACAACATCAATAAACTCTCAAGGTGGAGAAAAGCGATGCGAATATCATTTTCTCTCCCCCCCGTACACCGACTGATGAGCAACAGGTTGCTCCATTTCCCTCCGCTCCAGGACAGGGGTTCCATGGAGCACTCGGAGACTGGGTACCCCGGAGGCAAATAACCCAGAAAATCAATGACGATTTTACGATGCATGGAAATGCTTTCAAGGGCGGAGTAAAAGTGCCGCCTCAGATTAGTCATCTCACGAGGTGTAAAGTGACTCTAAACCAGAAGCTCTAACAAGTATCAGTTTCAAAATTCCCATTCTTCCCGAGAAGGGCAATGCAGGTTAGTAAACCAAGCCAGGCACGCTTCTCCATCTCGTTCAAATTAACGGTTCCCAAAAGCAACGCACAATTTAAGTACCACCTAATAATACCACGCATTTGGTAATTCAGAGTTTTCTTCGGTTAATTTTTAGTAGATGATCGTCTCACACAAAAGAATTAAAAAATTATACTTTTTACAAAGTTTGTTGAAAATTGAGACGGGAATTAAAATGAGCTGGCTTAATCCCTATACAGAGTAGGTCTCATTCTTTCATTAATAGGTTCATTCCATAAATAAAGTACGTATATTCATAACACATTTTCAAAACGCTTCAATGGAAGAATTCTGTTTTCTTTTGTTTGTAGGCAAGATTGTATGACAAATGACGGTGGTCAATGTATTTGAACACGAAAAAGGACTGTCCGTGGGATACCTTCCTGTATAATAATGGAGAAGTAAGCGAGAGTATGAGACAGGCAATTATGGCTCCTGACAAGGAAGGATTTTTCTCCTAAACTTAAGGGTGTTTTTTGTGATGAGATTGTGTCCTATTTAAGCGAGTTCAAATCACCGTAGGGAAGGAAATAGGTATGATCTTTGATTCTCACATTGCCCCTCTAGAGAGGAAATCCAGTTATCCATCAGAAGATAAGATGAACGGTACAGTTGTAACCAAATCCTTGGTGAGACAATGTCTCCACAAATGTTCACTAACATTTTTAAGACAGGGGTTAGAAGAATTCATGAGTCAATAACTTGATCCTGAATATAGCGAGGAAACAGTGTCCGGCCTGAAGAATGAAAGAATATGCTACTCAAACGTGACATTAATGAAAAAATAGTGTCTAATGCATTTATTTATCTTATTTTACTAAATGAAATAACTGATTAGAAGGCACTTTTGAACAACGTGGAGATAAAAAATGGTTATGAACGGTAATTAATCACCCGAAAGGTGGAGTTAACAATAATGTTTCTATACAGTTTTTACGAATTCACCTTTAAAATCAATTTAACCGCTAGTCGTATTACCGGAAACAGGTCCAATCAATATTTGTATCCTAAAAAAATACTTAAAATTACAACGACATGAAAGTTAAAATGATGATCAAGGAAGCAGAGGAATAAAACTCAGTCCGTTTTCCGACAATACGACATAGCATAAAATTACAACGACCATCACCTCTGTCCGGCGATGGAAACATTTACAATATTCTTGCTCAGTAAATCGACTGTAACCTAAAATCATAAAACTTAGAAATTTTAAGAAAAAACGTGCAAAGGGTAACAAATCTAAAATTTCTTCGAATTGGATGAAAATGAATCAAGATAAAAAGATAATTGAATCATCATTGATAAATAAAAGTAACGCAAAAGTCGCAAGAATCTGGTGCTCTTCCAGTGGTTGAGTAAAATGAAGATCTACCGTCATGTACCGTTGAGTAAAATGAAGATCTACCATGTTAGGAAAAGGTATTTCTACGTCATTCAATACGTATGCAGGAAATAGGACTCAGGCCCGAAGAAAGACGTGAGAAACCATCATCCCATGAAACATCACTTCCAGATGATTGTCATCTACACGTCTACTGAATGATCAATTACCATTAAGAGTAGGCACTCAGATTTCTATTTAGAAAAACATTATCATGAATTCAGTTTTCATTTTTTGAAATAACACATAACTTTTTAAAACTTTATTTTCACCAAAAATACTAACTAAATTTTTCAAATATAGTCTCTTCTGATGCCTCGAAAATATCTATGGAAAGAATATTCAAAAGACGGACACAAATTCTACCACCACAAAGTCAATAACTCCTTCCACGGTAGGATATTGGTAACCATTTCTTCTAACTATATATGGACGAGAGATGAAGCTGAAAAGCAGATGTTAACATTTTCCATACAGTTTTTAGTAATTTGTTGACACAAGGCGCATAATCCGTATTCGGTGAATAATTCTTTTTCTCCTTCATGCTGCATTACAGAAGCCACAGTGCTGTGGTAATACGATATTTTCAAATAGATACGGCCTTGACAATCATCTATCTATTCAAGCAAAATAAATTCTGTACTTTATGATCATGGTAGTGTAAGGGTGCGGTAACTGAAGAAGCAGTCTCATATTCAAAGATACTTAATTATTTATGGAGAAATCTTCCGTTTCTACTGCAGGCAGTATCTTTGTTTTAGTTTTAAATATTACTTCAGGTAATGAAGATCTGTCACCAAGTCTTCCATCATATCGCGATAGTTCGATCTTGATCTATCGCCAAAACCTTTGTATCCCTATCATGGAATTGGGTCCATTATTGCAGGAGTGTGATGCAAAAAATAGGATAGTTGGCTAAAATATTCAATCAACAAGACACTAATTTGAACATGTACAATACTTACAGTGATAACGTAGCTTTGGGAATAAAATGACCGGAGAAAAATATACAAAGTCAAAGTCCCAGAGCAACAAGAACTGCATTAAGGGGCTTAAAAATATTAGTTAAATTAACTAGCAATGAAGTCTTCCGTTTTCATTAGCGTGAATTCGATAACATCAACATGAAGCATTGGGGAAAGATGAATAAGTGTGCTCAAGAGAGAAAATAGACGACACGGAAATGTTTTAAATAAATGTGAGACAAAATATTTATCTGGGAAAGAAGAAAAGAGTATGTCTTGGGGCCAAGTATGTGTCAATAGTAAGAGAAATGAAAAGGCATTTAAATACTAAAATACATGAAGTACTTAAACTTTAACGTCTATGATAGGGAAATGAGGATATTTTACATACAAGCAAAATGGAAACACAACGACTAATTTTATACTGCGTGAGGAAAGGACGAAATTATGACGTTCTCAAGGAGGCAGGATCATAGACAATTTAAGTCCAGGCAGGAATGATGAGTCGCCAGACAACGATGACTGTTTGTTATTACGCCATTCTTCAAAATAAATATATTTATTCGAAATAATAAGATTACATCCCCATATGATATAGAAATCAAATTCATATTCATTGGTCAACATATAAATGAGAATACTACCAAGCTATATTAAAGCATTGCAAACGTATGTAAATCATTCTTCACCAATTGAATTCCATTAGTAAAGCAATTAGACGAAAGTACTTCAACATGAGGTATGTTAAGGGGATAAATATTTGCCAACTTTTTAGTTAAATCAGCGATGAAAAAGGAGATTACGAGAGATATTTTTTTAAAGTTGGTTAAATTATAAAGAATACATAATTAAGTTTAAAATATCATGTGAAAATTTGTGGGAACGAGTGACAAATAACAATTTCATAAATAATACTTAGTATATTTTTACACACTAAGTGTATTTCACTGCATTTAGCTATCGAAAAAAATTGCCATTATCGAGGTATTTGGCAACGTTGGCCTAACACCGTGGATCTGCAACGGTCTCATTTCATCTACCATCGAAAATCATAGCAATGTTTAAAGAACCCTCGGCCGGTTAGATACATTTAGTGGCACTCAATTAAGTATGTTCGTGATACTGTTATAAAAATATTGAAGATGTAAATTCTAGGTAACCTATTTTAAGGATAAATACTTCTACGCTTCATTTACAATAAACTTACTGGGCTAATCAAAAGAACGTGGGAGAAAGAACATAAGCAGTACAGAGCACAAATAGGCAGTCTGATCCGAAAAAGTGTGGCAGTTCCCGGCGATTTTTTTAATAGCAAAATTCAGGCAATCAGTCGATGCGAGGAAATTAATATCCGTTAATTACTCAGCAAAGAAATGAGATGACAAATAGAAACTGGTTGTAGGGACGCAACCATGGATGATTTAACACGGTTGTCGTAAATAAAGGAGAAGATAATTGCGAGCGGGTCTGTCTGGCTCGCGACACGCAATCTGCCGTCTCGCACGCAATCCTTGATAACGGTCGCCCTTCGTTCGTTCGCCTGTCTTCAGGGGGGCGTTACGTGCCGATCCCTAAGTGTTCTCCCGACAAGAAGAAATAAACATTGGAGAGCCTAATATATTAAAATAAAATCCCAGCCGTGACTTTGCCAAGCAGGCTTGGAACGAATATTCCGGTATTAGCGTCTACCCTTCTTATTAATTGAGTACCTCAGAGGAACAAAACTTTCATGCCTCGCGTCCACAGGAGCACAGCGAGTGTATTTAAAGCTCTATACATCTCAATCAGCTGGCAAAAATCCTCGAATTATTTCACTCAAATATCGTAATTGGTTCTTCGCGTACTCCTCCAACCTTTCGTACCAACTAATCCGCAATACCAAGGACATACATATCACAAAACGCATTTCCAACAGATAATTCCTCTGTGTATGCAATGGTTGCATTTCATCTACCATCAAGATTCAAAACAATGTTTAAATAACCCTCGGCCGGTTAGATACATTTTGTGGCACTTTATTAAGTATGGTCGTGATATTGTTATAAAAATATTAAAGATGTTCGTTGATGACATGCTCTACTTTCAACTGCGGTAGATGAAATAAAACTATTTGCCCTTATTCCAGTTTTAATGATAATTAAAATATTTTAATCACTACATCCTTTCAGCGGCAATGAAATTTTTTGAAGCACCTCAGTTGTACACATTCTTTCTGCTATTTCTCTTTTTTCCGCATACGAGCTATACGTTGATTCTTACTTAGAAGTTCCCTGTGTGTTTCCTACACAAAACTACCTCACGCTCAATTTAGGAGGGGCGGGCCAAGTGAGTGGGCAACCATTTATGAAGTGTTCTATTAAAAATATTATGTTTTAACCTTAATTTGCAAGACGTTAGTCTGAAAGGGTTTTCATCAGGAATATTTAGTATAAATAAAGGGGTTTACTGGAATATTAGGATATTCAGTATCACAAAGATTAATGGCATATGCCAAATATCATTCTCTTCCTGGATGTCATGAAAGAAGCCACAAATATTAAAACAAAATTTACAAAAATTTCCGTGGACAAATATTAAGTACATTGAGAAGGTAGTGATAAAAGTGAGCTATTATAAAAAGGCCCCACGGAAAGCTGGAATGTGAGGAAATTATGAACCTTCACTAGCACTTAAAAGTTATGAGCATAATTCATTTGAAATTTGAAGATTAATCATTTCATTGAGCCAGTATGTAAATATACCGAATCATCAATTGTGATGCAACTTTTTAAGTAGACGGCTAAGAAAGATATGGTTTTAATTCTTATCACATTATTCTGTTACATAGACCAGACTCCAACAGTATTTTGTTTACCACAAGTCAGCGGTGGAAGCGACACTGACAGACCTAAATATTCTTATTTTATACGAGTAATGTTTAGCGCATTTACCGCGAGTGTCGACTGTTAAAATCATTGGTTGATTGTAACTCCATAATTTCTGCCTATACATAAAAGCCACGAAAATCACAATTCAGAGTTTGGATGTCACTTTTTTCGGTAACCTTAGCCTCATTTCAAAAGTGGGTCTCTAAGCATGCATCTTAACTTAGCACCTTCCTCCCCGAGAAAAAGGACGAGACGTATTTTATGGTTGAGAACGCCATGTGGAGCGTAAAGAAGCACGGGAAAGCCAAGGGAGGAAAATATCAAGCAGAAGTGTACACATCATTAGGTGGAGGGGCGATGGAAAACATTTTCACCGAAAAATCTGCACGATAATTATCCCGATGCCTTCAGAGCCGTGATTTCTACGAAAAAAAAACACCAAACCGAGCCCAAAATACCCTTTGTGATTCAAGGCAACATTCTACAGCGATTCAAGGCAATACTTTGGCCGCACTGGGGACCATAATTAAGGGAGGAGTCTTATTAACCCGTCTGGTGACATAAATCAAACGCACTAGTCTGAGTAATAAGGAAGCCATACTATGCTAAAATTAGAAATTATTCTTCAGTTAAATTGAAAATTAATCATAAATGACGTTATTAAAATGTCACTGAAGACTCAGGTAATGCGAAGGCTAGAATACCGGCATCCTATCCCAAGGGCCCGCGCTCAAACACAGTTCGATACTGAATTTTTCAGTGGATTCTCAAGGTGAATCATTTTGTAGATAGTACTTCAATTGCAGTACTCCATCCGTCGAATAAAAAAATAAAATGTACACCTAATGCCACCTGTTCTGAAGGGTAGGCAAATGCTGATACCGGCTTTATCTCTACCCATCTTCCACTTCCAATATCTGCAACCTAAACCACCCTTTCCAACGCTAAAATCTCTCCTCGAGAACAGGAAATATCTGCTTTCAATAAGGTAGTTAGCGCGAGATTTTTGCAAAGTCATAATAGAGAAAATATTCGAACTTTATTTTTAAATTTAAGCAGGTAGAAGAAGTATGAAATTAATATTTTTTACATTAATGACGCGAAATTATTATTTTTTGTGACGGAAATCTCCAGTAATCAGCTAAGTTTACATGGACAAGTCTTTAATTTCACTCATTTTTTTCAAGCGGGAAAACAAGCCTTAACCCTGGAATTTTTTTGCGTTTCCACAAAGCTTACTGCGGTGAGTAATTGATTTATTATTTAATATAATAAAAATACATATAAGGCACCCACCTTTAAATTACTGACCAGCTCTAGGAGTTATAAATCCCACATTTTTAAAATTAGGTCTCTTTGGAATTCATACCCATGCCAATTCCCAAGTAAAATGGCTGGCTGTTTGTAGGCAAACATCTAGAAAATTAGTCCGGTAAAGGGCAGATATTTTGGAAGTTTCGGAGAGGTGAGATATTTGTTTTTATTTAAAATGATACCAATTTTTTCGAATACTAAGGGAAATGATATAAATATCGCTTACAGCCTTTGCATGTGATGCCTTAAATTGGTATTCACGAATAAATTATTTTCTATCGCAATACTCACAGACACCTCCTTAAGGTACGCTTTCTGACACTGATACTTTCTCTAACTACGCTTACATGTACAAGTTTAGATCTCTAACACAAACACCTGGCGTCTTCGTTATCATTTAAGACGAGATCGCGAGGCAATAAAATCAGGTGAATCCAATGTTCTCAACCTGCTCATCTATAGCACCCAGAACCACTTGGGGGGATATCGTGACACACATATGAGAACCATTTCATTTCTCCGAACAATTGCAATCAGACATCAATTTATATAGGTCAATTGCACGTCTATTTGCAAACAAACCTTAATTTCAGTGCATCAGGAAAAAAATGACACCAAAATAAGCCTAAGAGGAGTTATCCACCACTTGAAAGTGTTCCACTACCAGCGAAAATGACAAAAAAAATACGCAACAAGGCATTAAAGGCTTATCAAGCGGACAGATTCGCTCGCTTCGGAATTTCGAAGGCATAAAAACACGAACTACGCTCGAAGCTATTTATTAGCAACGGAAGTAGGCGTAAGTTGTTTCAGAGATGGCGCCCCATTATTAGGTAGTTTTTTCTTTGCTTGCAGATAAGTTCCTTCTCCGAGGTAAATAGAACCAAAGATCCAATTACAATTAATGCGCATAATATATAATGACAGTTTATTTAACTTTTAAAAGGGAGTCTACGTAATAAGAGGACAAAGCTAGAGAGAAATGACATGATGAAAAATTTGAGGTCATTTGTCTGCAAAGACTCATTTTTCAGTCGACACAGACAGTCACCTTTTTAGAAACGTAAAATTGAAAATGCAAAGTGGGCAAAGTCAAAGTTGCTGCTCATATATTGTAAGTGGTAAGGCATGTAAAGTAAACAAACAAAAATCTACAGGCATACGAAAGAGTTAAAAATTAAAGCAGCTGCATTAGTTTGATGCAGGTTTCCAAAAAGACAAGAATTGATAATTTTATTAAAAATAGTAAAAATTAGTTTAAAAAAACTAGCTTTGTGCAGATTTTTATATTAAGTAAATAGATACTTAGAATAGGTTTATTTGCATACCGGTCTGGAGACCAATCAAGAACGAGCAAATACGGTTACATTAACTGAAATATGTACTCGGAGTTCAATACATATGATGCAACAGCGGATACAAATAGGCACTGATCACATCTCCCCGTTTTTCTCCGTCACAAGCCTTGGCAAATAGTCCTTAAGTTAGATTCATTAATTTGAGTAGGATTTGGCAATCTCAAACCTGAGGCTCATAATGGAAATATATGAGCTCAATTGGATCGCCTTGTGACTCTCCAAATGTTCTCAGCCTATTCTAAACATCAGCAAAAGCAAAAACTTCTAATTTAAAAAAAAACACTGAAATATTTATCAGCACCGCACTAAGTTTATATCTTTTATTACTTTTTTTAGTTTAAGAGCATAGAGTACCCGTATGAGAGCCATCACAGCAGGGACATTGGCTTATATTCAACTAATAGCTTTTTTTAAATATTTTCTACGTCCATGCTCTCATTGTGGAATGATTTCTAACCTTCTATCACCGAAGCAATCCACCACGTTAAGTTTCCATTGAGTTCCACATAATCCCATTCTCTCTGCATGCCGTACGAATTTGCAGTTCTTTCCCTTAATCTCCAAAGCAAGCCCAACGTTCTGCCAGAATTATTATCGTCAGTATGAAATAAGCTCAGATAAAAATAAATAACAATCTGCTCTTGGTGTTTCTTCAACTCCACTAACGATTGCCGTTCCTTCTTAACAATCTACTTCATTATCTTAATAAAAATAACTTAATACAATAACTTAAAAAACTTCCTTTTTAATGTCTTCATACTTTCACGTCATTTTCATGGTACAATTTCAAGTAAGTTACTAGAAAATTGTACCTTGAAAATGACGTAGCTTATGTCCAAATCTTGGTCGGTGTGAACAAACATCTGTGGAAAGTGGACAACATCTTTTATGTGAGACCATGGTATCTGTACTCCATTTCCACAAAATATCGCCTGATATGCTGCAATTTATTAAAGGTAGGTACCATGAAATTAGTCCGGGGATCGATAGCTCATTCTATTTATCATCGCCATTTCGGAACTACAGCCCATGTAGGACCCTGGCCTTCTTCACAACTTCCTTCCATTCTTCTTTGTCCTTTGCTACTTATCTCCACCTCCAGACCCTCAGCTTCCTCAAATCCTCTTTTACATCCTCCGCCCATCTTATCCTGGGACTTCCTCGACTTCTTCTTTCCTCTGGTTTTCCTTCTAAAATGCATTCTATTCATAAAGGTCATTCTATTAGTACGGTGAAATTAGAAAAGGCGTAGCTAAGGCTGTATACCAAGTAAAACCTGTTCGTGCAAAGCAGAAAAGATCGCGCCTTTTCATGTCGTCCTCCCCGCTGCTCCGTTCGAGCACTCACCTCCGCATTCAGATGCGCAGGTGTTGACGAAAATGGGCCATTGGATTCATGAAGCAGAGAGAGGGGAGAGGGTTGCCAGGTTTTCTGACTGAAAATAAGGGAGTCTCAGGTTCTCTGACTGAAAATAAGGGAGAGACTGAAATTTGTTACCACGTTGATATATAAACACACATATAACGAGGTTTCTTCTTTGGCGGTGTTAAATGGTACACCTCATCACTTTAGCCACCCATAACGTATAACACTAGAGTATCCGTACAAGAGAGAACAGAAAAACACCCAGTCGCCTCAAAAACACAAAAGCAAACGAAAGTTCGAGGCGAGTTCGAGAAACGTGACCATTTCTGTATCTTCAACTTACGGTTCTAGAACCTAGTACCAAAATAAAATTACATACATGCACATTTGAGTTTATGCTTGTAACAATAATTTTATATTGGCAGCTATGATGCCAATGTATAGTACGAAAAACGCTCAGAATAGTTCGATAATCGAAGTTGAATCGTTAAAAATCATAAAAATAGTGCACTTGAACCACGCAATATTATATTAGAATGAAATACGGGACAAATGTTCTTAAATACGTAAGACGGGAGACTGAAAAAAACAAGGTCAAAATACGTGAAAACCCGGGAAATACGGGAGACCTGGCAACACTAAGAGGGGAGGAAGAATGAAAGAGATGAAAAGGAGATGGAGGGAATGGGAATGAGGAGGAGATTAGGGAGGAGAGGGGGAGTGTCCCATTCCCACCGAGATTCAAAACTGATACGGAGAGGAGAGCGGAATTTCAAACGAGCGCAACTGAGACCTCTTCTATTTTACGTTCGCCTTTCTCCGACAGAGCTCACCCTCGTCGCGCGAAAAAAAATGAAGCTCGCCCGCCGCCACCCTCCCTGCCTTTTTCTCGGTAACACGGGCGGCGTTTCGTTTGTGTCCGATGGCCAGCGGCTTTCAAACCCTCAACATCTCCGAGTTCCACATTCTGGGCGGCAAAAAAAAAACCACCGCACATTTACGCGCGCGCAAACACGCAGATCTCATCACGTCAACGATGAATTCCCGCCCTCGTTCAAGAACTCCGTCTTGTCTCCCTTTTCCTCCGAGTCTCAAAAGCTAAATACCACATTGTGAAAATTAGCTGCGGTTCCAATTTTCGATCATGCACTATAGTCATCTAATCAATGACTTAAATTTTACGGTTGAACGACAGTTTTAAAGGCTGGATATCGCAGTTACGACGGCGGAAAACCGCACTGTGAATTCTGGCAACCGTCCCAATTTTTCGAAAGGCTACTTTCGACAGATTCCTAATTAACGATTTAACCACGGTTTTAAAGGCCGAAAATGACTTTTTTCCAGCATTGTTCTGCATTATAAAGAGGTTCACACATATATTCGGCGTATAAGCATGATTTGAAGATTCATGGTGTAGTGGAAGGGATAGGTATTTTCGAGTGTCAGCTCCTTGTGTCGTCTTTTAGTGTTGAGTTTCTCCAGTCATCCTTCTGAAGTCTTCAGGTCTAAAGTGCTGATGCAGATAATAATAGGAATACCCACGAGCTGAAACTTGAAAATCTTCTTCAGGTCTAAAGTGCTGATGCAGATCATCAGATATGATCTACATCAGCACATCAGACCTAAAGACGCCAGCAGGATAGCTGCAAAAATTGTCGCCTCTAAAATACAACATGAGGAGGAATACTCCAAAGCTAACAATTGAAAAAAAACGCCGCGGAAATCTTTTTATCAAGAGATAAGTTTTCTTAAGTGAGCAATTAGTCTAAATGACCCATCGGTATTCCGGCTAATGTATGGGAAGTGCGCAACTCGCATGCAAAGGACGGAATTTGCTCCATAATGAAGAAAACCATGGGTGATTGGTGTGAATAATTTTTTTGTTATAAAAACTGAACTTATGCATACAGCTAAGAGGAGATTTTAGAGAAAAACACTGATTTTTGAAATACTTCAGTACTACCAAATTTCATGAATTTGACATGAAATGTAATCACTTACACACGCAGCTATCAAAATTGATTTCAAATCCATGATCATACAGTCCAATAGCTGTAAAATAAATGCATAGAAATGATCAATCAGAATGCAACGATACCGTAAGTAAAATAATATCGGGAAAGGTCGTGAGCTTTCACAGAATAATTTTATTGATCCGTTTTTATCTTAAACAAGAAGTTGATCCTATTGAAAAGGTGCTAGAATTGGTACCATTAAGACAGAGTGCGGCATAAAAAGAGATTTTATTCATCATAACCCATTTCCGACCAGAAAGCTTTTGTTTGCGATTTTGACGAATTATTAGTATTTTTCTCATATTGTAACTTAACGCACTCATGCAAATTATTTTGATCATCGTCACTTTGAACAACGCAGTGTTGACGAGTTGATTGCGATAAAGTTCGCGGATCCTCCTACAGAGCGTCATACACTCGGCGCATTAGAGTGTAGCCAAATGGCTACGGTGGACGAAAATGGGTTGTTTTACTTCTAACTGAATAACCCAACAGTAACATAGAGCAAATTTTCAACATTTGAATCATGGAAAGGACAAAACCCGATCCAAAAAAATCAATGCGTTAATAACTTCTGAAAAAATACTTCGAAACGCCACATGGCTCATCCCTTCAGAAGGGACGATACAGCTGAGTTAAACTTACAACTAGATTTACCAATTCAATTACAATATACTTCCGACGTCCAGGAGAAAATCTTGGTCTCACGCTAGATATGAGAGGCAGAAAAATTAAAGTATGACAGGGGTAGACCACAAAGCAACTATAGTTGGAGATACATACTTTTTTCTTCCATTATTCAAAGTACCAGGTTAAAATATCCTAACGCCCAAAACAGACAACAATTTTCATCCCTTTTCCTTAGATTTTCCGCTTCGCCTCCACCTAATCACCAAGGCTGACACTATTAACCCCGCGGTGGCTCACTGAACAAAGAGTCGATAACATTTCATGTGATATTCCCGGTTGAGGAAATGTAGTTGCATTCGTTATAAATTAGCGTTTGGATGATAAGTCGAGAGTAGTAGCGACAAAAACTGAACCTAGAGGTGATACAAACTAAACATATAGACAATATGCGAATTTCCACAGAGAAAAAATCATCCGCCTTGACCAGGATTCGAACCCGGATCCCTCGAATCCCTCTCCCGGGTTCGAATCCTGGTCAAGGCGGATGATTTTTTCTCTGTGGAAATTCGCACATTTGTGCATTGCGGGTGACTCCGTAAAAGTGAAACTCCGTGGCTAGTCCCGGATAGCTTAAAATTTGTCATATAGACAATAATTTATGTGTTTACATATAGACGATAAAAATGTTTGGCAACAGTTAAAAAGGATAAATGGGAATAATAGAAATCCGATGGACTACAGATAGAATTGTGTAGATTACTACCGCTCCATGTAGTCAAATCGTGCGCTTTGTAAAAGTAAAGTCCTCCCCACCAAAAGAGTGTGGAAGTGAAATAACCAATGCCACATAAATTCAGGAATTATAAATAATATGATCGAAAATGAGAGGTGAAATTGGAGAGGCACAGTGAGGCATATTGTTCAATAGTTGAATAATTAATGAGGGTGAAAAAAATAACCAGACCATGGATACACAAGACAGAGTTGAAATGTTCGCAGGTACTCAGTTGCCTCCAATAACCTTCACTATAACCTTCATCGGACCATTGTTCCCAAACCTTAGCTATTAACGTCTAGATTTCCTATGCACCCGTATTTAAAACTTCGTCAAAAAATGTATTACACCTGCACATTTACAAGGTTTCTGAGATTGAAATTTTACTTTCCATACAAATGACAAGCTGTGCATCGATTCCTGCTTTTATTACGTGCTGTCTCACGTAAACTCTGTGCGTCTTTGTTCGCTACTCTTGGTAATAAAACTTAAATAAATTACCATATCACTGCAAATATGACCATTACAAAGCATTAATTAATATTAATAATTAACAACACTATACAACTATCTTCTTTTGCCATGAAAAACTAAGATAGGACGGGGTTATATGAGTCAGTACGCACTTTATGACACTCCTTTATGAGTGGAATTTCGAAGTACGAACTGAGAGTGATTAACGCTCCTAAATTTTGCAATAAATAGATTATTATTTTTTTATTAGAAGCAATTAGAAATATCACCATGTCCTTATCAGTTTCCAGGGCTAAAGTTTTAAAAGCATTTGTTGCGACTGACAACGTTTCACAATCTTAGCTTCGGTGACGGCGAATGAAATGTGCACAATAATTCATAATCATGTAAATAGAAAGTCAGTTAACCATGGAGAGGGAAAAAGACATTCTTCCCATCATAATGACTACATGAATCCTGAGATTGAGAATACCCGACGTCTATTCTCTCATATTTTACACTAAATCTCTTATATACTGAAGCATCTTATCTACTTGATATTGTATCTATTTTTTTAATTACTTCCTTTAAGGTTAATTATTACTTGTTCTGAATGTTTCTGAATTTTCTTACGTTTTTTTTATATATTTGATATCTATTTTTATACTGTGTATCTATTTTATATTGTGTAAATATTTTTTCCTTTCTGTTGTGTATTAACATATTATTCATTGAAGTTCTGTTGAAGGCTTCCGCGGGGCTTTGATGGAGGTTGATTCCTTCTTTCGCTTTTCGCGGAAAACCCGAAAGAAGGAATCAACCTCCATATTATTCATTATTAGAATCACACTCATTAAAAGTTACATGTACTACTCATGCTCTGGAAATTGGGCACCTGCCCGTAATAAAGGATTATTATTATTATTATTTCTTCTCAAATGTAACATTGTGTGACTCGCTGCACGTTACCTTGAGGGAGTTAGCACTCATTTTTCAAATTTATTCCATTCCCGACTAATTCATAATGATTGTGTGAATGCTCGATCCATCAGTCTATTCTACGTGGTAATGCAGTAAATTAGGACTTTCCATATCATGCTGCCACTAGAATTATCTCCATGTTCCTTAATTCCGTTTATATAGTAATTGGCATTTGTATTCATTACCAAGTTTGAACACTGCCATTTTCTCTGGTCGGTTTTCCCTGTGGTCCAAGTTTCCGTCTCCTACAACATTAATCAGGGTAACAGAGTTTTAATGCCCTTCTCCCTGGTTTCCAACCGCATCTTCCCACGTAGCAAAGATTGTATTTCCATTACGAAAGCCTTCCATGTTTTATGTCTACGATTAATCGTACCTTTCAAGTTACTTACTTCCGAGACTAATGAATGATTCAACAAGATCGACATTTTTTTCAAATTAATGCCACCCAACAGATTCTCTGTGCCGTATCTTACGCTACTAGTCTCGTTCTTTTTGAATTTCTGGTGGTAGTTATGAAGATCATTCACCATCTGGTCAAATCCTGAGAGTAGGGTTGAAATATTATCGATTCTCAAATTAGATGCTTTTGCCTCTCTAGAACATTATCGGTGTATATTCTTCCATCATTAACTATTAAGCCTGGTCTGTTAATTTTCTGCAAAGTTTATTAATTGCTCTATTGTCTATTGACTGAGATACAATAGGGTTGGAGAGGTGGACAGAGGGCTGTCTCTCCATTTCTGGCCTGGATTTGGATCAGCGCAATGCCGGAGAAGTTTCACATCCCGATCCCTGCTTGAGAGCCATTTGAAGAGAACTTTCGCGAAAAATTCTCTGTCCGTAAGATGGGAAGTAACAATGCCTCGACGCTTTTTGTTTAGACTGTGTCTATTCCGACGTCAGGTCTCCCCCACTCTTATTTCATTTCTCAAACCACTCCTTTCAGCCTCTCCACCTATGTTCAAAGCGCAAATGATTTCAGCAGTCGGCCAGATACCAGACCAAACAACACTGCTTGCAGGTTAATGTTCGTCGTTAATTTTCCCCAATTTCTAAGAATGTTCCATTCATACAGCCATTCATGCTTAAATTATGAAGAATTGTTTAATGTCACCAAATACTCCCACACGCCCTGCAGATATTTTCGATGCCCTGGAAAGGTAAATATTTCACCTTACTTTTCATCGTAATAAGATACCATCCCTATTAACAACTACAGCTGATCGGTGAACTTTCTCGAAACAACCAAGTTTATTACACCACGTATTGAGACAGGAGGATCATTTTTGAGAGGCAACTACAGTTATTCCTAATCACTAGTCAATATCAATTTTAGGGAACAATTTTGACCGTAAATAGGAAGAAAAATTGTGAACCATTAGGAGATATTATTTTGGAGTAGTCTGATGCCGGCGCCGTGATTTTCTCCACTATTCCGCTACGCTACAAAAAATTACCTTACCAATCAACTCACTCATTTTTAAAGGCAAAAATCACCGAAGTTACATATTTTTAGAATATAATGGAAAGCTTTGGGGAGAGTTTACCAAGGAGTGTAGCGTTGTTTGGTGCATAAACGTAGACATTGAGAAAAAAGGACAAAAACAGACGATTATAATATGGGTGTGGAGGACGGAAAAGATTCGGTGAACCGAAAACAAACGAGGAAGTGCTTGTTATGGTGAATGAGGAGAGGATACTTTAGGATGAGATCAAGCGGAGGAAAAGTAGGTGGCTGGAGGGGGTGATGCGGAACAAAGGGTTACTTAAGGCTGTGATAAGATAGATACTGTGGAGGAGGTCGAGCAGGCTGGGAACTGGAAGAAAGAAAAGTTTTATAGGGAGGATGAAGAAGGGTAGGACGTTCATTGAGATGAAAATGTTAATCGTATAAGTAAGAAAATGGCCTTCGTCTGTAAAAACACAGAGAATTTTTTTTTCTCCTCTATTTAAAACCAACTGAACCACTGATTACTCTAGTACTAATACTCCTCATCAACCCTCGAGAATATAAAATAGATGGAAAAAATAAGAAATGATGAAGTGTACAGAAGAGTAGAAGAGGAAAGGACCATATGGAACACCATACAGAAAAGAAGAACAAGATGAATTGGACACACCCTGAGACACAATGTGTTTGTGAAGAACATAACTGAAGGGAAAATAGAGGGAAAAGTCCCGAGAGGAAGACCCAGGAATAAGTTCATGGACAAAATAAAGAGGAAAGTACATAGGAAGAGATAGGAGGAGGTAAGGGAACTAGCATTAGATAGGGAAGGGTGGAGGGCTGCAGTCAACTAATCTTAGGATTGAAAGACCGATGAATGACCTACCACCGACCACTTCTGCCAGTATCTGAGACGGTAGAGCAGACCACTCACTTTTTGTTACCAGAGAAGCATCGGAGCAGAAGATTTGGGATACCATGATTATAATGGACGAAAATAATCCAAGAGAATGTTTTTCTTTTTTTGCGCGTCCATGAGATCGAGAGAGAGAGAGAAGTTTTAAAAAATGAACAAGAAGCAAAGGAATGAGGCAACGATCTTCGTCGTCGGGCACGTAAAAGACGAGAGGGATAAAAAATGAAAGAAGCAGAAAGGGAAGGCATCGGGGGATGGGAGAGGGATAGGAAGGGGAGCGGAGGAAGAGGACGAGAAGATAAAAAAGATGGTTGGAAGAGACGAAAAGGAGCAACCGAAGTAAAACTGTGCCATTGGGTCATCCGATGGACGGACACACGCTCTCATCTCACTACTTTGTTTTCTTTTGACTCCGCCGCCAACGGTGGCGCCCTACGCTCGAAGCTGGAGGGTGAGGAACCTAAGAAACCCATTCCCGGTATTTGTAAGGGCCTTTCTTATATTATCAATATTTTTTCAGAAACCCCCCCTCGGTGGAATACGTTAAATTTAAGAGGACGCCCAAAAATTTAAAAGTGCCTTAAGGTTGAAAAAATCTCGGAAATATTTCAACTCAAGGGGAATAAACGAAACCTAAATTTCCTGTATTGCGATAAAATCAAAGTACATAGATGCAACCGCCATAATGGGAAGTTCATCAATGCGCCCCCGTGTGTAAGTAACTTGTCTCTCGTTCATGGAACATTTTACTAGCATTTAGATATCACTATTCAGAGATCGGAGTAACAGCCTTCAGCCTATATTTCAGTCACTTGCCTAATGCTGGGGCATGTAACAAGTCGGTGATCCACGAAAACAATTTAAATAAAATCATTACCTAATGTATTAATAATACAAATTTAAACCGCAGATATTTCATGGCGCTTGCAAATAACTTAACGATATGGGGTGAAGAATCCAACGGTGTGCAAAATCAGCTGAATGAATGGAATAAATAAATGAAGCTCCGTTGACTGATCAACGTATCACCTGATGGCCTACCATTAAAAAGAATTGATAACTATTCGTATCTGGCATCTACTATCATTACTGAGAGAAGAATTGAATGGGACAAATTAAATACAGGAGGTAAATTTTTTCGGATCATTCAAAATTTAGCGTGGGACAGAAAGGTACCGCAAAGAACAAACTTGCTAATGTTTAAAATACATTATTTACCAATAATTCACCAGGGCAGATAGACAGTGGAGTAGAGTAACTGCTGGAGAAATGAAGTTTCTCAGAAGTATTTGAGGAAGGTAAGTTTTAAATAAGGATTATATAAAGCGGACATCGAGCTAAATTTAAGTAATCTAACTTGAAATTACATACTTTTAAATATTTCAGTGGGAGAAACACGGGGCATATCTTCCTCATAACAGCAGACTTGTTTCTAAATTTTCACCTCCAATGATGGGCATTAGGAATTACTTTAGGAAATGAAATATGTCTAGATCTCCTATGAAAAGATGACCTGATAAATGACTAGAATGAAAAGCTAAACCTGATAAATGCACATTGATGCATGCATGATGATGATCATGATGCATGCATCAGGATCAGAAAATAGAAAACCATAGCCAGACGGAACCCTCCAAGTGGATTTTGTAGTTAATTCTATAATCCCATGATAAAAAGTATGGCCTATCACCGTCGTTTTTGGTCCTTCAATCCTCGGACTGGTCGACTGCAGCCTTCCATTTCATTCTTTTCCCTCCTCTTTATGCTATTGCAGCTCTTTCAAATCCCGCCTCATCTTACCAATGTATTTGTCTCACGATATTCCTTGCAGGGATTTCCGATTTTCCCTACCATTCAGGAGTGTTCAACCTATCTAGGCCTCATTTTCCTGATAGTGATCAATTCTGTATCCTTTTTTTCCTATTCTTCAGTAAAATTCCTCTTTTCTGAGCCACATTCGTCCATTTCTTCTTCAAAATCCACCTCCAGAAGCAAATTTTGCCAGTCTATATTTTCCTCCACTCCAGAAATCCCAACGATACATATCTCAGAGTTATGAAGCGCAGAACTCCACACAAAAGTTTCAAGGAGGCCCAACTCTACGTGAATATCCGCGGTAAAACAAACACTTTATTCAAACTTTTCGTTAAAATGGGTCAGCAATACCTGTTTCCTCATACAAAAGGTGTTAGTCAGTGAAAACCAAAAGTATGATTGAAAATATGAAGAATATTCCTCGAATATATCTTAGTGAACTCTTTTTTATGGTCATAGTCGCCAGCGACAGCACTGTTTGTGTGTAATAACTTCATTTTGACTTTAATAAACACCGCAATGAGCTATAAACTCAAAAAAGGTGGAAATAGCTGTTCAACTCTTGATAATTTTCAGGAAGTTTTTAGTTCTCATGAAATAAACCATTGCATTTCATATAAAAACATTGTTATTCCCCGTGTTTCTCCCATATTCATATTAAAATGCATGTATAATCACGTTCGATTAGTTATGCTTAGCTTGATGTCCGTTCCATTTCTTCTATTCAAAGTCATGAACTTTCAAGATGGTGAAAAGGTTCCATTTGTTCAAGTATCTCCTCTAGGAGCGTAATTATGCCACGTGAATGGTTCAAAATAAGTATTTACAACACTGCTAAATGCGACAGTGACAGCAATGGACAAAAGAGGAACAAAATGGTAGGATCTAATGATTGGACTGAATAAGCGGCTTCTGTAAGATAAGCATAAATAGGAAGATTTCACAATATCTTTTAAACATTCCGACGCTTATTTACAGTACAACACATTTTTTCAAGATTTGCAGGTCAATAATCTACCATTGTACCCCAGGTGACTCGCCTCACCATATTTACGGCTCCGTTCAAGAGGATAGGTCAGTTAAAGACTCTATTTTTCTTCAATGGAAGAAAAATAGAGTCTTTAACGCGAGCTGTTGCGAGAATTCAATGGCGTTAGTGAGGAGAAGGCAGTCACTGAGGGCCCATGCAGATCAGAAGAAGAAGAGCGGAGAGAAAAGAACGGAGAAAGGCAGACAGACGAGAGCGAAATTAGGAAAGAAAACCACGACAAAGATTATCTTAAGAGGAATAGGGACTGGATCACACAAATTATTCAGTACTCTGCTGTGAATGAAAACAGCTCATCCGGCAGCAATATCCATTATGCTCCAGATATTGTAATTAAAATCATTATTCAGAAGAGAAAAATTAATCCAAATTTATGTATTTAAGATCTAATAGGCAGTACTTTACTCGAGAAAAATCTCAATTTGAATGTCCAAATATTATTTCTATACAGAGCACTAAGCGGTAATAACTACATATGCTCCTTCGATTCTCAGTTCTGATCATGGATAAATTAGGCATTACTAACGTTCCTTGCTTGCTGGAGGACAAGAAATAAAGTGGATATTGAGTGATATGGAATTAATAATCTGGTAAGGGAGAAGCAAAAGAGATATTTGGGACATAATGAGAAAGGAATAGGAAACAATTCGATATTCTAATAATTGATAAATAACTTATGGTTGATGAAGACTCCTTTTTCCTAAAGTTACAGGAACATCTCTTTTCTTCATCTACGAAAAACTGGTATATAAACGGGTATTAAGTACTATAAATTGTATCGCGACTTGGTGACAGGTATTATTATAGCTAAACTAAAATGTTTAACTAACCATCCGAAGAAAAGATACTCCCACATTAAGGCCAAGTAAGAGTAAATTTCATTGAAAGTTTAGAAGATTTTGTAGCATGATGAACAACGGGATATCTTTTCCTCATAAAAGCAGAATTGATACTAAATTTCTCCCTCAATGACGATCATTAGGAATAACTTAAGGAAATGAATAATGACTAGATCTACAGATTCCTTTTTATTGTAATTATAATATTACATACTCGGTAAAAAAATTCATTTTCTGACAACTAATACTCTCCTAAGCTAAAGAAACCATTATTACTCAAAGACGAGGATGCAGGATCTGTAAAAGTGTTAAACGGAAAGCCCTAAAATGAAGTATTAAGTCTACTGTGTTGACTCCTTCAAAACGGCATAAAAATGCAATCAAGATCTGAACCAACGAGCCCGACAAATTAGGGCATTAATTTTAAGTTGGTTATCTCACAATTATACCGTGCGATTAGCAAACTGCATTAATATTGCGTGCTCGAAAGGATTCCGCTTCCCAGTTTTCATTTTCTCTAACCTTAGCGAGTCATATCGGTCGTAAAAAATAGCCATAATAATTTTTTAAGAGATTATATTTTTAATAAAATCATATCTTAGTTATTTAAGCTTATCAAAGGACGTAAAGTCACCATATTTGGTCATAAGTAAAACCAGAAACTACCTTTATTTCACACACTATGGTATGTCCCATGGAAGGCAGTTTTTGTGAAGAAAAGATGAGCATGAACATGAGAATAAAAACTTGAGTGATATGGGATTGATAATATGGTAAGGAATAAGCAAAAATGATATTTGAGACATAATTAGAAAGGAATAGGAAACATTAGATATTCTAATAATTGCTTGAGATATTCAGAACTGTAAAAATTAGATATTCTAATAATTGATTGAGATATTCAGAACTAGTGAGTTTCAGAGCGACACAGAGAATATTATAATGACGCCTCACTACATTTCTAGGTCTAACAGATGCGATAAAATAAGAGAGATACTCTGCCGAACAGATAGGTACAAAAACTCTTTCTTTCCGCGCACGATAAGCGACCACAATAAAAACTGAGCTCCTCCAAATACACTCCCATAGGACATGTCATCATTTCACCACCAAATATTTTACATATTTACACGGCTGGTGACCTACCACCCCCTGCCACACGCCCATGTGGCGGCTCGCGGGGTAGTATGTAGTATGTACATGTATTTGAGAGAGAGAGTCCAAAGCTAAAGGGAACATGAGGGAGTGCCGGGTCTCAGCCTTTTTCCTTATCGTTTTCCCACCTCTCTCTCTCTCTCTCTCTCTCTCTCTCTCTCAAGTGGGCGTCACCTTCAAAGAAAAGCCGCAAGGCTTACAAATCAATGGAAGAATCCATGGCCCATTAACATTCTTAACGCCCCTTGTTCGAATTCATCGTGAAACGTTTTACGAGACAACGAGAACGAAGGACGGCCATCGACTCTAAAACACACTAATTCCCGACACAGTCTTCTTCTCCTGTACTTATCTTCTTATACTGCCCCTCGACGATGGGTCCAGGGTGAAATTTTCTTTCCAGGTTATAATCTTTTTTTATCCCAAATCTTTTTCACGTTAACCGACAAACCACACGAAAGAATCCAACTCGACCGTTTTATTGTTCCGACTGCTTCGCCTCATTGGAAAACTAAGAAATGCTTTCAGAGTCCGCAGCCTTGAAAGGACGAATATCAAGACATGAGTCCAAATACCATTAATCTAGAGACATAAACTGCTTTACGGGAAATAGAAGGAATAAATCAACACCTCCTTGAAAAGAGTTAAGTTATCGGTTGTTTTCAAATGAACAACGACAAGTATATGCAGGGCCATCAAAAGAAAAATGACCAACGACTAAATACGTCCAAAATTTAAGAAACTCGACAGCACGCTACACGTTTAGGTATTAGCTTTCATTTTCTCCTAAATCTGAAGTATTTCCCAGCCTACGAAGTGAAAAGAGAGGTTTTGAGCACTTAAAGTATTATAAGAGCACAAAATAGATGTAATTGAGCACTAAAATATATGTCATTCTGAAGGAGAATATACAATATAACACTAATAGTCTCTATGCATTATCAAAAAGTCATTTGGTTTTTGCAGCAAGCTCTAGGGGCTGAAATAAATCATTTCATCTATTCTTTAAAATAAAATACAAATAAAGTTATATAATTCACCGAAAACCATGCATATGGCAAGAAGCACTTTTAAATTACAAATGGTTGTCATTCTAAAGAGATACATTAGGGAAAGAAGTAGATCAGGAATTGAAATCATAACACTGCGACCGAAGGCTTTGGTCAAATGCACTTAGAAATAATGCTTTTTATGTTTTGCCAAAGCCCTACCTAACTTTGAACAAACGTTCTTTCATCTATATAGAGCCAAAGGCAGTTAATATGTTATCTACATATATTAAGCCTGAAAAGAGTTTAAGTGGATTCTTAAGTTGTCTAAAACCATGGCCATTGAATATAGAAAATATTAATTGTTTCTTTTTTCCTTAAATAATCTCTTGAATATACTCCAAGTGCATTGTACATCTGTATTATACTATGTGGTAAATCTTTAGTTATCTATGTGTACATATGGTGCAATGTGCAAGATATCATCGTTAATGTGTGTTATGTTAAATATCACTGTAAGTCAGCTGGGTCAGCAGTATTGCATTATTTCACTATGATGGTGTCCCCACCCTCAGGCCGATTGCCTTGGTGGACACCTAGCTCCAAATTTTTTTTCATTTTATGTGTTTAAGAGTATGTATATTTTCTTACAGAGCTAATAAATTTCAATTTCAATTGGTTTAACGACACAAAAGTCGAGTATCGATGGGTAGAGGACTTATGTAGATGAAATTATCGGTTCGATATAATCGAGGCAATTCAAGTGCCTAAAAACGAAGTATACCTCCAAAAGAGAGTGAATGGCATAGTAGAGAAATGTCAGAGGCAACTGTAACGGAAATTATTAGGGCAAAAGCGCTCTAAACCACAGGCAATATTACTGCTGCACTCTTTTGAGTCCACCCAGATAAAGCGTTGCTGATCCTGGAGTTAAAGTTCGGTGAACGGAATAAAAAGATTATCGGTATACAAATTAAAGTGTGTTATGGCGCGAACAGGCATCTTACCAGCATATTTTCCAGTAGACACACTTCATTGAATCCATAATCGACGATCGCGATTCAAGAGTACACGTCCAACATTTGTGGAAATATAAATTCATGAACCAGGCACAGTCTGAAGATCGGTAGTCACCACTAGCCTCGAGCGTGATAAAATATGACGGTATTAAAGGCTTAAAAAAATTTGACCGCCCTTTTTTTGTTACTATTTTCCACAATTCTGATGGATTTTGGCACAACCTGGAAGCAAGATAGGCTTGCGATAGTAGAAAAAATGGAATAAACTCAACAATAACGTAACTTCTTCACTGCTGGTGTATTATTTGTGGTAGATGAATGAACAGAATGAGCTGTGACGCGTAAATAATGCGTAAATAAAAGTAATCTTAATGGTTCCCAAGATTAAGATGTTCCTAAAAAGCGACGCATTGTAACAAGAAAAATCTTGTATGATTGGAGATGAGCGAAATTATTTTTAAATTTTCTTCTTAAACGACAGAATCATGTTATCGCACACTTAGGACTATGACTTAGTTGCTAGCTTCCTAAAATAAGTAGGTCTACTTGGAGAGTAAAGTATCTTTTAATCACAACCGTGGGTCAAATATGATTACTTATTACAACAGGTAGAGCTCACACTGACACATTTAGACACAAAGCGTAAAACCCATAAGAATGCGCATGAGTTCCCTTTATATCGACACAGTTACATTGCAGCCGCCATAACTGATGTACAGCACTTCTTCATTTGAGACTCGATGATCCCGAAGGCTCGCAGTAGGTTGGAGCAGCGAATCAATTTAAATCCTGGTTGTGGACTTTTGCAGAACAATTAAGAATAAGAAGATGTAACGTTCGTTCCCGTGTGTTTTAGCTATGTTTACCTTCGTTTCCAAGGGTAGCTCACCTATCATACGCTTTTTCACGGTTGGTGGAACATTTAGGGACTCTGATAAAACATTCACAATTCACGAGATATGATAATTCAAATTTCCAAATCTTTGAGCACACTCTAAGGTTCAAATAAAAAACCACCTGCTAAAAATTTAAATTAATGAGGATTTTACCACCTGCAGCATTGAAATATTGGATATCCTTAATAATTGGATATGCTTAAAATTTATACTTATAAGGATTTGACCACTTACAGCATTGAAATATTGGATATCCTCACAGTTGTTGGCGATCGTTTGATTCATCATTTGACACAAGATAAACAAGAGGTCTTGGACAAGGTGGATGAGAAGAAAAGGTAGCTTGAGGATTTCAAGAGAAAGGTGATGGATTGCTTACGGCCTTTTTTTAACACAAGGTTGCTGGAGAAATAGTGTAAGAGAAGGATAGACCAAGTAGATATCAAGAGGAGACATAGGTAGTACGGATAGTAGATAGGTAATACGCAGTACTGAAGATAGAGATCACGGCAGAAAGTAATGCAATCATAGCGAGGATTATGGGATGGAATAGATGATCCATCAGAAACGTCAAATCATCTTACTGTACAAGAAACATAAAAAGGAATTTTGTACATTATATGTCGAAATATGGAATTATTTTCTATGAAAATAGAGGTGCCCTTTTTAAAAACGCAACAAAAAAATGTCATGTAACATAGCATAGACTTAAACATGAAAATATTTAAGGAAAATACAAAATTGAAATCATGAACAAACAGTAAGTAAACATTAAGGTAAAGAAAACATCTTCGCATGAGCCCCAGAGTCAGATGCAAACAGTCTTCTGCCATCCGAAATATTCCGCGCTTCTCAGTTGAACACAGTCCCTCAGGCTGTCCAAAAGTTGCTAATGGCACAGAAGTCAAGTTCCGCGCGGAACAATCGCGGTAATCAACCACACCAACACGCCGACAACGCCGACGAACGTCGTAAAAACACAAAATCCCGCAAGATTATAATTTCAGCCGTCGTCCATCGAGATGAACAAAGGAGTTAATCCCCGCAGCTCGAGGATGTCCAATTAAGAGACAGAGAATCACTTTAGATGCGAGTGAAACTGCGCTCAGCATGGTAATTACCCGCAAATTAATTGACTTGCGGATCTGACATATTCACAGTCTCTCTTTAGCATAATGGTGTGCGGATCAGAAAAAGAGAAAAAAACCCCAATCTCACTCATCAATTATCAATCTCTCACAAAAAAAAGTACTCCTCGACCTAAAACGCAGAGCACAAATGCATGTGCCATTTCTTTCCTTTGATTGCCCGCTAATTAGCTACCGATTCCCGTACTATTGATGTGAGCCGCGCGTGGAAGGACAGTTAAGTAGGCTGGCTTTGCAGCGGAGAAATTTGAATTGGACATTAAATTGAAAAGAACTCAACACCGACCACCAAGAGTAAAGGAAATGGGGAAAGAGTGTTAGTGGTCGGTCGTCAGGTAAATTCGCAAAACGACAACACCACACCAAGGGGCAGCCTGTAAAAGTTGTAAGCGACAATTCAAACTGTTCAAGTTACGGTTTTGCACATACGAAAGTGAGAGAATATTTGTGCACTTTATTCATATTAGTTAGATACCTCTATAAAGTGTATACTGAAGCTGGAATTCCTCTCTGTAAGCTCTGTGAGAGAATGTAGCCTCAACTCAAAACTTTCATCCTGTTTCTCACAAATCTGAATGTGAAAGCGTGCGCATAACGAATGAATTCATTATATTTCCAGTTTTTTAGCAGAGACTTAAACTGACATGACTAAAAAGAGAGAATTCTTAGTATTTTTCACACTAAAAACTTTAATTCCCGACCCAGGTTTTGACTGCCTTGCTATCATTTTCAAAGGGTTCTCTCTTTTTAGTCATGTCAGTAGTGTCATTCCACAAATTTACGCCTTCAATAATTAAGTTTATTCGTAGAGACTTAAACCTTTAATTTACTTTGTCAGTCAGTCTCATTTTTAGGTCCAGGTGTGTTAAGCTTTCCCCTTTTACAAAAAAATCCGGGTGCCCTCCGAGCATTACGACTAGGAATTTTTTCGTACGATTATGATTCAACAGATGTAAAAGTGTTCTTCGACTGCAGTGAAAAGTTCTTTACTGCCATAAAATTATTGTCACTTACGAGGAACAATTATCCAACCATGAGGGTCTAGGAATGTTTCTTCTGGTGCGGAAATCGTTGGGAACGAACGACTGCGTGCGAGTGCAGGTGTGCTAACCAAATGGCGACTAATTACTGGCTCTTTGATAAAAAAAGCGAATAAAACGTTTGAAATATTGCTTTCTTTGAATTCAAAATGAGTGAAAAAATGTTCACATAAAAAGACTAGAGTTCTTCTTCACAGGTAAAGGAATAATTAGACATCACCTTTTTTCACCTTTACTCTTTCGTATAGACCCTACTCAGGAAAAATACACAACATTTTGCTTTCACGATTCATCACATGAAATTTCAGAGAAATAAATTAGAATGTTACTTTGAATACATAAAATAACTTCTTAGTTCCTTTAAAAGATAAGGAAAAAGAAAAATACCAAAAAAAAGAAAACCACAAAATACTACAAAAAAATAACTACTTATATGGCGAGAGAAACAGATGTCCGTATGAAAAACTGAGTCTCCCGGAATGGTATTGACTGCATCAAAACAAAATTTTGCTCTGTAAAA
Organism: Ceriagrion tenellum; assembly: GCA_963169105.1. Taxonomy (NCBI): domain Eukaryota; kingdom Metazoa; phylum Arthropoda; class Insecta; order Odonata; family Coenagrionidae; genus Ceriagrion; species Ceriagrion tenellum. The sequence goes on from OY720639.1 coordinate 27,980,129, forward strand.
ACCCTGAATACTACACAATAAGGGATCAAATTTAGAAAATTGACTAACAATCTCAGCTTAACCGACAACCTCCTTTCAACGTTTTTCATCGGCGTAATGAGTAGAAATAAGAGAAGGGAATTAAAAGAGACTTATGTTTCTTCATACATAGGATCTTAACGTTTCGAAAGGATTTACTGTTTTTCTCAGACAATCACATCCACTTCTCTGCAGCGAATAGCAGTGAATAGCACGATATTTAATGTTTCTTCTGACGGAGGAAAATTAACCAAATTTTTTTGGAGATATTGCCATGAGAAAAATTCGGCCTGGACCGGGAATCGAACCACGGACCTTTGGTTAGACGGACCAATGCGCAGACCACTACGCTATCCAAGCTTCCTAATTCTCATGGCAATTTTAGGTGGATACACCTCTTCTCCCTTGCGTTGCCATATTTGATTGACCGCAAGGGCTTAAGGTCCGTGGTTCGATTCCCGGTCCAGGCCAAATTTTTCTCATGGCAATATCTTCAAAAAATTCACCCGCCATGTCTAAATAACCAAATTTGACAAATAAGTTCCGGCATAACCACAATCAGCACCAGAAAATATGCACGTGACAAGAAAACCGTATACACGTGATTTCTACATCAGACCGCTTTTGAAAGACAATCTCGGAGTGCCAAAGCCACGTTTGCATTTCGATGCTCTAAGTGCCAAACTCGAAACGGTGCGACGTCAAAGGAATGGAACTATATATGGTTCAAGCATTCAAAAAAATCTGCATGAAATTAAAGTTTTCCCTCCCTCGCAAGGGTAGTGGAGTCAAGCCTCGGTTCACCTTAAATCTACCCATGCCCATGACACGCCAAATAACCAAACAGCCTGATTTCATGTCTATTAAACGTAAACCGAAAGCTGACTTTATCTTTCCGTTAATATGATGTCCGCTAAAACTTCTCATACGATAATACAGCAGGCTATCGGTTGGCTAAGTTTGGTTGGATTCATTTTATGAAAGAAAGAATTTAGTTCAATCATGCTCCCGGGAAACTATTTGACCAGAGATCATAAAAAAGACCCCGCATATGAAACGAAATCTTCAAAACTGCACTAGCGACGCGCTGTATTGCTCCAAAATACTCTCATGTAACTCATACAGGCATATAGGGACGTGCGCAGTTTTCTTTTAATCTCTTGCAACGAAATTATGGCAAAAATTGCAATTCTGAAGGTTATGGTAGATGATTTACATTGGTAGTAAGTGACATATCTTCAGGTACATGTCTTCGTTTTACTGTCGTTTGGTAAGGAGTCATTTTGGAATCCACGATAAAGGTAGTGAAACTCATTGAGTGACCTCGAGTCCTTCTGAAAGTCATCGCAAAAAAGAAACATTGCATCAATTATCAACCTGTTTGGCTAAGTCTCTATATTTTTGGTAGAAAATGGTTCCTCTAATGACGATTCTTCAAAAAATTTCGAGCGTCGTGGTTTATAACCGAACTGGGTTAATGACAAATGTATCCATCACCTCTCGTTGAGTCCATGCACAGATTGGTATATTTGATACGAAAACTTCGTTGCGCGCGACGACTTTCAATACCATTTAGACCGCAGACGAAGAGCTGCTAACGAGTTAGAGAATAGCAGCGCTGGTGGAGGCGCGAATGAGGATCTCACCCCACTCTCGTGTCGTCTCGTTTTTTTTTCATCTCAGAAGCAGAGGCGAGTCTCGAACTCGCTCTTTGTGGGTCAGGATGCCGACCCATTAAAGCCAAGACTTCGTAGCCCGGGGTGAAGAAAGGCGGAGGCCGTTGAGGTGTGCAAGTGTGTACGTATGTGTTTATCAGAGGAAAACGAAGAAGATACGGGCAAAGGGTGAGCACAGAAGGAACATCAGATTTACCGAATTCTCCGACCCTCCTTCTCTCTCTAAAGGCATCGTCTCGCCGGTCAGATCACTGAGCATCACGCAATGGTGACGCACCGCGCAGCGGCGGGCAGTAAAGACGAATTATCACGAAAGATCGAGAGCCAACTGAAAGCCATAAACGCCACGCCACACACAGATCTCTTCCTCCCACCGGTTAACCCCTTCGGAAAAAGCCTTACCGACTCTCCTGTCGCGTTACATTCCACTTAGATACGTCCACGTGCGGTCATTTTATCGGTGAAGTGGCGTTCCGTGAGAATTTTCCGATACTACGGGAATTAGGAGCGGTAAATTCAACATTCCAGAGTTGTGATAGCGCCATTAGGCAACTCCAAGTTCAGCTATTTAAGGTCGTATTGGTAACAGTGAACGCTAAGAAGCCTGAATGTGTATACAGACACAGCAGTACACGACTTCATGACCTTTAAAGGAATTTTAATTGAAGTTTCATGAACGTAATCAACATTGGCTTACTACCCGCAAAAATATTTACTTTAAATTCATTACTGGCTTAAAGATAAGGGCGGAATTGATAGTATCCAAAACATGTTGAAGGAATCTTTGGCTTCACTAATAGCTTTAATGTGATAGCGAAAACAAATTTCACTTAAAATAGCCATTTTACTCAGTTGGTTTAAACATTAACTTAGATTTGCTTAAATACACACAACATAGCCACATAAATATGCCCAGTAACAGGCTATTCCATAAGGGCTAGAGTTAAGAAAAAATTTACCAGCATTTTGTTTGTAGATAAATATGTTACCTCTGGTAAAATAAGTACGATGGCGTGGGAAAAGATGATATGCCAAATAAGATATTCTTCCAAACGGAATATTACATCAATAACAGTCCATGAAGAAAAAAATCTCCAAGAGAAAAACTTTTCGAGCGCGGCCGTAGTCCCGAAGGAATACTAAATTTAAGATAAATACTCATTTTGCTAGGTGACCTGATAATAAGTTCCATTCGTGCGAGATAACTTTAAAAAACCAACGAAAATCCAGAAAATGCTTTATCAATTAGCTGATACTGGTGAGAATCCAAGTATCTATGTGGGGAAAAAGAAAAAAAATCCAACTGTCATGCACAGCACATTAACCGACTAGCCATTCTGTTTTCAAGAAGAGTACAATACTAACCAATGTATAAGCAACGCAAGTACAAGCGCCAAGGTAAAATTAAGCAAGTTATCCCACAGTATTTGTAACATGTAGCTTAAGTAATCTTGATCAGCAACGGTGCCTAAAACCAGTTCATTTCATGTGAGCAGATTAGTCAATGTGGCACTTTCCTAGCTTCGGATTTTCGGAGGATTATTCTCCAGAATGTCATTTGATTCACTCGTAGAAGCCAGATAATCGTGAAGGGTTCTACTTTTGAACTACGCGGATTACCTATTGCAAAACTGGAGCAGAATTAGGCAGTGTCACATACCATAAAGATGGCTTGCTAGGTACTTAGAAGATGCAAATTTCTTGAAATGAGTAAGACAAACAGGATTCCTAGTAACATCAATAAAAATTAATCTACCTACAGTGAATACAATGGAAATATTCTGAATGGTTTAGAATTATTATTTGATTTTAATATGTGAAAGCTACATGTGAATTGCAGAGTTTTTTCTCAGGGGAAAGAATCGGTTACGAATGGCGTCAGTCCGAAATTAAGGTAGTTCGAGCGAAATATCATTTTACCTATAAATCAATGAATTTTGTCACATTTAAAGAAAAATACATCACCCTTCCATTGACACCAGAAATTTTACCTATCACTACTTTCCGAGATATTTCCCAGAAAATACCAGCCCTTTTTACATGGAAAACGGTACGTGTATGCACTCCAAGGAGACCATATATTGAAAATGAGGCATTTTCTACACTGAAATCTCGTAAAAAATTAACAGTGTGTAGTTTTTGAGTTTTCTCAACTATTTTTGAAAATTAATCATATAGTCACCGCAGTAAATTCTTCGAGATCACAATAAACCTTCCGTTTTGATGGAGTTTCAAACGTACCGCGTGAAAAAATGAGTCAAGTTAAAGACTTGTTTATATATTCTCATTTGATTACTTTCAATTTCTGTCATGTAAAACTATATACAGCTGTGACTACATATCTCAATACACTGGCGGCAGAGGAGTACGCAGCTGGGATACAAAAACTCGTCAAACGTTATGACAAATGCTTAAATTTGCGAGGTGACTATGTGGAGAGGTAGTTTAAGGTATTTGCTTTACAAATAAAACATTAATATTTGTTAAAATATACAAGTTTTTTAATTCCAAAACGGCTACTACTTTCCGGACGACCCTCGTACAATTTCAGTTGTATAATATTATATTGTTGCACCATTTATAACGCAATATTTAATTCGGTGCTTCACTGCTGGTGAAATTAAAACGTATAATTCGAATATGGTCTCTATAATGATTAGGGATCTACCTCGCTCGCACTACCTTAAAAGGAAAAAGAAGAAAATAAACGGATGGCAAGCCGCAAAGCATCCTCGACTCTACAATAAAATAATGCCATCAGTTGCCCCAAATACGGGGAAACACGAAATGATTAGATGGGAACGATGAGCTGCGATTTGGCGCTAAATAAGCTTGAACGCTTCAATCGCCCACTCCGGCGAACGTCAATGGTTCAATTATATTGGCTCACAGTTTCGGAAGACCCCGATCGCAATCGGAACGCATCAAAAGGACGGCGAGGAAATTCCAAGTGGAACGAGTGACACTCGCATACGTTCCGTTATTACGAAACCGTAGAGAGCCTATGAGACTGCAATATCGCGGCCGTGACGCGTTGCTTTCAAGTAGAATACTGTTCCGCCAAATCATCAAATATTTTAAAAAGAGGAACCTGTCTACAATTGAGCACACTGCTTCAATTACCGACAGACTTGGGACAGTTGCCCCTCAACTAACCACTGGTACATGAAATTTTTACGTCACATTTAAGTGCACTTAGGTTGTGGCACGATGAATAAGGATAATTGGATGGGAAGTCTAGAAGATAGTTAAACGTAGCCGACAAATTTAACTTAACTTTCAAACCAAAGACCAATTGCATTATTTTTAGCAATAAAATGTCATGACTCCCAATATTATGACTGAATTATATTGTTATAAACAATCATGCAGAGTCGAGTGATCATGAACGTTTATGGTTATTCACCATATTTCATGATCAGTTAATTTTACGTAGATCATTCTCAAGCATTTTTACTTTTTCAGATTCCTAGAAATTAATGGCGCACGCAAATTCATGGCGTAAAGGCATTATTACAATGCGTATTGCATCATACATACGGCCATGAAGTATTGAACATGGGGTATTCACGATTCAGATTTTTATAGCGCCACGTTGGAAAGCTTACGACGTCAATGCGGAGTAGAATGATCATAAAACGCATGATCCTCCAATGGAAAATCAATTTTTAGCGTTGGCTAAAATGTAATAAGGTTCATTTTAAAAGTTTTTCCATATAATATTAAGTTGTAGAACGATTCAGTAATATCATCCCTGAAAAATCATCATACTTATAAAGACCTTTTAAAAATAACATCATGCTCCAAATGGACACTCCGTGAATTCTTTTCCCGGATTACCAGTGGGTTAATGTCTACATAACGGCTTTCTTACCGTCTTCTTCCTATCGACTTCTTTCCTACCGTTGTCGGTCGTCGTGAAGAAATTAATCAGGTAGAATATTCGGGAACAATTCACCAGAATAATTCAATGGGAAATCTCAAATCTTTCAGGAAACTTGAAAATTGGCGTTTGTTTTTGTATAATTAGCCTCGTATTAACCTCATAGTAATTTTGTCTCAAATGAGCATGAATTAATTAGCATTAAGACACTTGAAGTGGTAGTTTTAAAGATGATATAACGTGATGCCATAAAAATAAAGAAAATGAATGTTCACATGTAATGTCAGCCTTTATGAGATACTCACGGAACAAATTTTTACATTTACTGGACAAATCTTTTCCAATTATCCCTACTAATGACACCCATACCTGGTACTCGGCCCGATATCTTCATCAACAAGAGTTTGTAATTGCTATTCTGGTAAACATATTTCAGGCATCGGCTGTTTTAAAGGGCACTCCAACTTAATTCTATTTCAATAGCAACAAATACCCTTATTCAATCCGTGTATTATTTTATAATGCCTAGGTAAACTCCAAGTTGGGCTATGGGGTTATATATTGGGGTGAAGCATGCTGTAGAATTATTGTGTCAGTCTTTTTAGTGCAAAATAGAATATTAAGACTTATATCTCTAAAATGTCACATGAACACTTCCTTCCTACCTGCGTTGGACTAAAATTACTCCTTCTTAGTCACATGTACTTCTAGATGGTGTTTAAAATGTTTTATGTGAGTTGTGGCTCTTCTCCAATAGTATTTGCCAGCAGTATGGCGAATCTTTGCAGATATTTGGAGTCCCTGAGTGTAAACCAAGTTTAACGTTATATAAAAGGCGTTTTCTGTATATGGGACCTAAACTGTATCATAAACTGCGAATGTATCGATTTACAGCTTAACAGATAATCGTTAATAAAATAACAAAATAACTCAGTCAACTACAGCCTTGGGGAGCAAAATGTCTTTGAAGAAGGAAATGTGAGATGAATCTTACAGAAATTGACCAAGTATTTTAAACGATGTGCGTATATGAAAGATTGAGTACACTAATGAAATTAAAGGAGTTGAAGACAACTATATGATGATAGTGAGCCAATCATGAAAGAAAAAGTCATAATCATAAAAATATGAAGAGGATATTAGCATTGACTTGGCGATTTTATAGGCCCATATTGACTTAACCTCAATAGAAAATATTGAGGATAGCACGGATAATGATTAAAATTGTGAAAAATTAATAGTTTCAAAAAGAAAACACTTGAGAATATTCTCCGCAGTCAGTTTAATAAGGCGCTAGTGAATCGAAGATTTACTTGATAGAATTTCTTTGATGACGTGCTCATGGTTTAGGACAAAACTAAATAAGGACCAGTGCAACTCCTAGACAGAAATCAAATCGCGAGCTTCATCACCACCAGAACACACAACATCTCGTTGGAGAGACAGTTTTGCATCGGATTCTTCCGCACGACATCCCCGGGACATAATCACAGGAAATTGGAGCTAACATTTCATTCACTCTTCACTCGGAGAGAATAAATCCGTCAGCTCGTGTAGACTCTTATCCTCCACGCACGACCCCTAATAAAGCACAAAGATAAAGAAGGCTGACACATGAGAAACGAGGCCCTCACCACGAGAAATGGCTCATCACATTTTCGACGATTCTACCTCTTAATCTCTTTCTCCGGAAACATCGTGTGCAACCGCAGAGTCGGACGTGTGTTAAAGAGGGAAGAGGAGGGAGATCCATATCGGTAAAAAGCCGCAGGGAAGAAGAGCCGTCTTCAAAAGAAAGCGCCCTTCTAAAGTTTGACGCCGTCCTAAGGCGTGCCTTCAAACGTAATTCATTTATTTTTTGTTCCGAAAACAAGCCCGACCCAAAGACCATCCAGGCGAGGAGGATTAAAAGAGAGAGAGGGAGAGAGGGTAAAGAGTCAAACTGAATGAAGATAAAACAATTGGATTAGAGTTTATCTGACCGTTTGACACAGTTCCCCATTCTACGAGACGATATCATGCTATAAAAGTGAACATAATCATTAAACACGTAATTATTCTTAAGGCAGTCCGAGCAAAAAATCAATTTACTTAGAAATCAATGAATTTGGTCTCATTTTAAAGAAAAATATTCTCACCCATACAATGACACCAAAAATTCTACACCATATCACATTACTTTCGGAGATATTTGCCAAAAAATACCAGCCATTGCACATGGGAAATGGTATGTGCATGCACTCCAGAGAGACATTATTTACAAAATGAGGTATTTCTAAAACCTAGATGCCGTAAAATAACTAATGGAGTGTTGTTTGTATGTTTTTCAACTATACTTGTAATTTAATCACAATTTCACCGCAATAAATTCTCCGGAATCACCAAAAACCTTCCGTTTTGATGGAGATTCAAACGTACCGCGTGAAAAAAATTAGTCAAGCTAAAGACTTGCTTAGATATTTTCATTTAATTACTGACAATTTCTGTCATATAAAATTATATTATTGAACCATAAATAATGCAATATTTAATTGATATGTCCCACAGCTGATGACATCAAAACGTATAAATCGAGTATGGTCTCTGGTATGACTCGGGAACTATCTCGCTCGGACTACCTTAAACGCAACTTCTCAACGACGCAATAAACTTCACTTATTGAATAAATCCGACAAAAAATATTTTATAAACCCCACTAAATTCAAATTTTATTTTTATTAGTACACATGATACTCCACATAGTAACGGACACTAGTTATGAAGTAGGTTTGTTTCGGCTCGCATCCTCGGTGGTATTGCTTTATTTAACGTACTGATTATATTATTCGTCAATATAGGGTCATTTACCCGTCAGTATTTTGATATACCGAGAAACAGTTTCATTAATAGAGCAACGCTTTCTCATAAAAACTTGTCTTAACTTTGGACCCTACCTAACCACCTTTTCAGCCTTATGTGTGAATTTTTTCACCCATAAAAACTCAAAGGAACCTCCGGCAAACCTTTTATCATTCTATCAATAAAGAAATCTCTCTCATTAACATAAGCAGCACGATGTGAATTATGAAAATTAATTAGTGCATGTAATAAAACTATTATAAACTAAAAACTATATGCGATTAAATGTGACGACCTGGTTGATCATTTTATTTTATCATTCTGGAATATGTAACTTCCAATCAACCGTCATTATTTTACAAATAAAGAGTAAGTAACTCTTATGCGACCGAAATTCGACCGATTAAAAAAATCGAAATATTTTCACCTCAATCACACAATTACGGTCGGTTTTGTGGTCGTCTTCCCTTCATATATTTAACAAATATTTTAATATGAGTCGAAGATTTTAATGGCCTCGTAACATTTAACATTTAAATCGTTTCAACTCATCTGAGCGGTAAATCTATAAGGTTCAGCCCTGGATCATATTCTCACACGCAAATCCTTGCAGAATAGCGAATGATGGCAAACGTGTTCATCACACCTTTAAGTCATAGTGACAAGCGAGTCTGAAGGCTGTAGGATTAAGATAAGGTTCACAAACTTCACATTTTATCTTCAATGTCTTCAACTGAGAGATCAAGTGACAGAATAAATTTACTGAGGATTAAGTATTGGACCAAGACTAATAAAACTATAAATATGTGAGCTGAATACAATTGTTCCGATTTGACAGACATACTGCGGTTGGCCAAAGGGAGAATGCTCTTGTATGTATTGTTGTAAAACATCGAGAAGAATCTACTTTTAGCCACTCGAGACACAAAGTCTCAAAAAATGAAAATGATGCAACTTGAAGAGGATATTCATAAATAATAGTCGGACGATGACACAAATATAGATAGTCTCCAGGAATCTCACAACAGTAAAGGGAAAATGGCTTAAGAGATAAAAAATTCACGCATGGCCACATGTTCCCTTCAAACCTCTGATTCCCTCTTCAGGTGAGGCAGCGTTGCGAATTCAATATGTGCTAATTCCCTAATTAAATCACGATTGTACCGGCCATGAATGTGAGAAATTACGCAAGGATTCAATACTTTGGAGGCGAAAAAATAGCTCAATTTGGTAGTCCCTTGCACACCTGAAAGAATTTTCCGAAGACATGGTGTCTTAAAATATATTCTGACATTTGACATCCTCAATAGCCTTTCAATCATTTAATTAGGAAAGGTATTCACTCAACTTTTTGGGGTCAAATACCTTTCAAGTCGTCGACAATTGAGACACCTCACAGGTATCAATACATATGATTCGTAAGCGCTTCACGTGAACTCATTCAAACTCAAATCTGAAGAAGACGCCAAGGTCTGATGAAAGGAGGACGTTTGAATTCGGTAAACTCACAAGTCGCCAGCCGATACGAAAAAAGAGAAAAGTGAGGGTGGGTATGATGGGAAAGAAGACTCAGTCAGATGGCGTCAGAATAGATTATTAATGAGAAGCGGCTAAAAGCTGTTTGGACATGTTTTGATCAGAATAAATTACAGCGGACAGCTTTATGAATACGTGCGTCGAGAGATACTAGCTCAAAGAAAAGGAAAAAAAACGAATACATTTCCAAAGAATGACGAGTCTGCGTAAACCAGAGAGTTGTTTTATTTTATTTTGCTTGACGAAAAAGGTGTTGGCAATGATAACTCAAAATGTTTCTAACCCAAAAGCCTTTCGGTACCTTTTTAAGTGAATGCATGGTTTTTTCTCCGGAGTTCATTCCAACAATCAAAAGGTCAAATATCTGGAAAAATAGCCACCCATAAAATACTTATTTGCATACTGAATGTTTCAATAGTAGAAATCTTTTACTGAGGGATTCTATTCAGCCATAAACTTTTCTCCGTTTTTTTCACATTTTAATCTGTCTAATGAAATGCTTCCACAATAGTAAAACGCAAACAATTACCGCACATATCGTAAGAATTAAGAAGGGAATGGAAGACTCCAGAGCTAATTTTTTGATGCTAGAAACACAATGAGAACTTACGCTTAAAAGCAACTGAAGACGTCCACTAAGTAATATAATGAATATAATTATTTTATATGTGTATCCTATTCTACTCTATAAATTGTATAAACCATCACGGGACGTATTATGGAAATTACGATGCGTAATTAGGGAGTTAAAAAAAACCTAAATTGAAGGCAAAAACTGACGGTAAAGTCCAACTGCGAAATACATGTCAAATGAGAAATTATTAAGGAATCCAAAGGTCAGGAAAAATAAGACATATTGCCATTCAGAAGAGCATAGCGCTTTCCAGCTTACCACTGAGATATTGGCTCGACTCCCAACTGGGACAGGTGTGGCGAAACATGTTTATTATTAACCCCACCACACACAAAATATGCAATAATGATACACCTCGATAATTCGGAGGGAGTCTTAAAATTGCAAGCAATAAAAGTAACGAGATTAGTTGAAAGTTTACCATAAAGACTAATGATTTCTGATAATAATCGTTGCATTATTTTCTCAGAATGACCCAACGAGTTACTCTTTACTCTCAACCAGGACCTTCGCACAATAATAAAAATATCCGTTACCAGCTAACACGCCCATTTAATTTCATGGCATAACCATAAATAAGACACTGAGAAATATAACAAGCATACTGACATCATATTAAGTTAATGGTGATTTGATAGACCCCCAATTTTTAATTGTAATTTTGCGGACAAAGGGAGGAGAGAGGCAATACTACAAAGTGTAGTCACAAAAGACCAAAAAGAAAGAATTTGGTGAAAAGAGCTTCCGATTTGATCGCAAACATATAATAAAAACGATTTTCAAGGATGTCGAGTGAATGGATACAAACTCCAAATCCTTCTTACTTGAACTTGTCTATAGTAAGTCCCCGGTATGTGTCGTATCGATTTACGCCTGATTCGATGTTACGTTCATGCTGACGAGGGTCGTTGGAAAATTATTTACTGTTTAATGCTAATAATACTTAACGTGTAATGACCGAATGTACATATGCCTGCGTTTTTTGATAACTAAGACGTAATAATCCTATTTGAAATAGCTATTTTTTCCGGGTCAAAGGAAAATAACTTGACTTTCAACTACACAATTAACTCAACTCCCTTAAACAAAGTGACAACCATGAAAGACCTAGGCGTTTTAACCGATCAAAAGCTAAATTACTCCGACCACATTCAGACTGTAAAAAATAAAGCGATGTCCCTATTAGGCCTTCTTTACCGCTTCACAAAAATTAAAGATCCAATAGCACTCCATTCCTACTACTCAACAATTGTCCTGCCCATAGTATCATATTGTTCCCCAATTTGGTCTATGTCAGCCCCAACAAATCTAAAATCCCTCGATTGCATCTCTCACTTCTTTGCCAAAATAGTCAAGCACAGTGTCCCACATTTCCGTAATATATCCTCAAAAGCTGTGCTGTCCTCTCTTTCCATTTCTAACCTCGAAAACCACAGACTTGAAATGGATTTCAAATTCCTCCACAATACCCTTAACTCGACCATTGATTGCCCTGAACTGCTTTCTCTCTTCAACTTCAGGATACCAACTCGATCCACCCGCACCCATACTCTACTCCGTCTGCCTATTTCAAGGATATCTCTCACCAAGCGCTCACCTTTATTTCGCCTCCCATCCCTTCTAAATTCACTCCCCCACACTATCGATCCTTTTTATTTACCATGTAACTATTTCACCACCCAAGCGATATCCCACCTGTCAACAAATTAAATATTTCCCCTTTCCATGTTGGGCTCTCGTTGCTTATTTTTATGCTGTTATTGAGTTTTTGTCTTTCTTGTTTTTTGTTACATGTCTACAATAAATTGGCGCTATTGCTGTATGTGAACAATTTTTTTAAATAAATAAATAACGAATTTTGAAATTAACGCCTTGATTTATCACGAGATTAAAGCGGTCACGAATATTAGGATCCGTTTTACGTTGTTTCGACTTATGTCGCTCTTCTTCAACACGCACCTCCGACGTCAATCGAGAACTTATAGTATGCTAAAACCAATATTTTTCACATTAGTCAGACCTTAAAAGCTACTCGCGATGTCGCAGAGGTGTTCATAATCACTTTGCAACCAATAAACTGACACAACTGTGCTTTAATGAGTAATTTTAATTACTTACAGGTTCGAGAATGAACTGGTGGCCTTTAGCAGTCAGGGCTGCCATATTCCTCGTACTGGTGCTTCCAAATGATGTTTACTCCAGAAGAACTCATCGAGCACAGAGTAAGTATATACAATTCATACAAAATTAACCTACCTTCACCTTTGTCACCTTCTACGTACCGAGTTATGGCCAACTATTACTCAAAGAAGTGTTTTAGTTCGAAGCTACTTTCCTATCAACAATTTGCCATAGTGTTAGCTCCTATTTTAGTACAAACGTTTCTTGAACATTAAAATAAAAACCTCTTTATTTTCTTATTGTTGAGAGTAAATTTGTGATTGCCCTTGCCTCGAGAGAAGGGAAAATGTGCAAAAATCAACTTGCTAGGAATGAAATTCTGCCATGTGAAAACCTCACCGAAAGATTGGTCGTTGGAGAATGAAATATGAAGGAAATAACCGAAAAACCTCTGACTTCACCCTTTCATTCGAAATACCTAATAAAACTTGTAATGGCCATAAATTTCGCATCATTCAGCCTGGGGAAACCGACAATGAGCCAGCGACGAGCAATGCCATCTTTGAAAACCCCAGATAGCCAACAAAATATTAGGGAGAGAAGATTCGATATTTCAAATAGAATAATTATTTTTCGTTACAGTTCATTTTTTTTTTCAGAAAATTTTTGAAAAAGAAACTTGTATTATTTATTTTTCAGTACCCTAAACCAACATAATTATAAAAAAAATAATTATAGTTTAATATATATGCTCGAAAATGACATGGATAGCTATCTATTCCACCCGAAATAGGTTATCATCTTCTTAACAGCATACTGAGAGAAGCTTCATATGATCTATTCGTTCGCACAGAAAAACTGAATGCGTTTTACCGCGCCTTGAATGTGATTTAAATCTCTTTGACACCTACTCGTACAGGCATTCCGAATGGCTGATCTGACTTCCGCAATCGTTTGTCAACATCGTAAATAAATGGCATATTTGCACTAAGAGCACAGATATCTGGATGAGGGAGATCAACTTTATGAACGGAGTCTAGGTGAATTAATGTCATTTTTTGTTCGGCTCCGAATCCACTCCTTGCGCTTCTTCCGCGACGACACGCATTCTTTCTCCTTAACATTCCATCGAAACTTTCGCTGCGAGTCGGAAAACACGCAAGAACGTGGAGTGAAATCACTTCTCCCCTTCATCCTCGCGCACTTCCCAGTATTCCAAGATCCTTCCGGCTCGTGCTTCTGCGTGTAGCGAGTGAGGAAGATTCCTGAGAAAACTTACGCCAATATTCTAATGCAAGTAAATGAAAAACTATTGTACACGCACTTTGATTGCGATAGGCGACTTACTTTTCACTTTTTCACCAAAGAAAAGAAAGGTTGTTTAAGTATTTGGTCAACATCTATTTGTCGAATCTGGGGTTGCCAGGATAACCATAAATGCCTGTTCATTAAGCTGTAGTTTGGAGAGAGTTATTAGCTCTGACAATAGACGAATGCATAGAATGCAGAAAAGGATGAATTGGTCATAGGAATATGTGGACCTAGTGACGGATAAATATGTAGTAACCACTGAAAATGTGGGCTGCGCTGGTTTAACCATGATGAGAGACCGGACGAGAATGGAATGACGACGCATATTTATGAAAGGAGACAGAACTGGGAGAGACAAATGACATACCATATAAGTAACAGATGAACAAGCAGGAGGAGCTATGCATTTCTGGGAAAACATATGGTTCTCTTGGCCATGAGAAGCAATAGGCGAATGTAGCAGAAACGGAACCAGCAACTCCGTCAGTTCGTGATGTGGTCACGCTAGAAGAAAAATTGCCGAGTAAAATAGCATAGTAGGTCAGGAAAATAATTACAGAAAATGGTGGGACATGAACATCACCAAGGAATTACCTCAAATGGTTGGACACAAACATTCTCATATTTATAAGTTTCACCAGCACATCCTAAGAGAATGACATTAAACGAAATAACACCGGCAAATAGCTCACTAAAATTTCGCAAATAAAATCAAGGGCCAATATTGAGCAATTTGAAATATCAGCATTAAAGCCAATCGTGCCGATATTTTGTCAAATTAAAATTTACCTGGATCAGTATTCAGCGGATAATTTAGTAAAGTATTAATCGCATTTTAGTTTCGTAATACGCATCAAAAAGGTTCCAAATGGAAACAGATTGCCATTATTATTTGGTTACCTTCCGAAGAGTATGTTTCTTAGAAGGCTTCTCAATATTTTCCTATTACCCTATTTATTTTTTCCCTATATCCTCACAACAATTCGGACATCTTTTAAACGCGTTTCCTCCATCTCTTCAATCATCCAAAATGTATATTTTACCATGCCAGCATTTAACCTTCCATACCAACATTTTACCTTGAAAAGACTTTGGTATTCCATTCTCTTTATTATAAATTAACAGATTTTGGCCGCACATTAAAGAAAATTACCAGAAATTACCAATGTATTATACATTTCAGAAAATGAAAGCAACAAACATCTAGTGGGTACTCAATAGCTTCCGTAGCATACTGTAATTGCATATCGGCTGTCATAGAGATAGAATCTGCGAATAGTACATCCAGGTCTGAGTTTTATTAGTTGGTGAACGATGTGTATCACAGCTTGAGTAACAGGAAGTAGTAGCGTCAATAATGACGGAGGATAAGATTGTGGATAATTAAATCTCCATGCATCTATGGGCAGGAGGTTGGCATACATTTCTCTCTCTAGATGTGATTTCAGCTTCTAATACTGTAGAGAAAGAGGAACATGAGTCCTAATAAATACCTAATAAGCTTCCAACCGAAATTGATAACATGTAATTTTGGGTTAATGGACAAATTGGAACGCTAAATCCCGATTAGAAACTCAGACAGTTTTCAATCTACGGGCGTACATGAAAAAGCGATTATGAGCAAATGATTGTTTTGAATCTGGATACACATCTCATTAATAAACAAAATTCGGTATTAAATACGTTTGTACGAGCTAATATTGATATCGGTTAATAATTACATTTATTTTTAAGGCAATTTTCTTCTACCATCGTTGGCCATTATGAATCTAAATATTGGATTTCTGCGGCTCTCCACTCCGCTCTCTTTACAAGTAAATAGATTAATCTTACATACTTGTTCACTGTGACATTGACACTGTGATATTTTATTCCAATTAACTCTACTGCATTTCCATAAAGTTAGTTCGACAAAAGTAAATTTTCTCAGGTAAAAAGTCCCTTACTCAGCTTCCGCCGCCCATCGGTGCTTCGGCCGTGGGTTAGATGCTCCAGTAATGGGCATATATGAAAGGAAGTGCTTCGTTGGTTTGGCCATGTTGAAAGACTGGATGAGAGTCAAATAACGAAACAGATATATAAGAGTGAAATGAATGGTGCCAGAGGTAGAGGTAGGCCGAGAAAGTAGTGGTTAAATGTGGTTGAGGAAATTCTTAGGAGGAGGAATATTAGGAGTCTTAAAAACAGGAGGCAGTGTATGGGGGTAAATAAGACAAAAGAGGTTTGCAAGGATAGGTCAGTACGGAGGAAATAATTGAAGCAGAGTTAGGTGTACAAATATGTATTTATGAGTGAAACTTAGTGACTGTGCCTACCCCGGAAGGGAACGGCGTGATTGGTATGTATGTATGTATGTATGTAAAAGTCCCTAATGCCTTTAAAAAATGCAACCCCAACTTATCGCTCCAAAGCGAGCTATCTAACATGATTAAATAAAGAACAATTCGTGTAAAGCTGGCATTCTTTGGGGAAGAAATTTTTCCTCTATTATACCATACGCTATAGAGTATAAGAAACATTCCACTGAGACAGGCATTCCCTAAATTGCGAAACACAATGAATTTTACATTTCGCAGAAATTCTTTGAATAGTGAAATCCAAGGAATGATATGACTTTTCTATAAGGTCAATCCCAATTGCATTTTAATAAGCAAATACTTTTTTCAAAACATCTACTTGGCCTTTAAATACTATTTCTTCCTTTTCTTCATCAGAAGTGGTGTATTTAAGAGCGACGCAGAAATTATTATCATGACGCCACATTATATCTCCAGATCTGACAGAAGCGATAAAATAAGAGAGGTACATTGCCGAATAGATAGGCACAAAATTGGCCACCGCCGTCATTTGCCGCGCACAATAAGCGATCACAATAAAAACTGAGCTCCACTCAATACACTCCTATAATTCATGTCACCAATTTCACCTCCCAACCTTATCTCTTATATCTTTACGCGGCTGGTGTCTAAGCACCCCCTGCCACAAGCCCATGCGGCGGCTTTCAGGGTAGAATGCAGATGTAGATACATCATTAACTTCGTTGCTGCGGGTAACTGTACGCACCCTAAACTCCTGCAGAAGTTTGCAGAATAATACGCTACATTGATAAGGCTGATTATGTCGTCAGTATTTTTCCCAAATTCATAGCTGTGCAACTGAAGAAACACAACAAGTGGTCATCATCATCACACATCATGATCATCACACTAAGTGGATGAGGCGCGGAAAAAATCCTACCCTGAGGAGTAGAAAACCCCTTGCAGTATTTGCTTATTTTACTTCCCGAGGCATTTCGAAGAATCTCATTGCTTTTTTTCCCCCTAAAGATATATCTTCATGGGGATCGGGTTGGTGTGGTGGCTAGAGTACTCGCCTACCACACGGGCGGCCAGGGTTCAAATTCCTGCAGAGGGGGATGTTTTTCAGAGGTAACCCGATCCCTACTTGGGTGTATTGTGGAGGGCACTTCAAGTACAACACTCCACCTGTCGGATGAGACGTTAAACCGTGGTCCCCTTGGCGCCTTTCGTTAAGAGCAGGCTAATGCCGACGCCGAGTTTCTCTCCACCCTTCCTCCCTTACCTATCTCCTATGGCGCAAATTACCTTAGCCGTCGGTCGCCTCCCCAAACAGCCAATCCAATCCTTTATCTTCATTCCGTTTTTCCCGAACTGACAATCTAAGCATCAACTGAAGCTTGTAATCTCTTCAAAGCTAAACTAGATGAAGAATCGAAGACTCTAAGATGAAAACTTTCACATGTAATAACTCAGAACCAACAATGACACAGTTACTGTCTTTTAGCTTAGCAGAGCAGAATAAATGATGTAGGACTACTGTTTTAAAATTTTCTATTGATGGTAGTTTGAACAAAATATCATATCACCTAGAAATCAATAAATATTGTCTCGCTCAAAAGAAAAACATCTCACCCACCCAAGGATACCAAAATATTACCTCCTTACCGAACTACTCTCCGAGATTTTTGACGAAAAATGCCAGCCATTTTACATGGGAAATGGTACGTGCATGCTCTCCAGAGAGACATTATTTAAAACATGAGGAAATTCCAACAACTAAATCTCGTCAATAAACTAACAGTGTGTAGTTTGTATACTTTCTGAGCCATTTTTGAAAATAAATCAATTTGTCACCACAGTTATTTTGTCAGAATCGCAAAAAAAACCTTCCGTTTTGAAGGAGATTTAAATAAACCGCGCGAAACAAAGAAGTCTAGTTAAAGTATTATAGAGATATTTATATTTATTTTATCATAACTTAAGTCATGCAAAAGTATAATATTATACATACATACATTCCAATCACGCCGTTCCCATCCGGGGTAGGCACAAAGTTCCACTCATAAATACATATTTGTACACCTAACTCAGCTTCAATAATTTCCTCCATACTGACCCATCCTTGGAAACCTCATTTGCCTCATTTACCCCCATACACTGCTTCATACAAACTATATAGCACCATAAATAATTCTGTATTCATTTTATACTACCTACAGCTGCTGAAATCAAAGCGTATAATTCGAACATGGTTACCATTATGACTAGGGAACTATTTCCCTCAAACTACCTTAATGGCGTAGTTTTCCATTTTATTTTAACCGTATGGTTGTACCTTCCTTATATCGTGCCCCCACTTCTTTGCCACGCCATTACTACCCCGTTGTGATGAAACCCTCCCTTCTTAATCCCTATCACTCCCATGATGCTCCGCGTTATTCTCATTCCCTCTCCCTTAACCGCCGCGCCATTCAAACTCCTCGTTCTCCTCAACCTCCTTCCCCAGGGGTCATCAATCAAGCGGACATTCTAAAGGCTTCCGCATGCTTCACTCATCGCTATCACTCAGTTATACACGGACTCTTCCTCGCCCCGATCCATTGTGTGTACTTATATCTCGAGTGTCTTGCGCTCATCCCCATGGCGACGCAACACGCCTTCCCCACCCCTCTCTCAACCTCCCCACCCCCCCCCCCCAACCTTCACATGGAAACACAACGATATGGAAATGCCCCCTTTGCTTCCAGCCTCATATTTGGATCGAATTCGTTCGGACGGGGCGAATTAAGCTCGCGTCATTAGCCAACAAAGGTATCCTGGCGATCTGAATCCTCGATGACTAATGAAAGTACGGATTCGGGCGGCAATCTCACGCTGCGAAAATCTCGGTTAGACAAGTGAAGACCGTAAAAAAGAGCGAAACAAGAGACGATACTCTCATTTGATGGTCATTTCGCCTCTCGCGTTATCTCAACAGACTGTAATGGGATTCAAAAGCTTCTCTCGGCCTATCTCCGACGCACGCCATCCCTTAGTCAAGGAAATTGGCTACGACGGAAAGGCGGTACTCAGGAAAGTCAACATGGTTTGAGAGAAGCGTCAAATTAATGCTACCCGACTCGTTTCAACCGGAATATGTTCCTAACGCGTAGCTTATGACTCAAAATATACCACATAGCGTTTCAAAAATATTCGTAGTTCCACGAAAATTTGTCTTATTGAGCTTTTCCTGGGGCGAAATTCATTCGCAATGATAGGAGTGAAAAGGTATGCATTGCAATGCAATACGTAACAAAATCACAATAATTTTTAAGATTACCGGGGATAGTTACAGTATTATTCCAATGGAGTCACCCATAAGTATTTTTATTCATCTTATCAACGATTAAAACGGCGTTCCTTAGCGGCATTATTCGAGGCCAGCTTCTGCGGCCGTTGCTACGTAAATCCTTCAGCCGTTCACTGTTGAACTTCGAATTTGAATGCAAGCTGATGAACGCGTAAAAAGTAAATAAGGCAAAGGGAGTTGTAGTGTTTCAACAATGTAAAATTGGTAATATTGAAACTGCTTTAAACAAATCTGCTTTAGATTTAGGAAACTCTGAAAATGAATATTTTATCTTACCTAATGTATTTCAAGCATGTTTAGGACAAACTATCACTTCGAACCACGAGGAAGTTAGGATTAATGGATAGAAGTGAATGATTTGGAAGATAGGACTCCAAGGGGACCATGGTTTTGACGTCCCATCAGACGAACGGAGTAATCTACTTGAGGTGCATTCCTCAGAAAACCCAAATTCCCATGAGGGGGCGCGCAGGGTCGTATGTAGATGTAGACGTACACCACATGGAGAAGAAGGGGATCTGTATGATATGTAGAAGAAGGGTTTGCATCATCATTGAAAAGATTTTTACGACAGCTGATATTCAAACCTGGGCCCGCGCAGTAAGCCAGTAGTAATCTGGCCATTGCAATCATCTAGCTCCCTAAATCAAAATTTTCGCTGACAGTTAAAAGTACATCACTATGCTTTTCCTTGTATACCGAGGTGAAATGCCTAACTAGCAGAAGGATAATGGTTTACACTGGGTTCGAGAGAAACTAAGCACCGAGACGAGGATAATATAATATTACACGCGTTTACAGAGTAGCGAGTAATGGCCTAGGTGGATTGACTGCGGAACAAGACGGGTCCGTCGTTCCTCCCGACATTTTTAGAGGCCATAATCGACAAGAAGAGGTTGTCACACGCTCCTAAAAGGTGCCTAATAAATCAATGAGGACACTTAACAAGGCGTGCGACCGGGTGAAAACTTGACACGAGTTGTTTGAAGTGCTCGCGAGAGGATTGCATAATTTGCTTCACCCATTCGCTCCATGGAGGTCAATCCGCACCTTAATTACCCTTCACGTGAAACGACGATATTCACGACAAGTCGTCCACGCCTTGAGACGAGTTGACGCAACTCTCCCTTCAGAGCACCCTGCCAAATAGTACACGGTGATTCTACTAAGAGAAGAAAACTGTTTGTGGTATCTTCTCTACATGGCCTCATATTTTAAGTGCATGTTTAAGGTGAGTTGAAGGAGTAGGCGAGAGGAATAATTACTTTCTTGAATGAGAATGCATTTATTGGAAGAAAAATTAAACAGGAATAAGCAAATTAAGGCGTGATTATAAAATCTTTGCGATGATGGTGTTAGAGACATTTTTTGCCTGACTTCCATATCGCAAAAATGTCGACATTTTATTCTAAAAGGAACCCAAAATATACTCCACAAATTGCAGTTTATGCTTTTATTTTTTTGAGATTTATTTGGCATTGGAGGAATGGACTGCATTTGTTAAGAGAAGTCCTAATAAATAGAAAAGTATTTCTTATTAATAGACGTACTCAAAGTCATCTCCTTTCCCTTCTAAAAAAAGGCCAATTATTTGCTTGACACATTTAAAGTAATTCCATTTTATGCAAAAACCATTAACTTTTCCATTTAGGAAGCCAGCTTTCACAACAGTCATAAATGAAAATGGTAAGAAACTCAATACCGCAAAATAACTTTGATATTTCCTGGAGAATCTTCTGAGTATATCATTGTTACATAATTTAGAGTAGCTGAATATAACAGATTGCTGATACGTAAACGAAGAATAGATGTTTAAATATCTAAATTTCTCTTTAGATCTCCGAGGCAAAATATTCCGTTATATTCAACTACTCTCGTGATAATGGTTGAAATGGTTAATTGTTCCTGAATATTCATAGGATACGCTACTATAATCATTGGAAAATATTTTATCATGCCACATATTTTCATTTGCTTATTTCGAATAAATAATTAGTTATGATTGGTTTAAAATATTTATCTTTAGAGACAACACCGATTTATCATAGCAGTTTTGGCTTATTTTTTAAAATTTGAAAGTTTCCTTTCATACCTGATGTAAATATTGTTATCGAGATGAAAATAAAATTTACAATTTTTAAGATGAAGTGACAAAAAATGTTTGAATAAATTTAGACACAACTGTGATCAATACTTACTGAACTGAGATCAGTGTTTCTGCCAATCGATTTAAAATGATTTAATATATTCAGCCTCTGCATTCAAAAAACATTAACATATTCAGAATACATGAAACCATAATAGTGGTATGATAATAGTGACGTATCCTATGAATATTCAAGAACAATTAACCATTACAACCATTAACACGAGAGTAGTTGAATGTAACGGAATATTTTGCCTCGGAGACGCGAAGTTCAATGAATATTTCTCACTAACCTCCAGTTCCCCACACTAACAACACGAAAAGTTGACGTAAAATTGTTCAACTGCACGGAAATATGTTCAACCGTAGAACAACTCTCATTGAAAGAGTATCACTGAATAACTTAAAGTCATTGCATTTCCTACTGCAAACGCTTCATCTCCCGCCTTTCGCTCTTCGAATTCCGCGCATAGAGCATGCTAAGGCATCCCGATGAACTAGGTACAGCCGATTAAAATTCTGAAGTGTCATCCTTCTCGAGAATGAGGAATGAATCTCTTAACAGTTGTTTTCTTTGCGATGGAACGAACGAAGGAACTGGAATGCAGTAGCTAGCCGGACTCAGGAAACGCATCTTCTTCTTAACTCTTCCTCCTTGCACTCGAACTTAGAGAGCGATATAGATTCCTTCAACGCATGAGTATGCTCTTGAATGTATTGTCTCCAATTACCTGAATTAATCAACTATTAGGAAATTAAACAATTTTTAGCATAGTCGACATTATATGTTAACCACAATCGATTGTAGTACAATTTTAGAGAAAGTTGACGCTAATGAAAAAGAGCTCACCCCTTTAATGTGAGATTTTACGGACACCCAATTTTGAAAAGCATCTTACATTTTTTTTAGCTATGGAATTAAAACGAGAATGCTAAATAGAGCGTTTTGTGGGTATCATTATTCAGGCCACTTCTGAAATGTAAATTACCTCAACAGTTTCTAATCAACTGGGTGACAAAGAAAAAATATTGTGGCAAACCCAAATGTGAGCCGAACAACTAAGTAATGGTTTGAATGAGTTTTAAGCAAAATTCAGAATATTTTGAAATATTAATGTAATTCACGATGTTTTTATTATTAGCAAAAATAATTAGCCATCATAAACCATTCACACATGGTGATATTAGTCTGCGACTAGGCTTGTTCTCCGTCCATCTGCCATTCCAACATCAGAGACGAGAACTAGTTTTAACTGCCGAGTCAAACTTAACATGGAAGGACGCAAAGTGGCATGTGGAACTGATTGCGGCCATTAACAGTTAAGGAGGTTTCCTCACGACTGTGTACGTAAAAAAAATAGATAATACCAACTCCCGTTTCATTTATTTTCATTCGGTTTCATTCTGTCTCGCAAAAAACATACAAAAGCAAAGGAAAAAGTAAACCAAGAAATTGAAACAAAGAGAAGAGCAGAAAGGCCGAATTCAGAGGCACTCAAGCACTTCCATTTCATTTCATTTACCACCCATTTTTTGATCAAATATAAAAGACCACAAGATAAACATGAGCTTCACCAATACGACTATTGGCAATTTTTTGCCTCGGTAGCCTAATTGGCTTTAGCACTAAACCGCGATACCGAGGGATCCGGGTTTGAGTCTTGGTCAAGCCGAAAGATTTTTCAGCTGTGGAATTACGTATAATACGACCCTCATCCAGATTAATGTTCAAGCCGAATGTTAGCAAATAGCAAATGACAAGCACAAAAGCGGTTCTTAAACAAGAAAACCATAAAGTTATCCAAAAACCGACCGGCGTATTCTCAGAGGGGGAGACGGGGCTGGTTGGGTAAACTTCTGTCTTTTTAATATTCATTTATTAATTATATCCGTTTTCATTGAAACAATTATGCTAGCGCATCTAAATACTATCCACCTACAATAAATAGCAACGTCAGGTAAAAACATCATTATAAGTAAATATTTTTTAAAATGTTTCCTAAAACAATACACATTCCCAAGCAAGGCAAGTGGGTACACAGGCCGGGGAATGTTCATAATCGTATATAAAAGCTCTCAGGTCAACACAGAAAATTATTCTAATGGAATAAAGTCATCTATTTGCATAACATATTATTAAAGGACTCCTAAGTGACCACCATCTGCATCACTACTACTGTTAATCAAACGACAGAGCAATTTGTTTCCTTAAATGCAGCAATGGTGAGCCCATTTTCGGAATTTCATGTATCAAATCTAATTTACTGCTGGTTTTGATATCTTATTTGGCTCCTGGCACATTTAATTGTTTTATCTTTTGCCTGCCCTATTTCTTATTTAAAAGTGGTTTTTCAGGATTTCAGGACACGATTAACAACCTGTGCTTCTTTGCCTCTTTATTCAGCTATTTTTTTGTACGTACTTGCCCCGACACCAAAATTTTCAACTAGCCTGACCTACAGTTGTCCATTTTAAATTCACAATAAATTTGAACATATCAAATTGTAGTCAAATAATTGATCTATAAAATTGTACTACATAAAATACCTAAGTCAAGTTAACTCTAGGTAAACAAAGAAATTAGATAGAAGAATGCTACTAGCCGGCAAAAAAACACACAGTGCAAGCTTTTTCCCAAACGGAGGCAAGTAGCCAACTGGCAGTGTGTTGAACAGATAAGTTGATAAGATAATGGCGCCAGACAAAGTTTAAGTTTCATCGCGCTCACTAGCTTAATTGCCAAGTCATCCTTAATGTACGAACATGCCCCTGTGTCCAACTAGCCCCAGTTTCCCCGACTCAAAGGGAAACGAAAATAATTTGGTACGTGAGGTACTCAAATGAAAAATAATATGAAAATGGACAGACCAGCTTTTCCAAATTATACAAGATAGTCGAAGAATTGACTTTGTGAAATTTAGACATAGTATGATAATTTTAACCTTGTAGTTTTCCACACTATTTTATTTTTTAAGGAGCCTGACCGGTTTCAATATAAAAACATTATCTTTAGAGCCAGAACCTCTGAAGATAATGTATTTACATTGAAACCAGTTAGCTCCTTAAACAATTAAATAGTGTGGAAAATTACAAAGTTTTAATTATTATACTATTTTCCAAATTAGGCTTCAAACATATTCAACTCACCCGAGTGCCTGAATATCGTTTACCACGATAAGTTTTACGCTCAGTAAAATTAAGTTGATGTGTGGCTCAGTTTAGGAATTGTTCTAGATTCGCTCCAGTCTAACAAAAGACCGTGAAGATAACCCCAAAATCACTCCCTAAAGTGATACGCAAACCATTGTAAAAGCATATCTAAACAATTAGTATAGGAACAAGCGTTCATAGGAATGAAACATTGAGCATTTCACTGTTTGCCACGGAGGTTGGCCATCTTGGGAACGCCGAACTGTTAAATTCTTTCATTGTGAAGGGAGGATGTACGTAGACTTGAGGTGTTTAAGATGAAGGATGGAGAGAGTGAGCTGGGTGGTGAGAGGATCCAACGAGGAGGTATTGGATATGGTTGGAGAGGAGAGGAATCTAGCGTTGGAGGTTCGGAGGAGGCAGAAGAAATGTCTGGAGGACGTTAAGAAAAGAGAGGGGATGTTGAAGAGGGTAGTAAACTGGAGAACTCAGGGTATGCGTGGAAAAGGAAGGAAGAGGATAGGAATTTTGGTCGAAATAAGAAGAGGTAGACGATATGAGGAACTTAATGGGAATCAAATGAAGGGTCACCAATAGGAGGAAAATCTTGAACGATATGCAAGAAATTAGGATGTTTGGATAAGTACTGTCCAAAAACCTACCAATTAGTAGGTAGAAAACTCAAATGAATTAATTCTTCCACAGGAAACGTATTATCCAAATCGTTGCCTCTAATATCATGACTTTTGGAAGGCTATTTTTTTCCTTAAAAAGTGCAGATTAAGTTAGTTTCTTATGGGTTATCTTCTACGTAAGTTTTCTTTTTCTGCTCTTCTCAGGTACCTACTCTTAACAGACATAATTTTGAATTTGACCGTCAACTTCCAATGTCACCACATTTCCATCGTTTCCATTTTTCTTTCTTCTATGGGTGTTATGGTCCCAATAGTTATTTCCCTTAAAAATATCTTGACTGGAATTCAGAAACTCTTGGAATAATAGAAGTAGAAGTATTTAGATGTAACGTGGTTCGGTGGGCACGGTCATTTCTCACATCCTGTAGGACACTTGCAGACATGGGTAACAGTAGTCGGACGAATCGGAGAATCAACCCCTCCAAATTCGAACCGAGTCCAACGATGCTTAACTTCGCTGAACAATTGGGTATCGGTGTTCCCATCTTAGAGTACCACTTAGAATTAACATTATTCGCAATACTATTCATACATAATATCCTAAATCGAGAAATCAAAACGTGGTACAGCTAAAACAACATTCCGGTAGCTAAATAATATGTTGATCCATAAAGACACTCCCTTGACTCTTAGAATAAAAGTGGTGTAGTGCTAAGTAATACCCGTCTTATCGTATGGAGTGGAAACTTGGACGATTAAGAAAACATCAATGAAAAGACTGGAAGCAAATGAAATGTGGTTCTTAAGACGGCTTCTCAAAATTTCATGGATCAAGAGAGTTCCAAACACTGAGGTCCTGCGAAGAGCAGGCCTTGATCGTTCGCTGAGGAAGTTAATTGAGAAGAAGAAAATATCATATCTTGGGCACATCCTGAGAGGGCAAAAGTACGAAATCCTCAGTCTGATCTTGGAAGGGAGAGTTGAAGGGAAGCGCCCAAGAGTGAGAAGAAAAAGTTCATGGACACAAAAAATCAAAGAGTGGACAGCGGTTAGAGATACTGGGGACCTATTACAACAGGCAAGAGAGCTATGCTTTAGCAGGCAACGCACTGAATAGTGTACGGCATCAAGAAGATGAAGATCCTAAATCGTGCACTGCATATCACCGTGCACGTTGACTATCACTGTTATAGATTCTGGTGGTGTCTAGCATTGTTCCCCTGACTGCTTTTGGCTATCGCCTAGCGGTAAAGGAATCGTACCAGGTTCCAACTTAAACTGGTGCAAAGGATGCGCGTTTAGTATGAAATCAATCCACGTTATTAACTATGGAGTTGGCTTTCACGTTTTTTCCTGGATGCAGATTCGAGGCGGTAGGCAAAGTCTTAGGGCACCACGAACTGCAGTCCCGGTCCTACAACCCCGACTGCTTCACTCGCGGGTGAATATAGTTTCGGTAGCTAAACTGACGAAAGTACTCAATATGTTATGGAGGAACCAGGGCTAGACTCGCGTTCATGGTGAATGATTTTTCCTCAGCGGAATTATTGCACCGTCTTCAGTCTGAAAATCGATTATTTAAAGCAGCTGGGGCGGTTATCGTGAGTCATTGAGTGCATATTTTGGTGCCCTTTTAAGCACACAGGAGATAATTCTAGGAGCACATTTCACCCATTTACGCATTGGAGTTTTATCACACAAACAGTAATGGATATGATATATTAGTATGTTTATTCACTTTCACCTATAGATATCACTAATGAGAACATGTATGAGGAGATTCACGCAATTCTGTCCATAAAAATCGCCCACACCACCATAAAATCCAAATGAAATGCTTGTAGAGATTACAAGTCTTTGGTGTCTCGGTGTTGCCTAGGGCATTTTTTGGTAGAGGAAGCAATTCCTTGCATTGTGAATGTTTAAAGTAGATCAACTATCGGACTTTTTATCATAGGTACGAGTTTATGTTGAATTATTAACGGTATAATAAGTCTATATCAAAAGTTATTTTTTTAAATTCTGCGCTAGGCTATTATTTTTTTAAGTTAAACAGTAATTTTTTTGCTTGATTATAGTCAAAATGCACACGTTTTTTTGCTTATTCTATATGGACTACTCACTTAAAATTTTATAGTTTAAATATAATTTGTTTTATGTTGATGAAATGTTTACAAAAATAGGCAATTTTATGCTAGTCTAATGCTTCAGTTATAATTTTTCAGTCGCTCAAAAAAGAAGTTTTTATCATTTCCAGAAGTAACTTTCTCTCGGCCCAGGATAAATATACAAGACAAAATCTGCACTTGTTATGAAGTTTTCAATCGTGATTAAAGGAAACAGCCATTGAGAGCGTATAATGTGCTACCGATTTTATGAAGAATAATATTGATGTGGCGTTGTGAGCGTGCAAATAGCGGGCCCCAACTCCCGCTGCGAAAAACAATTTTATATCTCAAAAAATATTTTTATTAAATTTCCTAACGCAGAATTAAACCAGAAAAATACTAGTGTAACTATTTTTGCAATAGCTTCATTAGATCGTTCGTATTTAAGTTTAAGCTCGAGTATCCATGATTTAAAAAATCCGGAAGCATTTCTTGAGCGTGTAATTTACGCGTATGTGTAATTGACCTCGGATCTCTGTCTCCTGCAGGCTTCAAGATCTCGCCGAAGCCGTGCCGCGTGGACGGTGAGTCGGGGACGTGCATGTTCGTGTGGGAGTGCGTGCGGGGGGGCGGAAGGCACCTCGGCATGTGCGTCGACGACTTCATGTTCGGCACCTGCTGCACCAACGCCTCCGCGCCCCCCTCCTCCGCCTCTTCCTCCTCCTTCGTCTCGTCCGCCTCCACCTCCTCCTCGGGGTCGATAGTCTTCCCCGGCGAGGACACCGCCTCCGTGGTGAGCGGCATCGTCCAGGCCAGCCACCACCAGTACCACAGACCGGCGCACCCGCCGCACCGCCCCACGGCCGCCCCGCACCACCTGGTCACCTCCGCGGTTCGCCCTCCCTCGCCGCCCTTCGCTCACTTCGTCACCTCCGCGTCATTCTCCACGCCCTTCTACCACTCCCCCACTTCGCTCTCCCAGCACACCACGTGGTCCTCGAACCGACCCACGTCCCCGTCGCCCGTGAGGACCACGCCGAGGCCGGCGGGGACCACGAAGAGGCCCCCGGTGGCGATCAACAGGAGGCCGGCGACCACCACCACGACCACAACGACCACGACGACCACGACCAGCAGACCATCGACGGCCGTGACCACGACAACGACGGCGAGGCCAACGACCACCACCAGGTACGGATAAGGGTTTCATACGTTCAGAGGGGGGTGTACACCACGGCCGAAAATGCTCCCACATACGTCCAAGCACTTTTATTTGATGACTTGACTTGGCAAGTTACGATAAACAGAGCGAGATTTTTCGCTAGTCAAAATTGAGACGGTATTCGAAATTTGTGTTACAATTTCTACAGCTGTAGGAAGCATGAAATAAGTAACGTAATATGAATGGTGCAAAAATATACTTGAATACGATTGAAATCCTCACTAATTAAATGAAAATATGTACCTATATGAGTCTTAAACTATGCTCATTTTGCACGTACGTATAAAACTGCTACAAAACGGAAGGTTTTTCGTGAATCTGAAGAAAAATATCTGCAGTGACTACATGATTTATTTTCGAAAATAGTTAACAGAAAATACAAACGCTTTAACACTGTTAATTTATTGCCAACATTAAGATGTTAGAATTTTTTCATATTTTAAATATTGTCTCTCTGCAGTGCATACACGTACCATTTATCATGTAAAATGGCTGGTATTTTTGGTAAATATCTTGGAAAGTAGTGTGGTAAAGGGGCTGATATATTGCTATCTTTGGAAGGGTGAGATATTTTACTTAAAAGGAGACGAATGAACATATTTTACGTAAACTCATCGTTTTAAATAGCGAAATGACACATTTCTCTAATTATTTTTTAGAAAAACTATTTGCGCAGGTCTCCGGAACAAGAATTAATCTAGAGCATAGGTGTTATAACGTCTCGCGCGCCACTTTTTACGTAATTATTTCCACCGCCCTAGAAACATAAATTTTTCGGAAATCAGGTTTTCGCCTGGGCGCCTAAGACGTGATTTCTCAAAATTCTTTGCACTTATTCTAAATTCGAAGCTTTCATATCGCCACGTGTGACCATCATAATACCGCACTTTGCATATCATACCATCACAGTGAACATCCTCGTGACCCCATGTAATGATTATTTCATTGAACCATCAGTGACGCTGTTTTCCGGGGCGGGGAATGGAGGGGAAGGCGTTAAATCTCTCGTCGGCTATCGCAGAAGCCAGAATTGAAATGACGTTTTCGGCCGAATTATAAAGTCCTCTCATCTCCTTATAAATCGGTAAGGATGTGAGCCACCAATCGTCCTCAACAGCCCTGAGGACGATGCACGAGTCGGGTAATGAAACATCGGCCAGTATGTGGGAGCCTAACCCTATGGAGTACCCGAGAAGAATTTCTAAACGGGGAAGGGGGGGCAATGGCTATCAGTGATGATAAAAAAACAGTCTATACTAAATACTTATTTTGTATTTACCAAATATTTACATCCCGAATGAAATGTTCCTTTTCCACTCTTCTCTCCTGACCTCACTATTCCTTCTTCCACCTCTTCGTGACGCTATTTTATTGGAACAACAATCAACCCCTCCACTCTGTTTCGGAGCAGAAATACACTCCCATTCCTCTCCAAATTCCCAACTCTACGTAAAAGAGATTCTCGGTGAGCTACTGTCGCATTGAAAATTACTTAGCGGATTCAAAACCTGGGTCGGAATCTTTAAAAAGTACTGTGAAATTTTTATTGACAATACTGCGATATCTGATTTCGAGCTCCAAACCTGACGAGTCTGTGCCATATCTTTATGGCTCCACTTTCTTCATGACAATGGAAAAAAAACTGGGAAACTTTTCATGCATAAAATACACTGTTGTCTGGTAGTAAATTTGCCACCATATATACCATTTGGTGATGTATTACATCACTGATCGAGTATATCACCGGAGCAACAGACGAGAATAATTTTTTTAACTGGTAAAGCCACTTTTCCATGTCTACATATGAATATATACATTCGCATATTTCCGAACGTCTCTGCGAAAGAGATTAAGACAATCCAAAAAAGAGGTTGAAAGAGTACTGTAAGGGGCAATGTTGGATTATACGCACATATGTATTTGTAGCTCCACTATGATTTGTAGTTAATGATTTTGCGACCGTTCAGCATCA
The DNA here is from genome assembly GCA_963169105.1 of Ceriagrion tenellum. Classification (NCBI taxonomy): domain Eukaryota; kingdom Metazoa; phylum Arthropoda; class Insecta; order Odonata; family Coenagrionidae; genus Ceriagrion; species Ceriagrion tenellum. The sequence continues at coordinate 28,011,028 of OY720639.1, forward strand.
ATCTGTTCAGTTCCACGCTTTGAAACCCAGAACGTTGTGTGATAGCTAGGTTCCTCACTTCTCATGAACAGTTTTTTTCCCGATAATGGAATTATATTAAATTGGAAATTTCTATGTTTCCTCATATATCATCATGGACAATTTCATTTGAATGAATTTGGATATGGTTTCGCTCGTTTTTGCTTTCATTACCACATAATTTCAAACGCAATTTGCGAAAAAATAGTGCTATTAAGATAGGATTTTTCGGTTCATATCAAAGACAGTAAATTTTTTCGGTTTAATGGCTAAGAATATGACTGAAATGGCATTTAAATCATTTGTACATGGAGCCACTTTGTATCGCACCAAATTCTCCATCAACAGAAGGCCCCCACCGTCCACTACAAGAAGGCCCCCGTCGACCACCACCAAGAGGCCCTCGGCCAAGCCGACCACCAGGAGGCCCCCGAGCACGACCACCCGGAGGTCCAGCACAACCACGACGAGGCCCACCACCCAGAGGCCTACCACACAGAGGCCCACAACCCAGAGGCCCACAACGAGGCCCATGGCGCAGGCCACGCCCCCCTCCTCGCCGCCGCACTTCATCACGAGGCCCGGGCCCTCCTCGCCGCCCCACTGGGCCAACCGACCCAGGCCCCCGCACCTCCCGTCCACCACGACTAGGAAGCCCCCCCCTACGATCAACAAGAGGCCTCCGATGGCCCCCACGACCAAGAGGCCGACCCCTAGCAGCAGCAGCCCCCCCACGACAAGGAAGCCGACCACCGATGGCTCCACGACCACGCCCAAGAGCACGAGTACAGCGCCGGTGACGCTCTCTCTCGTCGGCAGCGGAAGCACTTGGAACGGTAAGAGCACGAGAAACGTTTCTACCGTCGACTTTAGGACAAGTTCAAGGTAGAGATGGACAAACTCGTTCATTTTTGGAAACTCGTTCACTGTGGACCGGTCCTTTTTGGGACCCGTTCTATTTTACTCGTTCAACGTTCCTTTTTTATTAATGATCATTAATTTTTATTTTCAATACGTAGTTAACGTTGAAAAAATAATATAAGACACTAGAAATAATTGTAAGTTGTAATATTCGCGTTCTACAGTATTGAATAACTAATAATAAAAATCAAATTATGGAACGGATTTAAAATATTAAAGGAACGAGTGACCGAAAGGAACGAAAGGACAAAAAGGAGCTAAAGGACCGGTCGTTCCGGAGAAGTCGGTCCTCGGTCCTTCAGTTCAACCCATGGACCCGCTCCTTCGGTCCCGATCGTTCGCAAACGACCCACCTCTAGCTCAAGGCGTAGCAATTGGTTCTATGCACGAATATAGCAAAACAAATACGTGCGAAATTCCACATAGGAAAAAAATCTTCTCTTGAATACTTAGAACTTGCTCCTAAAAAGACCACAAAAATTCGCTGGGGAGTGGGATGCCTCCGCAGCTTTACCGGCTGAAGCCCCCAGCTCAAATTCGAGTATTCGGGGATCGCATCCCCGTCAAGGCGAATAACGTTTCCTATGCGGAATAACGCACTTAAATGCGCTTGCAAGTGATTCCAAAAAGGTAATATCAAGGCTAGTCCCGGTATCCTCAATTGTCAGAACAAAAATGTAAAGCATATGGTCATTTCATCAGAATTCATCAAGTCCAAGATTACTTAGCCGCCTCGATCCACTCCACATTGTAAACTAGTCTGTCACGAGAAAATGTTTCCTTGTGAATTAGAATATGATAGGTCTTCTGGAGACAACGATCCAAACGATCAACTATCAATAATTTAAAGATGGGTTGTGGACTTTTTTGCGCTGTACGAGCAGGAATTGAGCGGCTCGTGCTCATTTTTCGTTAAATTGGAAGCCAATATCATGTGGCTCATATAGCTGATGGTTAATTTGTAATCAATGGTAAATTGTACGCAAAGATTTATCAATTAAATTGCACGCTATCTTATTATGTGGCGGAGCACCGAGGACATGGTAGCTTGAAAGCATGAAAAAAATGTCATTAATTACACTAAAAATTCCGAATCAAGGGAAATTTCAATTTGAAAAAATATGAAAACAATGCCGTTACTAAAAAATTCCTGCATAGTTTGAGTTCTTTCTCTCCAAAGCAAAATATATCTCTATCAGAAGACTACAGAGTAGACCCTTCAAAGCTCAAAAATATTAAAAGCAATATAAGTTCAAGCGTGCCAAATTTATATAGCCAAAAATACTCTATGTTGATGGGAACAATTTGAATGCTGACGATAATTTATTAAGAAATAAATAATGCTCCGTCAACTTTCGTGCATTCAAATATTTAAATCCAGTTTTTGATACACCCGGCGTTTCCTCAGTTTTATTAAGATACGCGTATCATTTTTCGTTAGTCAGAATTTAGTGATTAGGCTGAAGTCAATTTTGCAATCGAACTGCAAATATTGATTTGTTATCTTTTATCACGGATAAAATGGGGGATATGAGAGTAATTTGAAACTGTGAAGCGATCCCTTGAAACTCGCGAATATTTGGAGAACCTATCGGTAATGCGCGAATATATGAGGTTAGGGACATCCGAAAGAAAGGTTATTAAGATTAATAATAAATGAAGCCGAGATAAATCATTACTGTGATGCCATTTTACATGACTTTCATTTTTAATTTTCACTTTTATATGTAATATTGTAATGTATTATAAAATATAATAAATAAAATAAAATACAAAATTTAGGTATTCTAAAACTGCAGGCAGAAATTTTGCGACCTTTTACGTGCGATTTCAAATATCAACCTAAATAAAGCATATAATCATTGCAATGTATTAATATGACTTCAATACAAGAAGAAAAATGCATATATAAAATATAAATCAATTTTAAATAAATAGAATAACAGAGATTGCGACTTTCTCGCGCCATAGCTATAGTGGGAAGTGGCTTGCTAGTAACATCCTCCGCGCGAGCAACCAAATTGCATGCCAACTGGCCAAAGACTGTGTAAATATATGAAAAAGTTGGATGAACTGTCAAAAAATCTACTCTTGAATACGAGTGACTACAAGTATTTCTTCCTCAACAGAGTGCGGTATTACTCCGTTCCACCCTCGGCCGGAGACACGGATCGTTGGTGGGAAGAATGCAGCGTTCGGCGGATGGCCCTGGCAGGTAAGGAGGGTGACTCAAGGGTCGACCACACATCCTTCAGTCCAAGTACTCCCGCTGAGCGCAGTGAGATGATGCTTATGGTAGTGAGAGCGAGATAGTTCCCTAGTCATAATAGAGACCATATTCGATATATACGTTTTAATTTCACCAACTGTGAGACACACGTATAAATTATTGCATTATTAATGTGACATAATATAGTTTTACATGACAGAAATAGTAAATTATCAAATGGAAATATCTAAATAAGTCTTTAACTTGACTCATTTTTTTCACATGTACCGTATAAAAATATAGTTTGAAACTCCATCAAAACGGAAGGTTTATTGTGATCCCCAAGAATTTACTGCGGTGACAGTATGATTAATTTTCAAAAATAGTTGATAAAACACACAAACTGCACACTGTTGATTTTTTAAAGGGATCTAAGTGTAGGAAATGCCTCATTTTTTATATAAGGTCTCTCTGGAGTGCATACACGTACCATTCCCCATATAATAGGGCTGGTAACCTGCTAAAAAATTCTGTATAGTTTCCTTATGAATACTTCTACAGAATTTCTTAAAAAGTTCTGTACACATTCCTTAAAGTATTGAAACGCCATTTTACGGAATTCCCTACGACGTTCTGCAGAATACCTTAGGATGTTCTGCAGAATACCTTAGGACGTTCTTCAGAATTCCTCGATTAGCTCTAGCAAAACTGGGAAGATCTTCTTCATTGGTCATTCAATCGTAAGATTGGTTGACTGCAGCCTTCCACCCTTCCCTATCCAATGCTAGTTCCTTTACCTCCTGGTATCTCTCCCGATGTACGTTCCTCTTCATTTGGTGCACGTACTTATTAATGGGTTTTCCTCTGGGGACTTTTCCCTCTATTGTGCCTATAATTGTATTTTTCACAAATCCATTGTCTCAGGGTGTGTCCAATCCATCCTGTTCTCCTTTTCTCTATGGTGTTCCATATGGTCCTTTCCTCTTCTACTCTTCTGAAAACTTCATTATTTCTTATTTTGTCCGTCCATTTTATCGTCAGCATCCTTCTCCAGCACCAGGTTTTGAAGGCTTCTATTCTTTTCTGGTCAGCTTTTCCAATGGTCCATGCTTCCAATCCATGAAGTGCTATGGTTCACACTAATGTTTTTACATACTGTTTCCTGGTTAGTAGTTCTGGAAGCATACTTTCCTGGTTTGTAGTGGGGAAGATCTATATCGGTGGAATTAGTTTCAAGAACGCTTCAGTCACCGTTTTTTTCTCTAGGTCTCCGTGCGGAGGACATCATTCTTCGGCTTTTCCAGCACTCATCGCTGTGGGGGAGCAGTTCTCAATGAAAATTGGATCGCAACGGCGGGCCATTGCGTGGACGAGTAAGTAATCATGGTAAAAATTATATATAAATCAAATTTGGTGACCACATTTGTCTAAAATAGCACCTTTCCACTGGCCTCGACCTCATTTCGCCACAGATATGTTGTTCACGGTCAAATTGATGTTAATTTAGTAGATCAACAAGTCATCTACATCTACATACTACCCTGCGAGCCGCTGTATGGGGTGTGACAAGGGGTTTCGGTCGCCGGCCGTGCAAAGATGGAGAGGATAAGGTTTTGGGAGGTGAAATTGTGAAGCATATTATGCGAGTGTTTGAAGTGGAGATAGGTTTTAATTATAGTCACTTATTGTGCGAGGAAAGAACGAATTTTTGACCTCTTTGTTCGGAAATGTATCTTTCTTGTTTTATCGATTTTTTTGGACCTAGAGACGTATTGTGGCACCGAAATTACATTCTCCATGTCGCTCTGAAACACATTTGTTCTGAATTTCTAAAGCAAACCTCGGCTAGCATGTAGCCTCCGGGTCTCTAGCAGCTCCCAACATTATCCCTCTATAACAAACTCCTCCCTCTGTATCACTTTGAAGCGCGCAGCTTTAATTTGCATTTTATTTATATTTCTGATGAAATCTTTCTGCCCAGGGCCCCAAACACTCGCGGCGTATTCAATGTCTGGCCTAATCAGACCAAAAGTAGAACTTCTATTTCAATTTTTTATCCGAGAACCTTACAATTAGACGCTTTATTAGAGAGTTCGATTAATTACGTACTTGGAACCCTTTATGGTGTCTACCTATTTCTATCATCAGTAAACTCTCTGTTTTCACCTACAGTTATTCGACTCAAACTCAAGATTAACGTTATTATATCCCCAAAAAACCAAAGTGGCATATAACTTCTGTCCATGATGTGGGCGTCAGAGGTACCTACGTAACATGGTCCGTCGTCGTCTGATCGCATGATGGTGGAGGTAAAAGTGTCACTAGGATTTGGATGAATAGAACAATGCATCAAATTTGAAGACATAATATTGAGCTGGAGGAACATTTTATGTTACTAGGGCATAGTCGTGAAAGGAAAGGTTCTCCAGGTAAAGAAAAATAAAATAATGTGATCTGCCAAGGGTATATAGAGATGAGAAATTAATCTGCAGTTCCTCCGCAAATGAGTAAAGAAAAGATCGGTGAAAACGTAAATATGATACTGGGCATCTTCCGGTGCTGGAATATTCCAATGACGTTGACTAATAGGCTTATTAGATGTGAATTAAGTGAATATTAAGGTCGACTGGGTGGAGAAGAAGATTACCATGGGATAGCTGAATATTGAACGGCCAGATGACAGACGGAAGTTTCTGAGAAGCAGCGAGTGTCTGATAGACATCTAGAGAGAGCAGCGTATTTAAAAGTAAAACAAACGGAAGAATCTGCAGAAAACCCTACTAGATAAGGTATGAAATTGGAATTCTGGTCAATATGAAAGGCAAGTACAGGAGGAGTTACCTACAGAGTTACTGACAAAAACTAAATGCTGGCAAAATAATTTTCTAGGGTACACAGTCGAATACCATCGATCCGGGTGGAATGACCGGAAGGGCTACAGGAAAACTACTCATTCAGTGAAATAAAGCAACGGATAAATACATTTCTCGTCAATAGAGGGCAGAGATAGTAAATATTATAATTTTTCCAAACTTGCATCGGACCAAAAGTAATGAGTCAATTCCGTCGTAATTATTTTAAGAAATTTCCCAGAATAATATGTGTTCTGCCACCAAATGATGATAATATATTCTTTTATGTTAAACCAAGCGTCAAAATTTGATAAAATAAATGTCATTAATGAAACATAAAAGGTGTAGCAATTAAATATTAAGGTTTTACAATGATTGCAGCTAGAATATATAATGTTAATTATAATAATAATGACAATAAAAAAAAATTGGGAGAATAGATGGGTAACTATGAAAACAATATTAATTCCCACAGTGTTTAGTAGTCGATGCTCCACATTGAAGGAGAATGACAACGAATATGAGGGGTATTGATCACGCATTAATCTTCTCTACAATAATCAACTGATTTCTGTCATCTCTCCACGAATATCGAAAGCATTGCCCCTGTCTATCTCAGACTTCATTAACAATGAGTCTATCTTTCGATCACATTGATTCACTGTCAATGGAAATGTCAGTATTTAATATTACTGGAAGCAAATATTCAGTTGTTCTATCTTCCAGCCATCATAAAAGATAGAATGTAAGCGTCGAAAATGAAGAGGCAAAATTTTCTGAATTGCACATGATTATTCACTGATAGAAAGGAAGTAGTTCATTAGGTACTATTAATATGATGAGGTTGGAGTATGGTAATTCCCGTTCCTTTCTTTTTTTGTAGCAACGCTTTATCCCCACCTCTGCTTAATCAACTGCATGCCAAATTATTCATTCGTTTGAAGTATATATTGTGCAAGAAAAATTACGATATTTTCCCGAGATGAACCAGTGACAATATCATTTCCTATTGACTAATTTGCTACCAGATATTGAAATCGAGCATTTTCTATCTTTTTCAGTCTTTTAACTTCCCAAATACGAATACGAGTTGGTGAACATGACTTCTCAACAGTTGGAAGTGAAAGTGGAGACTCATTACAACAGGTCGGTATAAAATTTATCCTTATGTTACCATCTGACGCTGATTTATTTCTAATAGACACTAGTTTAAAGCATCCATCAGACAAGGTAAGTGGATTTTATCCGTCCTCGAAAAAAATGGCCTCATTCATGTCAGCTAATTACTATTTCCTTCCATGCCTCAGCATAGCTACTATGTTGAGGCTCTCAACATGACCTCTTGAAAAAATCCATTTATTCAATAAAACAATAGTTTTATGAAGTGTTCTCAATTAACTTCAAATTCACATGAATGTATGTAAATATACAGGGGTAAATCAATACAAGGACTGAAAGTAACTGAATACTTATTATAAAGAGAAAAAATGTGGAAGAAAAGAGAAAAAAGGTGCAAACGTGTCATCATCACTAATAGATTGGCTAGGGTTTCAGATGTCACTTTACTCATATTCATTACTCTAGGAATGGAGAAAAACAAGTGGACAGGAGAGACCAGGTGGGTATTTGAGCATTTTATCGTAATATACACGAACAAATTATGCTACTTGAAAATAAAAAAACATTTACGATAGTCATAGGACCGCAAAACTATCATTATGTTCAACGACAAGCAAATATAAGTGGTAAACTTCACAGGATCGCTCATCCATTGAGAAAAAAAAGACGGCTTCTTCTCTTTTTTGCGGACTCTTTCCAAATTCGAGCAGTATCTTGTCCTTTATCGCGAAAATAACTATCAGAGAAGGCTATGTTTCATCACTATTTCAGGTGGTCAGATGCAACTTGATGGGCCAACTTTATTCAGTTTCCGCCGCCCATCGTGGCTTCGTCTGTCCGAGGCTACTTCGTGACTCTTAGGAGTAAGTTGTAATAGAGTATGCAAGATTACCAGCCTTTGCAGTACCCGCACCACGTGCAACTTTCCATGCTAAAGGTTACGGAGCTCTACCAGCCAGTTTTGGTACATTTTCGCCAGTATGCCACAAGAGAAACCAAAGCATGGTAATATCCTAGGCCCGCTTTCACTATTCTACTCAAGCTAGGATCCCTTCTGAAAGGACTACCTTGAAAGACAGAATACCGTTGCCCGCGACCCACCACTAGGAGGTATATGCACTAAATGAAGCAAAAGAGGTTTACAAGGATAGGTCTGTATGGAGGAAATTATTGAAGCAGAGTTAGGTATACAAATATATATTTATGAGTGAAACTTGGTGACTTTACCTACCCCGGAAGGGAACGGTCTGATTGTTATGTATATATGTATGTATGCAGATGCAACTTTTTTCGGAGGGATTTCGTCTGCTGACTTTGACTACAACAAAGAGGATGGTAATTACGGAACGAAAAATATGGCATAAAAACTTTGACGACAAACATGACATGACATTGAGAGTCACGCAAGGGTGGATGGCTATTATAAGAGAAAGCAATTGTTGAATTGAAAGCAACCCTGTCATCTCAGCAATCCGTATTCATTAGCACATATTGGAGACGACATCCTATTATTAAACACATTCTCAGCCTTAAAGTTTCACATTTGAATAAACGTAGGGATCCAACATGATGGACGGATTTCCCAGATGCATTCAAATACAGTCAATGGGATGAATTCCATTTTGTCTTCAATTTAGGAATTCTACGGACTAACCAAGATTAATTACAACCCACCTACACCCTAGATTAATTATTCCATTTTGAATCCGTACACACGAGTTCGGCTCAACTTACGTACCGCCGACCCTGAGCACTCTCTTTTCCAAATCTCTTTCGTGCAAGGGGTTAATTTTGGTGCCATGCTGGGACTAATAGAGAGTGAAAAACAAGCCTCCCTGAACGAACTGCTTACGAAGGATAGAATCAAACAATGAAATGTATATATTTTTTAAACCAATAAATATAGTGATAACCAATAGTGATAACCTATAATCATAGTCGTAGCACTATCATACATCTCGGCTGACATGGCTATAGTAATTTTTCAACAGATCAATGGCATGCCAAGCTGGGCATTTAAATTGTTTTATGAAAGATGCCCTTCACCAATGAAGAATAACTAAATTACTTCGTCCTTCAGTATTGTGTATCTTCTCTTCATTTTCTCACTATGTAGGCGGAAATTTTTCCGTCCAACTAGCAAAACATCTGACGCTGCTGAAAACATTCCCTCTTCTATTCTATCACATTGTTTTCTATTACCTCCTCCATCCGGCTACTCAGCCGCCTTAGAATTTCTCAAGAAACTTAGCTCTTTCTTTCCCTATCATACCCAACAAATTATGACTTTTCTGACCTAAAATTCAAAAGAAGACATCGATACCTATAAATCTTCTTTCTCAAAAGCAGAAGTGTGGGTTTCGGAAGCAGACCAAGCAACTGTACAATTCCATATCTTCTTTCACCTATTCTTTCGATTGGGCTTTGCTATGGACTTGAATGATAACGGGCTGAAACTGGCAGAGAGTGACGAGGGATAAGCCTGACTTCACAATATTTAATCAGAAGTAAATTTTACAAAGACCACACTTCACAATACTTCACTTAATTGTGGTCTACGTAAAAGTTAATCTATATTATTGGAAATGTCTATTACAAAGACCACACTTCACAATACTTCACTTAATTGTGGTCTTTGTAAAAGTTATTTCCGATTAAATATTGTGAAAATATGGAGTAACACAAAGTAACCGAAGAGAGAGTTTTATTTAATTCTGATCTCCTCCCTTTCGTCTTCCTCCGAGCAGTTGCAGAACGGAGCCGACGTCCTGGAGCCCCTGAGCCACGTGGAGAGGGGCGTGGCCCGCAAGGTCGTCCACCCGCGCTACAACTTCTTCACTTACGAGTATGACCTGGCCCTCGTGAGGCTGTCGGAGCCTCTGCCTCCGCCCTCGGCCGCGCCTCACGTCGCCCCCATCTGCCTCCCGGGATCCGACGACCTGCTCGTCGGCGAGAACGCCACCGTCACCGGGTGGGGGAGGCTGTCGGAAGGGGGAACCCTGCCCTCCATCCTGCAGCAGGTCGGTCTAGCAGACAAAAAGCCTACTTATTCCCACGTTTCCCGTCTCCATCACTGCTACACACTTCTCAAGATGTTGCGGATTACCCCCTACTTGATTAAAGCTAAAATCCTGTTTGAGTTCTCCCACATCTGAATTAATCCGGTAGTTTTCCTTGTTTTAATTTTACCTTATTCTTCGATAACTCGATCCCTTTCCTCAAAACTAAAACATTTTCTTTAGGCCGCTTTACATGGTACATTTTATTATACAAACAAATATATATGATAGGTTGTACAAGAAAATGGATGGAATTGGACTTCGTTCTATTTCTTGTACAGTCATTCACACAATCATACAATTTTCCCCATTAAGGCCGCTTTACACGGTACATTTTATTGTACAAACAAATGCATCATAGAATGTACATGAAACTGAATGGAAATAGAGCAGGTTCTATTTCCCGTTAAGTAATTCAGACAATCATACATTTGCCGCTTTTCATGGTACAATTTTACTGATGGAAGAATTCATACATTCGTTTGTACAATCAAATGTACCGTGTACAGCGGCCTTTTGATATCTTCTACTTGGAGATTGCTTGTGTGATTGAGCGTTTTAATTCAACTTGCACTGCCACGATCAAAATAAAAAGCGACAGCGTTTCTCACGAAACGACTCACTGATTCTCCCCTCACGAATTTCTATCGTACCGAAAGACACAAAACAGCTAAATAACAGAGTTGGTTAAGATCACCAAACATCTCCGCGAAGGAGCGCAGGTCCTAAGGGAGGGGTGATATTCCACAACGATATAATTTTTCTGGTGGGTACAGTCTTGGACCTGCTCATCTAACACCATGCACTAACCTGATGGGCTATTTTGATTCCCTAGGGCTGGGCAAAACTCAGGCCAAGGACACTTTCCATTCGCAGAAAAGAGGAAAATTTCTGTCGAAGTGATGGTTGACGGTTGGGGTGATGGGTGGTATTTGAATAGGAATAATGAATGCTTACGGGTATTGAATTGGTTGCGAAAATTACTAGTCGTTTCTTGATAGGAGTGGTTGTTAAGAGGGGTTTTACAGAATATTAACTATTTTAACCCACGAGAACGGAAATTAATTTTGTTGCCTTTGTCAACCTTAGAAACTAATTCTCAAGTACACGAAGCAATTTGCGAGAAAGCACATAAAATGAAATAGAATTCAAGGAGTGAACAGTATAAATCAACATGATAGTGGATAAAAGTGCTTGCTGATGCCTTTGGGCAACCCCAGGCGTTCTATAAAATAAAAATAACATCCTCAATGAACATAGATTTGGATAGAGATAAGAAATGTAAGAGTATAATTGGCTCAAAGAATGGGGCGAAGTAATGAGACGGAATGGAGAAAGTTTCATATAAGGGAGAGGGTTATTCAAACTCACCTAAAGTGATTCAGAAGTTCTCACGTATGAGAAACCTTTCTTTATTTTCCCAAGAACATCTCCAATTACCTTTAAATGACGGACTACCTATTATAGTTGATAGTAATTAATGGCATTCCCCTTTTCCCTCCACAAATCTTCCAATCGGATTGCATCGCATGTAGATAGTGCGCGTTAAATGCGACGTGAGTGACATCTGTTTGCCGCAGCAGCGGTGCGAAGTCCTTCTAATTCCACATTTTTTTGTAGGTCACCGTCCCCATAGTGAGCAACGAGAAGTGCAAGTCCATGTTCCTGAGGGCAGGCCGCCACGAATTCATCCCCGACATATTCCTCTGCGCCGGCTACGAGGAAGGCGGGAGGGACTCGTGTCAGGTAAGATTTCCCGCCTTCGGGCCAGTCTTGACCTCTCTCTTGCCGCTTGACCCCTCCCCTTCCTCCGTTCTCACTCCCCTCCACCCCCCCCAACTCCCGGGACACTTCTCAAACCATCCTCCCCGACCCCATCTCCTCGTATCTTCCACTTCGCGCATCCGCGGGGCTTCCTCGGTCGTGCCGAGTGATATCTGCGAGAAGGGAGGAGAGAGGAAGAACGCGATTACCGAAGGGAGTGACTCGGAATGGTTTTCAAAAGATGATTTAATGACAACCTACATTCATCGAGACCATGATGTGTTGGTCAAGCATTTAGCGAGGTGCCAAAAGTTATCAATTAAGTCAAATATTCTTCTTTTGTACGGGCAAAAAAAATCCGATGCGTTGGTTTGGAGAATGGTTGAAAAATCACTATAGAACAAATGAAGGAAAACGGGCTGGTTGTTTAAGCCTGAATCAAGCGGTCACTTTCAAGTCCAGGAATAGTTGGAGCAATGGATTTTCAATGATAGTGAAAAGTTTAGCTTTGACCGTAATTTTCTGTCAAAAGGTCATTTTTCTGTGACTGTTAGCATCATTTCCATTATATTTAAAATCGCCGTTTAAATGAAACTAGCATGAGGTCCCACATTCACTAATTGGTGCCTTGCCCAGAGGTTAGTTGCACTTCAATTCAAGTATGTGCTCAGAGACGAAAAACAGAACAATATCTATTGATAGACAAAGAGATTGAGATCCCAATCATTTCCGCCATTCCTAAAAATAATAGAGTCACGAAGCAATCATTTGACAAACCATTGTCACTATCCCTGCATCTGCGAAAAAGAAGCATGTGATTCAGGCTTCAGTTGTTCGGGGAAGGCTACCGACAAGAGAGATCATTACCCCAGTTAGGACAGGCGGGGATTTCTATGGTAAGGGGAAGATTTTTGTACGGATAGAAGAAAGGGTGGAGAGAAAGCCAGCGTGGATATTACCCTGCTCTTGACGGAAGGCGCCATGGGTCAAACCACAGTTTTACACTGGACGGAGTGCTACACTTGAAGCGCTTCCAGATGAGGATCGGGATTTCGAAGAAAAATCCGTTCCACAGCCAGAATTCAAACCCGGGCTCTGGGGATAGGAAGCCAGTACTCCGCAACCATTCCAGCCAGATCCCCAAAACAACCGGTATGATGTGGTAAGGGAAGAAAGAAAGTAGCTTGAGGCGATGACAAAGCAGAGATAGGTGGATGACTAATGATGATCGATTGCAAAAGGCCTTTTTGGAAGTACTTGAGGAAGAGAACTAATAAATAGAGACATTTTGGATGGGCCGAAGATGGGTATGACGTAAGCTGAAATGAATATAGCCATCGGACGATGGAATTGTTTGCGAAGGTGAAAAATAACAATGCCAATACTCGGTCTAAATCCATCCAATAAAGAAAAAGAAAATTTTTTTCACTTTAAGGAAAAGAGTTTAGACTATAAGTACTAAGCTTCTTGCAGTTCTAAATCGTAAACATAAACAATCCTGATAAAAAGGTGAGGCTAATTTAATTTTCCTTTCAAAAAAAAAGGACGATCTCCTTTTTCATGCCAGCGAATTTAGGAGCATTCAGGAGTAATTTTCTATAAAAATCTACCTTCAAGGCACAGGATTGGAAACTTAAACAATAATGACACGCGCGAATCAGTCATTCCGGGAAAAGTTTCGGATAAGAAACATAAAATCTCAATATATTTCTCGTATCCGTCCTCCGTCGTCGGGCAATTATACGCGCGCAACATAACACACAATGCTATTCTTTTTCATCTTCTCCAATAATATCCCCATCCGTCGAAAACTTTTAAATTTAGCAACCTCTTCATCCATCCTTTTGTTTAGGAAGTTGCCGCGATATATCACTATGAATATAGATCAATAAATTCCGCATTAAACCAAACACCAGCCATTAATTACTCTACATTTAGAGACATCTGTCGTGAAATGGAAGCCGCTTTTCATGATATACGGAAAGGCTTGGCGCTAGAGAGATACACTTTAAGGAATGTGGGAGTCACGACGCACTGGTAGCGTCAGAAATGTAGAAGTGGGTAGTTTTCAAATGTTTTTTACAGTTCAATATCATACTCATCGTGGTATTATTTTCCTAAATAGGAAAACCTTGAAGTTTAAGCAATTATCAGAGTTCGTAGAGAAAAAAATCAATCAGGTTAAAGCTTCAGCAACGTAATTTAAGCTACTGACGTTTCAATTTCACTTATAAAAACAAAATTTTAGCATCATTAATAAACTAAACTCACAAACCAAAATCATGCTCCATTTTCTTCATGCCTTTTATAACTGCTTATATTTCAAAATAAAATTTTAATATGGTTACCACTTTGCCTAAAGGTAAATCTCGCACAAGCTACCAAAATATTGTTTCCTATCGCAAATACCCTCCACCAACTAGTTTTTCCTGAGTAGCCACATTTACCCCTTTCGCTTTATCTTCCAGCGTAGTATTTACTCCATCCTTCAACAAACCCACAGTTCAAAGTCCGATCTCATCTCACGATGCCCTAATCGGTGATGAGTTGAAAATCTTAAGTTAGCCACAGGCTCAAGGCAAGCTGAGAGGCTGGGACTCATCACAAGCGCAGTTTCAGCTCCCCAGTCTGCTGTCCCACGCCCACGCTCCAGAATTCTTCAAGATTTTATTTGATTTCGTACCCAGCGACGTCAACTTCTGACGACAATATTTGGCACTTATCGGTCGACTGACCGTGACCCAGAGCGTTGACAAAGCGTAACATAGCACGTTTAGAGTTTATAGCCAGAAGATTGAAGCAATTGAAGAGAAGGGGATTTTCTCACACACTACCTCTCAAAATAATCGGTTGAACCTGAAGAGTGTCCAAATTACCAATGAATTGACATGGCAGGCTATTTAAGATTTTGATGGTTTTGTTCATGCCTTTGTTTGAAAACGGAAAAGACAGCCGTATGGAATGCCATTTTATACAGTTCATTTTCATACTCATCGTAGTATTATTTTCCTAAATCGAAAAAACTTGAAGTCTTCACCCATAAAGACCAGCTGGGACGCTAAGTATGTAAGTTACAGGAAGGACCTACGAAGATCTGGATTGCCTTCTTAATTCTGCTCCTTTTTCTTAATTTTTTTATGATTAATCCTCAGATGCTGGTTCCTTTGAATTACCGTATCTTTCCTGGCATTTTACTCGCCCTCTTTGAACATTACCAACAATCGAGCCTAATCAGCCTATTACTTTAGCTATCGTGATTATCTCTAGTTTTCATTTTGCCATGGGCATAGCTCACCCTCGTAAATTTTTATCCACTCTTACAAAATTAATCGAGTCACTGTAATTACGGCAGCGAATTCTGAAAAAAGTTGACGGAAAATTCGTCACTAAACGCAAACGCCAGGTTCGGCCTGTACACCCCTGGGGGGTGAAGAGGACATTTTTATTACTTTCGGGCGAGAGAAATCCCATCAGTTCAACATAAGGAATGCTCTGTATTAAAATAATTAAATACTTAGCAGATCATGAGGGATATTGCTGCTATGGTGAGGCGATATTGATCCCCTCGTCAAGGTGTTTCGTCGACCGATATGATCCCTCACCAGGGATAGGTACTGTCCCACTGAATCGACCTTCAATAATCCTCAGTAAATTTCGAAAGTTATTTCTTTCCCCAATTCCAGCTGAACCATATTAATCAGCCTTATTACCATTATCATTTATCATTACCCCTTCCTCCTCCGTATCCATTCTCGAGTTCAAGCTGCCCTCCTCCTCCTACGTCTTTCTAGCGAGTCTGCAGCCCCTGTATTAATCCGTACCACTACAAGAGCAGCATACACTCCGTGGCCTCTTCTAAATTCAACCCTTATCCTAAAATATGGTGCGCCAAATCGAAAGTAAACTATGCTGCTCACAATCCGCTTTCTCTGTCAAAACAAAACACTAGACGACTGCGCGTGTTAGAAGACAGGGTAAATTCTCGAAGAGTCAAGTACAATGAAGGTAGAACACATCCATTTTAGGAAACTTGTATACTTAACCGAATATTGCGAAAGAGTCTGATCATACGTTTCCCGTGTCAATGCGGGCCAACGTCCGCTGATGCGATATCACAAGTAGAGGTATCACAATACATGAACAGGCATCAAATTGTCCTTCACAATTAGACGTCCAAGGCGGACGAACACTTCAGTAAACGATCAGATAGGCTCATCATTTACTAAAATTACACCAAATTTAGTTTTTTCTCACGCCAGCGATGACTCTACTTAATTTTCAACGACCTCAGAAATTGCAATAAAAGATGGGAATAAACCATCCTTCCACTCGTAATTACTCATGGAACTCCATTTTACTGAAAGAGCTCCTTCTAACACGTACGTAATCTGCGAAGCAATTTCACCAATAGGCACTCAAACGTATACGATGTGTTAAGCTGTTGACTCTCGTTTTCGCCGTGAATTATCGACGGCCAAATTAAGAACCCGAGTAAAAAGTCCTTGAGAAACCCAAGCTAAGGCCTACAATATACGAGAAACTCACAGCTTTCGACTTCCTACGAATTCATTTCGTACACTCGCGATTCTGTCTAATCACGGTTCCTCTCTATCCAGACTCAATAGCAAGAGTTTTTGTGGATAGAGTGCCCGATACCACTTTGCAGTTGTTGGAGTCAGACAAGAATTTCTCGCTTCCTGCAAAAAATTTCAGTTCTGCTAATCAATATCAATTCGGAATCCCTCATAAAGGGCAAAATTATGTATCATATCTTCCAAACAACTATCATCACGCCTCTACTGTAGAATAACAGAAAAACGCAACTTCAACTCCCAATTACCTTTAATTGCCAAGATGTTAACATAAAAACGTCGAGCAAGAATATTTTTCAATATGATAATACCACCCAAAAAACGAAATTTGTGAAAATTAGATGCATCAGGCCTATCACATACGAACCAACAAAGTATCCACCCATTTAAATCCCAATTAGCAAGATAATCAGTATTTTAGACCCTTAAAACTTGGATGTCCATCTGAAATAACTGCAATAAATGAGCCCCTCACCTCCTTTCCGAAACGAACAGGGCAACTATTTACGCTAGGGGCCTAATACTTGAGTTTACAATTCTACTTACGTCGTCCAAGCCAGGAAAAATATTCCATATCCATAAACAAGCCACCCCAACTCGTCCGAGTGTTGTAACTTATCGCTATGGAGTGCGATTTCTGCCTGTATGTGTTCAGATATAGCACCGATTAATGCACAGTTGACCTATGATTTCCTGTAACTTAAACATGGTATCAAAAACGAACATATCATACATGTTATTAAGCACACACTAAGATGCATACATTCCAAAGAACAGGGTAAAAGTTATACGAGCGTGCTCTAAGTTTTACCATAAAAGGCGATCCCCTTTCTTTGAAAACAATATTTTAACATGTCATTAATCATTCATAAGAAAACTACGAAATGAGAATTTGAATATCTACATGTAAAACTTACGTTCTTTCAATTGCAAATTAGAGCTGCAAACAGATCCATGAACACGGCTACTTCCAAGAATAATAGTTTTGCTTCCTGAAGTGGCTCAGTTGATACTCCAACCTCAAATGCCGCCAGACAACTCTGCGGACGATTGACTGCCTGGCATGCAGGAGGAATGACTAACGTTTCTTTCGAGCGAGGAATTCGGGGAGAGATCCTAAGGGAAAAGTCGGTACCAGGTAAACAAGAAAGCAGCGGAGAAGTTGAAAAATGAACTTTCGAGTTGGTCATTTATCTGGTTGTTAGTGGAGGACAGCCTTGCAAGAACCCAGATATATTATACTCCACAAAAACCACAACGTCACATACGCAGACAGGGAGAAACTCTCTCCTTTGAGTCAAATTGGAATACATTTCTAGTCGGTTCAAAAATTTGGATAAAAACAAGGTGTGTTCGCTATACCGACACTTTTAATACTAATGATTTAAACAATATTTTAAATGGAAGGTCAATCGAAGAAAAGTGCTAGGTAACGAGATTAAAATCTTGCTCATTCAGAATACCTTCAAAGCACACTAACGTTTATTTCGAAAGAAGACAAAGGCTGACTATTTGGGGGAGCAAATGAATTTCCTTCCTCAAGGCAAAATGTTTCTTCGTTTCCAAGCATAAATTTTTTAGCAGAATTTGGTGATTGCTCGTCATTCGCGGACTGGTAAATAATGCGGTCTTGAATGATGAGCGACGTTAAAACATTCGTTACTCGTTTGAGAGAATCCGGACAAAGTTTCAAATTTACTGAATCAATTAAGCCAAGATATAGTCTTTTGATCGGCCAACTACTTTGGATATTTATGCAGAAAACTATTTAAAATAAGGCTTAAAGCCACATGCACCATTACGCATACGCATTCAACAGTGAGATTTTCCATCCAAGGGACATCATATCTGTCGACCAGCGAAAGTTAAACCTCCTTGAGAACATGGACGAAAATAGATGGATTGATGTGGGAGTGATAAGGAAGTCCATTAAGGCGAAGAACTTATTTTTCCTCTTCGCTAAGCGTTTTCATCGATTCAAGGGAAAAATTAAGCGGCTGTGGAATGATATCTCTCGGATTGTAAAGGAATGACGCGGATAGAGCATTGCGGGTTAAGCTTTGGAGTACAATAGGGGGCAACAACAAAAACTTCTGCGTGCTCATTCCTTAGGTTATAACTACGTTCCCTCACTACGCTTCAAATATGTTAGCTAGGATCATCGTCCTCTGGAGTCGTCGTATCACCATCGCATCACTTTGTTCAATGCCGACAAAAATGGGATTTTCACTGCGCTTGCCTACTTGTTGAAGAGGTTCCTCGGGTGACCATTTACCACAATTTCCTCTCCCAATGAGTTCTGCCAATGATTTTTGCGGTGCATGATTTCGTCGGAAAACGCTGTAGTGTGCCCTTTACGTGGCAGGCAGTCCTGTATCCGTCTGCGATGTAATGCCGCCTGACAGTGGTCAAATGGCATCAGAAAGAGGCCGCGTCGAACGAGTTGCATCGGAAGAAATACTCTCTTTTTGTAAGTAGCTATACCTATTCCCGCGAGAAGATGATTGAAAATACGTTTACAAAAGTGAACAGAATGGCAACGGGCACTATTTGATGGGCATATGTTCGCGGAGGGAAACATATCTAAAAGACAAAAATCCAAATTTTTACCGAATCTACCAACTCGAATGTTTTTATTTTCACTATAGTGCATCCAAGATAAGACCACAGACGAAATATCACAATTCGGCTTTGAAACACATGAAAAGTACCTAATAATTTTTTACGACCGTGTGATATAAACAATGGCCACCGCCATTGATTCTCTGGTCACGTACTTCCCTTCCCCAAACGACTTTGTAAGTCTTTGCCAACTGGTTGCATTTCTGTCAACTGCAGAATTGCCTTGGGCGCAAAAATAGGGTAATATACGGAATAAGGTAAGTTCACCCGGAAGAGAGTAAAAATCATTTAGGACTATACTGGCGCTGCCTCTTCTCCTCTCAAAGGATTGTTTTCTACATTTCAGCACACGTCCTACCTCTCTTGTACCCATCCATGAAGCCAATACCCTTTATTAAGCTGCACCTCTCACCCAGCATCCTTCCCTCTACCACAGCCTTCGGCATCCCTATGCCCCTCAATACCAGTTTCAGCCATCTCCACCTCATCTCCTTCAGAGATTTCCTCTCCTCACCCGCAAACCAAGAACTGCGCATGTCTTTATGGCCATAAAGCCCATGTATTTACATGCCTACATAACCACTTTTTTCCTTCCAACAGGGAGACTCCGGCGGGCCATTGCAGGTGAGGGGAAAGGATGGGCGGTACTTTTTGGCTGGGATCATCAGCTGGGGGATTGGCTGTGCCGAAGCAAACTTGCCTGGAGTATGCACACGAATTTCCAAATTCGTCGACTGGATCTTGGAAAATGTCACGTAGGAGCAGTTCTCAGAAGATATCCTAGAATCTGCTGCATTGAAGAAACGAGTCATGCCTAGTGCGACGACTCCAGCTTATAGGCCAGAGGGAAAATCCTCCCTGGACCAGAGGACAATAAGGATGAACATAGAGGGAGAAATGATATGTTTGACCGCCCATCACTAGATGTGCAACGAAGTTTCCACCCTATAAATGACTGTTCTCTCACAAAACAAAGTTTTTCTCCATGCCCCCCACTCTTTTGTGCTTCTGAAAGTGTCTGACCAGCTTCTCTCTTCAATCGTTTTAGACTTCCTCCTAAGTGATTGACATCAGTTTGAATTGTTAAGACTGAATTTCAGTGATGGTGATCCTTATTGTTTTTATTTGATTTCTAGATTTTTCTAGGAATTATAGATACAATTTTATCAACTGCTATCATTATGGTGGGTCCCTGAGTCGAACTGATGATTCTCACCCCATGAAGAACAGATGATGGTGTTTTGTGAGCTCTAATTTCCATGATTCTTCAGCTTTTTAAGGCTTGAAGAATCCATATCCAGGTGATTAATTGGATGTAGCAAACACAGCCTGTATTGCCAGCTTTTAATGATTGACTGAGGCCATACAGTAGAATGATGAGTCATTATTTTGACTGACAGTCTGGATGCATGAGACTGCACCAATTTGCAACTAGCAAGGACTGTTTTAATGAACCAAAGTTCCTCCTTATTTTTAAATAAATCCAGAAAAACTAGACCGCATCCAAAAACGATGCAGTTTCATGCCCTCCTTCTCTATAGGGTGATTGCCCAGATGCTGTAAATGCATGGAGTTCAAGGTATTCATAGTGTTGATCGTAGCTGAGAAGGCAGAGGTGATGTGAATGATAAGTGCCTTGATGAGTGAAAGTATCCAAGAAAGGAACACTTTAGTGCCAATGATTGTCGGTGATTATGTTACCTGGATCTGAATTAAGGCAATGGTGACACTCCTGTATGTTAGAGAGCAGTAAATTATTTGAACTATTAGAATAAATGAATCCCATTATTTTGCAGAGGATGTCATAATCACAAAATACTGTAGATTCAAGATTTTGTGCAAATTCTTTGTGTACACTTAACCTTCAACAGTTTTAGATAGTTTGCTGTGCTGCCATCAATCAGTTTGTTGGGATTTGCTGGATTTTAGACATTACTCAGCAACCAATCACACAGCTTAGTGATGACTGTCTAAAAAAATCAGTGCCTCATATAATTAGCTAGCATTTAATGAATGCCTTACTTTCAGCAAAAATTTCACCAATTATCTATCCACTGATAATTCTTCGAAGCGGTACTCCAGCTAAAAAGTGCTACAAAAAGACTTATATCTGCCCTGATATAGTTTAGTGTGACAAACAACATGCTATATCCATACTATTTATATCCCATTCCAAGATACCTAATAATGATTGTCCTGATAATTGTCGAAAGTTATCCTGGGTCATGCATTTTTAACCGCTGCACCTATTCCTATTGAGCCTCGGTTATTTAATGTTTCTAGCATATTAACTGATTGGAGCCTATTGTCAACTAATGAAAAGAAAATATAACCTCCTAGTCTCTGTTCAAGCCTAATGAATTGTACATTCATGCAGATAGGGTATGTTAGCCACAGCATAATTATGCACTTATGAGAGTCATGTCACAATTTGTCTCACCCTCAGTCAACCTTCAGTAGTCAATTGAAATTAACTTTGCTTCCAAGCTAGAGACATTATAATTACATGGGAAAGTTGGCCAACTAGTTATTAAATGTTTGTATTATCCCAAATCTACCATTACAAACCAGCTCTGGTACCTTTTTCCTTCTTCTCAAACTACCAATTCATCATAAATTTTTCAACTATCAATATTGAACATTTCAAGCTATGGAGTGTAACAGGAAGAAATTTTATTTCTTTGATGCCTTATCACATAAAGGTAGTATGTTTGAAAATAAATGCTTACATCTGGGCCTATACTACCTTAAAAAGCAGAGGAAAATTACCACAGAATACACCAGCATGATCATCATGAAGCATCAGTTTAGCCATTTATAAAATTCCTACTTCACTTAAATATGTAACTATAAGGAACAGTCATAGGCTACTCTTTTAATAATAGCAGCATGTGAGAACCAAAAATTAATTCCTGATTGTAATGTTTTAGGTAATGGGATAATTATAAAAGCTCAACATATAACTGTGTACTCTGAATTGTTTGGATTCAATGACTTGAAAAATGCTATCATAAATACAAATCAATATACTGCTCATCAGTTTTAGTATATGTCCACCAGAGTTTCCTAGACTAATATGCAAATTGAACCACAACTTTCACCAAGCCATCTGAAACTTCTCTTCTTACACACAAAGGGCAAAACGAGAGGCATTGAATGGTACATTTGATGAAAAGACTTAACTGTCTGCAAGTTGCATCAGCTTGATACTTGGTCCATTCTTTGTAAATCATCAAGTGCTACAAGAGGAAATATCAATTTTAGCATTTTTTTTATCACTTAGCATGTCATGGCAACCATTTCCCACTCGATTTTTGCTGAGATAAAAATTCTTGACACAAAACTGATCTTGGCACAAGCTTGGCACAAGGTACCTTGCAATCTTATGATTTTTTGCTCTAACATATTTTCCATCTAACTTATTATAATTTATGTATTCTATTCAAAGATAATTCATTTAAGTTCAGATAATTTACCATCAATCCATGTTGAGTCAGACAAGAAGGTGTGGTAGTGAGTTAAAAGGAGCCTTAATTTTAGTGCACTGAAATCATTTCAGTCTTACAGTCTGAACCCACAATAATACTCAACTGTGCTCTTCACTGTCATATAAATAGGACTTGAACTGTGGACTAAAATGATTCCCCAACTTGGTTAGTAAAGTTCTGCTCAATGACAGATGCTGCTCCCCTTACATGACTCGTGTTGGATATATGGCATTGACGAAGAGAGGTACTCTTTTTAAACATGAACATAAGTCACATGAAACAAAGCCTTCAGCATCATGGCAATTAACCATTGTGCACATTGATGAAAAAAGAGAAGCATTTAAAATACAATTTGGAGCCTGCCAATAGCACACTTACTATACACAATGAAAATCAGGAAAAATCACTGACACTGCAGATAAAGTCATCCATAGCATTATTAAGAAAAGGATGTAGGTAATATTTTAAAAGCAGGTAACTTCAAGAAGCTGATGTTTTAGTATGTGATATACAGAAGTGTAAAATAAATCATCATGTTTGACAATCATCATAACAAAAGTAGATATTTTATCCAATGCATCAAAGTGCTTTTCGTAACAGAAAACTAATTTGTTTGCTTTATTCCTTGACAAGTAAACAGGTTTATGCCGGACTGAAAATGAGAAATCATAAACTTTGAGTATACCCTGGTGTATCACAAGTACTCATACTTTGTGAAGAGGATTATCCTCCAATAAATGTGAAATATGATTCTAGTCGATTTGAAAAAATTTCACATTTAATGATCATGTTGTGAAATCTTCCAGATATTTGTTGCATAACAATTTTTTGCACTAGTACATGTATGGCTTAATTGAGGTGCTAAAACCCTACTATTTTATGCATTATTTAATGTTATCTGCAATTGGCATGTATGTAATAAATATGTCTGCTTGGAATGTTTATTAAAAGGCACATATGTAACCTCATATTTTCTTCTTGTTCCAAAAATTGTAAGATTTTGTCAATTTCGTGGTCTATAAGTGAATACTTTTAAGTATGAAATTTAAGTCAACTTTTATCATTCAACACAGCGAAACATATTTCACTGCCCACATTCATTCATGGCAAACTGATAATCAATGAATCACAATAAAACTGAGCATGACAGTCATTTATTTCATAGATGTTAATTTTATACCATCAGACTTTCAATCTTAAACTCTATCTGTAAATAAAAATGTATTTCATGGAGTTAAAGGTGCCATAGCACTTGTATGACTTCAAGCACCAAATAAAATTAAATTATCAGTTTCATTTTATGTACTGGTATTCCTGGAATGCATTTCCAGGGGTAACGAGAGACTAAGATCTGCCTCACAACCAGGCCTGTTTTTAACCCTCGTGGCGCTATGGGCAAATTAAACAGGTGCGCCCCCAGGGCAGAGTGGCGATAGAGGCGATTACAGTATGTAGTATGCGCATGCCCTCTCAACAGCTCAAAGGTCAAACTCTGTAGTGGTGGCAACTCTGTTGACATCGCTGTACAGTACAACCTTAACGAAAATAATACACTTTGGTTTGCTGTGTGTTAACCTCTTATCGACGTTTAATTTCTTTTTCTACCTCACTTTTGTCATCTGGTAATTAACTTGTTTGAGACCAATCTTCTCTTGTGCCCCCTTTACGCCCCAAAACCCTTGCGCCCCTGGGCAAGTGCCCATTTTGCCCAGTTATAGAATAGGGCCTGCTCACAACCATGGAGCAACATTCTTCATGGAGTTGTGCAAGCATTCAAATAGGTGAGGACAAAAGAGAAAAATCTGACCTGAATATCTGATTCGTAAATGAAACTTATATACATGTTCACTTCCACATTGAGAACTTGATTTCATTCTTCTGTAAAGAACCTGAGGAAGTCATATTTAATGATACCAGTAAATAACTAGATTATTAAAAATGTGATGCTAAATGTAGCCTATGATTGGTACTGCATATTCACGGTCATCCTATACATCACCACCATGGAGAATTGGTTTCATACACATATCTCTGCAAAGCAATATTTTTCCTTCGGAATGTCATGAAAATTTTGTGCTTTTAAACCAGTCAAATCATATGGTTGAGTACATAAGATAAAATTATCTTTTTCACTACAAACCAAACAATGCTTAACATTTTATTAAAAAGTTGTATCTCGTACAAACAGTTGAAGCTGAATTCACCTGTACTGTAACCACAAATGGGGGTCCAGGTTGGTATAGTTGTAGTACATTTGACTTCCAAGGGAAGGAAAATATTTTCCAGACTTAGAAAATTTTGTTACTATTCCATTTGGCCCCAATGAGAGGCAGCAGTTAAAGTAAATGGCTCAGACCAACAGGCACAGATTCCTGCTAGAGTGAAGTGGAAGGTGATGGGAAACCACCTGATGGTGCCCCCGACTTAGCTCAGTCTTTGGTTCTCCATGCGAGTACTAACAAGATACCAGTGCAGATAGAGGGAAGGGGATAGGACAATCTCCACCTGTACTTGGAGGGGAGAGGGTAACAAGGACGGGAGATGGGACACAGAGTAAGCTTTTGATTTCCTCAGACTATAACTGGGTGCTCAACTGCCCATCACACTCTCATCATGGGAAATTGGGAAGTTGGGATAGGATTAGGGAGTAAGGGAATAGGTAATGGGGGACAAGAAAGGAGAGGGGATGCTTAGACATTAGGGACCTCCTCACCCATCTTGCTAGCACTCCAACTCTCACTGCTAAGTAGCTCTTCACACTCTCAGCCATACTCCTCAGCACCGCTGACAATACGTTCCTCCCCCAAGGTCGGCTGACCAGATTTATGTAGGTCAGGTGCAAGTGGTGACCCCACTTTAACAGGTGTCAATGCGGCTGCTTAAAACAGGGGAACCCCGAAATGTTACACCATTATCGATGCTAGAATACACAGCCTTGCATTCTAGCACTATGATATTATGGCTTACCTCCCACTATAATTATCTGAAGGTAAAATAGTCAGTCCCCCGATCAGGTTTCCTGGCAGGGAAAACAGGGAGAGATACATACATCAGTCAGACAGGACAAATGTAAAATAGAGAATGGAAAGTGACATCATTTGGGGTGAGCAGGATGCTGGAAAATGTGAAAATGGAGATATTAGGGAGAGACATCCTGGGAGTTAGCAAGATCAGGTGGCCAGGGACAGAACAACAGGAGCAACAGATTTAAAGTGACTTATTTGGGAGATGACCAGTGGATTGCAGTTGTGGGTATAACGCTGAAAAAAGACTGGGGCCGAGGAGTGAAGTCATTCTAGTGGTACAGCATGAGGATAGTGATGGTGAAGCTGGAAGTAGAACCTGGAAAGAAATAGTGCAGGTCTACATGCCAACATTCAGCCACATGGAAGAAGAAAATGAAGAGAACAAACAAATGGAAGATGACATTAAAACAGTGAAGGGGAAAGAAAACCTCATCATAATGGAAGACTGCAATGCAGTATTAGAAGAGAGAAAAATGTAGCAATATAAAAAATTTAAGACTGGGAAAGAGAAATATTTTTCAAGTTCCTCAATGAGATAAATATGGTAGAGGCTGACACACTATTTGAGCAATATCAGCATAGGAGATACAATGGGCAGATGCCATAAGATATTGCCATTTGCCCAATAGACTACATACTTGTCACAGTCAGATACAAGGAATAAGTAAAGCAGTGCAAGAGCTATCCCAGTGCACATATTGATAGTGACCACAACCTAGAACTCATCGAGAGCTGCCTTAGGTGCAAGAGAATAAGGAATATAAAACAAGAATCAAATAGGACAGATGCTGGCTGAAGATGGTAACAGTGAAAGATTCTACTCTGCCAATGACAGAAAACTAGTGGATGGAATAGAAAGAGACAATGAAGGTAGATGGGATAGCCATACAAGACAATAGCATACATAACAGAAGGGCAACTGGTGAGCAAGAAGGTCAACATGAAGATCCCGTGAATCACAAGCAAGACTAGAGAACTAATAGAAGAAAGAAGAAAATGCAATAACCCTAAAAATGATGAGGTAACCCTCTATAAGAAGCTCAGGAACCAAGTCAATCAAGTGTGCAAGAAGGCCAAGGAGGAGAGGATAGAAATCTGCAGCAAAAAAGGAATGAAAGCATTAGGAAAGGTGAATGCCAAACCAGCATACGAGCTAGTAAAGAGGCACTTTGGTGAGAGAGAAACAAAAATCAACAAAATCAGGGATTTTAACGGGAATAAACAGATAAAGGGTGAAGACATAGAGAACTGATGGAAACAATGTAGGTATGGAAGAGCTCTACTAAGAGACAAGGCCACTGGAAGAAAATCTAATGAAAGACAGGAGTGAGGAGGATGAGGATGACTGGGGCCCAGACATACTAAGTGAATTCAACAGAGCAGTGGAAGATCATAAGAGAAAAGAAACGTCTGCAGCTGACAGCATCAATGAAGAAATCATCAAGTTGCTTGGATGTAAAGCTAAGAACAACTGGAACTAAATAATCAAAGATAGCTACCAAAGCACAAGACTGCCAGAGGAAAGAAGTATAATGATTGCAATATCAAAAAAGACAAGCTAAGAAATATGAGGATCAAAGAAACCTGTGCGTAGTGTCATATGGATCAAAAATACTTATATGGATAATAGGCCAAAGGATGGAAAAGTAAATTGAAGGCAATCTCTCAGAAAGCCCACTTGGATTAGGAAGAACAGAGGAACAAGGAAAGCCATAAGCCAGAGAATAATCACAGAGAAAACAAAACATGTAAAAAATAACTGTATATGGCCATCGTGGACTTGGAGAAAGCCTTTGGCAATTTTGAGAGGAGCAAGATGTTCAGGTTGTTGGAAAAACTCTGAGTGGATTACACCAACAGAACAGCAATTTAACAATTCTACAAGAAGCAAGTCATCACGATGCAAAAGAGAGATGGAAGATAAATAGCTGCTAAAATTAACTGCACTCTATTGTCTTGGTTCCTTAATTTCTTGTAGAGGGTTGCCTCTCCTTCGTTTCTGGAGTTCTTGTATTTTCTTCTTTCTTCTTTTAGTTTCTCAATTATTGTTGTTATCCTCAACTTCTTTGCGTTGGCTGTCTTACTCACCAGTTGCTCCTCAGTTACGTCTGCGATTGCCCTCTTCAGCTCATCCAATTTTTCTTCAATGTCCATTTCTGCCTCTTTTTCTAGTTTCCTGTCGATGGCTGCAGGAAATGTCCCTCTATTCCCTTCTTCAGTCAGTATTTTCGTGTCCCATCTTGGTTTGCATTTTCTCACCTTGATTTTCTTGTATCAAAGGTTGCTGTCTATGGTTACTAGGTTGTGGTCACAGTTTACATCTGCACCGGGGTAACTCTTACACTGCTTGACTTGATTCTTGAATCTGGCTCTGACAAGTATGTAGTCTATTTGGTATCTGGCAATATCACCTGACATCTTCCATATGTATCTCCTACGTGGATGGTGCTCAAAGAGAGTGTTAGCTACTACCATATTCTTCTCATTGCAGAACTCGACCAGCCTTTCTCCCTTGGCATTTCTTTTGCCCAGTCTGAAATATCCAATACTATTTCCTTCTCTTCCCTCTCCTACCACTGCATTCCAGTCTCCCATGATGATGAGGTAATCATTTCCCTTCACTACCATAAGGACTCCTTCAATTTGCTCATACACTTCTTCTATTTCTTCTTTTGTAAGGCTAGACATGGGCAATTACACCTGGATGGTCAATGTGTCCGTCGGCTCTCCTTCTGTACTGTCAGATTGACTTTACTCTCATGCCCCATTCTTTCTTCAGTAAGATGCCTACACCTGCAACCTTCTGGTCGTCTCCTGAATATATCACACGGTATCCATCATTCCGGAAGTCGTCTGCCCCAGCCCACTTGATCTTGCTGACTCCCACTATATCTACCCCTAATCTCTCCATCTCTATCTTCACGTTCTCCAGCTTCCCGCTCACCCCGAAAGATCTCACAATCCATGTTCCTATTCTGCACTTGTCCTTACTGACTGATGTACCCCTCCCAGTAGTCCCCACCTGGAGATCCAACTGGGGGACTATTTTACCTCTGGAATATTTTACTGTGAGTGCCATCATGTCTTTTATATAGTTGAAATGCAGGGCTACATCTTCTAGGGAGACTAAGTGGTGGTTTCCCCATTGCCTTCCACATCGCAGTACTCTGATTCTGCGAACTTCACTCTCACCCAAAGTCCCAGCCTGCACGGATCTCCTTGATCTGTGCCATCAATGCCTTCTGCTGCCTTTCAGTAGTGGGGTCGAATTCGGGTAGCATGCAAAAGTTGGTTGGCAAGCTAGGAAAATATACATATATGTACCTATATATATTTTTTCCCGTCGCTTGGTCTCGAACCTGTGACCCTTGGAATGGGAGTCAAACATGCTACCACTGGTCTAAACCAGGCCTACAAAATTTAACATGAGAGCATAAACCAGGAAGGCAATAATTTTGCTACTCATAGAGATTTCTTGATGAAAACGGATGCAGCACTTTGGATGTTTGGAGGAGGAATGTATCAGAGAGCAGAGGTTTTTCTTAGCAGGGATGTCATGATAGGATAAACATGGAGTCTATCACTGTATTACTGAGAAACTTTTACCTTAGGAAGGAAGGAGGAGATGAGATTAGAAGTGAATGATAAGTGAGTCGGATGCTGACAACACTTTCTTGGGTAGAAGCAGCCGACCTTCCTCTTACTCAACAGTGTCAGCATATACAGCAAACTTAGTAGGTTAGACCCAATAAAATGTTACTATTTTTGAGGGACTGATTTATGTTTTTCATAACCACTTGATGCTTCAGTTATGGGGTTATGAAGAAACGAATTCAAAGAAAAATCAAATGTCAGAATGTCATAATTCAGTAAGGTAAAAGTCATTATCGTACTATATTGATAGTGATCTTGGGTAGCATTTCAATATCTGAAGACAAAGCTATAGCTTAAGAGTAAATCTTTTACAATCATAAAATACAGAGAGGAACTCATGTTGATTAGGAGATGACCTAGAGTTTAAAAGCAGTGGCAAAGGAAAAAAGGCCAGCTGCTGTAACACAGCAACAAATGTCTGTTATGAGTATGAGAGTACATAGAAAAAGCCACCAGGAAGGAAAGTAGCTAGGGAAGAATGGAGGACAACAGTTAACCATTTTTAGGACTGAATTATCAACAATGTCACAAGTCCAATCAAGGTATTGAGTGGAGACAAATGATGAACGCACAATGAGTCTAAAGGCATACATATAATGCACTGCCAGGCATGGTGGGAAGGGCTAAAATTTGGATGATATAATCAAGAAAGATTTAAGAATGTTGATAGAGCCATATAGATATATATGTAGATAGAGAATTAGAAATTCCACTTGAGGCCACTTTGGAAGGGAGAATGCTACTGAGAAGAAGAGGAAGAACTGAAGGAATGAAAAGAAATGGGGGTATATTGAAGATAAGAAATAAATATGAAGTGCAAGGAGAGATTCCTTCAATAGCAGGGGAGAGTAGAAATCATCTATAAAAAGCCATCCTGTGAAGTTGAACAACAAAAAAATGAGCAAAGCAAGGCCTCTGATTTATCAAGCACATTGGAAAGAAAATCTTGGCAGAATAAAGGATTAAGAAAAATAACCAAAGGATGGTGAGAAGCAGCTAAAACAGACCTAATCTCTGTAAATGAGACTAATAGGAGATTGATATTAAATGGTAAATGAGAACAAAATCACCACTAGAATGGACTTTAATTGACGTTAAGTTGAATGTCAGCTATTTTTCAAACATCAAAGAATTTGCAGACACCTCTTCATTATCAAAGATAAAAGAGGAAATCTAAGTAAGATGGGAAAGGAATGTGCCTTGTCTTAAGCACTGGGGTTTCTTTTAAGGAAATGATCTTATGCCATCAAACTTTATCGGGAGAAAACATCAAACTTGTGCAGTGATTCAATCTCGTTGAGAACATTTGTTTCTAAAAAAGTCCATGGTACTCAAGAAAAAGAGCTTGTGGCATGGGAGGCCCAGTTTCGTTCTTCATGCAATAAAAGATAACTAAACTTTCAATAGCATGGAATGCACATCTTGAAATGGTTAAAAGGTAAAATATTCACTTGTACACAGAGGAAGTACAGGGCTATTCCTGAGAATATACTCTAATCATAAATTGAAAATCATTTGAAAATTGTTAATTTTGCTGTTTTACCAGAGGAGATGCATTAAATCAAACTAATAAGAAAATGTTTCCATTCATAATTAGTTATTGTACAAAAGAGAATTTTTGAACAAAAAATGGGAATTTTAGACTTTCAAAATCTACCAGGTGAAAAACTGATATTCTTCTAGGTCACATTGGGGAAATTGCTGGAAAAACATGGGATAATTGACAATACTGATGGAATACCTGCAGACAACATCAATACTAATTGTCAGGGTCACAAGAGGAAAGGAAAAATAATGTTTATTATAAACTATAAAACAAACTTGCAGGAATAGCCTAAGCAGCACACACAGCCAACAATGCCATTCAGATAGCAGTTGTTATTTTTATCAGCAGACTTAAAATTAACTCGCACAGTAGTTTGTAGATGTTGACGACGTTTAGATAAAGTGTTTTCTAACTTCCACATTTACACAGTGAGCATTTAAACTCTCAAGAGAATTCAGTGAGTTTGTGCAGGTGACTGAAAAAACTTTACTGAGCCTTAGCAACACTTAGTGGCAGCCTCTCTAACCAGCTTTGAACAGGTTCATTGAAATGCATGGCCACCTGAAACTACTTTCTAAGCCTAGACAAATGTACCAGAGTCATTCATTACTCGATAGAAAGGATATCCTCACCAATACAGTAGTATTGAACCAAAGATAATATGCATCTGCAAGTTGAAACTCTTAAAGCTTTACTCATCATAAAAACTCATTTTAAGGATCTCAGCAAGGTACTTAAAGTTTTTAGAAGTATTTCCTAGAAATGTGAAGTTTTTAGACAATGTATATTCTTCAGATATGTACAGCAAAACAAGTAATGCTGAAACTGACAGTAAAAAACAAAATGCTGGTCCATAGACATCAAGACAATATAGCTGGCTCAGAAGAGAATGAATATTTCTTTTCTTGTGTGTCACTGCATTTTTTAGTGAACTTACAGTTATTCTGGGTAACTAGCTGGTATTAGTAGTGTGTTTTGTACATGCCATCACCATTAAATGTTTTTTTTTAATATTTTTCTCTGGGTTAAGCGTAAATTGTCCTTCTAGCGACTTCAATGTTTTTTAAAATAAGCTCGAACTTTTAATGGACGAACTCTACAGCAATAATACAAAAATTATTATAGCCGGGGATTTTAACTGTGATTTGCTCCTGGAGGATGCTAGAGCCTCTCAGCTTGTCAACACTTTCAAGGCATATGGCTTATCTCAACTGATCACCCACCCCCCTCGGGTCACCTCTGTATCCTCAACTTTGACTGACAATGTGTTTACCTACTTTGACCCATGTGTATCTTCTTCCAGTATTATCGATCTAGGGTTATCTGACCACCTTGCTCTAAACTCTAACTTCCAGCTTTGCACTCTATTAACCTTCACCACACCAAAGTACTATGATGCTAGAACTTTTCATGACAGTGATATTGCTTATTTTAAACACCTGCTATCTCAAGAATCTTGGACCTCTGTCTTTACTTCTAAAACCTTCAATGAGGGATTTGAATCCTTTTATTCAACATTTTTATATCTCTTTGAATCTTCTTTTCCATTAGTCAGGAAAAAATTGGCAAAAATTTCGAGACAAGAAAAAAGTGGGTAACTGATGAAATTGTTTCCCTATCTCAGCAATTGAAATCTCTTTCTTATAGTGCAAAACATAATAATACTTATTTTCCTCATGATAATTTAGTAGCATTGAAACATAAATATAGATCCCTAATACAGGCCTCAAATAAATCTTATAATCACTCACAACTTGTAAATGCCTCCAACAAAACCAAAGTAGCTTGGCAAATAGTTAACCAGGAGCTAGGGAAACGTAAGATTCCTATCCTACCTCTGACTAGTTGTACTAGTAATTCATCTCAGTTCGATGATCTAAAAGCTATTAGTAATTTAATTAATAAGAAATTTCTTGATTTTGAAACTGCCAGCCCTCCAAGTAATGAAACCAATAAGTTGAGCATAGTTAACTCACCTTACAGCATTTTTCTTTACCCCTGTGATTCAAAGGAATTGCTGCAAGTTTTAAAGAAATGGAATCAATGTTTTTGTACTGGTATAGATGAGGTCTCTGGGTCTCTACTTTTCCAGTGCAAGGGCCACTTAGTAGATCCCCTTCTATACCTCATCAATTGGTCCCTAAAAGGTTTATTTCCTGAAGCCTTAAAAACTAGTTTAACCATTCCAATTTTCAAAGGTAAAGGCGACAGTAATGATTTTAAAAACTTTCGACCTATATCCCTGCTTTCACAGTTTTCTAAAATATTTGAGCAAATCTTTTTAAATCGTTTAGCACCAGTTTTGGAGTCTCATAAACTATTATCTAATAGCCAGTGGGGTTTCAGGAAAGGCCGATCAACTTCTGCTGCCCTTTTCCATGCAATGCACTTTATTTTCAACTCCATAGATGAGAAAAAATATACTTTGGGAATGTTTCTAGTAAGTAGTAGTAAAGTATGTTTAACTCATGATAGACGGAAACACATTTCTGATCCTTTACCAATGAAAACTGGGGTGCCACAGGGATCTGTAGCTGGCCCAATACTTTTAATAATTTTTATTAATGACTTATTAGGGATAGGTAATAATAGCAATGCCGGAGATGTCACTTATGCAGATAATACCAGCTTTTTTTATCTCATCACCTAGTATCAATTTATTAGTTCCTGAGGCACAAGTGTTACTCAATCGTATTTCTGAGTGGAGCACTAAGAACTCTCTGAAGTTAAATTGCAATAAAACTGAAATGGTTTTATTTAAGCACACTAACATGATTAGAATCCCAAATATTATACTTGATGGCAACATTATAAACATAATTCCTGGCATGAAAATATTATGCGTTCATGTCTAGCATAATGGGAAATGGGATGTCCATGTCTCTAACCTTATATCATTACTGCACTCTCCAATATTTTGCTTAAGATATTTGAAATCCTCAGTCTCCATGAGTATTATACTTTCTGTATATTTTGGCTACTTTTAGAGCAGGGCTACGTATTGCATCCTACTCTGAGGTGGCTCACCCACCCTATTAAATAAGGTGTTCCTACTTCAGAAATGTGCCAAACGTATCATGCTAAATCTGCCCCGTAGAGAATCTTGCAGACCCCACTTCATAAGCCAAAAAATCCTCACACTACCTTGAGCCTACATCTTAAACTTTTATACTTAAACTTAAACTCTTTATAAAACAAAACCTACACCTGGCTGAATCCTATCCCCATTTCCATACTCATTTTACCAGCACTCTTGACCATATTCATCAGAACCATCATCTCTCATCCTTAACACTAAACAGTCCCTTAGCCATTGGTATTCGATTATACAATAATTTACCTGCTGCCCTCAAGTCAATAAAAGAATATCATGTATTTAAACGCAATCTTAAGGGCTACTTGATATTAAATGCATTCTACAGTGAGGATGAATTTATTTCAGAGTGCAAATAGCCATCTATTCTTTTGTCAGCTGTTTTATCTTTGTATATTTCTACATTTTTATTTTGTTAATATCTTATGCCTTTTTATGTCTACATGTGTATCATTTTGACGTGTCCTATATTTGTTTCTAAAAATCGTTGGACAAATAAAACTATCATTATTATGGTAAGTTGACAATGTCTACTTATTGTTCAACAGTGGAAAGAAAAATATCCAGATGAATTTTGTAAGATCATTGCAAACTTTTGTATCTCACATAATTACTTCACAAAATTACTATTTTGCTGATAATTCTCAGCAATGAAAGTCAAAGTTTCCAGATTTTTTTTATCATCAACACCTCTAAAATATGTCCCAGTTTTTTCCTGAATAAATCTAGGAATCCAAGATATATCGTATTTCTGTAGATATGAGAGCTGTTAAAAAGTAACGGGAGTATTATATCATGCCATAATGGATTGATCTAGCAATGACTGGTTTGACTGCACTGCATTCATCACTTCATCTTGAGTAGCCACAATTTTCTTTTTTTTTAACCTGTTTAGAGTCCGTCCTGTACCTCTATAAATGGAAGCTGTTAAAGTTGCTGTGGCAATTTTTGCCGTTCCCAAGTTTCGAAGATCATCATTGCAACATGAAATTTTGCATGTAACTTTGGACACCTTTTACGAAAACCTTCTAAACTTACTAAAGGCTTACAAAGTTTGCTCTTAGTAGTGTTATAACTGGTTTCCCAGATTCAAAATTGGCAGTTAATCAGTTAAAGAAGATCCTCAACTAGGAAGGTCTTCTATGCCAACTGATGGCTTTATAATCCTAGTAATTTTGTGAGAATTGAGCACATTATCAAATGACTGTTCTATTTAAGCCTCCCCACTCACTTGGCGTACTTCCATGTGACTATTAAATATCCATCATTAAAATCAAGGCTTCAAAGACATCCTTTTGAAGTCATTGATGATATTAAAGAGAATTTGGCATAGGAAAGGGAGGTGATACCCTAAGAAGCACTCCAGGGCTGTATGGAAAAGTAGAAACAGCCCAGGAAAAAGAATGTTTCCAGGTAAGGAAAGCACTTATAAGTATATGAGAACCAATAAGTTGTAAGTAATCTGGAATAATTATTTAACAAATTTTCCCATTACTTTCTGAACAGCCCTTGTACATATTGAATAAACAACATATTTTAGTGTCAAATTATATTCAGAAATAATACCAGGGTTTCATTTTTTCTGCTGAAAGTATTAACTCAGGTTATAAGTATTATTTTCATTAAACTCTTTGATTTCAACATACACATTTGCAACGTTTTTACACTGTGACTGTCTGAGAGTCTGTATGATCACAATATTTACTGTTTAAAAATACACTAATGAAACATCTTTTATATCAGTGCAATTGTTAATGCAACAAACAAAGCATTTTCATCACACAAACCTCATGAGGCACATGGTTATCTTAGAAAGTAATTTATAAAGAACTATACTGATTTACGTTCTCATGTTCACTGAAATATGTCTTGTCACTATAAAAAAAATTCAACAGAATAGGCTGGTAATGTAGAGATACTAATTCTTTCATATTAAATATCCAGGTCCTGAAAACACATAATGATGATGCTAAAAAGGTGAACTTTAAGAAAACATTACGTTTCCTTCACCAAATTAAAAATTACAATTAAATGCAACACCATACATCATCAAATGACATCTATACAATATATTCAGTTTGGAATTGAAGTCCTTCCTCAAAAAAACATTTTATTCCACCTGATTTCTGCATTTATAGTCATTGTGGTATAAGATCCTTCTAATATTCTCCAGTTCATAAAATAAAAATAATTTCTAATGTCTCTTATATTGACAAGAAATCTCTATAATGTTCATTAACCAGCATGAAACAAGGTGGTAATGACAGACTAGCATCAGTTTTTAGTGACTTGTAGTTCACATTCATTTTTTGATCCTCATATTAGTTACTAGCATTTAAAATTCAATAAATTTACTTTTAACCAAATATAATACTTAATTGTGCACATAAATTGCTTTTTTTTACATCGACTGGCTCCCCATTTTGTTTCTAAATAGTCCTGGAATGACTTGGTAGGCTATTATTTGACAATTTTTCCTAATACTCATGTTTTTATAATAATTTTTTTTGTATATGCAATTTCACAGAAACACCACAGATGTACACCCATTTCAAGAATGGGTACGCCAAGGAAAAAGGATAGTGACATCATTCAATTGATCAGCTCAGCTGATTAGAAAATAAAATATTACAATCTTCTCTGGTTATTTAGCAACTTACCCTGAACGCTCTGGAAACATTTGCTCTCACCATCTTGTTAATGTAAATCGTTACAAACATTTTGAACCATGAGCCTCATCTTAACAATTAAAATACTGAAATTAAGCGCAATTCCACATGGCTGTGATGCTTGAATCACACCTCAAGGCCAATGTCAATCTCAGACTGCTTCAGTCACTTTTAAATTACTCGCCATGCCAAAGGGCATATCCTCTGACAGTTTTATCTTTGATCAGTCACCCCGTGCCAAGCAGATTGCACAACGTCATCTAGGTTAAGATATGTACAAAGAGAGGAAAATGACGGAAGGGCTAAATTTAGGCTCTTCCAAGAGACCAAGACTCCATTCAGCCTCGGTGACTCATTTGCCATTCAAATGTCAACTCATCATGTCTCCAATCACTCTCAAAAGTTATGCTGCCAATGTTTTCAGTTGGCATTTTCACATGCCACACCATCACCAAGAGGCACCGTAACTTTTCCCTGCCCAGTGGCTTTCTGTCCACCGGTGCTGTGCTTTCGACGGCGGATGCTTCCACCGAGCAGAGGGGGGTTCTTGTTGCTCCCCCCTGCCACTGTCCCCTTTGGTTCACTCACGGTTCCTCTACCGCCAACTCCCTTCTCCCCCCGAGACCGAGCCGAGGAAAACAAGAAAAAACCTCGCTGTTTGGAGGATGGGCTGGGCCCACCAGATCTCCCAACCCTCTGGTGCTGCCACCATTTGCAGTGATCCCTTTGGAGCATGCTGTCTAGGCTCCGAGCCAACGACCCCTCGCTTGTGACCTCCTCCTCCACCTCGCACTCCCCACCCTTTCCCTTCTTCTTTCGGGATGAGTGGGCCGAAGAGGACGACGCAGAGGAAACAGCTGAAGGTGATGCACCTGCTGTGCCATTCCCCAGTTCCTCTGGTGACCCAGGTGTGAGAAAAGGCTTGGTTGGATCCACGGCATCAAGGTCATCAGGTGCCGGGGACGAGTGACCACCCCCTTTACTGCTCACGAGCAGGGACCGCCAACCACGGCACACCCTTCCTCCATGACCCTCACGCCCAAGCGATGCTGATTTCCTTTGCATGGCCAGGGGTGATGCTCGGCCCCTGGTCGTGCCGGAGCAGTCAGAGTGGGGTCTGGGGGGCGTGCCTGGAGGAGACGGCACACCTTGTTGCACCATTCGCTTCCCATGGCTGTCACTGCTGCCCCCTAGAGATAGTCTTTCTGTAAAGTGCCACAGTCGTGACATGATTGAGTGGTTTCGTTTGGGTCGGCCTTGATGGGGACTGACTTCAGCAGCTTCCTGGTCTATTACTGGACCAGGGTCGGCCCTGGGGACGTCCTGCGTGACCCCAGCCCTGTTACCCCCCACTGTGCCTGACATTCCATCATCCCCCACTACCTGTCCGCCCTCGCCATCCCACTCCATCCTCGCCCTCGATTCCACCCGTGACTCCCTCCTTTTCCTGCCACCAGATGGTGGGATGACCACTGTCGATGCACCCTCTGTTGATATCTTAAACTTGAGAGTTTTCTCACTGACCTCCACCTCCGTCACTGTTTCCTCTCCCTCTTCATCATCATCCTCCTCATCCGAGTCCTCTTCGTCCCTCTCCTCATTGATCGCCCTGTTCTGAGAGTCAAGCATTTCCCCGAGCGTCTCCTCCACCGTGCCATCCGAGCTCCTCGACTTCTCACCCACGGCTGCATGGACAGACGGGTCATAATCTCCTCCGCCATCGTAAGACCTCGAGTGGGAGTGCGAGTGGGATCGCATCCACTGGAGGCTCCTCTTGGAGCGCATGCTGTGCGCACTCCCTGACTTGGTCAGTAGATGTCCGCCACCGTGGTGCACAGAGGGGACATGAGGGTCAAGGAGGGTGTGGCCTGTGCCTTCCTCACTGCTCGTCCCGATGTCCCCCTTGGAGCTGCCTCCACCTCCTGAAGCAGCATCCATGCTGCGTCGATGCCTCTCTTCCTTGGACGCCTCGTTCAGTCGGCGATAGTAGTCCAAGGCATCACGAACGGGAGTGATGATCAAGTCCTAGACAAGTGGAAGAAAAGAAAAATGTGAAATATTCAGCTATATTACTTATACATACACACAAATATTAAGCCTTTATTCAAGACATGCCATTGATTCTACAAAAAATATGAAACAACTTTTCCATCAAGTTTGGTACTTAAAGAAGCGGGGATAGGATGTTGATGTGAAAACTGAAATGTCTGTTTATTTCTGCACATGATACAGTGCAATGTATTATATTGAGCAATTTTTGAGCTAACTGGCTGGCACAGAAAGGGGTAGATGCCACTCAACTTAAGAGAAATCACAATTACTCCAATAACTTGCAATGCCGTAAGCACCACAGCTACTTTACCCAGAATGTTGATAATCTCCTTATAACAGGAAAGGGTCCATATTAGAAACCTGCCTAGAAGCTGGGCACCCAGCCAAATGGACACAATATTTCTAACAAATACTTGTTTATGATGTACACCTGAATTTTTTCTGGCTAAGCTTAAGATAATAAACTGGCTACTGTAGATATTGAATTGCAGTATATTCAACCCTGAAGATAAAGTTAAGTCAATAACAACTAATAAGCATTTGTTTGTAGCCAACAATAGCATGTTTAAGTGAGCCATGCTTATGAAAATGATTGCGTCTGGAAGCAAAATCCCATGAACTTATGGACCCATCCATGATGCTGAAGAAACCTTCCTAATGATCAAAACATAAA
Source organism: Ceriagrion tenellum (assembly GCA_963169105.1). NCBI lineage: Eukaryota > Metazoa > Arthropoda > Insecta > Odonata > Coenagrionidae > Ceriagrion > Ceriagrion tenellum. The sequence continues at coordinate 28,050,386 of OY720639.1, forward strand.
CTTCAAGGTAGTTTTTTGACAAATACTTCCAATAAAATGGACCACACTCTAGCAAATCAACTCAAACCTTTTTTTACATTAATTTTTCCATGTTTCTACAGAAAAAGTGAATTGACAATGAACATAGAAAAGACTGAGGATAAAGGTGCAATTAAGATATAATGTACTCACACAATATAAATAATTCTATATGGCACAAATTATATGCCAAAATCCACTGAATTGTTTTATCTGAGGATAATTCAATGATGCAAAAGCACAGTAAATGAAGGCTCTAATTAAATCCATCAAAATAGGATGCACTTACTTTTATTATACTATATTTCAACAATGCCTTCAAAAGAATCTTTTTCCCTCTTAGAATATTTCAAGAGTAAGTCTCTTCTCCTTCCTGTGCATTCCTGTTCAGACCTGCATGGTGACGAAGAGCCCTCTTGCTTAGGGACCAGCGTCGACTTCACCACAAGGCACCCTACATTTCCCTGACCACTAAAAAGAACCTCGCTGCTGCTCTCATCAAATAGACTTTGTCCAAGAACAGACCATAATTTATCACAGTATTTTGCCAAAGGGCATGTTGTATTTTCCCTTTTAATGCAATATATGCTCCACTGTGGGAGAAGTTATCTATGAGGGGAGTTCAAATGAAAAGGTACGAAATGACACTGTGGGTATAATTGAAGTCTTTATCCAAAGTAATCACCAGAGGCCTGAGCACAACTATCCCACTGTTTCACGAGCCAAAGGATTCCTTGTTTCCAGAATTCCCATGGCTGTCACAAGAGCCAGTCCTCCACTGTGTTCTTCAGTTCATCGTCTGAGTTGAAGCACTTCCCTTTGAGATACTTTTTTAGTGGACCAAACAGATGAAAGTCGCAGGACGACATGTCCGGGCTTAGGACAAATGCTCAAGCCGCACCAACTTGAACATGGCCAGTAAACTTTGTGTGACCCTGGAGACATGCAACGTGCATTATCATGGAGCAGAATCACTCCCTGTGTGAGCATCCAAGGTCGTTTGCTCTTGATGGACTTGTATAGGCTACGGAGTGTTTCACAGTACACATAACTGTTAATGGTTCTTCCGTGCTCGAGGAATTCGATGAGTATTAGACCTCGGATGTCGAAAAAGACAGTGAGCATCACCCTGCCTACTGAGGTCACAGATTTGAATTTTTTCGGGGGAGGTGACAATGCATGCTTCCAGTGCATGCTGTCCTGCTTCGTCTCTGGGTCGAAGTGATGGCACCAGCTCTCGCCACCGGTGATGATCCGCTCCAGGAAAGCAGGGTCTTCATGATACCAGAACAGGTGTAGCAGTGCTGGCCCCATACGCAGTTCCTTTCACGGTTCGCTGAGCTTCTGCAGAACCCTCTGTGTGGTCCTCACACACACTGCCACGTCAATTGGACCAAACACACAAGTGCCTGCTTCTCTCCTGCATCATGTTCAGGTGCCCGCTCATGTGCACTACCATGCAGACACTACATTCGCGTCCCTAGATGTCTCACTAGGTTTTCCCAAAGCAGCATATTCAAATTTCATCCAGTTTGGCTGTTACGATGTTTCGTACCTTTACATTTGAACACCCCTGGTATTTCAAAGGCTTTGACAGTCTTAATTTAACTGTAGTCAACCCTATCTTGCCTCAGTCTAGTCAGTTCAATTCAGTGACTACAAACTCAGTTTTGTCTGTGATATTCTTAATCCCCCTTACTTCCAATGATCCCCTTGTTTTCTCCACCGCTCTTACTCTACCTGATTATATACTCTTCCATGCTCACTTTATCATCCCTATTTCCTTTGCTTCACCTAAATTCCTTTCCACTAGCTCTTAGTATTCTCTCCTTTTTTGCTCTTTCAAAGCTTCCAAGCTCCATCTCATTATCCTCATGCTTTTATTAAGCCTTTTGAATCTAATATCACATTTCATCATTACTAAAATATGATCTGAGTCCACATCAGCCCTAGGGTAGCTCTGCGAGTTTCTGACAAAATTCAACTGCTTTCTTACCAAAATCATTTCTCTTTCCTAATCCATACCCTCCAGCTTCATATCCATCTCCCCATCCTTCCACCACTACACTCCAGTTGCCCATTACTATCATGTTTTTCCTGCCCAGAACTTCCCTAATTATCTTCTCTAACTGTTCATTCACCTAATCCATCTCTACTAGTGGGAATGTACAACTGGACCAATAGAAAATTTGTCGAGCATATTTAATTTCTACAATTAGCCTGTTGCTCACCTGTTCAGAGTTTACCATCCTCATTCCCAATTTTGCAAGCAATACTACTCCATGTTGATTCTCATCCCCACCACTATAGATTACCCTATAATCATCACTCCGATGTTCCCCGCTGTCCCTTAATCTCTCCTCACACAGCCCCAAGGCATTTCTGCTCTCCTTCTCCACTTTCAGTTTAATATTTTATAACTTCCCAGCCCTTATCACTACCTTTCAATGACGTTGAAAAAGCTGAATGAAAAGGGTGAGTTTTGAAAGTAGCATCCAAGCATAATCAGGCAGCCCAGGGGCTTAAGAAAGATCATTTTCCACATAAAGGTTTAACTACAAGTAAATAATATCATTCTAAGGGAATAAGTACTTCTTGTCATTACCTGGAGTTCAGGAAGTAAGTCACCAAGGGCTTCAAAGAGGGGGAGAAGAACGTAGCCAATGAATGAGCACTGAGAGGAAGGCTTTGTAACTTTGTCCCTGTCCATGAAAGGTGTGACAGGTAAACCTTCCATTTTTTCTGCATCGCTTTGAGAGAAGAACTCCTGCAAAATAAAGATAAATTAAGCTCTTATCAGGTCATAAAGAATTAATAGTCCCTCCTGTGATTTTAGGATATATAGGTAAAGGCTGATATGCAATGAGTAAGAGCAGACAAATTATTCCCTGATACATGTTCCAGCAATACCATCATTCCAATTCCAATGGTCTTCCACCAGTTCAACTGGATACAATACTTAATATTAAGGGAGTTATTGTCATTACTCCAACATAAAAATACAAGGAATAAGTATGTCATACCAGATAAAAACAATAGTCAAGAAATGAAAGTAGGCTGGAAGATAAAAAAGTCGGACCAATTCGACAAGCAAGAAAAAAGGACGGTAGGTATTTCAAACATACATGAAAATTAGCACCAGAAGCATTTAATAAGGATAAATCCCAACAAGGGTCAGTAAATCTTCAAAAAATTGAAGGCTAGATGGATCATAAACATATGAGGACACATAAAAGACCCAGCACTCAGTGTATCTGGACAGTTTATACAGATGAGGATGGGCATTGTGCCAATGGTATAAGGGTGAGAATGCCACTGAAAATTTTAGTGCTCCCTAAGAGGGATTTAAAGACATATTGGAAAAACATGGGAAAGGGGTTACTAGTGAAAACTATGGTATGAGGTAAGTAGTTGGTAGTTCAGATGCAAAACCTGAGCTCCGAGAAGGGAAGCAAAAGATCCAGCCAGTACACCATGTCATATTGATGTAAAATTTGAATAAACTGAATTTTTCATCCATAATTTATATGCAAGTTTTTCATAAGTGTGCTTACATATATGCTCAAGCCAGAAACTTAAGTAGCAGCTCATTAACTGCTTTCTTTGGGGACCAGTAAATGAATTTGTGTAGCCCTTACTATGGGCTTAAAAGCAATGGGACTAACAGATAGACTGTGTAGTGAACACGCAACATTAAAAGTTAAATTTGCAATTGGGTAATTAATACATGTCCATGAATTAATCCACAGAGGCAGTTTACAGGTACAAAGAAGTGGTATAAAGGGATATTTATCTAGAAATGCATTTATTTTGTTTCTATTATGAAAATTATATTGCAATTATTCATAGTGTTGGCAGCTACATTCTGACCACCATATGGTAGCTACTTCCCGTGATATCCCTTCAGAATCTGCTTTATTTGTGTCTCTGAATTAATCTTTAACTTGCATTCACCTTTGCTCTCCTGTTCCTGGTGTCGTGAGCCGTTTACGGCAAGACTAAAATTTTAGTTGAAAGTTCTAGGAAGAGTTCTGCGGTTTCAAGTCATAACTATAACAGTATTTTTGTAAGGGTTAGTACAAACTTAAATTTCTTAGTATCATTTTGAGTTTGTAACTAATTTTTATCATGAGCAGTAGATGAGTACATGGAATAAAGCAAACTTATAAGTTGTGAAATTTCCACTGCTAAGAATGCTTGTTTAACAAGTTTATTCCAATGTTTTTCAAATCCATAGGACCAAAAATGTATGTGCCACCATTTAGGCTCCTGAAAAATATACAGAATCTTGTACATATCCTCATAATTGTGCAGCAGCTGATGTTGTGAGATATGCATGAGTTTGATGAGTGAAAATATATTATGTACTTGAAATGTAGATGCAAATAGTTTTTATTTTTAGAAGTATTTTTTGCAACAAAATGTTTTATGAGTCCTTAGGATTTTCATAATTATGCTTCTCCTTTCCTTAACCATTATACATATACTATTGTAATCATGGTAGAGGGGATTTAATCAAAGTTTCATCTGAAAAGTGAGTTAAAATATCAAGAAATCAAATTAAAAGGTATGCATGCATTCTGGAGAATTATTTCATAAATGGTTCCTGGTCTGCTTACTCAATGATGAGGACATGTGGCTGTGAATTTTACATGCTGCTTTTTGAAGCTTACATAAAAATAAATAGTCAAGTAAACAGGTTGCAATGTATCTATGTCAATTTTGATTAAATGGCAGATGATTTAATTAAATGGTAGAGCCAGCACTAACTATTTGTTAGTGCTGGCTGGGGAATATACGTGCTGAAATCCATTTAGATAGGAAAAGGAAGGAAATCCTGTCTCTGCTCTGAAAGATTTTACATTCTCTCATCAAATTCTTTAAGTGACAAATATTTGACATAAAATAGTTCCACCAATACCATTAACAACTGGCTTCTGGAAATGACAGCCTTCAGTATGCCGTAGAGTTAGGTAAATTGAGATTAGAGTAACTTCACTTACTTGTAAAAGGCGGTCTAACCATGGCTCAGCAACATTCATAGGACGTGCTTCATTGGATATATCAGCAACTTTAATCAGGACCATTGACAGCTGTGAAAGGGTATGCAAACAATACATAAGTGTAATGAAGGAGGTAAAAGAATTTATTACTGAAAGGTATGAAGAATTTTTTGCAATTTTTGCCATTATTAATGAAACAAACATTTGTTTACTTTTAAGAATAGCATATTTCATTGATTATTGAAACATTTTCAATACATCAACTTAGATATTAACGTAAATAGCAGGAATATTGTGCTTTTGACTTACCAAGTTTATGTGTGCTGGGTTTGCATAGTCAAAGGTAAGAATGATCTCCCTGAATTGTGCAAGGATTTCATTATGTCTTGCCATATCGGTGGCAAGTATACACCTGATCACACCTTCTCGTACTCTTCTGTAGTCAGTAGGTGAGAGATTAGCCAATATATCACAATCAGGATCCTCTTCGAGTATCCTAAAGGCAACAGAACAGTGATGGTTCTCCAGGGGACTTATGTCATTATATCGGAGAGCCAGCTCCGTTCTTGCATTGATCTGTTTCAAGAGGAAAAAACAGGGATTGGTCAAAAGCTATCCAGAAGAGAGACATCCTGAGGTACTCAATAAAAACTTACATTCCCTTTCATCCCAAAAACAATAGTAATGCATGAAAATACCTCTTTTTCATGCATACCATCATGTCATAAATCAACACAGCCAAATGTCTTGGAAGTTCCACATACCCTCTGCCATAAGTCCTCTAAGAGTACAATCCCTTTCCGCACTCCCCTTGCGTTCTCCTCTACGATGTCTTCACCATTCTCTCACCTCTCAATAAGTACTCCATCCACCACTTTTTGCCTTCTCTGAATCTCCACCACTCTACCGACATATCCACGTTTCCTCGCTCGTCTTTCTCTGTACCAAGCTTATTCTCTCCATTCTTCCCCAGACCCTCTCCTCAACTGTATCCCTTACATGCCCAAAGAAACTCCGGCACCGACGACGTGCAAATTCTGACGTGCCTGAGTATACTCGAGCAACCTTGAAAAATGCATCTTTGTCTTCTCATGCCCATATATTCTTGAATTATGTTTACAGCACAAATAGAGTGCAAATATAAGTAAAATGTAATAAATTATTAAGTTGAAAAAAATATTTAAACAAAGTCTTTAGAGTGGCTATTATTTACACATGTTATTTTTTACGTGAATAAACAACTACAATCTCCACTAAAAACTGTGATGTATTTAGGACCGTTCACCCCAAATGAATTCATCAGTGATGCAGTTATATGCCCCCTATCCGTGTACATCCTCTTCTTGCAAACACGATGTTTTAAACTATATAGCTTCATGTCCCTTATTAGAGTTTTCACTATTAGACTCTTTTGATCTCAAAATCCACTATACCTGGTTTGATGATAGGTATCCTAGTTGATGTTGCATTCCTTTTTAATAATCTTAAATTCAATGCCCCATACACTTTTCAATCCACTCCTTCCACTTCTACTGGATTTCTTTTGAATTTTAAACTTGCTGTCCAGCCTTGTCAATTGAATTAGAATTTTTCAGGTACTTCCCATGTTGTAGCTTTTTATTGGACGACTAATTTGCCAGCATTCCAGTTGGCATCATCAGGTCAAAATGTTCAGGAGATTTGTCAGCCATTATATTTAGGCCTCTGGTCCGTTGAATATAGATAACAGATATTAAATGGACCAGAGATTTTTATATAGTAGCAGACAAATCTCCTGAAAATATGGCCCAATGATGCTGACTGGAATGCCGGCAAAATGGTCACTGACTAAAATCCTACAACAAGGGAAGAACCTGGAAAATTCTTATTCACAAGAAAACTGTGGATGCTTCATAACAGTCTTGTCTATTATTGTTCAAAATTCCTCTTCCTTTTCATCCAATGTCAGTCCTTTAACTATATGATACAATAAGTTTATTCTTTCTCTTAATGAAACTTCTCCAAGTTGCAGTCCTGTTCTCTCCACCATTCCTCCCTTGCTTTCATTGTTTAACTTCTAAGTCTGTTCTTATGCTCTAGGTACTTACTCAGCCTCTTAATTAATGCTCTTTCATTTCCTTCTCTCTATTATATCCTGAATCATCCATCATTCAATCCAATTAGTATTTCACTTATACCACATACCTACTGTGTCTTTTGTTACTTTCTCAGTTCCTTTATACAGTCACCTCTATTCATTTTCTGCTAATTTCACTCCATTACCTTCACCCACAGTTTTATCTGCCAGCACTGGAAATTTCTTCCCCATCACCCCAGATAATTCTTTTATATTCCACTTTTGTTGGAATTTTGGAACAGGGCTAGTGAGTTGTGACATCAGCCTTGATGAGGATTCTGGTGAAGGACAAGAAACCTTGGACTTTTAAAACCCTGATGTGAGTTATCACAAAAGAATTGTCCCTACAAGCATGAAAGCATGAGCCACTAAGTTTTCATTATATGGTGAATTTTTACACTGCTTTAATATGGAGTGAATCCAAGACCCAAAGAACCTAGATGCTCAAATTGCTAATAAATGTTAAATTGAAGACATTTATTCCATACCCAACTGGGCCCAATCAATTCCTCCCACTGATTAGAGAAAGGCATATTGAACTGGAATACAAAGAAATTCAGTGTATCAGTCTGACACTCAAAAGGTTTTATCATGTCACTCACCTGCCTTGTACTGGTCACTCTTCTATAAGTTTCATGCTCCTTGATAGACCAATTGAATGCCAACTCTCATTCCCTCTGTTAGACATTACACTGATAATCATTGCTTTAGTAATTGCTCCTATCATTCCATCTCATTTCACATAAATACTACTCCTGTGACAATAATGTGGGTGGCTGTACTCACAATTTCCATTTCAAGTTACATTTCTCTAACTTTCACACCTTTTTCTACCCACCAGGGACCCAATATTTCATATCCCTGATCTATTATATTCCTATCTGTACCTTTCCCTTTTTCCTATTCTGTATTTACCATGGCTTTTAATATTTCATGCCATGATGATTGCTCCCACCACTCCCAGGCATTACACCTGGTTGAGGAGGCTCAATCCAAATGTTGTCAGGGTTGATTTTAATAAAAACTCCCCATTGTCTAGATAATATTCATGATTGGTGTAGATTTTGTGGGCTTTCTAGATTGTGCTTTTTATCTACCAGGATTATGGGACAATGGAAACTGCTAAGGTGACTTCAATTTCAGATTTTTGACCCTGCACATGATAGGCAGAGCTAAAAAAATCTAACAAAAGAGTAACAGTGCTTTCATCAGCATGGTCATTGAGAATTTGCTTGGTCACTCTGAAGTATAATAGAAGTACATACATATAAAGTAATGCCATTGCATTGCATAGTTTTTGAGCAGTAATAATACATTTATAGAAAAAGTATACATCCAGTCTAATGATTTATAGCGAAATGTACCAGGAATATATTAACTAATGGACACCAATTAGAAGGAACATTAGGGAAAATAAAGCTACAATAGAAAACTCTCATTTTTTATCATAATTCAATACTCTCGTTGGTGGTACAGTAAGTATTACTGCCAGCATATATTGGTTTCTCATTACAAGGCCTACTGACATAGTGCCAAAAACAGCCTCATAATCTTCCCATTATTTTAACATGGTGGCAATAGTAACATTTTGAGTTACTGTAGGTGCCAAAACAAATTTTTATAATCACTATAGGTAGGTGGGGATATGGAAATTGCTAGTGGTCATAATTTTAGTGCAACACAAACCTAACTTCCGGCTGAATTTTTTGGAATAGGTAAGCAGGAATTGTTCATTTTCTATCTTAACAGGCAAACCTTGTTTAACCTTTAATGCCAAAAGTGCCAGCAGTACAGGCACAGAGAAAAGTAACACTTTCTGCCAAAAGTGCCTGTAGGTGCACGCTAAATGTGGGCCGTTATAACTCTTAGGTTTTCTGTTTAGGTACGCAAAATTTAATAATTATATGGATGCAAAGTTTACCACTAACATTTATTTATGTCTTTTTGATGGGTTGGCAAACTTTTTGATTTTTCAAATTGCCATTTGTTTAAAATTATTTGGGGTGATAAATGATAGAACGCAATACTAATTATTCTCCCAGCCCAACTTTGTGGTAAGTCAATTTTGGTACAACATTTATCAGTCATTTCCCGGTTATATTTTAAACACTCATTTCATTATAGTTTATATGTTCATAGGCAATGAACTAATGATTTTATGCTTCCTGCTCTCAGGGTAAGCCGGTATAACCATCATGCAAAGAATCAACTCTAGTTTTGACGTTTCCCAGCGATCTTATTTTCGTACCAAGAAAATTCCTTCAAACGTGGGGAATAATTCTATTGATGGTTTGAATTCTAACAAAAGGGTAGCCTTTTGTGAGGGGTATACATTCCCCATAGGCTGTAGCCCTCGACCCTCATCAATGGTGAGGGAACTGGGAAAAACCTAAACCCTTCTTGTTCTTTCAGCTGCCAGGTGCCAGCAGTATTTTCACGAAGTTATGCAGAATAGACAACATGAGTGCAAAACACAATCCTTCAATTCACCATGATATTTTTGATTAACAATTATTTTAATATGGTACATATTCTAGGGAACCTAAGTCTGAAATTTGCAAAACATGAGTTATCAGCACCTACTTGATTAACTAGACCCCTGAGGCTACTTGAAATATCAGTCAACCATGAAAATACAACTCTTTAAAAGTTTAAACATACGAAAAATGAATAAAAAATCCACAAAAAACTAAATCCTAAGGGATTTTTATCACAATTCCAAATATTTTACCTGATAAATATTATTGTACCCAGGATGGTCCAAGTCATGACAAATGCATGAGGTGATCAAGATGAAAGTCTCCAATTCCCCAATGCGTGGCATCAAATGAGCTTTGCATATCATTGCATACATCTAAAGAAGGAGAAAAAATAAACAAAATCACGATATGCAAAATATTTTCAAGAATATTATCTAAGACAGGGATTAAAAACAACTACATTAAAGCAAGAAAACCATTTGAAAGTTAGCTACACTGAGTTAACTGCATTGCATAGCATGACATTGCATGGCATTGCATGATCAACCAATGCCAGCATGATTTAAGCCTGAAATAATGTGCACTGTTTGTTTATAACATATAGCAAGATAAACATTTTTTGGCATAAGTTCACCGAAAATTAAGTACATATGTAGAGACTTAATTCAGAACAGCTATGACATATAAGTTTCTCCATTTCCAACATAAAACCTGCACTTGCAACAATTTGACTGAAAAAAATAAGTTTGTATCAAGTACCAAGTTGTGGTAAACTAACAAACCAAGTATTAAATATTATTAGAACTAATTGACTATAAAAATGGAAACTGAAAGGTAGTTTTCAAAGGATTTAGTAGAAAGTTACTAGCTTATGACACAAAGTCTCAATCTCAGTAAATGAAATATTTTCATGCTTCCCAAGATACACTGCAGTCAGAAACAACAAAAGTTCACCACAGTAAAAGAGAACAAGAATATACCCAATATAATCTCGCTCTCACCATTTGTGCAACACAGAAGCAGTGCCTGAAGTTGTGGAAAGGGACATCATTGTAGTTGTCGTAGACAGCAAAGAGGAACCTCCTCAACACTGGCATGGTGATTCCAAAGCGTGATGGGAGACCAAGGTCGAGGTATATGTGTTGAAGGAGCAACAGAAGCTCCTCGTCCGACCATGAGTCGCTCTCAAAGGATGCTTGACGCAGCCAGTGCCTCACACCTTTACAGGCACTCCCTTCACTGTCATTTCAATGAAAATAATTGGAGTTACTCTAAAGTCACATGCTCATGCTTGATTGTTTTGTTTTGCAACTGAGGTAGCAGGTAAATACCAACTACAGCGAAACCTGTATTAAGTGACCACTGATAGTCTCACTGAATAATGGTCATTAAGAGGGGTGGCTGTTTGACAGGGGCTCAGTCTCTATGAGTACGTATAATGCAAGTGACTGAGTTGAAACACATGAAAAAACTCTAGAAGCGATGGTTTTGTTAAAACCTACAGAGATGGTTTTTAATTCTGCATAACTTAGTTGATCTGAGGAAATTTCAAAGCATATGAATTTTATGTACACCTACAGTGAAACCTAAATTAATCAACTACTGATGGTTCCGCTGAAAAATGATCATAGATAGGGGTGGTTGCTTGATAGGAATGGTCGTTAAGAAGGGTTTCACCTCATCAAAATAACCCCCAGGTTATGCCCAGGCCCAAACCATCAGAATTTTAGAGGCTCCAAACTCAAGCTATGAGTGATGAATAATCCGCAAGGGTAGTTCTCCAGCTCATGACCCAAGGGTCGGCAGACAAAGATGTCACCCCATTTTGTTTGATAATGTTTCAATGGATTTGATAAGAATGAAAGTACATTTGCTAAGAATGAAATCAACTGTTTAAGGCTCAACTCTGAGAGAATTATTCAACAAGGATTGAAAATAGCAATATGTAATTCCACTGAAGTTCCAATTGTAACCTCTAATGTCATGTCCAATTACCATGAAGAACGATTGTATTTTGTAAAATGGGGTAGACAACTATTACTGCATCTTTACAGGAGTGTGTCTTATGAGACTACACAGTTTGAAGGTCTACTGTACTAATAAAGAGTAGTGAAACTTACTAAGAGATAGGAAATACACTGACCTCAAGAAGAAATTACAGGAGTGAAAAGGGTTAAAGTAAGGTAGAAGTAGCAAATGAAAACATTGACCAATTGACTGCCCATTACATTAGTCAATAGACATCTATTGGCTCATATTATCAAATTACCATTAGGAAAATGAATGACTGAGAATTGTATCTTGATTCTTCATAAAGAGGTACATAATGAGCAAAGATTATAAAGTAGGATCTAATGTTTTGGACTAAGAGTTATTAAACTCTCCAGTCAATTCATCATTGGTGTGTACAGAGCCTGCTTCCCTTGCCTCTTTCTGCATAATCTCATCTCATCTCACAGATTGTCTCACAGATCTGCTCTTCAGTTTGGCCGGCTAAGCTAGACATGCATGCATTATGCTTTCCCCAATGGGGGATCATGATCGCTGGGATGGCAATATTCTTTTGGCATGAGTAAACATTCAATTCAATTTTTAAAACCCACCATGTATTAATATAACCATCCCTTACCAGTATGAGTGGATCATATAAGAATTTCTGACCATGAAGTTAAATGAAACAAATGAAATTCTCCCAGAATAGATGTTCAGAGAGACTCAAATGAGTGGGTCAAAGAGCACAGAAAAATTCACAACCATCAAACTTAAAGAAGAGCATTTTAAAAGAGAAAACTTCAAGGAATGCATAAAGGATTAGGAAAAGAGCTATAAAGCTTAGCTATGCTCAGTTAAGTTTCATTCATTTTCAAATGAAACTTCACAATTCAGTTCTTGGAATGCCCATATTTTAAAGCCTATCATCTCATACTTTTATCAGGAGATCAATTATCACGTGCTTGATATGGATGGTGACATATTACTCTTAACAAAAATGAAGTTCTTAATGTGCATTCATTTACTCATCATATAAACTGTAAGCATAGTGAAATAATTTTATTGAGCCATAAATGGGAGAGTTAATATTAAACAACTAAAAATTAAAAAAATCCAGATCGATCAAGTTTTTCATGAAAAAGATTTCCTACCAGTTCATCATTCAGTCAACAGAAATCAAGAAAGCATACAAAGTTCAGACTCTATTAGAAAAAATTGGAACTCAATATGGGGATTAATACCTTATTTCCATGAACCTCAGGTACACCTGTCTGGCTGCTTCAGGATCCCGTCTCCCATATGGTTGGTGCTTTCCGGTCACCCTCTTTTTCCGTTTTCCCCCAGATGAGACAGTATTGGATGTCGCATTCTCCTGCGAAGATTTCCGTACCACCAAGGCATCTGGGTTCTGCAGCCTTGCTCTGAGAGCTTCCATCTCCTCTCGGAGTTCCTTCAGGATGATAGGAGCCTCCCCTGAGTCTGAACATATGTGCTTCTCCAAGTGCTCCAGCCTGACAGCAGATGAAATTCTTTGATTAGATATGAATTATTCCAATAATTTCTTTAGTTTTAATGAATTTTCCATTTGGTTATATTTCAAATTATATTTAATACACTGACTAATTTTGATCAACATCATCAAAAGAGTTTTAAATCAGCACAAATAGTAAATAAAATAAACGGTGATGTTAATTAAAATAAATGGTGATACCCAGATGATTATGTTTTGAGCATCAAAACTGGTCAAAGAAATAATTACACATAGTGTGGAACATTACTGAGTTCTTAAATCTTTAATCCATCAAAATTCCACTTGGTTACTTCACACAAAATCACATTAAGGTGGTTATATCATTAAATGTGTTAAATATTATTTAATTCACGACCTTCTCACCAATAAAAAAATGTGTCCTCTATCAGGCATGAGCAGAAAAGTGCTCTCTTTCCATGATATCATTCCCACATGGTGAATTTGAGAGTACATGGTGTTAAATGAATCAATACGAGAAACAGGGAGAAAAATATTAGGTACTTTTCAAAGCTATATATATTCCATTTGCACCAAAAACTGAAAACAAAAAGTTGTATAAAAATAAAATATATGTATCTTAATACCTTATTTTTTATTAAGTATAAAGATAGGTAAATTACCCGAATTTTCATGTAAGGTATATTACCGCGGTAAATTATGATAATTTTAGAAAATACCGTAATGTTCCGGAAAATTTTCATTTTCCGCATTTATTAGCTGCTGCAGGATTTAATAGGAAAGCCAATGACATTAGCAATAGGTTAACGGCATTTACACATTTACTGTTTCTACATTTATAATTTACAAATTAAGAAATTTTAAAAACAAATACGGCAGCCCACACGCATTTTGGCGTTCTTTTGTTCGATATGAGAAGCATTCGTTCAAACCGTTGAAACGATTTCCCCACAAATATTCCACAAATGAGTAGTACTTCCGATGTCTATAATTACAATTGTATGAAATACATACTGACTTGGTTAAAAATTATATGTTTGGAATATATTGGTATGAAAAATGAATGAGACGGAGGTTAATATTACCGAAAATTACGGTAATTTTCATGGGCTGCGGTAAACTACGTAAAATACCACGGTAATTTACGAACATTACCGCGGCAATTTTCATAATGGCCCTCATAATTATGTATAAGCTAGTTACTGCGAAAATTGACGTCAAAATGTGAAAATAGCACTACACTCAGCTTCTAAGGCTATAAAAATAATTCTTTAAATACATAATCTTGGAGTAATCTGCATATTTTGTACCTAAACATTGGTTTTCATTAGCTAATGCATGTCATTAGCAAACCCATGAGCTTATTAACCAATTAAACGAAAAGTTGGAACTTTTCGTTTGGATTCGTCGTGACTCCCACAGTCACAGAAGAAGCTCCTTAACTCCCTGAACTTGCAGAGAGCTTCTAAATACCTTGGAATAACTTTCCCAACCAAGTCCTCTCTTTCTACGGACAAGTTTTCAGACCGAAGGAAGAGAATCTTCTCACACAGAGCGCCGTTTCTAAATGGAAGCACGGTGCGCTTGGAAAGTCCTCGGAGTAGGAAATTTAGCTTGGCAACTGAATACATAAACGGTACAATACAACAAACTGAAAGAAATAAAGTAAGGAAGGACACCATAACGAAATTTTATAAAAAAATGGAAATTTCCCGTAGAATATACGGTAGCGAGAACGGTACACTTACAGAAGCAAATGCTCAATGATAACAAGCATCTAAAATGAAATTTTTAAGAACGGAATTTTTACCATAGTCAAATAATCAAATATGCATATTAAATCATAATATAAAAATGGTACTCATTGAGCATTCAGTCCGTCAAAAATACAAGTAAGTTTCGCAATGTTCATGAAGAGGTCATATACCATTCAAGGAAGAAACAAATTCAAGAACATATCAGTTCCTTGACCTCCTTTTTTCACTTAAATCATAGATCCAGGATGGGTGTGTCGCTGGAACAATACCTTCAGCATGTAGTGTATCATTGTGGTGAGGTTTAAGAGGTTAGCAGCGTTTGAGCATTTTCAGTCCAACTGTTTCATCAAGTGTTCTGCAAACTGTTTTACCCGCGTTGCGGCGAGCTTCTTCGGGGGTGAGGTAATTGTTGTTGAGAAATATTTCGTCTCATAAACCGTGGAGCTGCGAGGTCTCATTTAATCGTTTTTTCGTCGAAGAGTCACAGTAGGTTACGGGAGATTTCGCTGCGTCTGATTGTCCGGCCAGGAGGCATTTCCAGGAGAGGGAAAGTTGGTAGCCATCGTAGCGGTTTATAAGTCCATGTCCTTTATGTGATCTCTATTGACTCGCGAATCAAGCGGGGTAGATAAAATTCTTATATTGCCATCTCCTTTGTCTTTTCACCTCTGAAGACCTTCGCTGCAACTCTGTAGAAACGTTGCGTTAAATGATCCAGGCGCAGTCACCCTCGAAAACATCACCACTACCAGTCAACTGCTGCGAAAGGCTACTCTCCAGTATACTGTAGTGATTGGTTTCATCAAGTGTTCTGCAAACTATTTGAGCTCCAGAGGGCCTACCATTCATGTCTCTATCATAGTTATTTCATGCTCTCCATTCCATTTCAGGAGCTTTAAATGCAAAGCGCGGCTTTGTTCACCCCCTATTCCACTCACGACTTGCGTATTTTAGTCTTGTGTTCAAGGTTATTTTGGAAACCTCAAGACACGACCTGGATAGAGCAAATTAATATAGATCTTTCGTTTTTCCACGGACTATATGTCCACTATTCGCATCGCATCATAAATCCCAGTCCCGTCTGCGTCAGAGAAGTGTCAAAGAATATTGAAGGGGAGAGGAAATAAATGAATGTGGAATACGTATATGAGGAGAGGATGGGTTAAATGGAGCAAGAACGGAGAACGGAAAGAAAAAACTTGTGCAAGTCGAACATAAATGAAGGATGATCTGGAGTTTCCGAAATCCTAAAAATGATCGCGGTCCAGCCGTTGGAAGATGAATGAAAGAGAAGAAAAGGAAGCGAGGAACGTACAACGATATTGAATGAAGATTCGTGATGGATTGTGTAGCTCATTAGGAACGTCGTATACCCGACGGAGAGGGAATGGTAGAAAGGATAAGGGATAGATATGGGAGGGATATTCCGTCCTTCTCCATTTTCTTGAGGAAAGATTACGGAGAGTCCGCCGAAGTCACGCAGGTGGGAGGAAACTGATTGGAAGGAGAAAGACATATCCGGTCTTTTGTGTCCTTCCGTGGGAGGAATTCCTATCTGCTCCCCATAAGGGTTTCCCATGGGCGCGGTTGGCCTGTATCGAATTGAAACACGCCTGGCCTTGATCCGAGCAATTTAAGTTCCCGATGAGAAAAGAAATCCTAGAGGATGAACCAATACCAAGATGATTAAACGTGTCGTACATATAACGTCACTTTAGTAGGAGGTATGTCCATCGTCAGAACGCCGCCCATTTTAGGCTCATTTGAGGTATTATAAGCGGAAAAGGCTCTCTTATAACGTTAACTGGCTTCAAGCTCTCTTCTCATTTTATCATCATTCAGCGAGGCATAAACATTTTTTCTCTTTTTAAGTCGAGTCCATTGGAATTCACGTATAATAGTTCCGCCGTGAAAATATATCGCCTTTAAAAAATAGTTCCGTCGTGAAAATAATGATATTGCATTCACAAACCTTTAACCAAAACAAACTGATTCGTCAATGTTTTAACACTGGTAGAATGTAATGGCTAATAAACTGTAGAAACTGCCGAAACATACAGCTCACCAGGTACGGAATCCTCACATCACCTGCTTCAAACCCTAGCATTGGCAAACCCTATCGGAACATTACCGGTAGAGAGTGACTGAGAAATGACTACAGTGGGCATTCCAGTTTGTTGATAACCCGGTTAATCCGATTCCGATAAATGAATACTCTAGCTATAACATAAATATAAACCAAAGAAAAACTAAGGCCTCACTTGTAAATACCATTCTGATTTCCAGCAGTATGGAGTTCCTTCTCAATACCGATCTAAGACTGGAAAAAAAATGTGAAATGTGGCCGAGGAGTGGAAGTTTAACACCCAAAAATCAGTCAGGGCCACTCGATTTGTTCTTCCACGAAGCAATAATGATGCACATGGATTTAACAGAAGATGTCTGATTGATTTACAAGCTATAAATTCATTCACTAAAAACTACGGACAAACCATTCATTGTGTGCCTTAGGTGGCAACATATCCCGTGAATGACGTGACTTATCACAAGAAGTCTCAAACGAAGACGAGCAAGATTTGAAGACGACTGGGATGAAGATTTGTGAAGAGAGCAGATAATAAAATAAGACAGCAGGACGGGATCCCACAAGAATAAGTACTCAGTACTAAATAGAAAGAATGAAAAGTGCTGAGAGGAATCCGACGGATACGTGCTAATGGGTGAGATGAAGGAAAGACTGCGATAGAAGGGAGAATGCCCACTGAAAAGTGAAAAAAAATCGAGGACAGCCCACTGAGTATTATTGTGAGACAGAAGCCAAAACTTCACGAGTGATATAATTATAGCGAGACATAGTATCACAAAAACAGCTGAAAAGATTACGAACTGGTAACTACAGGCGCAATGGAAGTATTCCTTTAATGAAGTATCGTTGCATATATAATTCATTTCCAGAGAAAATCTTTCCACTTCCTCAAAACGTCTTCTATTAGTAGTACGGCCAATCATTTGGCCTATGATTTTTTATTTATTATTTTATCATTCGACCTACGATTACGAGTCTTCCTTACTTAGGATTTTTCAACTTTTTAGACAAAGAACCACAGTTTTAAAGAACCTTCTTCTTTCTTCTCTAATTACGTCTCCACGAATACGGAATAACTGCCTCCTGCTATTTTACTGCAAGGAAAAAATCGCAATAATATCTTTTAAACGCTTAGATTCGTTCATTTTACACACGGCATAGGCAGGGTAAAGTTTCGAAGCAATTGTCAACGGCATCTTCATTTTCAATGGTCAAATATTGTGCATCAACGTTCAGTCATGTAAATGTATGGAATTTACATAGAATTTGTGTTGTGTTCATTTACTCTACAAACTTTAGGGATAATAAACTGATGAGTTACTTCTACTTAAATGCATAGAATGGTTGAAAACCTGTCATGCACCGTTTAGCTAGGCTTACTTCCCACCGAATCTTTGATTTCCAGCGGAAATATATTAGGTCAAGGACATCAAACTGGTTTTTTCAAATAAATGGCCAATTGGAATATATCTGCAGCACTAATGCCTTTTTACTGAGAAATGCTCGAGTAGTTACCACACACATTTTGCCGGCCACATCTGGATTATTGCGTCACACCTGTTATGTAGCACGGACCACAGCAGATTTTAAGGGGCGGCTCGCCACGGCGCCACGACACGCATATGCGCAAGGCGCCTTGGCCATCTGACAAAAACTGGGGAAAAACAGAGCTACTAAAAGATTCTTCCATCACGTTTCCCAGGCGCCGGTCTTCAATAATCGCCACCTATTGCCGATGATACCACGCAATTGGCGTTACGTCGCCGCCGATCAAGGTCCACCCCTAAAACCGAGGATCCTTTGGACCTTAGACTGGGGCAATTTGATTCAGCCTCATTTTATATATCTAGTCTTCCAAGTGCGAAGAGATTGATTGTAAAAAGGGAGATACAAAAATCGTGGAAAGATGCTTATCGTGTACTTAATAAAGAAAGTGAGAATTAAGGGTAAAAACATAGTATAAAGGTTTTCTAGAAGTACCATTCCTAAAAACAACTAAATGTGAAACAATTTATTTTATTAATATATTTTATAAGTAGTTAGCCCATCCACTAAGGGACTGCGTTCTACGATGATGGTGTTAACTGTGGAACATATAGAGCGGAAATACATCATATTTACGCAAAGATAACGAGATTTCCCCAAAATAAAATTACAGGATTCAATGCTGTATGCTGACTAGTTTACGGCATCATCTCTTTCGTGGAGCTAATGTAATGTACTCACATCAGTGCCACAGAGAGATAAAAAATAATTAGTTCAGGTTACCCATAGGAAACGAAGCATAAGACATAACCACCTTAATATTTAGATACATTTTCATCAGTTCGACAGTCCATCTTGTTATTACCCGACACCTATCAACTCCAAAAACAAGTTTTGTGGCATTTAAATATATATCTGACAGTATCATACCCAATTTTCTTTATATCTCGATAGATTCAAGTACGCACAGTCCGCCATATTCCATGGTGTGTGCTGAGAATTCCCCATTTCACGCAAACACCATGCGGGCAACAACAATTAAACGAACCCTCCAGAAACCGGAAAACGTGCTCGCAGTAAAGCGGAAATACATCAAATCGGGAACATGGGGCACTGAGGAAGATAAACGAGAAGGTCTCATGTTAGTTGTAGTAAATAGGTGGGGAGGATAGCAAGTTTGCAGCAGATTGTTGGAGAAGAGGGCCAAAATATGTGGAGAGCGAGTTGAAATGAGAAGGAATAGTGAATACGCGGGAGAATCAGGAAGAGGATACGAGTTTTGAACGACAAGAGGAGGCAGAAAGAATACAATTTTACGGAAGAAAAAGTTTAGAAATGGTCCAGGATATGAAGAAAACTGCGATGGGTCATGTCCAAAAACCAATCAATGGAAAAGCGCTAGAGTAATGGTGTTTGCTGTAAGGTTAAGGATACAAAATATATAGGGTTGTTAAAGAAAGAAAAGGATAAGACATTTAAAACAGAACGGGTTCTCAAGAGGCACTGAAAATTTTACTAGTTTTGAGAAACCAGATTTAACTCAACATTCGTGAAAGATACATTAATAAGAAAATTATGGTAGAACTTATCCTAAAAATTCCAATGGTAGAGCACTAAATAACGACGCTTCGCTACAATGCAAGGATAGAAAAACTGTGGAGCAGTGAAAAAAAATGTGTAGCAAAATGCGTCGTTTACAGCTAAAAGGGTCTCAAAACACACACAAAATTTTACTAGTTTAGAGAAGCCATCCTAAACTTTACATTTACGCTGTCAACCAGTTTATAGAAGTCATTAGTTTGTGACTACTGATCCTTCACCTCCACGATTCTACACTAAAATTATTTCCCAGAGATTCGACCGTTTGTTTGCGAGAAAAGAACCCTTAAATCGGGGCGCCGACAGAATTTTACGGGCACATAATCTGGAAAAATGATGCGTTTCAGCCGATTTCCGCGATGTCTTCCTCCTCGGGCTTTTAACGAAACATCCACCCTAACGATCAGCCCGTTCACAAAGGGACTCGGCGCATAAAAAAGAAGCGAGGGAAATATCACGTTCGATATTGCAGGCACATCCTATAGAAATCGTCGATGAAAGGACGAACATCCGAAACGGGAAAGGGAGGACTTTGGTGTGGGTTATTGGAATAGCGGGTTCTCCAGGCCAAGGTTAAGGAAGTCTTGCGCGTAAGCAGATTAGCCGAGCGCTGACGACTGCGATACCAACGCGGGTTTTATTTTTCTCCACGGCTGAAATCGATAATAATATTTGCAATGTACGACATTCTTCCTGAGGCAGCAAATATAGAAGTGATCCAAGAAGTATATTTGAGGGTAGAACAGAGTAATAGCATTTTATTCTTCTTTTCACTTCGTGTCTTAAGTTTAAAGCCCGTTACGACCTTCATTTGTGCTGGTCTTTCCACCTTTTACTTGGATGTCCCTGGAATCTTGTGCCTCACACTCCACATTTCCGACTTTATTTTACTATTACCCTATTCATCCATTCTTTCTAGGGGTTCTCTCCATCTATTTCTGTGATCTCCTATCGTTTATTTGATACTTTTCACGCCTAGTTCTTGCCTAATATTTTCTTTTCTATCTATTCGTGTGTAGAGAGCTGTTCCTATTAAGAATTTCATTTCAGACATGACGAAAAAGTAAAATCTCTTAGTAAATTCCACACTTAAAATTTTTATTACCGACCTAGGCTTCGATTGCCTTGCAATCATTTTCAAAAATTCATTTCAGACGTTGGTTATCTTTGGCCATTTGCTATTATAAGTGTACTGTTCTAGCTGCCATATATTCCACAGGTTGTTGCCATTGTTTTATAAAGTTTCATTGAGATGTCCTTCCTTACATTATTCCTTTAAGCTCTTTGTATTGTACCGTTTATGCAGTAAAAGATGGCAATTTTCTGGTGGATGTCTCTTTCATTACAATACAATAAAGTGCTTTCGAGCAAGTTAAGGGATGCGATCATTTTCTTGGCAGAAAAACACAAGACACCTTACGCTCCAGCTATTTCTAGTCCAGCGTCAATAGTATATCAGAATTTATTTCATTAGGTTAATACACCGCAAAGATAGGTTTATATGGTAATTGAAATAACCATACCCAGCTTTTAAAGCAGAGGGTCTTGTCACCATACACTATTACGTTTTCCAACTTGACATGCGTCCTTTCTCGTAGAGCCTATGATCATCCTTCCCCTCCACGCTTACCCGACATCCTCCCGTCTGCGCGAAAGTCCACAAAGGAAAAATCATTCGCCTTGACCGGGACTCGAACTCGGATCCCTCAATTCCCGGCCAAATCCTTCGGCAAGTTATGCTACCAAGTCCTAAGATCCAAGTCCTCTTCCCCGGTAGCTTTTAAGGGTTTGCTTTTGGTTTTGCTTGGTTTTGTTTGGTTTTGGTAAAGCTTTGGGTTTTAAGGAACAGGGTTTTCCAGAACACAGGAAGTATAATGTAACGAGCAGTCTCATGCGTGCGCTATGCTCCCTTCCTTCTCCTTCCTCCTCCCTAGTGCATCAAGGCCTTCAGCATAAGCTCAACGCCCATTCCAAAATCCTACTTTCCCTGCTTCCGAGTTCGTCAACATTTTGCTCTCTTCAACCAACACGCTTGAGATCATCTTCATTCGTCTTCCTCCTCCTTCCATCACACCTTTTCAATTCTCCTTCACGCGCATACCTCAAACGACTGCAGTCATTTCTCATCCTCTTTCCTCAAAGTCCACCTCTACCTTTCTACACCTCACCACGCAACACTCCATATTGGATTGGATTGAATTTTTGGGAAGGCGACCGACTGTTTAGGTCATTTGCGCCATGGGGGTAGGTAAGGGAAGAAGGGTGGATAGAAACCCGGCGTTGGAATTAGCCTGCTCTTGACAAAAGGTGCCAAGGTTTAACGTCTCATCCGACAGTCGGAGTACTGTACTTAAAGTGCCCTCCACAAGGCACTCTGGTAGAGACCGGGTTTCCTCTGAAATACATCATCCTCTGCAGGGATTTGAACCCTGGCCGCCCGTATGGTTAGCCAGTACTCTAACCACCAACACCAACCCGATCCCAAAACACTCCATATTAATAATCAGTCGTTTCCTTACATGCTTACGAAAGGTCGTCGTCAATAGCTCTCTTCCAAAAATGAAAACCCATTCGTTAGCACAATTATCCCTTAAATGCCTTCGCTACTATGCCTATTTGCCTCCAAAGCACTACCTTAGCTAAAAATTATTTTAACTGCTCAAGTTTGTGACCTCCCGTTTTTGCGACCATACTCATCGTCTTTGTCCAGAAAATCTTATTGCGTTAGATTTCTCAAGATTCCGTATTTCACGAATGATTTTCTTAGCCACCAATCAATGGTAGGGCTAAAGAGATTCAGAACTTCACCAAGGAAACTTGTGACGTCAAATGTCTGACAAATTGGTACAGTTGGGGGATTTAGCTGCGGCTGACGAGGTTCAGCAAGACTGAGAATACCAGACACATTTATAACTAAGAAAGTATCCGGGACTTCCGAAAAAGCTAAGTTTCATTCTGTATAGGAATGTTGAAATACTTGACATCAATAAATTGATCATATAATCACGCCAAATATGAATCAGGGCCAACGAAATAAATTGCGTGTCTCCATCAGCGACCGAAAAACTAGAGTAACTCGACGCAAAATCACAGAAAGAGCTCTGGAGGGGATTCATTTGAAAGCGTATTGAGTTTTCAAGGCATTAAGGAAACGATTAGAATTTATAAGGGTGAAAAAAATGAGAGATATAATTTGTAGAATATAGAAATATTTGTACATATTAAGGAAGAATTTTTATATATTGAGCCAAAAATGTATAACATACTACCTTTTGAGTACAAATGTGCACCTAATCTTGCTTCTTTTTTAAAAGATGTTAACAACTGGCTATTTACTTATGAAAAAATCGAAGATATATTTTGCTAAATAAAATTATTTATTTTTGAAAACATACTTGTTAAAAGGAATTCATTTGAAACGTTGGTGTATATATTTTTTTCTTGTTTTAAATGTAACAATGTATGTTCGTAGTTCTAATTGATGGTAACCTAAACACAGGTTCGCCTTATAGGTTACCTAAAGCTCCAAATATCTCAATATTGTATTCTTTGTATTTTTTCTGTATTTCATATTTTGGAGCAATAAACATTATTATTATTATATTGACGTCTACATGTCTCCCAAATATGGAATTGAAGGACTAACGAAAGGAGTTAAAGATCATCGAATCCTGAAGATAAGTAACCAATAATGTCATGTATGGAAGGTTTCTGCAAATTTGGGGAGCGACAGACTAAGTAATGTGACAGAAGGCGAAAGTTTGGTTTATGACCCAAAAGATGAAGTTATTTTTACAAGTTATTCCTATTTTTGAAAATATTTTACTCCCATAGATGATACACAATATACCTCAAGCGACCATTTTTCACAAGAATGTAAAGAATGTTGACACTTTCCAGTTTCTCATTTCCATTGAATTCCTGTGAAATTTCTCGCATTACTGGCACATAGCTAATAGTACTCTCTTTCCCGAGACGGAATTCGACGGTATCAGCGTGAGAAAGCAGCTTCCCAGCTCATCAGCCTATTCCAGCGGACACGTTGCACAGTGGAGTACTCTTTACAACTGCCTTTGTGTCTATTTTGGTGAATGCCCACCTTTTTTTGCCCTATCTGCCTACGGTTCTAATTTGACTTCCATAGGGCCCTATGCTCTTAACCGGGATCCACAAAGAACCTATTTTTCACGTCTTTACACTACTGTCATTACTAGAACTATGTCCCACTTGTTAATATTAAACAACACTTCACCTCTTTTTCCAATTCTCCTCACAAACAGAGGAAAAAATGCTGAACCTCCTCTGACTAATGTCCTTCAACTCTTAGGTTTAATTTTCCCCTGATTTTATCGGAAACTGAATTATATCATCCCTTAGAAGTGCATCCTCATTTGACATTGCTTGCACTGAGTCTGGAGGACATCTGAGAACGGATCTATAATCAGGAATAAGTCATACCACATTAAATTAAGTCGCAAAATAAGTATGATGGACTTACTATAAGAGAGAAGCATATATAGCAGTTGCCTCTCGGGAAAGGAAAATTCCTGCCAACAACTGAGAAATGATTATAGGTGCAACTTTAGCCACTAACGTACAACATTTCATTCTTCCACGATTTAATTAATTAAAATTGAACACATTTACACCAAAGTTTCGCAGAATGCTTTTTCCTTATTTGCTATGAGGGCTAATGGAATTCACTCTGAAAGCTTTAAAAAAAATATAAAAAATGCAGTTTCTGGGGCTTCTAACACAGAAATATAAAATGAGAAAAACGCTGGAATAGCAGGGTTGCAAAAAAAGAAGTAGCCTAGTTAGAGTCGGCAAACAACGAGAAAATATTTACGCTCCATGAGGTCTTGGGAGACATGATATTTGTAACAAACTTATGCAGGAAAGGTTTACGTGGCAACTCGTTGGTGTGCGGGCAAGAAAAACAAAAGAGAAGCGGGCGGAAACAAAAGAAGATTGAAATGCAAACTTGAAACGTCTCCCGTCCGGGGAAGTTTGCCTAAGAGCTTCCGGAAGAAAACTTAGAACTCCCAAGGCTGAACGGGGTAGACCTCCTGGAGTTGAAACACGAAGAAAAATAAATTTTATCCTTTAAAGAAGTTACCGCCGTGAAGAAAATCGCCCACAAACGCGGGCGGGGTGACTGAAGAAACCAAGAAACGACGAGTAAAAGACTAGATAGGTCATGGTCGAGGCTGCCATCATTGAGATTAAAAACATACTTATTAAACGCAATTAAAGAAGAAATTCGAATCATTTCTGAAAATTCTTTTTCTACTGATATTTAGATAATGACTTTTATACCTTTTTCAGTCGAGGGGTTTCTACGGACTGCCTCAGATACCATTCGATCCCTTTCACCCATCATCGTATTCAGCGGTCACTATTCAATATTCGGCGACGTAACTCGGTGGAATTAACTCATCACTTATCCAAAGGATATTACACACAATGCAATTTTATCGCTTTTTTGTAATTTTATTATCTTGATCGGTTTCAATGGTTTAACATCAGAATCTACCAACCTGATCATGCATGAAACCATCCAAACCGGTCAAGTCAGAAAAATATAAAGTGAGGAAATCTATCAAGAGTTCTTTATCCTCGTGATAACCAGTCAGATAGATCTCCATTTCTTTACATTTGCATCCAAATTATCGATTCCTCCATAAATACTTGGCATCACAAGCATTATAAATTGTAGTATTATGTCCTCTACCTTCAATCTCCGTAATATCCATTCTTATTGTTTCCATCAATTTTTAAGGAAGTTATCGCATTAAAATATTGCATCCCACAAGTTTCTCTTCTACTTAATAGAGTTTTTATTCGAATTCTTCCCTCTCCAACTTTTCGCAAAATTTAATTGGAGAAGACTTCACATGTGATCCTATCGGTCAATTAATTCTCATAGCTATTTTCTATTACCACATTACTATGGCCACAATCATCTCCGTTTGTATGTTACTATCGTACACATTTAATGTCATCTATAAATTTGCTTAGTTCTAATGCGTTTTAGCGAGGCTTCAATGCTTTCAAGCTCAGGTTTCTAGCCGCAAGTAGACGTTTACACAGTCCGAGTGCCGTCTTTGCTTGAGCTAATCGCCTCTCTGTAACACACCAGGTGCTTCAACTAATGGCGGTCAAAACTTTCCAGACGTTTCCTCTTCTTCCCTCTTCCGGAGGTCCCAGGTTGGCTCTTATTATACTTGACCTCAATGGATATAACGAAAGCGTTTGACTCCGTATCGTTTGCCGCCTTGAAAAATGTAATGGCAAACAAGGGGATCCCCAAGGAAATGATTAATTACATAACAAACTCCTATGAAGAAGGCTCAACCCATCTAGAACGACAGAAAGGGAAATCTCAAGAAATAAAGCCAAGTAATGAAGCTCAAATGATTTCGTACACTCTACTAATTTTATTTCAACCTCTTGCTACACGTGTTTCAACTGTCTAGCAGTCATCATCAGGCAAGGCTGATGATGACTGCTAGACAGTTGAAACACGTGTAGCAAGAGGTTGAAATAAAATTAGTAGACAGTACGAAATCATTTGAGCTTCATTACTCATTATGCTGTTCTACAGTATCTCACCTGAGAAATTGAAATAAAGCCAAGATGCGGGGTCAAGCAGGGGGACCCACTTTCGCCTACCCTATTCAATTTTATAATAGATGGGCTCTTGCCTAAGATAAAGAACGAAATTGGAGTGAGAATATCTGACGTCAACATAAACTGCATGGCATTTGTAGACGACTTAATACTAGTGGCATCAACGCAGCAAGGCCTTCAAATACTATTAAGCGAAACAGAGGAGTACTTAAGGAAATGTGGCCAGGATATTAATCCAGGGAAGTCCAGGACTATAGCAATCAAGAAAATTCCTAATAAGAAACAGACGGCAGTGGATGCGAAATGTACACTTGAGATAAATGGGAATCGTATGCCAACTCTGAAAAGGTCCTCAGAATGGAGATAATTAGGCGTACCATTCACACCGGAAGGTAGACTCAGGAACAACTTGAGGGAAACTCTCGCAGAAAAGATCGAGAAAGTACAAAAAGCACCACTCAAACCACAGCAGAAACTCTGGACTCTAGTAAATTTTATTATACCTGGAGTGTTATACGCACTCACTACAGGAAGCACAATGCTAGGTACCCTTAAAGCAGCTGACGTGGAAATAAGAAGAGCGACAAGGAAATGGTTCCATCTTCCCATGACACTCCGAAAGCGTATTTCCACGCAAGTGTTAAAGACGGTAGCCTGGGCATACCCTCACTGCGATGGATTGTTCCTCTCCTGCTGAAACAACGGATCGAAGCATCCTGAGAAGATATGAACAGCGAATGGATGTCATGGAAGTGTTTCTAAGAAGAGAAATACTAAGAACTTCATATAGACTAAAATAAGACACCGTGGCTTTTAAAACAACAAAGGAAATAGAAAAAATGAGGGCCAAAAGACTCCATACTTCAGTAGACGGTTACGCGCTGAAGGACTCTGCGAAGGTAAAACATCAACACGACTGGGTTAAAGACGGTACAAGGTTCCTGACGGGAAGAGATTTTGTCCATTCAGTGCGTCTTCGTATCAACGCGCTGCCGGTGAAGTCACGAACAACTAGAGGAAGAAACGAAGAGGATCGAGCATGCAGAGGAGGTTGCGGAGCCACAGAGAGCCTAAACCACGTAGTACAACAGTGTCATCGAACCCATGGAGCAAGAATCTGCAGGCACAACGCAGTCGTCAAGTATGTCCAGAGGAGTTTGGAGAACAAAGGATACACCGTCGAAAGTGAACCTAGATTCAAAACGAAAATTGGCTTAAGGAAACCGGACCTTCTAGCAGTGAAACGTAATCTGTGAATCATGTTAGATGCCCAGATTCTAGGTGAGCAGCAGAATTTAAATAAGGGGAACCAGGAGAAGGTAGAGAAATACGCAACCTTAGAGGCCATCCAACAGGACATCAAGGAGAAGAAGGAGGTTGAAGAAGTTAAAACATTAGGAATCACGCTAAGTTGCAGGGGAATATGGGGCAAGAAATCTGCGGAGGCCCTGGTCGAAAATAAAATTATCAGCCAAGCGGACATCAAAATCATATCGACCCGTGCACTCATTGGAGGGATTGCCTGCTTCAACATATTCCTTTAGAATACAAGAACGAGAAGAAGATTGAAGAAAGGAGAAGGATGAAACCGGATGTTGGCTCCAGACTCGGTTGCAACCTCCGTAAAAGGTATAATCAAAGAGGTGGGTTTTAGTGGGTATTGCCATTCGTGGCCGAGTCCCACATTACCTGGGCGCTACACCTAGCCCAGGTCTGCGTAAAAGCATTTCCTCCTCTCTAAAAAAAATCTCTGATGATTAACTTCGAGCTAAATATGAAGACTTAGTCCTTATATAGAGGAAATGATTGAGAAGTGTTGGAAAGAAGATAAAGGAGTTAGCATAGGTGGATGAATAAGAAGAACAATTAGATTTGCAGATGATATAATTAGATTTGCAGATGATATAATATTATTTGCAGAAAGTGAAGATAATTTTAATAACATGCTTAATCACCTAGAACTAACAAAGAAGGAATATGGACTGAAAGTCAATAAAATGAAAACTAAAGTAATGAAAGTGGGGATAAAGCAAGAGTTGAATATTTATGTGGATGAGAACATCTGGAGCAGGTAAAACGATTCAAGTACCTGGGAATTGAAGTGACGGAGGATTGGAAGAGTGAAATAGAGATAAGGACAAGAATTGGTATGGCTAAGGAGGCATTTAGGAAGAAAAAGACTATACTACTACATAGAAAAATGGAGCTGAAACTGAAGAACAGAATCGTCAAGTGTTTTGTTTGGAGTGTGTTTTTGCATGGTAGGGAAACGTGGATGATGACAGAGAAGGATAGAATAAGGATAGTGTGTTTAGAAATGTGGATTTGGAGAAAAGTACTCAACATCGAGTTATCTGATAGGGTTAGGAATGAAAAGGTGCTGGAGAGAGTAAAAGAAGGAAGAAAGCTCTTAAAGACCATTTAAGATAGGAAGAAGAGAAGGATGGGACATGCACTGAGAAGGAAATGTTTGTTACGAGATGTACTAGAAGGAATGGTGGATGAAACCGCAAAAGAGAAGAAGAAAGAAAATAAAGATTTTTTATGACCTGAAGGATGGAGGGAGTTACAGATAATTGAAGAGGAGAGCAGAGAACAGAGAGAGATGGAGGTACCAAGGACCTGCGATAGCAGACGACTAATGATGATGGGTCCCTTGGCTTTCTTCCAATTACCTACGGTTTTTATATAAGATGATCTACAAGATGCATATCTTCATAGTATTTTTTGTGTACTAAGTGCCACCATCTGTAGAGCTAACTGCTCAGATGTTATTTAACATAAGTACATCAAATACTCTGCAAACAAAATTGAAATTGAATTGCATATGGCTCTGGAAAGTAAATTGCTGGTGGTCAGAGTTTGCTAAAAAATAGTACATAGCCGTGTATTCTTACGATATTCTTTTACAATACTCTCCTTTTCATGCCAACAGATAATTTTGGTCTTCTAATGACAGAGTCCATAGTACACTTTCAGCTCTTTAAAGAAACGCTTTCTTCGTTTTGCACTTTTCTTCGTAGACCAGGGTCATTGTCTTGAGCTACGCTCTGCAACTATGTACTCCAAGTGCTGTAATGCTCAAATACTGATGAGGGAAAATCTGAAGCCAATGCTAGACATTGAATGATGAAGCGCTCAGAAGTCCAAATATTGAAAGAAAATAAGAAAAAAAATTTATCTTGCCAAGTTACGCAACGGACATCATGAATATAAGAGGGACAACTTACAAAGCAGCGGATACAATGAAATACCGTTAAGGTCTCCCAAAACCCAGCGTTGCCCTCGGTGGAAGAATTAATAAATTCTAAAGATATGCTGACTGGGCATAATTTGGTAATTTTTCATCTAACTTCAAGTCTACAACTTAAGCCGAAAAGAAGCTATTGGTAATTGAAAAGTGATGCAAATTTGATCAGAGGAGATAAGATAAAAAACATGTGGATATGCGTAATCAGGTCGCAAAACCTCGGAGTTCGGCAAACAATATCGGCGTGACTATTACGTTTATACAGACGACTATATTTTCATCACGCAAAGAAAAATACTTTACTTAGATGATAATTTATTTCCATTGCATTAATCCATAAATATGATAAAACACAATTGAATTCATCTATTAAAAATCATCAATTTTCCAACATAATAGCTGGAGAATAGAAAAATAATACAAAGGAATATTTAAACGGAAACGTTGCTCAATTTCTCATTATTATTACCATTAATATGATTAAAGAGCGCTAATTATAGCGAAACACTAGTAATAATGGCATTTAATTCATTCACGGCACGCAGCTTTCGTATGCAATCCGCAAAAATTTTAAGAATGCATTTTTTTACACAAAATACTTTTTAGGACCAATTATCTCTAGGAAAATAATGACGAGCAGCTAAAAATGTGCATGTTTTTTGTGGCTATCAACACCATTAAAGTAATGACATTCTCCGCGTCCGGTGCATTACTGTAATGACTTGTCTCTTAGTTTAACGAGCTGATGAGATTGCGTGACAATACAACTTGGAGACAGAGAAAAACAACAGAGAGATGATGATGATAAAACGTACACTTTCGAGGGAGTAAGAATAGGAACAGGCGATAGAGACATCAGCTACAGAATAAAAAACTGGAGAATAGAAATACTCAAATGATATGGAAATTTAAACCATCTAGTAATCTTGGCTTTGAGACGTGAAACACTACACGGTAACATTTAGAGGACTTAAATCAGCTTGGCATTACTCTCCCCCCATCGTAAAAATAATTATAAACTATGAGACTACGGATAAACATTTAAAACTAATGAAAACCTTAGTGGACGGATATTAAGGGAGAAAAAATGGTAGCACACTACCTTCAGGATTCAAAAATTAAAAATAAAAAGAGGGTTTATCAAGTACTTCCAATGCGTGTCAAAACAGACATCCTGAGGCAAAATTTGTGATAGGAAATCTTATTATTCTCCTAAAGAGAAGTATTCCGTCAAATGCTAATTTGTATGAGAGGTTGTACACAACATAAAACTCACTTCAGAGTTTCACTGAAGGAAATTAGACCAACATACTTGAATACCGTAACACAAGGACAAATGCCCATCATTTCACAGGTGCACTCCACGCATAGATTTCATACGTAGATGCCACTTGTATAAACATAAATTAAATAGAATATTGATGGACACATGGAGGAAAAAAATCTTGACTTGGAGCGGATATACATTTAATATGAGAGGTAATTTATTACAGGATAATGTCCGGAATTGGATATGTAAGGTTCCAAAATATTCAAAGAAATGAATAAAAAGGAGAAGGTAAAACTTCTGGAATTCACTCAACTCAGCTAATAGGCAGTAAAACGTCCATAAATCAACAGAGGAACTCAGCAACTATTTAACTATAAATATTCTTTTGAAAAAACTTGAAGGAACTATATGATACATTCTGAGTATAAAAAAATAATTATTATTTTCAGACGCAGAATTCGCGAGAAGACCAGCTAATACAAACTTGAAATAAAAATTGCAGTCCCGCAAAAACATACAAAACCATACAAAACTTTGAATCCAAAAAATGCTCAATAACTGTGAATCCAAAATATAGCAAAAAGACGGCTAAGTTTTACAAGAGCAACGGAATAAAGTTTTCTCAAAAGATGAAAAATTTGTCTCCCATGGTGACGGAAAAAAAGGACCATAAGTAAACATAACTTAGAAAGATTTAGAACTTACTCGCCCTATCTCGAAAGAAGACGCGTAGAGATATACGTGAGGGAATTTACATACAAGGAAATATTGCCGAAAAGAACTGAGAAAATAGCTGGGAAAAGAACTGAATAGATGAGCTGGCAGAGAAAAGTCTCTCCCAGATCTGTCTTTATGCACAGAAAAACTTTACCACCAAAACTTTGGAGAATCAAGACATAGTTGCTGGCTCATCGGGTTCAAAAAGTTCAAATAACAAGTTCCTTTATTAATTCACGCTCATCAGTTTTCAACTGTATCCCATACCAGGGCAAAAATTGCAAACGAGCATTCAAAGTATTATTTTTATTTAGATTTCGATAATATAACTTGAATTTCTGATATTCCAAAGTTATTTTGTTAAAGAAAAATATTTCAAAGAGAACCGTCAAGTTAATCAATGCAACAATCCAAAAATATATTGACAATATAAATATTTTTTTACAGAAGATAGGACCAATAAAAATACAGCTATCAGAGGACAACCAGCATTTCAAGACCGAGCCAGAGGAAAAATAGCCACCCCACATTTTGTAATTATCACCAAATCTGAAGGCAAGCCACGATACTTTGCAGTATATTAAAATAAAAAATTTTAAATATCACATTAATGGAATGTTAGCGATTAATATAACATTTTCAACGTTCATTACATGGCAGAATTTAAATCAAACAATAGAATTTCACGTCTCCCTTAATTCCCAGAATTTTTCGCTCTATTATAAAAATAATTTGTTTCTGCGAAAGGAAGCAAAACCTTCACTTGAGGCATTTGAGACATATGTGAGGAGAAGGAAGATGTGAGTACGCTGCGGTGGAGAGATTAGCAAATAGAGAACTGATATGGTAAGGGCGAAAAATGTAATGGTGGAATATGTCTGATGTCGGGAACATAATTGGCATAGAGACGTATAGAAGGGTAACGCGCTCTAGGACGGTATAGAGGGAAGCAGCAGATACAAATCATTTCCACGGGGTTAAAAATGCTATACAGTGAACTACCACAAAAGGAGTGGAGAATTTTGAGCATTCCGGGAATATCGATGGTATCACCTTTACGGAGTTACGCGCAAAAGCACAGAATAGTAATATAATAAATATTTACACAAGGATAGCTTAACACCAAGAGTTGAAATTCGCCATGAAAATTTGACTTAACCGGGATTTGAACCCGGATCAATGAAATGATAATTCCCTGGCTAATTTCAACCCTTGGTGTTATTGCAGCCCTGCGAGTGACTTCGTACCATAAAATTTGGAAAGACAATGATTGGTAATTCGTTAAAAAAGGATAGCTTAATTGACAAAAGCACTCTGTCTAAACTCAAAGGACCCGGATTCGAGTCCCGGTCGAGGCAAAGGATTTTTTCCTCTGTGCAATTTCGCAGACAAAACATTGGCGGAATTTGTGCCCGCAGGGGCAAATATAATTTTAAAGCGAATGGTAAAAATGTGTGATATAAGAGGAGGTAACTCTGTCAGGGCGCACGAAAACAACTCGATTCATAAGAACGAGAGTGACTACTCCGCTATAATTCTGCGGAAAATGAAAAGAACAAACTCGCCTCGAGAGAGACCCGCACTAGCCTCGTCGTATCCTCCTGGCACGATTTCGTCGACTCGTGTGGGAGGGGTTTTGAAGGGTGGGTTGGCAGGTCCTCCTCCCATCCACCCACCCTCGGAGGGGGGTGGGGGGGGGAAGCAGGAGGCATGGTGGAGGTGGCAGCGAGGGAGCCGACCTTTAATTAGGGCGAAGGGGGCTCTGCTCGAGTCCTCGGGCCCTAGTCACGTGTTTCAATGATATCTTCAAGGCATGCGGAGGGCAGGCAGGAGGAAGGACGAGAGCAGGCGGGGAGGGAGAGGCTGGAAAAAGGGGGAAAACGGGGCGAGGCTGTGTTGACGGTGGCATGTATCTCACGGTTAGGGCATTGAGGAAGAGTGAGGTAAGAAGCAAGGAGAGCCAGTGTAAGGGCTACGGAGAAGTTCCGCGAGTCCACGTGAGTAGGGTGTAGTACCGTTAAGACAAGGACCTTATACCCTATATACTTAAATACTAAAGGACGGTGTCCCCTTCTTGCCTGGTAAATTTTTGAATAATATTTATCCGTTAAGTTCTTATTTTGTCAACAACTGACAATTAATTATAATTAAGCACAATTCTAGCCATTAATTGACACGTAGAAATAATTACTGTGCGCCAAAATACACTGAGGAAGGTTATCCTAAAATACGAGGTGAGAGACGGTTCTTGTTTCGCCGTGAAAAATATTTTCCTTTAATGAACACCAAAATATACCTCGTAGAGCTTACCTAAGCCTTTTATAATTTGAATATCGAATTCAATTTCATGTTTAAAAGACAATTTGCTACAGTGATCATGGCTAAATACTTTTGGTTACTCAATGAAGAGTGACAGTGCTACGGAACGTAGAGCCTGACCCAAAATGGAGAAATTAGAGTGAATTATGGGATTGTGTATGGGAATAACTACTGTGCGCCACAATACACTGAGGAAGGTTTCCCTAAAATACGAGGTGAGAGATGGTTCTGTTTTCGTCGTGAAAAATATTTAATCTTTAATGAACACCAAAATATACCTTTACCTAGTCCTTTTATAATTTTAAAATCAAATTTAATATCATGTGTAAAAGATAATTTGTTACGTTGGTCAAGGCTAAATACTTTTGGTTACTCAATGAAGAGTGACAGTGCTACTGAACGTCGAGACCGACCCAAAATGGAGAAACCAGAGTGAATTATGGGATCGTGTCAGAACCTGGGTATAAGGACCTTGTGCTGAGGTATATGGTGAGAGCGTAGTTAACGATGGCCAATACTAGAAGCTGTAACTTGTGCATGGCCCGTCCACCATCACTGTTTATCCCGATACTCCTTTAGCGGCTACGGCCTGACGCGCTAATTTTGCAATATTACGATGTTTCCCACGATAACTTACTAGAAATCAGCATGCATGTACTTCTTCAACATTAATTCTCTTGACATTTATTATATATTTTTTTAAATAAAACATTACCTTGGAGTAATTTATTTCCAGTGCAAGAGAGTATATTAGGGGCCATTCAAGTATTACGTAAGACGTTTCTGGGGATGGTGGGGTTGGGATCATCTTGGTTTGTCTTATGAAGAGGGGAACCAATTTACGTAAGATTGAAACAACGTATCGTTTCCAAATATCCTGTGATTGTTCACAACTTCATCAGCTGTGGTATCGTTTTGCTCGTAATGTTAATGAATGTGGTACTCCAACACTGTATAATTATACGATATCCAGAGCTTAAAGCTGTACGACGGCTTCTAAGGAAAAATGAAACAGCAGAAAGCGAGTATTTAACGAAGAGTAGATACAAATATCTAACGTCTAACGTAAGAAAGAGAGGAAGGTAGGGGGAGGAAAGGATAATCTTACATTGTCTCACATAGGAGGAGAGGGGGAGGTCAAAAATGGCATAAATCGTCTTACGTAATACTTGAACGGCCCCTTCCATGGTACCAGGTCTTTGTTGCTTCTCTATTTCTGACAGTATGAAGTAACTCAGTCCGAATCGTAGTTTGATGATGAAGCGTTTCACTTTCATCATCATGGTGGTGCCCTTCGCAATATTTTCCATCACCCTGGCATTTCGTCCATCCGTTTATTCCCCTGATTGGTGTTTTACTACTCCGTCCAGTATCCCGTGATTCACACGAAGCCCTTGTCGCTCCGTCAATGTAACACTGTTTCTCGCCCGCAGATATTTTTCTCCAATCCTTTCCAGCTTCTTTCATTACTTCCTTATCAGTTATCAGTGCAATATAACCGAGTATATTTAGATGTAAAACGTTTTCATTCCCTTGTAATCTAATTACTAAGGTTTCTCTTCCCTTTGAATTTGTGTATTAACTGCACGCACAGATGATATTATTCAATCCAGTATTCGGTCCCTTTTCATCGAGTCTAACAATATGTATTGTCATTATGCACAAATATACATAGAAAGACATGAGAAGTATCAGCAAATATAAGGAGAGATAAAAAGTAATAATAATTACATACATGTCAACATGACTGACTGTGTGATTCGACGCAATACGAAAAAGGAAACTAAACGGCGTGATAACATGCAATGCAATACGATATATTTCGAAAGCCATATTCGAGACGCAGTGCGATATTTGAGTTTTCATGACGTATGTCGCATCTTTTGCGCAGCGAAATAGGCATCGCACCGCGATACTGAAATCGAGAACATGGTGCAGCTAAAAGTAGAGGTCAGCAGGGCGCTGTCTTGTCATAGATATTTTCCTCTCGTTTTAAGGGCGGAGGAGTTGTGCAACCAAAACAGCGCCTCACCCTCCTCGGTCGATGGTCAGAGGGAGGGGAGAGCAGCCCGCAGCCTCTCCTACTCCCGAAGCT
The DNA here is from genome assembly GCA_963169105.1 of Ceriagrion tenellum. NCBI lineage: Eukaryota > Metazoa > Arthropoda > Insecta > Odonata > Coenagrionidae > Ceriagrion > Ceriagrion tenellum. The sequence goes on from OY720639.1 coordinate 28,086,695, forward strand.
ATCCCACACCCGAAGTCCGCTCCCTTCTGACTCCCTCGCAACGAATTACTCGCACAGCTCGCCGTGGAGGTAGGGGACCCGCACAGCGAAATGTACTACTGCGTTGCCTATCGTTCAAGGCGTTCGCTACATTGAAGAAAATTCCGAGACGAGATCTGGAGGCGGCTTTAAGCACGGAAGTCACTCAACAACAGCAGTACCCTAACGAGTCCCAAGCAACCACCACATCTATTTGTAAGCACAGACTTATTTGGCAGAAGAGATCTTTGGGGGCATCAATCAGCACGCAATCGACCACGGTTCCAAAATCAATGGAAAATATACCGTATTCTGTTTTGCTTCCAATCAGTATTTCGAATATGCAATAAATTTCATTGCCTTCAGTGGAATCCGAATCAAATTAAATCAAGAAGTGATCATAAATGTACACAAGACGACATTTTCCGAGAGTGAATAAATTGTTGCACTAGTGCGCATTTATTTTTACCTGGAAATCTTTTTGAAATGTAAGACAGACTGTTCTTTAATTGGAAATAAGAAATTATATAATTCACACAACTAATACGCTTCACAGAAGCACATTGACTCATATTTAGATGATATAGATTGAAAATTCTGCGGTAGATTTGAAATTAAAATTGAAAACATTTATTCCAAACCACGTATTTGATTAAGACGAGTGACAAAAAGGTCTTAACAAGCTAGCTCACCATAAGTGAAATATTAAAGCGTGCCTGGTCACTGCCCTCAGTCATCATTCATTTAATTTGCTTCATACAAGAAAAATGTAAAATAATATAAAGAATTTTTCGTGTAAAGAGAAGATCAAGAGTGTCGACTTCATGCTTGGTCACGCTATGGAATTAAGTACAAAGTAACGTTTACACTTAGAGAGATTAGAGAACATAAAATAGGCTACTCAGAAAGAAACATCAGACAATGATGTTCAACGTAATTAAAGCACGTAAGTAATAATATCATACTAAGTCATACAGCAGTGACTAAAATTAAATGTTGCATAACTCTAATGGTTCATTAATCAAAAAAATATAAAAAGAAAAATACTAGTAAAATACAATTAGCAAAGGAGCTAGGTATTGAAAATTTTTAAAGAAAAAATATATCTTATAAAGAGGCAACACAATAAATTAAATATTTTAGGCTAGTTATCAACCTTCCTGAATGAGTGAATGACCAAAATCATATCGCCAAGCAAAGATTTGGAAGTATGGAATTTACTAAGAAATTTTTTCGTCATGTCTACGAAAACCTTCCTCAAAATTACGCCTTCAACCATTTATTTTATTCAAAGCTTTGGAGTTAACGTGTAACAATTATTTGAACTTCAAATAAAAAATATTGGAACTATGTAATGACAGAAAAAACTATGCGGTTCCAATGAATAGGGCCACGAATCGAAATAAACAGTATGTAAGTAATATAAATAACGGCTATACATTAAGTAGAAGAACATATTAAATCGCCACTAAATCTATCAAAATCTAGCAATCAGCTCACAAATTCACTTCCTTAAGTGAAATTAATATGGCCATTTGATTCGAGCACAACTTTTTACGTCATGTAGCAAGGGTTTTAAATATCCCCAAACACTATTTTGACAGTTATTCAAACCAAAACCTAAATCGAGTGAACGGTAGAGGTCAAAATTATGAATTTTCACACGGTTGCTTAATGTTTTTCAATTAAAAAGTAGGATAAGTCACCGCACAGAGTAGCACCTAAGAATGCGTACCTTACTACAATTTATTTAACCTGATAAAAACATCAGGACTTGTTATTTTTTCGAGATAATGAGGAAATTACACGTGAATGTGGAACTCAACACCGCACCTTCCATGGGTAGGTACATTTTCATTAATGTTCATTTGCCGTCGGCGTGTGTCATAGGGAAATTTTACGGAATCGATATCGGTCATCGCCCCCAAAAATGCCAAGGGATTTGGAATACGTCAATTTGAAATTTAAACATTCCAAAAGGATAAATAATCTCACTTACATCGAGATCACGCAATGAATGAAAAGAACAGGGAGAAAATGTCCCTTAATTAACGCGACCTAGACTCTGAAATTAATTTGCAACTAGTCCATTAAGAAGAGCAGTTTATGGAGTGTTTTCATGCGACGTTATCTCCCGTAAATGACTTCTAAAGGACTAAGTCCTCCTAGTTAAATGAAAAAAAAATCGCACCCTTTGTGTAAAAAAGCACGAAAAAATATTTTTTTCGGAAGGAGAGTGGTGCAGTTCCCTGGAGAGCCGTAAAAGTCAATTTGTGAAGTAGTCTTTTCGTGAAGATGAAGGCAAAATACTTTTTATCTTTGTTCAAACATTCTTAGTTTGTTTTACCCAAATTAGTGATTTCCCACTGTTATGACACCAGCACCTCCCACCTCCTCCCGCATTATTCAGTTTTCCTTAGTCAAAATGAGGATTGGATTGTGCTGGTGGCTTGAATACTAGCATCCCATCCCGATTGCCAGAGTTCGAATCCCGACCAAGGCGGCAATTTTGCAATGGAATCTAGATCTCGACTTCGGTGCTATGCGTAGAGCACAATAGTAGGAGCAAACTTGCATGGGATGGGAAGTCAAAGTGTGAACGCCTGGGTGCCCCTCGTTATGACCATGTACTATAACGCAGATGTCGGGTGTCTCTTAATACTCATATTAGCCCATCATCCCACCCAATTAAATGACCATATACGTCATTTACCTCCCCAAATAGCCAACCAATCGAGTTAAGCTCGCCTCTACACCAAAAACAAAACATTTTATTGGAGTTTTGAAAAGAACTGGAATTCAATTCAATAAAATAATCCACACTATTTGCTTCGTTGCGCACCAGAGTCAGTATATGAAATAACAACTCATTTAAATGCATCATACCAAAGAAATGCGTACAACTCGTCAGGACAAAGCTCAAAACCTATCCTTGATCTTTTTCTTATTTAAAGCAACTCGTTTTCTGAAAACGCCAAAAATATATCAGGAACTTCAACAAATTACCGCCTTTTATAACATAAGTATAAAATTAGGGAATGAGATTGCTGTAAAAAACAATTTTCAAATCTTTTATCCCACGAACAATAATTGATCGCGTAACAATGGATGCAACAATTTATAGATAAGATATTCCAGAGTTAACTTTTTCGTATGCGTTTTTGTCAGCACGTCACCATTCTTATGCTAATTCAACTTCTAATAGCCACACGTCCCACAAACCTGGTTAACAGAACGATATTAAAAGGCTTTGAACATATATTTAGATTCTTAAATTACACCAACGCACGTTTACGTCATAAAATTTTTATAACATTCTTAGATGTCCATGTCTGGAGTAAAATTGGTAACCCAGTTGCCTCCTATCCTTTTGGGGGCTAGCAGAGGACGATGTATATTTTTGACATCAATTTATTTGAAAATGTTCAGGTACTTTTCGCGGGACGGAGGTGAAAAGGACATTCACATCGTCAGTACCTTACACATCCTCATCCCTAAAGGGAATAAGCGGGAACCACTCCATCCACTCTTCCCAGACGTCATTCAACGAGGTAGAGCGGAGGAATTGAAATATAAAGGGAAACTTCTTTCATATATGCGAGTTACGGCGAATGCAAAAAATGGTTGTTCAACGGCGAAGTTTTGTTCCGGACGGCGCGGAAGATGAAAAGGGCCGAGGACGAAGAGAAACTTCCAACTTGTACAAACTTCCAGTCATATATGCATATAAAAGTAACAGCAGGTCCAATATGGACAGCGTGTTCAGACAGAGGTCGGCCCTTTTATAACTTCGCAGGACCACCACATTCATGACGAGGGCAATGAGCAATTATAACTGATAACTAATAGTCGCACTGTTGCCAGAGATAACTTTTTTGATATTTCGAGATGTCATTCCACCCATTGTTAAGCTACGTTTCAACAGGAGAATGCCTGACTCTCGATGTGTTCAGGCAGCAGGCGATGTATAAGGCACACGCTAGCATTTAATATTACGGCATCAGCTTAGCTTTTACCTGAGATAAGCGTATAAAAATGGAAAAGTGCAGTGAAATCTACAAGAAAATGACCAATTTGGTTTTCGTTGATTCACGAACTGGAACGGTCACGAGTCGTAGTACAATTTATCGGGTCGAAATGTTATAAAACTTTTCACCGGATGAGGTTATTCCTTCTGGTCAATATAGATTCCTGAATTCCCTCACCCGTTGAACAGTTAAAGCAACTGATATGCCAGGAAAGCACCGGTTTCTGTTAAATATTTGGTTCTCCAAGTCCCAATGAAACCAAAAATTACTTACAGATAAATCAACATTGGGTCAGTAGTTTCCCCGCAACTAATGAAGAAATCCAGAGGAACAAATAAGAACTCAGCAAAATTATTAAAAACTAATTTTAGATAGCGAATTGCGAAAGTAGAACGTGCCCCTGGATGGCTTCATATAAGCATGACGGGTCACCACGGAGATTGAGTGCCGTTGATAGAGAAGGACAATATTCAACCCTAATCAGCTTTCCATCTCTCTTGCACCTCTTGCCACAGTAAATTCTCCCTATGGTAAATGAATACAAAGTTTTCATTGGTCCATTGACTATTGAGTCCTCTCTCCCTCCTATCACTAGCAGTGTCCGTTTAAATAGTTCACAGGTTTCGAGGAAAGGGAGTGGTTACGATAAATTAACCCCTTTCTGGGCTAATATTTTTTCCTCTCCTCTAAAAACCAAATGAAAGGAAACTTTTCTTTTACTTCGATATCCAGAAAACCGTGCGGGGCACGACTATATCTCGAGGTATCTACCATGTGGAATGGTAGTGGAATCTATGAGGAATCATCTCATGCCACACCCAGCTGGTGGCTAGCACGAAATTTCCTAGACGCGGATGCACCTTCATGACGTTTATTTTGCTTTACGCGCTGGCAACAACGGGGTTAAAGAACCTTGAAATCCAACTTTTCCTATCCATTCCCTTTGCCGAACATAGTTTGTCGATTGACAGAGTCGATTTGACCTTAGCGGCGGCGGAACTTATTGTGCCACTAAATTACTAATTAAGATAGCAACATTACGGCAGAGAGGATTTAAATAAGGTCCAAGAAAACTGAGCAGTTGAGATTGCCAGTCAGTAAACACGCACAATTCCGTTAAGGGAAGGGAATCACGTGACCAAAGAATCTATGATATTGGCCATTGTTCAAATCATATGATGGTGAAAAAATTGATCACTTTCCATTTCTATCTAAGCCTAATCAGTGTATTTTTTTAAGAGCGCTTTTGTCTTGGACGGACACTTTGTACACTGACATTACCACAATTGTGTGCTGTGATTACACATTAAACGTGTAAGAGCTGGCGCCTACGCCAATCATGGAAAAAGGAGAGACAGTGGAAGAAATAAGCTTTCGACAAAGGATGAAACCCAATCATAAATCGATAATGTCAAAGGTTATCCAGTATGTACATGGAAGTATCCAGTATGCACATGCAGAAGTACATGCAACTAACAGATATTATGAAAAACGTGTAAAAAGGAAACTTAAGCAAACTATCGCCAGTGATTTTCCAACATCAGCTGAAAACATTTACAGAAAATGGCATAAAATGCGACTAGGACGGATATCTCATACCTAAAAAAATAAGCCGTATAGAAAAAGGAGGGCTATTGGCTCGGCTTAAAGATAAATTGCAGAATAGCCAGTAGCAAGAAAACAAAGAGTTATAATCATTCTTTTTTGAAGTAAAATCGAATTCTGCATCTTTCACTTCTCTATCACATGCGACACCTTCCAAAGAAGATTGTTGACGTCCTCATTGCATTTGAAAAAAGATTGTAAATTTGAAAGCCTTTCCATCTTTAGAGGCTCACTATCTTATCTTCTATCTAAGATGCACTATCTTAGGCTTCAGAGTCATTCCTTAACAATAGCCTCCTACCTGTGGATCTTTGTAACTTTTTCAGCCGTTCCTAATTTTAAGTGTGCTAGTGCCAGTGTCCCGTGTTGCAACACTAATGCCGCGGCACATGTCTCCCGTTAAGATGTAGCTAAATAAAAATTATGCAGTTATGATTCTCGTTTACTGACCATGAACTTGCGTACCAGGGAAAAACAGTTTATTTTATTGCTCCATTATATAATGATCCACCTGATTTCCATACACTATCCTTTTTCACATAAATTGCCATGATACAGCAAAGAAAAATTTAGTGGTGTCGATTTAAAACGAGTCGGAAGTAACTTAGTAGACAAAAAGCTGATTTTACAGGGATATTGTACAGTTATCCACAACACAGCAGCCACAAGAAAATGATGCAAGGTATGTGATTAAAGGGCTCAATAAAATGGATGTTGAAGGGCATTTCCACTTTACGATAATTTATTGGGGGAAATGCAGGGGTTCGTTTCCCTTCCTAATATTATGAGTGAAATTCTCTCGGGATTCACATCGGGTTAAATTTTTGGCTGCTTTATAATATTGTTTTCAAGACGCTTTTCTTGTCACAGAATGTTCCCAACAACTTCACTTTTCTTCATTTTCTCATTTTGCATCATTTTTTCTCTCCTTCAATTCGAATAACAACATAAATTATTCACTTATATCATCTTCATCATACGTCGATAAAAACAGCTATCTCTTTTGCTCTGCAGCAGATCTATGGCTTCAATGCCATGTTAGAGCATTCAGGAAACATAAATTTCAATTGTTCGATAAGTTCTAAGCTTAGAGTTGTTGACTGATAGAATACCTTTCTTCTAATTCAATGACTTTTTGGCTTGAGCGACTCTGACCTTTAGTTTTTTTGCTTTTTCCGTCACCGATGATCGCGCATGGACTTTCCTCTGGTCACCTGCCGGATTAAGTGCTTTATGTAGGCCAACGATTCGACGTCCAACTTGGACACCGCCGACAGATTAGTTGAACCAACTACCATGATCATTATGCTTGAGCCCGAGGTAAAAACGTAGACTAACATTAAACCTACCTCGTAGAAAACCCAAAAAAAATTCTACGTATTATTCCCCGAGAAAGCACCAGGTCTGACTTCACTTTCAAATACTCTACTACCCTTATGGTGCTTCTCAAATGGTAAAATTCATCAACTTGCTCTGTATTTTCTTGTTCAATTCTTATGGTGGCTTCCTCTCATAGCCTTCTTCAACAAACTATTATTTTGTTTTGCTTTACAATAATCCTCAGATTGCTTTTCCTCGTATTTCATTAGAAAAAGGATCATCGAATAATTTCACCACAATAATGTATTTACATGGGAGCTGAGAGATAAAATTTGGTCGATTGCTCGTAAAGTATGGCAGCAAGGGATAAAAATACCCGAAAACTCAAGGAAAGTTTATGAATATCGGAAAAAATGTAAAATACGATCAAAATTAATATACATATATCAATCCCGACACTTCGCGGACTACATTGACGATACACCTAATCTTGGACCCATGTCATTTAGAGAGAGCGGAAAATAGCGAATATACGAAAGGCGGTCAAAAAATGACTCCCTGGCTTTGCCCCAGTCAGGAGCTCTTCAAAACGGTGCAGAGAGATACAGCTTGTCACTGAAAGGTTGAGCATTCGAGAACAAAATGAGTATCGACAAAAGGTTATATAAGTTGCTTTTGTTAAGGTTTATGTGGCAAAAATGGAAACGATAGCAGTGGAATTGATAAAGCCATGATGCATTAAAGTTTCGATGTTTTAAATAGAGCTTACGACGATGGATAAACTGGGTAATTAGTGGCACCGGTTCAGCTACGGTATACAACAGAACCGAATATACGAACTCATGGGTAGGATGAGACTTCTGTTAAGGCAAAAGTGGTGAATTTAAAGAAAACTAGGCAAAGTGATAGAGAAAAATTCACACATAAGAACAAGTGAGGACTTGCATTTACACACACATGAAAGATGCAGCACCAAATGCGAGGATTCATCAAAAGATTTGATCAGCTAGAGATTTGAGAATTATGAAAAGTACGAATACATTGTGATGATAATTGAAAAGAGAAAATGGGACATTTACTACGATAAGTCTTGACGCAATCATCAGCAAAAGAGTGAAAGTAAACGAGGCTTTCAGTAAAACAACCTTGCAGCAGGCTCACAAATGCCAGAGAGGCCGAGGCAATTACAACTGCAGATAAGTAAGAGATGAAGTAGTAGAAATGTGGCAATGTCGAAGACTGATATAAGGAAAAAAACCAACAATGAAGACGTTCAACGAGGAGAAGGAGAAACAAGAAAGATAATGGGAGCTCAAAGAAGAAGAGGGAAGACTAATGGACACATTATGAGTCACGAAACCCTCACAAAAACAATAATGGAGGGATAAAAGAATGAGATGAGCTTACGGAGAAACCAAAGACGGGGTAAATCAGGAAAATTACGGAAAATGTAGACATGGTAACACGCAGCAATGGAAGGGCTTGTTCACAGAAAAGTAGAGCGAAAAACTACAGCAAACCAATATTCAGACTGATGACTGGTGGTTATAACGTCGGCATGGGATTCCGATTCGGGCCACCCAATGGCGGGCCAAGTGAGTTAGCTTAGGAGTAATCGCTTCTAGGTGTGTTAGCTTAGAGTTAAGTGACGTAACTTCAGCATCTCAGCGTAATTTTTTTATCAAGAAAAATTTACCCAGTGGATTTTGGCTAACTGGACTGCTCTCTTACCCTATACAATGTAGCTGAAGGCGCAATCACTTATCCTTTGTTTATAATGAGAACAAAGACATTCTCCTCTTAACGAGAAAGAAAGAAGCCTTGGGAACAAGCGAGCAAATGAAAAAATGCTATGGAGAAAGAGGCAAAAGAAAAAAAGGATTATTTTAGGAGCAAAATATAGGAAGCAGTCAGTGAAACCTGTTTCTCACGGCTAAAACCATCAATTGTGCTTTTTCACGCAGAACACTGCAAAAGACGGTGAGTCGGGTATACACGCAGTTTTAACGCATATTTATGTATCCATGCATTACATTATCATGCACATGTATCGATGAAATAACAAAAAATGACATATTAAAAATAATGCAAAGATTAGGCCGATGCGGGAGCTGAAATACAGGCTTCTCATTCCCAGGAACGAGGTTCGAATCCTGAGAAAAAGTTGGAGATTCGCTATTGGAATCCCGATCTCTACTTGGGTGATACCTGGAGATCACTTCAATATTAGTAGTACTCCGCAGAATGAGTTGTTAAACTGGGGTACACATGGCGCCTATAATTACGTGTTGGCTAGTGCCGAATCCGAATTTCCCTCCCGATTACTACAATTACCAACCAATGCACTCAATTAACACATTGCAGCCAAAGAGCCTACGCAAGAATTTAAGAGGGCTAATCACGTTAGAATTATATATAACGTCAATCTAGCGAAGAAACTTTTTACCGTCCCTGGTTCCTATAAAAAGAGAAATATGAAGTGAGGGTGGTTTAGTCACATCTGGACCCTCCTTAACATTGATGTAATGGCAATACGTTGAAGTTCGTACACGCACAGGGGCACAAAGAAAGAAAATTTCGGATCAAGATCGTTCAAGTGCCGTACTCGCGTGCTCATTCTTCGAGCAAGTGTCCCTGCAGGGGGATTACATTAGATTCTTCCGAATCTGGAACAAAGCCCCGAGAGCTCGCGCGGCGGATTAAAAAAATCAGACCAGCGATACGACCTAGGCGGAACTAATAAAAAGCTCTAACGAAACGCTGAAAGAGGACTGGATTAAAACAAGGGCTTTATAGTTATTTATTTTCATTTTCTCGTGATATTAACCCTAATTATTTTTTTAACAGTGGAAGTAAATTCGCGTTGGGAAGCATTTTGCACCATTTCGCTAGTGTATGATACTAGGAGATAAGACACAAGTAGATATAAGTGAGGCTGAACACATCGGTTTTAAGTAAATATTCGAGGTTCCCCTACAAAAGCAGGCGTCAATGTGTTATAATTTAGTCCTACGGCTTCGCTCGAAGGTCTATTCAGCCGAATTTGGCCTTTTGTGAATAGATTTAAGGACAAATTTTGGCTCTAAATCGTACCACGTGGACACGCTAACTCGCCACAACGTGTAAATATAAAACAAATATGAAACAGTCCCTCTTCTCAGAATTTTTCACATAAGCGCTCACATTTTGCGAAAGCATGTATCAAAAGCATCAAAGAATAAATGAGGGACTGACTATACTAAAATACCTGAGCTGATTAAAAACCATTTCAGTTAACTAAGATCCTGATTAGCTTGAATAACATATTTGCTTCGTCCTCCCTAAAATGAAGCAAAAGAGAAGATCCATAATGCCTGCAACTCGTGGCCATGTATATAGAAATTATTCTACAAGTCTACAACGTAGTCATTTCTGTATTCTCTCCAACACACACACCACGCCAAACATGTCACACCAAGTCTTTAGCTTTAAGAACCCATCAAAGCCTTAAGTACTTCAACATCAATGCATCAATAAATTAGATCAGCCACTGAGGTGCAAAAACTTACTCATAAATAAATTTTCTATATATTAGCAACCGTATTGGAGAACTCATCCATGACTGAAATAGATACCAAAAAGATTAATTATATTAGTCCTTTTTGTTCGCGGCATTCACGACTCATGGTCTAATTTAAAATTTATGCGCGCCATCCGAGGAAAGAGATCACATGAAGAATAACGAAAACAGCACACGTTCGATCCGCTTTGCCAAAACGTTACGTGAGAACTGCCGAGCGCTGAGAAAAATGGCGAGGACGCCGAGAGCGAAGTCACGACCCAGATATACCACGAAGAACATTGACGTCACATTTCGAAAGAGATTCTGCGTCTGAAACCAGATGGTGCTCGTGGCTGGAGCAAACGGATCGAATCGCTACTCAAATGTTTGCAGTCGGTATTGGAAAAAGCAGGAGACGGATAGCGGAACGCCTTCAGAGAATTAAGGCGACGTTCTCAAAGTGACACATTATTAGGGATATCCCGAGGAAGGAAAACGCTGAAAATTTGATTGAATTATTTTCGACCTCTCTTTTTGGCAAAGAAACGCTCCATAAAATTTAAAGCGTAACAATAAAAAATTACCTAACGAAATGACGACAACAATTTCACGCGAATATTTGCTAATAAAGTTTTCAAAGAAAGTAAACATTTTTCAAAGGTCCATGCTTGCAAGATTAAGCAGAGAAGTAGAACAGAAAAGTTTTCCTTTATTTATGAGAGGGGTTTAAGAAAAGATAGGACAGGTCGAAAACATTATAAAGCTTTCCCAAATAATGCAAGGTGCTTCAGGAAAAAGAGTGACATATATATGGCAGGGTACCACGTCATGTGTTAAGAGTTTTATCAGATGTTACATGCTTATTTTTGGAGTGAATAATGTCTAATTTTTCCTTTCTATACCTACTTATGGACGTTCCAACTTGACCAAACGGTCAAATCGTTGTCAGCATTGAAAAAAAAATTTCGACCGGACAAGTAATTGCTTCCTACACACAGAATCTAATTCGCAAATCACATTTAGCATTTAAAATTTTTGCGTAATGATAAAACGGAATGGATGGGTAGCGCTGATGTTATTTATATCATTGCTAAGAAGAACGAGGAGATATGTTAGTAACACAACGGCATTATTGTCTCTTCGCACAGAATTTCCCTCACCACATTTCGGCAGGCAAAATAATGGGTTTTAATTAATTTAACAATAATAAAATAAAGTAAATACCATATATATCTCACCGAGGAAGATTCACTGGCGTCAAAAATTCTAAAATATTTTGACCTGCTAAAATCAGTCTCATTTATAAACTCTTCTCGGGCTCTGCACCAGTTGATTGGCATCATGTTTGCCGACGTTTCGGAAAATGACTTGCTTTCCATCTTCAAGGCGTGTTACTCTGTCCGTGTCAGATTGTAAACAGAATGGAGTTCTTAAATCTTCTTAAATGGAGAAACTTAAATCTTTTATCAGTCTCATTTAGTTTACGTAAAAGAAAACCATGGTGACAAAGGTATTAAAATGATGTCTCGGTACACTAAAATATACATCCGGGGATCTTCACGAGCGTTGGGTTTTAAGTCAAAGTCCCTAGATCATATTTTAATCAAAATACTCTTTGAAAATAAGGACGATCGAGATAATTTAGGGCACAAACAAAATATTCGGGTGAATATCAGAGTTCTCAATGGTCGTTCAATCCTATGATCCGTTGACTGCAGCCCTCCACCCTTCCCAATCTAATGCTAGTTCATTTACCTCCTGGTATCTCTTCCTGTTTACCTTCCTCTTTTGAGTATGAGGGTATAAAATACAAAAAGTAGTTAAATGAAAAAGAGTAAAGCAAAATTAATAATATCCCTCTATCAATAACTCTTGATGATTTGGATACATTATACCATATTTAAGCAAATTATATATTCCTCATGTGATTTGAAAAAAAGCGTGAGAGCATGAAGTCATTTAGAACACAAAAGTTAAGTGACAAAATCGTTAATATGGTTGTTAAATAGGACAGTCTCTAAAATTTAACCGAAAGAGCAGAAAGAGCAGATCGCGCTCCTATGATTTGTTGCTTGCCTAGATCTCAGAAAGATTACTGACGATAGGATTAAAAATACCTATTGTGTTTACGTATAGGTATAAAATACCGTGCCCCAGAACACAGTTACATATTTCTTATTATTCTAACAGTTTCATTTCCTTCCAAAAAATGGTAACTATATATTATTGTATAACGATATTGATGTTAACGTACACCATTAAATTGCTACGTCAAATTCACGAACTGTCCTGGAACCTGTCAATGCCGGGAAAACACATATGATAATGGAAGCTACCAGTGCAACAAGTTCAAATCTTACGTCACCACACCAAAACGAAAGGAAACATGAAATTAAGTTTGATTACCATCGCACTGTTCTCTTATGACAAGAGCGAAAATATTCCCGAATCCATGACACACACAGCCAACTTGCGACATTTCTCCCGTTCTTTGGATGCAAAAGGCATTCTAGATATTTTCCCGGCTGGCAATCTCTGTTAAGGCAAACATACCTCGCGAGGATTTGGAGGATTATGAGGTGTTGACTCACTTTGGATGGATAAACCTCTGAAATTCCGCTCTCTCCGGAAAGGAAAAGGGGCCCGGGTCGAAGAACTGACGAGAGAAAAGCAAAAAAGATCGAGAAACGTCAACAAAAGAGACTGACAAACGATAAAAAGGGATGCATGTGGGAGGTCAACTCGAGTGCGAGAATAGATTAAGTAACTCCTTAAGTTCACGCCGTCGCCTAGACTTCGGAATACCCTTATTCATCAAACATTTAGGTGAATCCATTTCAGCCCGATTAGGGAGTAGAAGACTATTCAGAAATACGCTGGCTGGCGTGTTCTATCAGAGTACATGAACCCAAAGAGAAAAAGGAAGTGATTAAGATAGTTTGAGCGAAATATCATTTCACCTGAAAAGCAAAGAATGCAGTCTCATTTTAATGAAAAAAAATCTCACCCTTCCATGGATGCCAAAACATTTGCCCCTTACTGCACTACTTTCCGATGCACTTTGCAAAAAACTCCAGCCATTTTACATGGGAAATCACCCCAGAGAGATAATATTTTAAAAAAATGAGAAATTTTTAACTCCTAGATCTCGTCAAAAAACTAAAAGCGTGTAGTTTGTATGTTTTCTCAGTTCTTTTTTTAAAAATATATTATACTGTCACCACAGTAATATTTTCATAATCACAAAATACCCTTCTGTGTGGAGAAGATTTAAACGTACCGCGCGAAAAAAATTAGTCAAGTAAAAGACTTTTAGGGATATTTTTATTTATTTCATAAGTATTTCAGTCACGTAAAAGTAAAATATCGCGCCATTAATTGTGGGATATTTATTCCATGTTTCCCACAGCTGCAGAAACCTAAACGTATAATTCGAAAATGGTCTCCATTACGACTGGGGAAATATTTCACTCAAAATATCTTAAAGGCTATATTTTTGCGCTAGTCTTCCAATCGAAAGGTCTATCTAGATCTAAGCACCGTCCAGATGCGTAACGCAGAACCAGCAGAGAGACGAGCAGCCAGGCTTGAGGAGGCACGATTGCGAGCACGGCAGTCGCGTTCAGCAGAGACAGATTTGGTTCGTTCTCAACGGATTGAACGCGAGAGGGTGGGGATAGCTGAAACACGTACCCAAAGAACAGCAGATCTGAATCTGCAATACAATCGTCTTGCATTCTGGTACAATCCAGCTGTTGATTATAGTTCAAGTCGCCATGTTGTCATTGGCCAGATGAGTCATGTCTGTACCTACTGCCAGGCTCTAAAGTTCAATAATGAAACGAAAGAGATGTGTTGCGTTGGCGAAAAAATCAAATCGCCTCAACTTGGAATACTACCAGAGCCATTGAAAACTCTACTTGCTGGATCTACCGCTGAATAGAAGCATTTCCTATCGAACATCAGAAAATATAACTCTTGCTTCCAAATGACGTCATTTGGTGCGGAAATGGTGACTGCCCAATTCATGCCAACTTTTAAAATCAAAGGACAAATATATCACAAAGCTGGCTCCATGCTCCCATTCCCAGATAGTGACCATAAATTCCTTCAAATGTACTTCATCGGTGACGATAGAGATGAAGTCGATTCACATTGTGGAATATATACCTCGCTAAGAAAATCCATCATTTCGCAACTACAGGAGCTCCTTCACGAAAGGATCAATCTAGTGCGTTTGTTCAAAACGGCAATTGATATGATGACATCGGATCCCCACAAGATTGTCACTCACGCAGACAAAACGCCCGCTGGAGAACGTCCGGAGATAAAATGCTCCAACTTTAGATGGAGTGGCAATTGTCATGGTCGGAGATCAGTTCCAACCTATAGATATCGTTCTAAATATCGTTCACTAAATCCAAATTCACCATGCATGCACGGGAAATGCTCTAACCGATATCCTCGAGCATTTGCAGCCAACACGGTAACAGGAGACAATGGATATCCTCGGTATAGGAGACGCTCAACTGAAGACGGCGGGAATTCGGCAACTATACATATGCGAAATGGCGATATTGAGGTAGACAACCGTTGGGTGGTTCCATATTCGCCTCTGTTGTCAAAAACATACAACGCGCACATAAACGTAGAATATTGCAATTCCGTCAAATCGATCAAATACATCTGTAAGTATATGAATAAGGGCAGCGATATGGCAGTTTTTGGTGTGCAACCAGAAAATAGTGACAGGAATGCATTACGAGTTATCAATGAAATTGCACAATACCAGGCTGGAAGATACATAAGCAGCAATGAGGCTGCATGGGGAATTTTTTATTTCCCATGCAAGAACGCAATCCAGCTGTGGTTCACTTAGCAGTCCATTTAGAGAATGGACGTGTTCACTTCACAGATGCAAATGTGCAACAAAGAGCCCTTAATCCACCTGGTACAACTCTGACTGCTTTCTTCACCTTATGTCAGGAAGACGCTTTCGCCAGAACACTGATGTATTCAGAAGTGCCCTCTTATTACACGTGGAATGTTAACTAAAAAAGCATTCGTACGACGCAGACAAGGGGAGCCAGTCGACGGTCAACCTGGCATTTTCAGAGAAAATACAATTGGTAGACTTTATGCAGTGCATCCTAATCAATATGAATGTTTCTTCCTTCGCATGCTGTTGGTAAATGTGCCCGGTCCTAGATGTTTCCAGCAATTGAAAATTGTTGACGGCGTCACACATGCCACTTTCCGCAGTGCGTGCCAAGCTCTGAATTTATTAGAGAATGACCAACAGTGGGATATATGTATTAATGATGCGTGCAACACTGCAAATCCAAACCAAATTCGAGCATTATTCGCAATTATATTGACCGCTTGCTTCCCTTCATCTCCCACAGAGTTATGGGAAAGATATCGATCGCATATGGCTGAGGATATTTTGCATTGAGTACGCCTAGAAAATGCACATATTACCATGGAATTTACAGAAGACATTTACAAAAATATATTGATAACTATTGAAGACAAGTGCTTAGCTATTGCAAATAAAGTTCTGAGTCAATTGAGAACGCCAGCACCCACTCGAGCTGCCACTGCTTCATTTGATGTGGATTTGCGCCGTGAACAGAGTTACAACACCGATGATCTCCAGTCATATGTATAATCAAACATTCCCAAATTAACGCGTGAACGGAAGGGCATTTATGATCGCATAAGGCAAATGATAAATGACGGAGTTGGGGGGACCTTCTTCTTGGATGTGCAAGGAGGAACTGGGAAAACATTCCTTATCAAATTGATTCTGGCAACGGTTCGATTAAAAAATGACATAGTATTAGCTCTCGCTTCGTCTGGAATAGCTGCGACATTGTTACTAGGTGGAAGGACTATGCATTCAGCTCTGAAGTTGCCATTGAACATGCAAATCATCGAGACTCCCACGTGCAATATTTCCTGAGCATCCGGTATGGGAATAGTGTTACAAGAATGTAAACTCATTGTTTGGGATGAATGCACGATGGCACATAAAAAATCGCTTGAGGCTCTTGATCGATCGTTGCGAGATTTGCGTGGAAACGTTCAACCATTCGGGAATACATTGATATTGCTCGCAGGAGATTTTAGGCAAACATTGCCTGTAATTTCTCGATCGACACCAGCGGACGAAATAAATGCTTGCCTGAAATATTCAACACTGTGGCGACACGTACGTACATTGCAGTTGACTACGAATATGCGTGTCCAGCTGCAGAACGATCAATCAGCCGAGGTATTCTCACGACAGTTACTGGACATTGGGAACGGAAAGCTTCCAGTCGATGAGACGTCAAGACGAATATCATTGCCTGATAATTTTTGTAATTTAGTAACATCGAAAGAAGAACTGGTAAAAAAGTATTTCCTAGTATTCAAATAAATTATAGGAATCACTATTGGCTCAGTGAACGAGATATCCTTGCCGCGAAGAATAAAGCTGTCTATCAACTTAATAATGTAATTCAATCCATCATTCAAAGAGAGGAAATTACATATAAGTCGATAGGCACCGTGGTGGAAGCACATGAAGCAGTTAATTATCCAACGGAATTTTTGAACTCACTTGATCTGCCAGGGATGCCACCACACAAATTTAAAATTGAAAATAGGTGTGCCAATTATCATGTTGCGGAATATTAATCAGCCAAAACACTGCAATGGCACGCGACTCGCAGTTGCGAAATTGATGAACAACGTAGTGGAAGCAACGATTTTAACGGGGCCTTTCAAAGGTGAAGATGTCCTCATTGCTCTAATTCCCATGATCCCGACCGATACACCATTTCAATTTAAAAGATTGCAATTCCCAATTCGATTGGCGTTCGCAATCACAATCAATAAAGCTCAAGGTCAATCTTTGGAATTATGTGGTTTAGATTTAGATGCGGATTACTTCTCACATGGACAACTGTATGCTGCGTGTTCCCGTGTCGGCAAACCAGATAGCCTTTATATCTACGCAGACAATGGAAAAACAAAAAATATTGTATACCCAAAAGTATTGCTAAATTAAACTTATATGAAACGTATGCATTGTTTTATTACTCATTTCTCATCCATGCAACCACAATGTGCCACAGCAAAGCTTTGCAGGGTACAGCTAGTTTAATAAAAAAAATTAAAATTTTCTAGCAATAACAATACAACATTTTAATAATATAAAAATATTAGAAGTAAAGACGGTCTTGGTAAATGTTTGAAGGCAGATCAGACACAATTCAAGCAATCAGAGAACGTTGTCGGCCGATATTGCACGTAGAACGTTAGGAGTGTGAGAAAGAGAGGGTGGAAATGATAGTCATGCTAGGTAAAATGAAGGGAGGTAAAGAGAGCAATATTGAAATGGGGCGTATTTACATGGAAAGATAGAATCGGTATGATCCACAAAAACCCGTATGTATTAATAACCAGAAGTAATCGATAGTAGGAGCGATTCATCGGACGATTGTTACACTGCGAGTCACTAATTCATTATCTTCCCAGCTTATCTCTAATCCTTAAGTATTCTATGCTTCAGCGTCCCTCAAAATTAGATTATGTATCCCAAGTATAGCTTTCGTCGATAGTCACTTTCACCATTTCTTCGTTGACAACTGTTTTCAGAAGACGTATATCACAGAACATGCCCTGTAAGTTGACCTCTTTTGATTCACATGGTTTTTATTGGAAATGTTCTCTCCCAAACAAAAAGAATAAAACCTTCATTGGTAATTTTTTTAGCCAATTTGATTTTCATAATCCTCCTGGGGATACCACATTTATTTTCTTTCAATATTCTTTGTAATGCTGCTTCTATCACCCAAGGTTGAAGGGATTTATGGGCAAATGCTCCGCAAATATGATTTGAAGAAGTACTTAATTACTTCTAAACCTGAGCAGCAAACCATCATTATTTACAAGTCATAAATTCTTCTGGCAGTGGCAGTATTTAACAATACTGACAAGAAACGTTAAAAACCTCTGGCAATAGAAATGTTACATGATATTGACGAATACGTGAAACATAATTCTATGACTCCGATTGTGTTTTGTGACTTAATACCACGTATCATGCAGGCGAAATTTTATCTGTACGAGACCAAAGTCTCTACATATTTTTCCCATTACGACTCAATGCAAAGGCAGTTAGCCGACGGATAATAAACTACTACTACCCTACTCCCATGGCCATGGGTACCCAAGGTGGTACTTGGCCTCACCAACGTCTCCTCTTGGTGGTCTTGGCCTCCTTTCTTTCGCATGCTCTTCTGTTGTTCTTATCTTTGTCATGTCTTTCTTCACCCTGTCTTTCCACCGCAGTTTATGCCTGCCACGTGGTCGTCTTACATTCGGGTTTCCTTCCCGCATCTGGTTTAGGGTGCTCGATTCTTCCCTTCTGATGATGTGGCCGGTCCATCTTAGCCTTCTTCTTTTAGCTTCCGTCACGATATCTGCCTCCTTGAAAAGACTTCTGATTTCCTGATTGTGTTTTATCCTCCATGTGTCGCCTTCATTAGTTGGCCAAAGATTTTACGTAGGATTTTGTTCTCAAAGGTAATTAATTTTTTCTGTGTTTTTGTCTAAAATCCAGGTTTCTACTCCATAATTATAGTTTTGTAGATCTTCAGGCAAATATGGTGAGACAAGATTTTTGACTTTAATACGCTGTTTAGTGCAAACGTGCTTCTGCTGGAAAGGTTTATTCTGTTCTTAATTTCAATATGTTCATCACTTTGCGAGGTGACTATGGTTCCTAAGTATTTGAAACAATTCACCTGTTCATAGTTGTATTCAATGTCGGTTATGTTTACATCTTTGATTCTCCCATTTCCAAATTGAACAAGTTTCGTTTTTTTATCATTGATCTTCAATCCCATGGTCTTAGTCTTTCTGATAAGAATTTAATCATTTCCTGAAGTTACTCCTTAGTCTCAGCAAGTAATACCACATCGTCAGCAAAAGCAAGTACGCTTATCGTCTTTCCTATTATTATGCCATAGTCTGTTTTCTCAAGTTCTTCGAGCGCTCCCTCAAGAGCTATAATGAAAAGTGCAGGTGATATAATATATCCCTGCCTAACTCCAGTTTTTATTTCAAAGGTAAATGAGTACTCATTTTCTATTTTAACCATACATTCAGAGCCTTTAATACTTAAATTGGCTTAAGCTGGCCCAAATACTTAAGCTGGATTAAGTTAATAGTGGCTATATATAAAAGCGTATCAGGCTCAACTTTGTGGAAGCGATAGATATTGATATCCATTTCAAAATGAAAAGCAATGGTAACTTTCCACACAGAATTGCTTGATAATGGCACTAGGCTGATGGCTGAAACTATGGTCGGCAATCATTAAAAAAAAAATTCTGTATGGAAAGTTACCATTGCTTTTCATTTTGAAATGGATATCAATTAATAGTGTTTTCTTTGCTCTTAAGCGAGTGTCCAAAAATAGTTTACTTGAACTTTGGACAACGATACACTCAAGAAAGGGACGTACAAAAGAAACAGCGTCACGGGCAGAGAGCACACAGCACAGTGTCAAAACCCGAATCGTCCGTGGCTGACCGAGGACATCGTCGCCTTCCTTCGACGTGAGCAATGACGGAGAAGTAGGCGACCATTTCATCCGGACGGCCCTTTTGCAAACGAGAGTGGGGAACTTTCGAAAACGGGAGAAAGTCGACCTCGACCAACTCATCCACTCTTGAGAGGCCCCTAACGAGCAACGTCTCGAGAAGTTCAAATTTAATTAAAGCCTGCCGGGGGTGCATTAGGAAAAAAGAAATGTTTCAGAGGTCGTTATTTGCATTTTCGCACGCACCCGCAAACATTTCAAAGGCGCTTTACGTCTCTCTCGCATCTGTAACCTCGAGAGAGAGAGAGCGATGCGAACAAAGTGAAACGAAATCGACGGTCGAAAAACTTTCGTCGTTCGTGCATGATGTATAATTTTCAATGTCACCTCACATCCTGTATTAATCCTACAAATGTCTAATTATAATCTCATACTTGAGGGGAGCCGAATTTTCTATTATTTTTATTTTCCCCAGTCTCTCAATTTCAAACGGTACGCTCCCGTTCATGAATTTATTCGAAAATCCCTGAATCGTTGGCATTAATTTTATATAATTTCCGACATTACTTCAATTTCACTGGACGCAATGACTAAGAATGCTTCATTTTGGTCTCTTAGATAGGATCAAGTAACAACAACATTTAATTTCGAATTTTATGCACCTATCTGAATCTAAAATTAGAAAGGCATTATACCACCTGGTACTGTTTTGCCCACAAGGAACTGTTCAATTCCATTCGACATGATTTTATAATATTATTCTGCAATAAGTGATTATTATACTTCAATTTGTGCATTTTAAGATTCTCTTATTTCCTCAGCATCAGAATGTTGTCAGAGCTAGCTCATTAACTTAATCACAGGCTTGTCAGTAACCATATGACACTAAAATGGCGAAAAGTTCCACTATCGCCATTATTAGCACTAAACGCAGTTATTAATAAAAAAAAATTCTACACGGTCTGTTATATTTGCAAACACGCATATTTTTATTGCACACCAACCCGCTTAACATACTTTCCACTGCTATTGGCAGCATCACATTTCCTCTCCACCAACCCTCCAATTTCTTTCATGTAAGTCTCCACATGCATCAAAATTTCACCGAAACTACATAAAATAAAAAATGTGCAACATAAAATGCAACTACAGCTCTTCAATCTACTGTGTTTATTTAAGACACTTACTTTCCTAACCTACCCCTCCCACGCAATCTAGATCTCAGGCTTATACGCAGATTTTCTTTGTTCATCACTAATTCTAATATCTTGTGAAAAGAAAAATATTCAATAAGGAGCATTAAATGAGATCCCACGGGGCTATACAAGTGAAAAAATTATTTTATATCTATCTTTCTATTGCCTGTATCTATATCTAGTGGCCTTCCATACAAAAAAGATTGAATTGTTTATCATAACTTCACAGAATTGGTCATTTTAATTTTCGTATCATAAAAACGACTAAATTTTCAATAATTCGCGGGAATCGAAAACAATGTTTCAGAGAAAATTCAGAAAAAATTTTCGATATTGCGCATCTAGCAGTCACTCGTCCAGCATATTGCGGTGTTCGCGGTGAGGCACACTCGGAGAGCCTCGTTCAGGTGGACCGAGCTATTGATGAGCATCGACAATGACGCAACTCAGATGTCACGGATACGGAATAAATCTCCAATTTTAATAATCCAGATAAAAATAGGATTTTTATATTGGAATGAGTCATCAACGTGGGCTTTGTTGCGGCCTGACAATTTGGAACCCTTGCATTAAAAAGAGCTTCCTGAAAAGACCCAAAATAGGTAACATTTCCATATTTTCGAGGTTGTGACGTCATTGCTTCCATAAATCCTCATTTTGGCGGTTCGACTTCGGCACTCGTAGGGACTCTGGCGTCACTACATTGGTGCAGCCAGGAGAGCGAACTTCCAGCCTCGCGAAGAATCATTCTAATCAGACCACAAATGTAGTATATTCTATAATTCCTATCTCGGTGTATAGAGTGCATAGTAAACATTACAATAACGCCAGATAATTACATAGGTACCTCAAAGGATTCGTCAAGAAGCCTTCCTTGGAAAATCACAACTTCGATGGCTAAAAGCACATAGAATATTCTGTTTCCCATAAATCCCCAATTTAGTCCTATAATTTCATTTCCTATACGAATACGCAGTTCCAATGTTTTTGCTATCCATGAAACCTATTTTTTATCGGTAATTTTGGGGTTCTCCCCACGTTGAACCATTTTTACAGACGACCGTTTCGCCGGCATTCAAGTCGGCTTCATCAGGTCCTAAAGAACAGGAGAATTGGAGAGGAACGCGGGGAGAATCCGAAAATTACCAATAAAAAAGAACTCCACGGAAGCCTACGTAGCAATTTCATGAAGCTTATTTTTTGAATTAGCGTCAATTGTATCGTTTTCTACGGCATCGCATTTTTTACACGATATGATGCGCGGAAACATTTGGCGCTAACAACTATAAAAAATCGCCAATTAGCAACGTTTAATCCACTTCTATCGCAAAATTACTAAAAAAAATCAGATTTATGAAGATGTTTTTCAGGTACTAACGAAAATAATGGATGTGCAAAATTCCACAGAGCGGGTGCCCCCGTAAGGTATCACTCCGTAAGGCAAAATTCCACATTGTGGGCGACTCCGTAAGGTTTATTCCGCGGTGAGTCCAGAGTGACTCAAAATCAGTCAAAAAAACTAAGATAATGGATAATAACTCCAAGAAATACGACTCACCTCACGTAAAAATTACAAGCAGTCCACCGCGCTTAACCGCAGAAGACAAAAGGTTTATGCTAATGAGGTCTATTCAGAAGGATAACTGACCCCTAAAAATATTCCATTCACATTTTTTAAATATTTTTTTGTTAGTCGTAAAAATTAATTACAGGTTTAGAGAAAACCTCATGGTTAATCCAAATGAAGGAAATTTGCTTGTTTTTTGTAGCTATATTTATATGTCAAAAGAGATGTCAGTCAGGCGATTGTTATTCGCTTCAAAAGAACCCTAAAACGCAGACTGTCAGTTGATCAGATAAGTAATCGCAATTACCGCATTCCATTCGGTTCCTGAGGAAGGACTTTGGTTATTATCTCGCGGAATTTTTTATAACTATGCTCATTAAGATGTATTTTACTCATTAGGTAATTATGAAAGCATATCAAGGAACTTTTTCCACTAAACTGTTTATCATAAAGCAAACATATTAATTATGATGTCGATTCCTATTTATTCAATATATCGTATTTACTCACGAGACAATTATTATTTCACAATTTATTCATGCAATAACACACAGAAAACGCCTAATAATATTTCTATTTCTATGAGGTTGCGAGCTTTGTTATATAAAAAGGAATTGACTAGATACACGTCTTGAACAGCTATTTTCACAAAGTCAACTTAAACGAGCACGGAAATTCATTTGTACAATATACTGTTACCACAATACTTGAATTTCATTCCACAGGGAGAATCTATAAACTTTTAGATATACTTTGATTGTGAAAATGATATGATGAAGCCAATGTCAGCATTACCGATTGTTTTATATCCAAAATTGCCTATTTAAACTTTGTCATTCTAAGGACATCATGAATGGAGCAACGGGCGGAGACAAGTTCTAACAATCAGATTACTCGATTATAGTCTGTGTAACCAGAGTAAATGTATTAACAAAAATCGACGATTCCCTTATATAAATATGGGCAAAAACTTGACTCTGGGATACCGGCTTAATAGTTTTCTCACATTTCGCAGCCTGAAATGCAGATCGTTTCACGTCACGCCTAAAGACCCCTCCCGGGGGAGTTGGAAAACTTTTTCGCCATCCCGAGTGACGGAAGAGGGAGGGGGGCGCCTCTCTCTGTCCCTCATGGGGCCGCGGGCGTTCTCGATGGGAAGCGTGGATCTCCCGGGGGAAGGCGGAGAGGGGAGAGGGGGCGCAGGGGGGGGGCCGGGGGAAGGGCCGATTTATTTCCAGTGCCAACCAGCGCCTCAAACGAGGGAAGTAGCAGAAAGTGAAGGAAGGAAGTAGAGTCGATGCTAGTTTCACTGATGCAAAAAAATTATAATATTTCACCTGCGAATATTCAGGTATGGCCAAACCGATAATGGCGAGGAAGGAGTTTTAATTTTATCATCGTCAATCTATCCGAAGATAAGTTCATTCCAGAGTCATTATTTTAACATCTCTCTTAATTTACTTGATGTATTTCATCCTTGGTGTCCCCATTTATTCTTCCCGTTCGTTTACTTCCTCCGTTATTGTTCTCATGAGAGTCCTGAATGAATCTCAGTGTGATCTTGTCTCCAATACTCCGCAGAGCTTCAATTAAGGCTCTTTTCTCTCCAACACTTAGTATTATTTTCTCGCACATGATTCTCATCCTCCATCCGATCCTTATCTTTCTTAAAGGATAACACATTTCTATTGTCTTCAACCTTCTCTCTTCTGCTTTTCTTGTCATAGGAACGTCAATGCATTAAAAGAGAATGATCCAAATGAAAAATTTTATGACATACAACCATATGTCACTGGCTGTAAGTAGACTCATATTTCCCACCGATGGTGAGAGTTTAAATATGCTTTCGCATTTTGCACATGTATACAAAAAATGAGAATGTTAATCGTTTAAATTTACGCTGATGATGTCGTTTCCTCCAGCAACGCCATACCATTCCCACAGAAATCCGTCATCAAAGTATTTCAGGCCATAGATTATGTGTCTCACGAATATTTGCAGAGCTACCCACAACCTTGGAGAAAACACAAAATAATTCACCAAGAGCAATTAAACGAAATCATTTCCTAAAATATTGAATCGGCGGGGACTCTGACCTATCAGTAGTATCAACACCTAGGACGATGCGCAAAGTCCTGGAAGCAGCATCGTCAAGCCCTCTACTATGCTTTCCATTGCCATA
The DNA here is from genome assembly GCA_963169105.1 of Ceriagrion tenellum. Classification (NCBI taxonomy): domain Eukaryota; kingdom Metazoa; phylum Arthropoda; class Insecta; order Odonata; family Coenagrionidae; genus Ceriagrion; species Ceriagrion tenellum. The sequence continues at coordinate 28,111,750 of OY720639.1, forward strand.
TAACACTCATAATCGTGAATAATATGTTTAATCTTAAGTTGCAAATCGTCTCAAACTCAAAAGAAATAAATGTTTGAGTCGAAACAGATGAATGCCACGTATTGATTCCGAGAGTCCAAGATGGCTACACATGATCCGAATTATTTCCTAAAATATCGGAGAGGCAGATACCCTGAACCATCGACAGAAGCAATATCAAGGGCGATACGTATACGGCTAGCCCTTAAGAGAGGGAAGGCTCTCTTTGGAAAGCAAACGACGTTTCAAATACGAATCGGACGGAGGGATAGAGACGAGATGAAGGAAGAGAGCAAAGCGGAAGGTGGGAACAACTTTATTTTTATTTCTATAACTCCACCCTTCGTCCTGCAGAGCGGCTGCGGTTAAGATTTATTCTTCCCCGCGCCGGGAAAAAATAAGAAGCCAGACGAAGACGACGACGCCACGGGTGCAGGTTCCAGGAGCTCGCAGTGAGGACCGCTCCCTTCCTTCCCTTTCATTTTCATTGCGTCCTCTCCTAATTGGTTTAGTCTGCTTTTTATACGAAGTGTAGCTCTCTCAGAATCCAGAGAGGGAACGTACGAGATAAGGACTCGAGGTTTCCGTTTATTTTTTCCCCTTACTTTTTTTTATCTTTTAAAATCCCCAAGGCAGTCCCTGTGGAGCATGTAAATGCGACGGATTCATTTCCCACTTCCTCAAGTTTTTTCCCGCTATTCTCGGGGAGAGAGAGAGGGAGGGAGTTCTCACCACAATCCGTTCCCTTCGCTTAAACTTGCCCAAGTTATGCCTTAATGCGCGCTGAGAATACGCGACCTTAAGAATACGGGACCCACCCCTCCACCTTCAAGTCTTTCGCGCGAAGGGTCCCGTCGAGGGCCATTAAGTGTGGACACCACCGGGTTTTTAACGGGTTTTAGGGGGTAACAACGTAAATTACCTCAAATTTCATTAAATATATATTCCATGGATAATTATAGAAAAACTTGGTCATCGCCATCATTTGTCGTTCAATCCTACTATCAGTTGACCGCAGCCCTTCATTCTTCCCCTATCTCCAGTTCCCTTATTCTCGAATTGCTCTACTTGAGTACTTCCTCTTCACTTGGTGCATATATTTATCCCTTGGCCTTCCTCTGGAGAATTTTCCATCTATTTTTCTTTCAATAATTGTCTTCACAAACTCAAAAGAGCCACAGGGTGTGCCCAATCCATCCGGTTATTCTTTTCTACAAAATCCTCCATTTGGTCTGGTCCTCTTCTACTCGTCTGTAATCTTCTTTATTGGCTCACTCAGCTACTCCTTCTTTGTACTTCATTTACTAACTCAGTTACATCTTCATTTATGTTTTCTCTTTTGGCATTGAATAAACAATAACATCACAGCTGTGTACTCTCCTTATTCTCAAACTGAACTTGAAATAACCTTGTGTTAAACGTAGTAATATGAGAAGCAAGGAGAAATTATACTTGTCAGTAAAATATAAACGCCATAAATAAAATATGACGTACTCAATTCATTATCTTATAGCATAAGTTTATCGCCAGTAAATGAGGTAACCGAAGTCAAAATGCGGAAATCCATCAGAAATATCGTAGCAACAGAGGCGTCTATAGATGGAAAAAGTGTCGATTAAAAATACATTCCCCTGATAATCTGTAAACATATGAACAAGATTTTGGTTTATAATAATTAAAGCACATAATGAGAAAGATTTCTTAAAAGTGGAATTTCTTGAGAAGCGGAAAAGAGTGAAAGCGGAATTTCTAAAAAAAAACAAACAAGAGGGCTAAATTTAGTACTTGCCCCGACTTTCAAAGACGCGGAGAAACCACCTTAAAGAAGTAAAACAGAATTAAGCATCGCGATGGATAAATCCAACATTGTCGTTTATATAATGAGTGAATTGACAAATTTTCAATAATTGTATTTACAAATGAATCCTAAGTTCGAATCCATGACTTATCATAGCGAATTTCAACCATTGGTGTATATACACCCTTGCGAGTGACTTTGTACCATATCATTTGTAAATACAATGATTGGGAATTCGTCAATTTCGTCGTTGTATAAACGAAAATGTTGGGTTTATCCACCGCAAAAGTGGCTTTATAAGCACAATTTTCGTCTCGTGGGCTAAAATGTAGACTTAAAGCGTGGACATCTAGAAAATAGTAATTTTCTTGAGGTCGATTCTCATGAAATATTTTCTAACCAGTGGCCGTGCCTTTATTCTGTTAAAATGAAATCAAACTCCATCCAATAACTCACCACCCAAGCAAATTTAATTAGAGTGACGTATTATGCAACATACAAGTGAATGGTTTTATTGCACACTTAGAAAAAAACCGCACAGTTGAAAACAGTGATGCGTGTTCTAATACAGGTTCTGCAAGTGTATTTCTCTTTTCATTATAGTGCACGATGGAACATCAGTTGGGTCCAGAAAAAATACTACTGTGTTTAAGCAGAGTAAAACTCCAAATCCAAATCAAACAAAACATCCACGTCCAGGATGAGGTTCAATATCACGACAACTGGACTGTAAGGCTGTCGCATGGAAGACTTGGCCCCTATGACTAGCATTTACTCATGAAAATAACTTATGTTCATCATTTATAAATGATAAGAGACTTAAGGCATTGAATTATATACCACAAACTAGAAATAATTGAATTGAATAATTCACAAAATATATTTGTTTAAGTTGTAGAAATTAAAGAAATACATTACCATTACTAACTGTTATACTTCACCAATAGGTGTTTACCATGAATATTGAGCCTGAAAATTGTTTTCCTTACATGGGTTTGTCTTGTATTAGAAATCTAATGCAATTTTATTCGCCCGCATCATAAAATTTGAACAATTCCCTGGATCATTTGAACGAGGGTACTTTTGGAGCCTTCTCTATCTGTCGTGATTGAAAGTGACGAAGGTAGCGAAGCTGGGAAAAAATATGCCTATCGACTTATTTTATCGATTGCGCAGACATTTCCTGTGCAGGAGACATAGTTCAACAACCACAAAGGAGCAAGAAGTTTATCTCATAATAAAGATCACTTGTGATGAATTGCGCATTCTTTGGCGCAATTGAGATACTTTTTATCCCTCGATCGATACAACTGCGAACGTTAAGTCTTTGAAAGACGTAAATTTCGTCGTTAACCCCACCTTTAAATCCCCAGGCTATCAATTCATTCGAGACATCCATTTCCGCAGCCAGGCAATTCATCACTCAGGGGAGATCGAACGGGCTTCTATCACCGAGTGATTCCCATTGGCAGGACGCTTCAAGAAACTGGATTCATGCTGGGAAGCGCAAGGATAGGACAGCGATTGATATCGCCACGCGAGGTGCGTTTCAATGTGGCATAACGATAAAATATCTACTAATATATCGACGTCGAAATAAGATAAAATACCGCATATTTTTTAAAATGAACTGATGAATTTTCCACCAAAAGGAAAGGGATAGGTAGCCAACAAAATCCTATTTCTGAAGCAAGAGCTATTCTCACAATAGCTATCTTAACACTGAGGTTATGTTACATTGTGAGACTAGTTGTAGGTACGCATACATAGATTTGTTATATCTCCAAGGAAATTCTCGTCAGTGTGGTCAAGTTCAAACGAATGAATTACAGTGAGTGAATATTTCCTTGAAAAATACAAAGCATCAAAGTTTACTTCGGAAATGTCCTGAGTTTTTAACACACTTTTGGTTTACGGAATTATACAGCTTTGTTTGGCACATGAGGGGATGGAAAAGTTTGTAAATAAATGTATCCAGCAAGTTGCTTCAGTGCTCTGGTTCAATCTTCCACGTCAGCAAACGGAACGTGGGATCAATAGGATAAACATGCACCATGCACATCTTACCAATAACCCGCCAGGGTAACAAATTTGCTGTGAGGAAAACATAATTATTCTCTCGAAAGCCTTTTCGAGGGAGTAAATGCGAGCTTTTGAAAAAGTTACCTCGGGATCACAGCGTACAATAAGAAAATTCCGGAAAATCAAGGATAAAATCCAAAAGCAAGTGGAAATAAGTATTATTTTCAGACGGAAAGGAATGCTAAAAGAGGAAAGGGAGAGAAGACAATGAAGAAGCAGGAGCGATTTCCCTACGAGCCATGAGACGACAGCCATTGGGAGTCAGCATGATTTTTTCAGCCCGAAGAATTTGGACTATGAAGAACGTTTTGAAAAAAACTTATCTCTAAAGCCTAAAGGATGGAATAGTATTTCAATAAATATTATCAATTCTCTTCCAAGAAAGATAAATAATCAATTGTACTAATGAAGAGATTAAGATGCACGAATCCATGTCAATTACTAATATTCTCCAGCATTTCATCATCTTCCTTGGGGCACCACGACTAAGAAAATATTTCTAAATCCCTCCAGCTAAAAACAAAATAGGTTCACACAACGTATATCCCACTGGGTGGTATTTACAAACAGTATTTTTTTTCGAAGTTGGGATTAGTTAATTTATGACCAATGAATGTGTTGTTCCAATGAAAACCGTGGACATAATGGAGATCATAAGCGTAATAGATCCCGAACACACGATGAATAACATGACAGAGAGGTAATGATGATGCCGTGAATAGGCTGTAGCCCAAATATATGAATAAGTCTCACTTTATGGGAGTTATCATCGCCCACACAACGAAGTACCGCGGAACATCAGATACTATTTTGTTTGCGACAAGAAAATTTGACATATCGGACACACTAGCTGCGCGGTCAAAGATTAGTCATAAAACTGTTACGTTGATTTCATTATCTTAAAGTTAAGAGTTTAAAAAAGAACACAAAAGATGTACGTACACTCAATTGAAGAAATGAACCAAGCATTTGCTTGATGTTTGTAGCAGCAGCAAGCAGGGGAAAATTTTTCATAAAAAAGCATACGAAAAGTTTTCAATAAAAAAGCGATAACAGTGACACAGCATTTACATAGGTCGGTATTTAACTTTCTCATCTCGGAACCCCATGTACTGCTGAGATGGTTTCTTTTCCAAAGCTTAGATTGCCTTGAGCTACGTTTGACTACTGTTGAGAAACTATCATCACCTTGCTCGTGTGATAACGTCGAAGGAAATACAACCGGAGGAAATGGAGCGCCGCGTAAATCCCCAAGGGCAAGACAAAAACCTTCCTTTTGAAGGTGTTGTACGGAACTTTCCATCGTCTTGCAGTCAAGGAACAACACAGGTTATAAATAATTACGCAGCAGAGACAGCATTTATTGGGCTGAGGCATAATTCACGTCAGGAAACTCGACGTTCGGTGACAGCAAGGAAAAGTTCGCCTCAAAGCAGAGGGGGGAAACTAGAAGGGTACTGCTTGATTTATGCCGCTCGCTTCCTTCACTCAAATTTCAGCGTCGCAAATGAAATTTTCCCGGAGGAAAAGAAAGCACTGATTGATGCAGACACGGGGTAAACTTGATTAAGTTACAGTTACAGGAAAGCGCCATTAAGAACGGCACGGAGTGATAAAAGTCAACTGTCGCGTTGGCTGCTGATTTGGCCAAAAATAATTAAAGAGACCTGGATACTTTAGCAACTCAGTCCATTACGAGTTCTCTTAAGAAGCAAAAGTTGGGGAACGAATCCAAAAAGGACATCAATCATACGAAACGATCTCAGATGATATAATTAACGCCATAATGGCTACAATATGTAAGTATTCAAGTAACAAAACACCATGCAAATCATAAAATAAAAATTTATATCATAAATAACCATCACGAAGCACAATGAACATCACAAATCATCATTGGAGGCACATTTGATTCGCGAAAAAATTTAGGTTAATGTATTTACGCGGAAAAGCAGTACACAAACTAATATGGGAGACATAATGGAAATGAGTTTCTACGTGGTTCATTGTTAAATGCATTAGACACCCACAGGCCCTCACAATGGCGATATTTCCGATTTGACGATTATATTTGCTGCATAAAATTTAGGAATGCTCAATATCCTACGTTTAAAAGAGAGTTTTTACCAGATATCGACAAAAAGAGAGCTTAAGTTTTGCAAAATACAGAAATTTCATCCGGTGGAATGAGGCAAAAAAATTTGGCACGTAACAATATGGAAACAGGAAATTGCTAAAGCGCTTCACAGGTAATTACATTGAGGATGGACCAGGAGCACAAGATGATACCTTAACTTAAGTACTCGCATTATTACGCAGTACTTAAATTGCGTTCTCGCATTAAAAATGAAGGAGCACTTCAGCGTGAAGAGGAAGAAACTGAAGAAAACTTCAAAATCACTCACCTCCTTTCCACTCCTCCCAGGTCAAATCCAATGGCGTCCCGCACCATATCTGTGAAATGACAATATTGGATCATTAGAGACAAGTAAGTGACTCACATTCTCGGCTCAAAGGCCACAAAAAAGGTATTGCTTGCATTAAAAAATATGTATTGTGAACTGGAAAGTCAAGGAGGCATAATGCAGGGGGACGGAATACTGAAGGACATGAAAAAAGGATTTGTAAATTTCAGAAACTTCCTGGCCTTCCTTTCCTGCAAGAGCGAGAGAAAATACTTAGAAATTAAATCAGCAGTAGCCAGCCGTCAGGAGCAACTCTATGAGCGACCACGCATTTAATTATGCATCCGTTTGGTTACAGAATATCAGTTCACACTAAGTATCCTCACTCAAGCGTAGTCATCAGCTCCCAATGAACTTGAAATTCAGTTCAGTTCCTCATTTACTCAAGCCTTTTGGTCGACACAAACATGAACCTGAGCCCAATATGTATGATGAGGCGTTTTCGATGGCGGTGTTTCGTTAATTAAATTCTCAGGTGTCTCCTCACATGTTACACTGGTCCAAACTTATGAGTTCAACGATCAAGTTCGGGATGCCTCAATCCCACTTCATCCGTGAGCAGGCGAGGGGCACTTGTCTGTACTGTTTGAAATTAAGTAATAATAATGATGATAATAATAATACAACTTCATTTGCTCTGGGACAAATATGTCCCTTGGAGCAGAAATTGTTTTACAATCAATGAGTCACAGTGTTCAATAGGCATTGTACATAACTGTAAACAAGACAAAAAAGACAAAATATGCCATATAATTAATAATAGTTGTGCAAATAGAGCGCATCGAAAATACATAGCTTTACAAAAAAAACTACAGAGTTGGGTGCATATCAATTAAAAATATTTTCAGATATATTTGCTTTAAACACCTTAACATTATTTATGGATTGTAAACTGTATGGCAAAGAGTTCCACAATTTACATGAAGAAATAAAATAGAACTTTTCATAAAAATTGGTTCGATATGATGGAATGGACAGAGTTTCCGTCTTCCGTGTAATGCGTTTTTCTGAATTAATATTAAATGTTATTTGTTTGTACAAGTAAGATGGTAATTGTGTTTTTATCATTTTATGCATGAAGGTAGCTTTCATTATGTATCGTCTTTGTTCCAGTTTGGGCCATTATATTCCAGTTGGTAGTATGGTGTGACATGCTCATAATAATTAATATAAAATAAAGCGGATACAGGAATTTTGTATTCGCTGTAATTTCTTATCAAGATCACTTGTAATATCCGAGTACACTATAGAACAATAATCAAAGTGCGGAAACAACAGCACTTGAACAAGAGTTTTTGCCATAATCGAACTGGAATTAAATGTTTAAAATTCTTTAGTGGATACAGGGTTTTATGTATCTTGTTCGTTATATAGCTCACGTGATCTTGCCACGTCAGTGTTTTATTTATAAAAATTCCAAGATTTTTTAAGGAGTTAGAATAGTCAATATTCCTACCTAAGTAAGACAAACAGCCATTGTAGAACATTGGAGGAAAATGAGCGAATTAGCAAAGGCATAAAAAGGTGAATTGCTATAACAAAATAATTACTCTGTACAAGGAGGAAGTTTATTTCAGGTGACGTAAAGGATACCGCATGTAAAGGAAGGGTTAACGAATCGCTAAGCATCGAGCGAAGCGCTGTATGCAATAGAAAGAGGGACTTCGGGAAAATAGGATGAAAATAGCTCGCAGGCGTATAGGATGTTATTACATATTTTTAGTGATATTTTCATGGCAAAATTTCAACCCTTGGCGTGTATGCATACTTGCGAGTGACTTTGAACCACATCATTTATGAATTAACATTAACACCGCGAGCATTTGGGACCCTGGTCAAATAGATTTAACCAAAAAAATAAATAAAATTCAAAGGAAAGCAGCGCGCTTCGTTAAAAACTGCTACGAGCGTACATATACAGTCTCACAACTTTTAGAGGGATTGAGGTGGGAGCCCCTAGAGACTCGGAGGCTACACGTTAGGCTTAGGTTGCTTGAGAAATTCAGATCTGATATTTTTCAGAGAGACACAGAGAATATTATCATGACTCCTCACTACATCTCTAGGTCTGACAGATGCGATAAAATAAGAGAAATACACTGCCGAACAGACAGGTACAAAAACTCGTTCTTTCCGCGAATAATAAGCGATCACAATTAAATTTAAGCTCACTAAATACACTCCTATAATTCATGTCACCAATTAATCTCCAAAAAACTTACACCTTTACACGGCTGGTGACCTAACACCCCCTGCCACAAGCCCATGCGGCGGATCGCGAGGTATTATGTAGATGTAGATGTATATTTGTCAATGCAATGATTGGAAATTCGTCAATTTCGTCGTTATATAAACGACAATGTTGATTTTATCCATCTAGACAGTTGCTTTATAAGCACCACGAATATCGTCTCGTGCTACAATGCAGACTTGAGGCGTGGACCTGTAGTTTGCATAAACCCCCATCGGAAATCGTCTGGAAGGAAGATAGCTTGTTGGTGTGACTGGATAACACACGTGACCGTAGATTGGGAGATCCAGTTTCAAATCCCGGTAAAGTCAAATGATATTTTCATGGCGAATTCCAACCCTTGGTATATATGCACCCGTGCGAGTGACTTCGTACCACATTTTTTTCAATGCAATAATTAGAAAAAAAATGTGGGTATACTGGAAAATAAAGTAAGAGCGGAGAAGAGAAATTAAGACGGACGAGAAAGCGTTTGGCATGGCGTATGAAGAGTGTAGGTTACTTGGGAAAATTAGAAGATAACAAGGTAAGTGGTTGAAGCAGATCAAGAAGGGTGAGGGAAAAGGGTAATTAGGGGAGACATGCGAGATTCAGAGACTCCGGGTCAGAGGTGAAGAGGAAGAAAGAGAGAATAGGCTTCATAGATACGATGAAGTTCGAATGAGGCGCTTAACAAAGTGAGGAAAGATACCGTGTAAGTAATTAGGTGCCCGCGTCTGGAGATAGTGTAGAGGATTTTTACTCCAACATTAAAGCCGGCATTAACCGATAGATTTCCTTATAATAACTTGGCACTTCTTTTAATATTAAATCTTGTAAATTAAATATAGATTAGAAGTTCGCCGTTGGTGTATTCAAAGAATGCGACGCATCTTTTCAATATTCCAATAAGTTCAATAGCGTTCACCTTTCATTCAATTTTTATAACTCAATTATGCTTTCAAAAATAGCCTCAACTCTTATCTGGGTGAGGAATCTAAGAAAAACATGTTTCAACGTTGTATTCACGGTAACTTAATTTATTCTCCTCATACCTCGCCGAATATTATCACTACTAAGATTCTAATTCTTGATTATATATTTGCGGAGGTAAAAGCATGAGATTTGCTGTTCACAGAGAGTGCAGTTATTCTGGACAGTACTGACGGCAGATGTCACAACGCTCACGTGGGTAGGATTAGTACAGCTTGCAAAGATGTAAGAAATGACGAAGGAGTGAAAAGTAACCTGGTACTTGAGCCTATTCAATGATTCACACATCGATATTCAAACTTAACCTTCCACCCAAAGGATGGAGTATAGTTTTACCAAAAGTGCCTGACGCTGCCCAGTAGACGAGTTTGAGACATGGGCTAAGGAACATTCAAAGAACTGCTAAATGGGGGAGGAAGGTAGTTTAGCGTAGAGACCAGTCAGGAAACCTTTCTAATGTCTGTCAATACAAGCGCTTCAAGAAGCCAAATTACTCACCAATACCTGTTGTCCGTTTCGATTCGTCTCACGATGAAACCTAGGGTGGTTGGTGTGCCAATCTTGAGCCATTTAGCGTTCATTTGGATAGATTTTCCGACAAGTAAACATAAATTCCTTGGACCAAATTTTCGCCTTAATTAAAGCATTACTTTGACTTTGGTTTACGACGCAGGGTTCGAACTTCAAGCAAAAGTCATACAGAAATACGTGATTTTTACACAAAATAATACTTTCATATTTGTTGACCGCTACTAAATAATATGAAACGCTTTATTTCGCGTTATGAAGAAAGTCTGTACAAGTGTAATAAAATAATTTAGAAAGGTACGTTAAGCGCTAAGACTATGCGTTAAAATGGCGTGAGATTTCCCAGGAACCAACCAGTAACATGCATTTTTCCGCTTTTATCTATACACATTGCTAATATGTGCACGTTAGGGACACGCAAAGATTCACACAAGTCCATAAATAAACGGAGACCGCTCCATCCACCTTGAGGTAGTTTGAGCGAAATATCATTTTACCTAGAAATCAATGAATTTGGTCTCATTTTAAAGAAAAATACATCACCCTTCCATTGACACCAAAAATTCAACCCCTTACCACATTACTTTCCGAGATATTTGCCAAAAATGCCAGCCCTTTAATATGTGAAATGGCACGTGTATGCACTCCAGAGAGACCTTATATTAAAAATCAGGCATTCCCTCCACTTAGATTCTGTCATAAAATCAACAGTGCGTAGTTTGTGTGTTTTCTCAACTATTTTTGAAAATTAATCATATTGTCGCCGTAGTAAATTTTTCGGTATCACAATAAACCTTCGAGTTTAAAACGTACCGCGTGAAAAATGTGAGCCAAGTTAAAGACTTATTTAGATATTTTTGATTACTTGCAATATATGTCATGTAAAACTATTTCATTGCAGTATTAATAATGCAACATTTTTATTCGTGTGTCTCACAGTTGGTAAAATAAAAACGTATATATCGAATATGGTCTCTATTATGATTAGGGAACCATCTCGTTCGGACTACTTTAAGGATAGGGTCTCATGTAAAGTGATTGTATTAGGTGATTTTAATCACTTGCCCTGCACGAACGTACCACGTGCTTCATTCGAGAAGTATTTTCCTCGCTCCCATCCCTCACTCTCTCCCGTCGCCTACCTCTCTTCCCTTTTCGCTCTAACTCCAACATTTTGACCTCCCTTTCTGGCTGCGCAGGTTTGCGCCAGGAATTTTTTTGGGAGCTATACTGTGCTAAAATTGCCTTCCATAAGACACTCAAATAGGATTCTATATTCCATTCATTGTAAAGACAGGCGTTTCGGCTCTCGCCGCAGGATTACAACTTCCGTCCCCGGTTTGCAAGTTCTGGCTTTTACCCAGGGACTTGGAAGAGGTGGAAGGAAGGGATGGGAAGGGAAGGTTAGCGGATACCGCAGCCCCTTCGAGGCCGACACCAATGAGGCGGATTGAGGTCAAAAGGACCTCAATTGGGCCCTCGCCTCCCCGAAGTGCTCGTATTAGTTTGGTTACCCAAAACAACAGAGACGAGTTACCGTCGGTTTCGCTTTCGCGAAGAACCTACCACACATCTCTGTGAACCGAGAGAGCCGGTTACCCAAATACTTGGGATGAGGTATCTCTCATTGTGAAGACAGCAGGCAATTCGAGATTTGAGAAAGGAGTCTAGGTATGGGAAGCACCCATACCTACGGATAGGCACCTACAATACCTATTCGATCCCCATCAATTTATTTCAGGTAGCAACAAGGTAATCCATTTTCAAGTTAATTGCAAATAAGCATGCGTTCGCATTTATCTGTACATTCGTAAGTTAACAAAAGGCAGTCGAAAAATCATGACGCGCTGCTCATAACACCCAATCACAGGCTAGAGCAATGACAGGAGACTCAATTTACGGTAGGAAGTTCATGTTATTGCCAATCGTAAACTCCTTGCCTCATCTCTTCGCGTCTGTAAAAAGTTTTTTCATGCGCCCACCTCACACCAATTATTTCAATCACATCCTTCTTCATAATATTTCTCCCCTCCATTTTTATGGCGTTTTCCACATCTGATTCAGCTTTTGTTCGTTTATTTTTTTTAACCTTAGCTTATTTTCCACCTTTACTGAGCGTAGACACTTCCATATGGCGCACCTCCCATTTCAGAATCGACAGATTGCCTGATTGACTGCACGCTACACTTCAGTTTTTTTTAAGGGGAATAAGAGAATAGGCTAAATAGATGGAGGATAAATGCCGAACCGAAGAATAAAACTTGTAAGGAACTATAGGTTTTCGGCTTTAATGAGCAGGAACAGGTTATCATAAATCCCAGTAAAACTATTGGCGTCAGACAGACACCCTATTATAAACACGTTGGTGAAAAATGTAGATGTTCGATAGAGGATGGGGAAGTTTTATTGGGATCGACGCTAAAAAAAATGATTGGATGTTCCATCATGGACGTTCACTAATTCTCTTCGAAACCGATGACGAATGAAAGATACCTAATCATAATTAAATGAAAAAAGGTACACCGAAAAATAATTTGGGGCCTCCAACGATGGATTCTTTTATTCCGCCTATTATTAAAAAAAACTGAAAATATCTTTTGTGACGTGAATTAGATACATTGGGGAAGTGGCTATCTTAGGGACAACAGTCAAAACTCGGGGTGAAATCCTATTCCCCCGACATTGTCCCCATAAAGAAGTCCGAGCCAATGGGCTTCTCCGAGAAGAAAAAGAAAGAAATTCGGTCCGATGTTTCATTAGACGGCGAGTTTCTGAAAGGTAGATACCGCATTAAAGTCAATTGGGAGCAGTAAATCGCTTGACGAGACAAATACGACGTAGCGTATCGGTTTTAAAGGTCAGACAGCGAATAAACCGAGGACGGCGTTATGTCTGCGTTTCGCCCAGGACGCTAAAATCGGCGGTGCGTGGGAGCAATCTCTCGTAACCATTAAGGCTCTTGACATTTCCTCCAATTACCAGAGGCGAGGTAACAGAGACAGTTAACAAACGGGGTGAAATATGTTGCAAATATAATTGGGTAGGCTACCAATCACGAGGATTATAAATACGGCGCTGACCAAGAAACATGCCGTACAATGACTGAGTTAACCTATAATATCCTCGACATTGTCCAGTCATTAATATATTTTCCCTGAGACGGCCTTCTACAAGTAATCACCTTTTTATATCCATCAAATCCTTCATATTCACTGCTCTCTTCTTTTATATTTTCCTCTTTACGTGGAATATAAAATATCAATATGAAAACACAGCGATATTTAGTGTATAAGTATATATGTATGCAGTGTATTTCACCAGTGATATATGCTCGCATCGCATGTTATGCAGTATTTATTTCAAAGTACAGGTTATCACACAGAACTAAGTGCATATTTTCAACATACGTTGTAGGTGGCACGTAAGCAGAGGAAATAAACATTGATGACAGTAAATTAAATTAAACGCACAGAAAAACTTATTTACTATGTATTATTTTATAATGGATTTTGTTATTAATCAGCTAATATTAATAAAAATTCCTTCGTAGACGATAAAAGAATTTTCAGATATGATCACGAGCATATAAACGTACTCATATAAACGTATCATTTAATAAGCCGGTATCTACCGCAACTTCTCTGGGCTTCTTATACTGCTCGAGAAAAAAAAGCAACATTTCAAATCCAATGTTAATTTAAGGATCCCAGTAGTTTCTATTTGAGCGTCACACTTATCTTCATCAAAAGAGGCACAATATCCTTCTACCTCCGCTAACATGTCCCCATCGCATAATTTCATATATACCGATGGGCTTAGTGCGACAGCTACCCTTTACTCCCATGCGGAAGACTGTTAGGGAACGCAGGGCTTGACGCCCACACGGGTGTGTTCAGAAACACTAGGCAAGCAGAACCCGATGAATTATCACAATACCAGGAATCCTTATCTAAGGATTGATAGCGCTTGCTCAAAGACATTAATGGTTCCCCTAATCTTCTCGTAAGAGTTCAATTTTTGCTACGGCTGGTTCAACACCGCTTGCTAATGGAAGATTATCGATTAATATGATACCACATCCATTAAGCTACAAGATCAAATCAATAGTTTAGCACACAATGTTTAAAATGGATACGCAGTGGTAGCCCACATACATTTAAAAAATTGGTATTTTGGCAATCAAAAGAAAAAAACGTGAAAATTAAAACGGAACTGAATGCCATGTTTCATTAGGAGACATTTTTCGTCGTATTATTTTCACATTTCAGCAAAAAAATCTTAAAATTACATACTTTTGTTTGTTATCTATTTTTCCAATTCATCATTTTACTTGATTTTTCTCCTCTCTCGATAAAAATAATAAGATCCGGTACAGGCGTTGCTCTTCATTAATCACTTGCATATAACAAACACGCAGGCTACGAGGTAGGTAGGTAATCTCGTATATTTCACATTTGAAAAGTAAATTGGATGGCAATCTAAACATCTCGCGAGCGCATCCTAAACATGTCGGGAGACAGTCAGAAAAAACGGTTTACGGAGCTGTAGAATTACATTAGTATCAGGCTCGTCTGGCTCAACAATAACAACGATTTGCTAACGTCAATTTTCACAAATACTCACCGGTTTTCTTTATTTACTGTCCTGACACAAAATTCTTTCATATCTTATTTTAGTGTGAAAGATCTATAATTGTCCTCCCTCTGTCCCGTTCAAGCAATATTCTCTTTTACCCTCAAGAGCCTCAGCATAGTACTTTCTTCTATTACTTGCACACTCCGCATATGGGTTACCCTTAAATATCCTCTGCATTTTCCAGTCATTAATACTTTCTCCCTCTGACAGTTCTCTCTCGTTTTTGTCCAGCAATCTAATCCCCTTCACAGCTAATTATATTGAAGTAACCATCCATTACGGTATATTTAGATCCAATAGTGTTAAAATCTTCTTGACTCCTCCTCATGAACGCGCAGCCTCATCACAACCCACAATTTATTCTTTTAGCTTCGCAAGCAAAAACAAACCGCCCCGTAAGCATCCGTATGGGTGTTAGGATTCAAGCCGTGACAAAGTTTTACAGATAAGGTTTTGAGAGCTGAAATGGTGATGTGTATAAAGGGCGTGTTTTTAACAGAGCTCAGTTTTTATTATGATCGCTTATTGTGCGCGGAAATAAAGAATTTTTGGAACTGTTCGAGAATGTATCTAACTTATTTTATCGCTTCTGTCAAACCTAGAAATGTAGTGTGGCATCAAAATGGTATTCTCCGTGCCGCTCTGAAACAAACCAGCTCTGAATTTTTCAAGCAAACTAAGTCTAGCGTGTAGCGTCCGGGACTCTAGCGGTTGCCTACCTAATCCCTCCAATTGCTGAGAAATACCATATGTTCGCTCGTAGCAGTTTTTAACGAAATGCACAGCTTTCCTTCGTAGAAATTTTTTTTGTTAAATCTTTGTGTCCAGGGTCCCAAATGCTCGCAGCGTATTCAAGGTGTGGCCAAACTAGAGCAAAGGAGCACTCTACTTTCTCATCCGAGGACCATCCTAATGTACGCCTGATGAATCCTACTTTTTTACATGCTGTGCCGCGAATGTTTTGTAGATGCGTTTTCGATGATATGTATAAGTTAAGGAAACTCCACGGTCTCCTAAGCCTTGGTTTACTGTTACCTCGAGAACCTCGGCTATTTATAAAAATAATTAATAAAAGAGGGCAGATCACTCTTCCTTGCTCCACCTCTCCTCATCCAGTTCGTAGCGCCTATTCTCTTTTATAGTCTTCCCCGCTTACTCAACCTCCTCCCCTCTATCAAGGCTCTAAGCATCGCTTTATCCATCATTATCAGTTCCACTTACCGAGCCTAACCTCTCCTCACCTCCACCGTAAGTTTCCTCGCTTCATCCACCGTACCGAGCACTTCATTGTTTCTCTTCCTCACCGTACACTCCTTCTTCTCCATTATTCTCCACAACCTGATATAGTAAAAAAGGAGCATATCAAGGAAGAAGTCTAAGGAAGCGAAAATCGCCGTGTACGAAAGTGTACTTCTCCCCATTTTGTTTTATGGTAGTGAAACATGAGTATGACAGGATGGACATAAGAGTAGACTAAACGCCGTGGGTATGAGTTATCTGAGGAGTATTTGCGGCAAAAGTAGGATGGATAGGGTCAGGAATGAATGGGTAATAAATAAATGTGGGTTAGATGCTCCAGTAATGTGCATATAGGAAAGGAGTATGCTTCGTTGGTTTGGTCATGTTGAGAGAATGAATGAGAGTCGAATAACGAAATAGATATATAAGAGTGAAATGAATGGCGCGAGACGTAGAGGTAGGCCGAGAAAGTTGTGGCTGAATGTGGTTGAGGAAATTCTTGGAAGGAGGAATATTAGGAGTCTTAAAAACAGGAGGACGTGTATGAAGCAGGGTATGGGGGTAAATGAGGCAAAAGAGGTTTGCAAGGATAGGTCAGTATGGAGGAAATTATTGAAGCAGAGTTAGATGTACAAATATGTATGTATGAGTGAAAGTGAATCTGACTGTGCCTAACCCGGAAGGGAACGGTGTGATTGGTATGGATGTACAGCCTGATCTCGTCTTCTTTCCTCTTAGTCTGCACAAGTTTCTGCACGATACAGAGCTATACGCAACACATATCTCTTTGCCAGCCTATCTTCGCATTCATTACGCGATGTATACTACATTCATGCACTCCTTCACAACATGATAAAATTTCATATAGTGGTATTTTGTTTGCATTCCTTTCAGTCCGTCACACCTACATTCTCCGTTAAGCTCAGTCTGAATCATCCAATGCATCCATAACTCCTCCGAAAGTCGTTTTCATTTACTATCCGCAAGATCCAAGAACGCGATGACTGAAATACTTTCCCAACCAATCAATTTCATTACATTCTCAGCATGCCTTCCCTCCGTGCCTTCGTTGAATTTTTGCTCGCTCTTAGTCAAATTTTCAGCCGTAAGCACCACTCATTACCCGATATCTTATTTCCTAAAGTGTTGCCATGTATCAATTTAGTACAAATGTGTTACCAAACTGTATCACCGTGTTGTACAAATAATATTACTCCATCATAATAAACTCCCATTTTTGTCTATAACTGCATATAATGAACAAATAATCCCAGTTTACCTTTTTTTAATGAATTTACAGATATCTTTCCACTAAAGTTTTGCTGTTAGCGAATAACTTCAAGAACTGAAGTCAAAATCGATAATTCATCGGAAATGGTTCGGCAGTCGGCTCATATGACAGGAAAGGTACTAATCAAGAATATAATAACAAAATAACCTGTATATATTATATATATGAATCTTGTGGACTAATGCTTCAGGACTGAAAATCCTCGAAATATACTTGAGATCCATACTATTTAGCGGTACTGAGGAAAAGGTGGGATTTAGTTACGTTTTCAACATAGCCACGGCGAACTTATTTAAATTCACTTCCTTGAGAGGAATATGAGTTTAGGGAACAGAAACATTCACGGAATATTATATAAAGTATACTTAGCGATGTATGGCCAGTTATCCATAGTTATGAGACCTGAAGTTATGTAACTCATAAAGATATTTGGGTTGCAGAAACATCCACCAATTTAATTTCTTAACTTTCAATAGGTAACAGCTTTGAGTACCTGATCAAATTGTCTACCGCCAGCTAAAATCAATGAAATCTTGCTAGTAGACATAAAAATTAGTCAGAGTAAATACACTGGCCATTCGTCTCAATACAACTCTTTTAAAAAGTAATTAAGTTTCCAATCGGTTCATTGCGCATCCATCTTGGCTACTTATGGAACTCATAACTCCATGTCATAAATTATGAGACCATTTAAGAAACCAATAAATATATGGAATGTTTCTGTAACACTTATTCAGTGGTTGCAATGGCTAATGATTCCCAAAACTATACATAATACATGTGTCGTTTCTGCAGCTGGCTATCAATCTATTTTGTGATTCCTCTACATTATCAACTGTATTGAAAGACATTTTTCAGTGGTTAGCTCATGTCTCAGGCGTAACTTCGCGGAAAAATTTAGCTTTAAACGTACACAAAGAACAGTTCGTTCCGTTCCGCCTTTAATTTTATCTAAATATCGAATGTAGTTTTGACAATATGAACCTCGTTGATGGTACGCAGCGCCGTAACCATGGTTGAGTTTGGAGAGAATAAAGGAGTGAAATAGAACAAAGGGTCTCATTCTATAATGTTTTTTCGCGTTACACATTAGATAATCAGGTTAAATTTAAGGTATTAACATCATGATTTTATAATAATTTCATTTTGTTAAATTCCGCAATACTTTTCATTAACAGAGGCATACTTACATTACATATATACATCGTTCGGATATGGTAAGCCATCTGCAGGCTAAGGTCTACCTGAGCTGGGAGGCACCTGATTGTGGAATATAGACGATTCGTGAGAAAAGAAAATGGGGAAAATACAGTGAGGCGTAACGGCGGTTTGTTTTGTGGAGGGGGATTAACGACGAACGGGGATTTGGGAAACGGGATCCGCAGAGAATCCGTCAAAATATCCGTTGTCCATACACTTTCCCGACTTAAATGATCAAAATGACATGAAAATCGATGACGTCATGCGACACACTTCCACGGAAAACCATGGAAACAATACATCACGGGCGCTCAGCCGGCGTAAACATCCGTGAATGACGTTGCGTTCCCATCATCCTCTCCTTTTTATAATCCTCCTCGAATCACACGTTGTCAAACGACTCCGCGTGACGTGAGCAACGACCAACCCAGTCGGTAAAAACAACATCGTAACTGAAAGGTGTCATGGGTGCATTAAAACATCGATGGTATAGGACAATAAGATATCACTCGAATATAAAATAATGCCGCAAGTCTAAGTCGTTTCAGTTGTGAGCTCACTCTCAATTTTATCATTTTAAGAAATTATAAATTGCGATGCAAATTACTGAAACAGAATAATACCAAGGATGGCTTCTTTAGCTTGTTCAATATAATTTTTATGGTCAGTGAACACCTTTTACTCATTTAAAACTATTGTAGCGACTAGAAAAACAGTGAAGTACATACTATGTTATAAAAATGACCACAAATTTAGGACGTACTTGATGCTAGAAGAAAGACGAAAGTAATTGACAATTTTGGGAAAAAGGAAAATTTTAACACATTTACATCCTTATGCTAATATCTCACGCCATCTTACAACAGTTAAACCAATCTGAATGAGCGTTCCAAAATCACAGCAAATACCAAGGAAGAATAAACAAATTCTTAGGCGAGAGTCGGCCTCACACAGCCATTGAAAAAAGATTAGTAGCCTAACTATCGAAATAAATTATTTAGATTCTTGCCCATTTTTAATTACCACTTCTCAATTAAACAATGACATTGTCCTCCCCACAGATACAACATAGTCTACTCTGCGTTAACACAAGAAACAACGGACTTTGAGTCATTCCTATCAGCAGGGATCAATTTGGTAAGGAAGCCTCCGCGGTGATTTGATGAGTTCCGTTTATTCGGGTTTTTTCCGCGTTGATTCATTTGTATGGAAAACAATTTCGTTTGCGTTACATCAAGCGATTTAAGACTTGACGGTGCTAGCAAGTGTAACGCAAGCGAAACTGTTGCCAACAAAAATGAATCAACGCGGGAAAAACCCGACTAAACGAAACTCGGCGATGAATTTGGCCCAATAGAATATTTTTAGTGCTGGAAATTTGGCACTTTTTTATTGAAATAATATGCAAATTGTAAATAAAATATCATTTATCTATTTTGTTTCATTATTTTCCAAGCATTTAGCTTTGCATCAACGTACCATAATTTGCCCTTTCAATGTCGAGGATGTCAAAAGAAAGTCTGGATCTGTCTGGTCTTCGTGAGGCGATTCACCCTTGGGCATAAACGTTCGACTTCCGAACTAACTAATATCTCAATGAAAGACAATAGAATTCCATTCGATAGTGACAAAACTCGAAGAAAAAACAGGAAAGATGGACTGGATTCAAAGTATCTCTCTGATGCAAATAGGTAGAAGATAATATACATTAAAAACTATCACTGCTACGAGGTTTATACTGAAGTTATAATTTTCTGCTAAATTTAAATAAAATTAAAGTCGAGAAAGATGCGAGAGCTGGGACAATTCAGTCACAAGTAATGGATAGCACACATGAAAAGGATCATAATAGCCCCTCTTGTACTTTTGGTGTGAACACATGGCAACAGTTCATCAAAAAGGGCATTTTAAAATGTGTGCAACTTAATTGCTTCACAAAGTTCATGAATCCTCTTTGCTTAATAACAGACCAAGGGCATTACGCATTACGATGAATCGATAAAAACAAGCACAGGATTATTTTGTTCCTTTGATTGAGTATCCCAAGTAAATATAACATTTTATGAGCTTATAAGACTAAATAAAGACGTTTTTAGCGTTTAAAGTCATTATTTCACCCGAGGAGCAACGAATGTTTTAAGCGGAATAACTACTGCGCGACTGAACCCATATGGGAGTGTTAAATAATCATGTCACTAATAACCAAGATATTGCAGCATCTCTCAAGTACTCATTTTTCTTTCTTAGAGAAACCTCCAAGAGAATAACACCTCGAGAACACTCCAGTACCTTGCATAACTCATAGAGCTATCTTGATTTTTCAATGGTGGAAGGAGGGGGGGGGGCATTAGAGGAGTAATAAATAGTACCAACCCATCGCTTACGAGTTTAATAATGAATTCTTAAATTTTGTATTAGGATTCACAAATACTAATTGGTAACGGTAAGGAAGTCAACCCATTATACAGCCCATGCTGTTATAACCTCTTAATGTTGAAATGATAATACTCACCTTTTTAAGAGAACGCAAACAGAAATTGAAATGAATAAACATTTTAAAAAGCATTACAGAGGTATCTGTAATTGTAATAACTTGAGACATATAGCTGAGGGTATATAGAAGCTTTATATAGAAAAAGGTACACGAGAATGGAATCAGTGAGATTTGCAAATTCCCAAGAATCTCACGAACGTAGTAGTTTTCAAATTGCGAAATCAGAGGGCGAGGAACAATAAAGAATTGATGAAAGCGATGAGATATCACAAAAAAGGCATGAACGTTGGATTGTTTTTAAGATAACGAGAGCGGATACCTACTGCGAAGAAGCTAGTTATCAAGGTATGATTTGAGATGAAAATTTACAGTACAATATAACCCTTATATATTTACAGTACAATATAATCTATCTTGGAACCCTGATAAACGGAAACCGGAAAAACCGAAAATATCAGCAAACAGCAAGATATGGAGAGATAAATCTGCCCGCTACAATTGTGAAAAAATATGGAAAAATTTTTCGATTATTTCAAGGAATGGATTATTTGCAATATCATGTTTTTTATTATAACGGTGTAAATAAATTTATGTTAAGAAATAAGAGTATCACTATTTTCACCAAGTAAAACTTTGAATATTAATAATCGATTGCCTGAAAAAATACGGGATGTACGAAACTGGCCTACCACCTTTATTACGATTGAGCGAACCACTACTGTACCATGGATGTCAAGATGGGAAGTTCCACAGGTATTAGCTAGAGTTAGAATAAGATAACTTACAATGAAGCCACGGAGTATGAGGATCAGTCTTTGGTTTTTAACATGGAGCGGGAAGCTCGCGATACGGCGATAAAAGGTATTTTTGGGTACCTTATAAATACATTCAATTCTATTAGGATAGGATTTGCCTATTATTATACGGATGAAATTGGTATAATTGACTACCATCCTGAGAGGAAACTTTTCCGTCCTGAGGACTTTGGTAATTCAAAATCGGCGAAAATTAATATGCCATAGTGGCCACAATATTAGTCACAAGCAAATTATGGTTAATAAGAATTTTACGCACATCTGACTAGTAAAATAAAATTGATTCATTTACTTTGTCGGGAATATGTTATTAATAGGATATTACCCAATTATGCAAGGTAAATAGCCAAACTACAAGGGAATCCCCGACAAAAGGTGTCTAATTGACAGAGAGACAAGGTACAAAAGGAACATATGACGAGATCGAGGAAACTTGAGCTCTACGGCCTCTTACAAAATACAAATAAAGAATAAATCTCCAATGGCCGTAATAATTGGCACCACTCGTCAAAAAGAAAGAAATTCAAGTTTACTGTGTTGGTTAAATGAAAACGTCAGTGACCAACCCCAGCCTCTCAACCAGAATACCCTCCTGTGGTGGTTTACGGGAAAGTGACTTCCTCGCCAATGACCAACACAGACACTCACACATACCCCCAAAAAAGGATCCTTCGCAAGGGCTAATGGGACTCCGCTAAGGATGCTTGGGGTTATAACCTGGGATCCTTCGAAGAGCCAATGGGACAACGATAAAGGACCTATTCCATACTCGCCACTCATCAATTTTAGAGTAAAGTTTTACCAACGGTCAAATGCTCAACGGTTTCACCATCCCCTACTAACCCCCACCCCCCTCCGCCCTAAATACCACCTCTTCAACGGTTACGTCTTCCTTTCACTTCCTTTCCTCCTAACGTGCCCCCTTCCTAACCCCCCCTTCCACCGCCAATCACTTCAACACACCCACCCCCACCCTACTGTCATTGGTTCCCTTCCCCTTTCCTCCCTTTATCCTTTTTCGTATTTATGCAAAGTCCGCCCTCAGTATGTTACACTTTCAACCTTTTGTTGCTAGTGTTTTTTTCCCTTCAGTTCGCTGTAGAGGGCCACCTTGTGGCCGAAATACGCGTATCCGACGCCCACCCTCGTCAGTGTTTGTGTGTGTTTTTGACCACGCTCTTTTTTTGAGCAAGATTCTACCAGAAGTTGGGCCCATTTGTGTGTGTGAGTGAGTGATTTTGAGTGTTTGTCAGAGTGAATGTGTGAATAACCTGGCATTCTTAGTGGGGCCTCATTAGCCATTCGAAGGATCCCAGGTTATGACCCCAAGCATCCTTAGCGGGGTCCCATTAGCCCTTGCGAAGGATCCTTTTTTGGGGGACGAGTGTCTGTGTTGGTCACTGGCGAGGAAGTCACTTTCCCGTAAACCATCACAGGAGGGTATTCTGGTTGAGAGGCTGGGGTTGGTCCCTGACGTTTTCGTTAAACCAACACAGTAAACTTTTACTTCTTTCTTTTGACGAGTGGTGCCAATTATTACGGCCATTGGACATTTATTCTTTATTTGTAATAAGACGAGATAATTATATTTTGACAGTTCGACCACACTTGACTCCACCTCTATGCCAATTAAACCAATCGATTGCTTCCTCCTCTTTGACTTTCTACATTCAACACATTCCAACAGGGCTCTCCCGGAGCGATTTTTAACTTCATTGTCTCCGTAACGTCTTATCCGTCCCATTGAGGGAGGCCTGACGCGAAGTTTGCTCCCGAGGAAACTGCGACGGCACGAAAAGAAATGCAATATGGAAGGAAACTTCAGAGAGAAATAGCAAATAGAAAACTGAAAAAGTCTTAAATTCATTGATGGTACAAAAATATGACTTCACGTCACAGACAAAACTTTCCGGATTCAGATATTTACGCTCCAACAAACACGCCGGGGGGCATTTTAACGTATTGCAATGTGTTTCCATACAGGGAGGTGACTATCCTCATTTTCTTGAACGTATTCACTGATAAATCAATCGGATTTGTCTTCAGCTTGTATTAAACATTTTTTTCCGAGGAAAATGTGAAAATCTGGTCATTGTATCTATGAATAATCAAAGTAAAATAATTGAGTAGGTAAAATAAAACCTCTCCAGTAATTTGAATGAACAGTTAATTGGCCTCTACGACGCGATTTTTTCGGAGACAGGGTAAAATAGGTGGTAAATGATTTGTAACGGTTTCCAATTCATGAAACAGGTGAACAAAAGATGCTAAACCACGTTTCAATGAAGTCAAATATCATGACAGGTAATTAGTGGAAGTGGAAGCCCAGGGAAGAGCATATCTAGGTAATTTATCACTTGATCGGAGAACTCGATTTCAAAAATCGTAAGCTCAGACAAATAAAATAAATGATAATAGATTAAAGATTTTCCCGGAACAATATGTTTAAATATCTTTCTAGGGCTTCACACCGTGTAATATTTTATAAATATTACCTGGTGAAAAGCCTGAGAAAGATATTTTAAAAATAAAATAAATGATTTGTAAATTATTTACAAAGGTAAAATTAGCCGACTAACAGGTTATACTATAGCTACCTTTAATGTATTTTGCTGTTATATGAGGGCATAAGTACTTGAGCATAAAATAAGAAGAGATGCATTAAAAGAGCCCGAGGGCTCTCCCGGTAGTAGTAAAAGCAACAGAGCGGGGGGAAGATGTGAATATATGAGACAAAAACAATTAAATAAATTGGTCATTCGTCATCACGTAGCTGTTCAACAAGGTGACCCTTAAGTTTTCAAATTGTAGACGCTATCATTCTTTTTTGGGGCAATCACCCAGTAAAGGTAGCCTTAAAGTAAGTTAAAGTGAGTAAGAGCCTCAAGATTTTTACATGTGAAGACCCAATCCACCTCCTCGGCTTGTTTGTCGCAGAAGTTGTCCTTTTTTGCAATCATTGCAAAGACAAATGATGTGGTACAAAGCCACTTGAATTGGTGCATATACACCAAGGATTGAAAACCATCATTAAAAAATCATTCGACTTGACCGGGATTCGAACCCGAATCTCCCAATTGCCGGTCAGGTGTGTTAAATAACCGTACCACGGATGTTTTCCCCTAAAAAATGCATCAACGATAAAAATTAACTCCACACATATTTACTAATAAAATTTAATAGATGCGTAAAATAAACAACGAAAAATTATGCTCAGTTTCATGAGAATTTAGTAAACTGCAGACTATATGGGACTGCAAATATTTCTTATTTATCAGTGTTATGTATTAATTTCCACCATTTGAATTCTCTACAACAAAATATAATTAGGATACTACAGGATTTAAACTGATGAGTTACAGAGTCGCCAACATAAAACAACTGTAGAAAGATTAAAATGATAAAAGCAGAGTACAAAGGAATGCAAAAGTAGTTCAGTTAATGACTGTAACTTAAAAAATAAAGTGACGAGAGGGTGAAACAGAACCAAAGAAATCTAATCTACTTCCATCCTTAGTAAATACAGCGCTTATTAGTGAAAAACCACATCTAAAATGAAGCAAAAGGTTATTGCCAAATGTGGACATTATAATAGAGTGATATAGATACTTGGTGATAATATTTAAAAAATAATTAATTGATGAATACTTTATCCAAGAAGAACAACTTACTGCAGTGAGTGTTCTTCTATTGTTCCTTAACACAGTAACATTAATGATTAGTCCAAAGCTAATACGGGTTGATTCCTCATTTAATTACATAGCCATTTGATACGATTCTGGACATTTTGTTTTTCATGCAGACTTGTCGGAAACAGTTTTCGGTCAAATTTCTTGCATATTTGTTTCTGTTTTACGCATATTATATCAGTTCCATATAACTTCAAGTTTCATTCAAACAAAAGTAGTTAAGGAAGAAGAAACTTTCCATTCGCTTTCACAAATAGGACGCAATTTTCCACAGGCAGAATGAACATGATAAAAATCACATACTTTTAATTTAACGGCAGAATCATCTCACAAAAAGGATACGCAAGAATATAGATGAAGGAAATACCGGAGACCGTTACTCAAACTTACTAGAATATGTCCATCAAGCCTAAGTTTTGGCAAAAATCTGGATGTAATAAAACTGAATGGACCTAAAATTCATCCAAGGCCGTCCCTTAGGAAATCAATGCTAGAGAGAAAACTTCGCTGCTGTCACGGTTATTTCGCGTGGATGCGTGCTTGCATCCTTGCCGAAGATAAAGAGGGCTTAGCAGGATCCCGCAAGGATTTGCAAATGAAGTTCCCACGGCAACGCAATAGGAAAAGGACAAGGTTTCTTAATTTCCGCCCTGAGAAGAGCTTTCCGCGGCTGCCCCCTAGGGGAAGATGAACGCTCTTGAAGGGTGAGTGCTCAGAGAGGACACGGGCAGCCTGAAGAGCAATCGATGCTAAAAAAATTCAAGCTGAATACTCAATTTTCCAGTGGAAAATCATGCTTTAAGCTTAATTTTGATCACCTGCAGAGTACTTTAAATGATTTTTGAGAGGTTGACGAAATAACAAGCGAGAGCAGAGAAGGGATAGCACGAATAATTAATATATCACCCCAATAATATTACCGCGCTTATTTAATAACAGATATATTGAAAAGCTAGAGGCGCATTAATTATACTCTTATTTGAATCGTGATGAATTCAGAAAAATGTATCCGCACAAGCGTTTCTTAAGTTTCCTACAAATTCATCAATGCATCGGCAGTAGGTAAGTCGACACTATGAATAAGAATGTATGTTATACAAATAATTATATGCTAATTCAATAATTAAATCTCCCACCTGCTTCTCCAAAGGTGAAGTGGATTGGTATAACAAATGGAGCATTTAATAAGTACTAAATACTCTTGGCTTTCATATTTCAGAGGCCAAATCTAGCACCGGCTTGGATACCGATCATCGGTTTACATTTTTTAGTACAGGCAAATAGCATACATGCATCAACAGAAGACAACACTATCAAGGAGTAGCAGAACAAAACTGAGATAGAGCCAGTTACTTTAACTGAGGGTGTATTAAGAGTAGGAATATGTTGTACAAACTTCATTGAATATACTAAGAAATATGACGTACTGCATGAATTGCGCCAAACAATTGGGTAACACGCTGAGCTCATACTTTAATAACACATAGCTTTAAATGTTAGCTACGTTGATGAGGAATTTTACAGCCTCCTGCCACAAACTTATTTACATTTAGCCAGATAAAAAAATGACTAAATACTAACATTTCACATAAATAACATGAAATGACAATGAGAGACTGAAAAATTAATATGAAAGAATGAAGCCCAAAATGAATATCACATTCAATCGTGAAACAGAAAATGGTAGGGAGAGAAAAAATAGAAGTGGCATAAACAAAATGAAAAGAAAATGTAATAATTATGCACAGCAGGGCTTCCAAAAGATATAAAGCTGGATTTACATACTACTAATTCCAGTAATAAACACTAAAAATCCCCAAAATCAACACTCAGATCATAACTAATCAATTTCAGTCAAACACCAGGGCGCAAAAATTACCAGAGAAACATTCCTTAATAATAGACAAACACCTAGCTATTCCAGGCAGCAAATCCAGAAGCACAAATCACAAAATACAGAATTTAAACACAACTAAGAGCATGCAAAAAGCAGGTAGGCTTCATAACACGACAAGCACTGCGTACTAGGCTACGAAAACGATTTTAATGATATATTTTTCTGAAAACAGCTAAGAGAAAATTTCAGAACCAGGTAGGCTCTACCAAGTTTTAAAACATGTTTAAAACTTGGGTCAAAATCAAGAATTAACGTTTTTACTACTTCCAGAGCGCACTTACGCGTTGAAAAATGAGAGGGTTAACCAACAAAATGTGTTGCCAATGACATTGCTTCGCTGAGAAACAAACGAATCAATAGCATAATTCAACACCGAAATTATGTTAATTGACTTGTAAATTCTTATTTTAGAAATAGTATATTTTGAGGACCACAGTAGCCGATAGCTAGGCGTACATATCAACAACGAAGGTAGCAGATATCGAAGTTATGACTTGAATTAAATATTAAAAAACACCAAGAATTGGAGAAATATGACTTTATCATCAGCGCGGCTCTGACAAAATGTGATTGGCAACAATCGTAACTATGAAAGAAATATGGTCAAAGAACTTTTTAGAATCTGCAGTCTTAAAATATAAGCCATATCAGCAATCAAATCTAACATACATCATAATCTACAGTGCATTAGAGCCGTTAAAAACTTTTACTCGTCATAACAAAGTATCGACAAAAAAAGAAAAGTTCAACACATTTACGCAACGTACATAATGCTGAAAAATTCAAGAAGTAAACGCTCCCAAATAGCATTCTACCTCTAAAATCCAGATATTTAATTTCAGTAAGCATATGCTCGCGCACCCGTATAATGAAATCGGTAAAACATTTCCAGTATAAAAAAATAGAGCTGGTACAAATGCGGATGATATCCGATAATAATATAAATATTTTATATCCTTCCCGTCAATTTACATTGAAATACGCGAGAATAGCAACAGTTAACACTTGGATTAGTCAAGCCACACCAAAAGCTTAAAAAGATGCATGAAAAGGTTACACACGCAGGCAAAGACACTAAGAAAACCATCAAGAAATAAAACCAACCAACCCATCGGCTCAACAGACCTCCGACAAAGGACAATAACGCAAAAAATGAAGTAACTTACAGAAAAATTTCTTCCCTAAACAATAAAAAGTTACCCACAATAAAGAAATAAATAAACAAAAGATACTAAGAGGGCATCATGAACCAACAGTTACTTGCTTCGTTTCCGCGGGTTAGAGAAGACATGTGAGGGGCTGAAACAATGTATATTTTTTATACAACCCCTTCCCTCCCTATGCTTACTACAACGAAACTTTAAAAAGTTTAATCTTACAGGGTGGCCATTGGATTATTTTGGGTTTTATCGGTGAAGGTAGGTTTTGATGAAAGTCATAGAATCACCTCCCAGATTTATACACTTTAGGGGCCTAACTACCTCCTTTTTCACCTCGGCATACAATCTACCCTTCTTCATCCTGTCCATGAAACCCTTCTTACCTTTCCCCGCTTGCCCATCATCCTTCCCTCTATCACACTCTTCAGCAACCCATCGCCCTTTATTACATCCTCCAGCCACCTACACTTCCTATCCCGGATTTCATCCAGAAGTTTCCTTTCCTCGTCCACCCTCGTTTAGTCTTCCTCTCCGTCCACCTCACCTTCTCCATCTTCAATCCACATCTCAAATGCCTGCAGCCTATCTCGTCCTCCTTCCTGAAGGTATACAATTCTGCCCCATACAACGCTACGCTCCTTATCAAGCTCATCACCAACCTCTTATTCATATCCTTACCGAAGGTCCCCGTCATCAACTCCCATATATTACTAAACGCCTCCTTAGCTAGCGCTATTCTCTTCTGTATGTTTTTGCTACTATCCATTGGATTTATGAGTTAAAAATTAAGAAGTATGCTAGGTTCTTCTGAAGAATATTTTTAACGAAATGTAATATACTTTGGAGTTCATAGTTGGCATGTTGAAATTTTATTTTATTTTTTTAATTTGCTCATTTTGGCGCTCAGGGTATTGTGTTCTGTAAAAATTAAAACGAATGTGGTGGGAAGATTTTTCATCGTGAAAACGGATGCCCCGAGCAAACCTCTAATTAGTACATTTGCAAGTAGATTTTATCTCTAATACGCTTGAACTGGGAACACTATATGTTGAGCTTCCTCAGCAATGAAATCTCTGAGAAGAAATTAATTACAACAAGCTGCAGAGATTCAGTAATTAGAAAAAGAAAAAAACAAAACAAGGTGTATACTGCAGGAGTCGTCTTTCCAAAGTCGTTTCTAGTTACTATTGTTTAAATGCGGCCAGAATAAGGACACCATTTTGCGCGTCGACTTCAATAATGTCATCAAATCGCGAAGACCTTCGGAAGAGGGCTTCCGAATCCGGCAGACAATAAGTATAGAGATTTTTAGCGGGATTAAGTTCCCTACTTTGGTGCCATTTGTACTCAAAGTCAGCCACATGCCCAGTCTAACAACCACCCAATCACGTTGAAGGAAAAAATTCTTGATCAGTGAATAAAACTCTCCCAGTCCATGCGATTACTTTTTCACAGTGAATTTCCTCCGTTTGAATGACTATTTATAAACGTGATGACCGGTTAAGTTTAACATCTTTCATAATGCATCCAAGCAGAAATTCTTAAATTCTGTCAAAAAATCGATTTTCCTGAATTTATCAGCATGTTAGCAATATCACGCAGTTTATTGATTAACTTGGAGTTGAAGGAAGGTTGGCCACCCTGCCGCGGGATTTCATTACATTCATATGAATACATTTGCTAAAAATTAATCCTTTCAGTCATGGCGTCTATTATAATGAACATGATTTTTTACAAGTTTTATTAGGCTCTCGCTGTAAAACGCTCATTTACTGTCGAGACGTCCAACTCTTACAGTCTACCCTTACAAGTTCAAAGTATTTGTTCACTGGTAGTTCATTTAGGGTAGAAACCCTACAGCTGACGTCATTTGTTCCGTTGAGGATAGAAGGGAATGCTAGCAAGAGAAGGATAATTTGATTAATAGATGATGCGTGAGGAGAAACCTGGTGTCGGAGTTAGCTTATTCCTAAAAATAAGGCACCAGGGTGTCTAGGGTTTAGTGTTCTATAATTAACAGAGTATTGCCCTTGAAGTGCTCAATACGCAGCACCCAAAAAGTGATCAGGCTTTCCAAAAAAATACCCTTTTACTGTCAGGGTTAGAACTCGGGTCGACGAGATGGGAAGCATACGATTCAGACCCAAAAAAACCTGATCCCTCACTGTAACGGAGGTGGAAAACTTAAAACCAGTATTTCACAACTAGAGCCATCTTTTCAGCAAAACTTGTACAAAACCACAATTTTTTTGCGCACCGCGACCGAAAGGGCTAATATTGACGTAGTAAGAGAGGGAGGGTGTGGGGGGGGGGAGGAGGTTGAGATTAATGGGAGGGAGACCCCTCACCGTTGTTCCTGGGGAGCAGGAGGCCTGTTGGGGCGTCTGGATGCGACCCCTTGCAGTTCCGAGCCGACGACGTCACCGTCGAGACAATGACTCGGAGATAGTAAGGCCTGTCTGGCCCGTTGGAGGGCAGCAGCTTACCAAACAACGGCAGAATGCGACCCTCCTGGTCGAACACCTTCACCACGTCGGCAGGTCCGGCCCTCGCGGCGTTGCGTAAGAGCGCTACACCAGGCGGGAGCCACAACCCAGGGAGAGAAGAGAATAAATCATTAGTCAGGCACAACACTCGACATCATAACTGATATTGTATGGCCCGGTTAACTTTGCTAACCGACCGTGTAACCGTCATGTCGTTATTGTTTTTGCAATCAAACGAGAGCTATTCTGAGTTCCCTTTTACACATTAATCTACACAGGACACGTCACAAGAAAATTCTCCCTCGACGGGTAATCGAACCATGATATCGTCTCACCATCACATCATGACGCTACTCAGGCTTCTAATCTCTCGAGAAATATTTAGAGGATCTATGAAAGCTAGTAATTACACAGTCCATGTAACGTAGTGGTCAGAAAATACGCCCGTCATGCCAAAAATCAGTATTTAATTCAGTTTACCAATGGATTCTTTCTCGTGGTTTTTCTTTTCCTGCTTATTTCATTCCGGAATTTATCAAGACGAAAATCATCGCAAATTAATTATAATATGTCCCAAAACTATACCAATGAATATCCTCAGATTGCTTATCAAATCAGGAGAAATATTGGAGTAACAAATCTTTCTACTTCCATAGCAGGCTGCACTGTGGAAGATAAGAGTATATGTATTTCTACTCTCGTGACCGTCTTGATCAGGCACATGACTGTGATATTGACTGGTGCCTTCCCTCTCCCACAAATCATAAATCGAAAGATGTTTGCAACCACTATGTCAACAATGTTACGACAGAAGTTGCAATTTGATGCTATGTTTTATGGAACATAAACTGGAAAATTATGCGCAACTGATTAAGTTCCCCTGGGGACTCTCATAGCATGCGATCTGCCGTCAATATGGTGAACAAATTAACTAGGGCTCTCCAACTAAAACCACGGTCGTACGGATGAAAACTCAGACCTTGGGCAATGCAAGCCGTGTCAATATAATTGTATTAATGGGAACATTGCTTAGGAGAGACGGTTAGCAGATGTGAGCTTTAGCAATGGAGAAATCTAACCATAGAGTTTCTACCGCAGATTATTTGTTGACCGGACTCAATTAAACTGGGCCTACAGAACAAAAGAGAGACGACACAGAGGTGATACTTGAATCAGGTTTAAGATGAAACGTAAAAAAGGAAAATAATTAATGAAACCATTCGGGACGCTGCAAACAAGAGGAATAAAGTCATCGCAAACGCTCAAGTCAGAATTGTCAAGCTGAGCTTACACCATCTTCCCATAATGAAGGCAGAGGTATGACGTATAGCAATGCAAATAATTATAGTTTCATAAGGAAACAGTTTATTACTTTCCTGAAATCATGACTATTCCTTACCAAATTCCAATTTCTTCATGAATAAGTTTAGAAAGCTTTACGTAGCCTCTATGAATTACTGATTTGACGTTCCCTTCACAAGAGGGCATTGCTGTATATATATTTAAATAAAAACAATATAAAAAGCCCTAAGTACAGATTTGAAAGATAAATCAAATTACTCATGAGCCAATAATATGACCAAAATACAACTTTACGCAATCATAAAATTCAAAATTATTGTGCTTAATTATATTCGCAAAAGTCTCCAATATTTTATACTCTTGCACAGCAACATAAAATACTGAAGCGTCATAGGTAACTATTTACGATTAATCCAGTGTACAATTAACAGCATTTAACTGCTGATATAAATTGAAGAATGAGCACCAAATCATCACTAATGATCGCAATGGTTTACTATAATAAAAAATTCTTGTCTATCACTTAATTTCACCGGGAAATTCA
Source organism: Ceriagrion tenellum (assembly GCA_963169105.1). Lineage (NCBI taxonomy): Eukaryota > Metazoa > Arthropoda > Insecta > Odonata > Coenagrionidae > Ceriagrion > Ceriagrion tenellum. The sequence continues at coordinate 28,144,616 of OY720639.1, forward strand.
ATCAGAAAATCTTGTTGACTTTGAGGAGAAATGAACAAGATAAACCATCTGAAATCCTATGTCGACTAAGTATTAAGTGTGATTCGGTGGAAAACTTATTTTTCAAAACTTAGCCTTTCATGAAGAATCTCAAGTCGTGTACGGCTTCCAAATGCTCGTGCATTCCGCTTCACCTTTTGAAACCACTGCAACGCATTAAAAGCGACGTTTGAAAACGATATGGCATAAAACATAACAAAATACTTTACCAAAACACAAGACAAAGAATGTGGGAAAATAATTATTTTTCTCGTAGTGATTGGAATATTCCATCGCTTTAAATAGAGTGAGGGCTAAGTTACGATTGTCGAAAACAGAATCCATTATGAATTCTTGAGAAGTTGCGCAGAGAAAATGTAGTTTCATAAAGGAAACCCTTATGGCAATCTAATATAATTATTTAGTTTATTTCCTAGCTCATCTTGCCAAAAGCAATTCTATAAAGGTATTTAATATAAGGATATTTTTCCGCACATAAGGTTCATTAGGTGACGCATCCTCTGCTATATTCAGTCACCAAAATGCTATCCTCGCAGATAAACAATCTTAGGCTTCCTTCAATAAGTAAAATAAAACTAGGAACTGGACCTGATCATTCGGTATGGATCGGCTTTAGTTCACAGATGTATTCTTTAGAGGGACATACATAAAAATCTTTATATATTTTAAAACCTCTTAGTCACCCTTAATAATGGGTTAGATGCCTGTTGGTGGAGTGAACATAAAATCTTCAGATGCAGTAAAATATCATAGAACTACCTTAACTTCTGATAATTGTGGGGAACACACATACAAAACATATGCGGCAGATTTAAAGCTATCCGGGTCTAGCCACGGAGTTCCACTTTTACGGAGTCACCCGCAGTGCACAATTGCGTGATATTCCACAGAGGAAAAAAATTAATCCGCCATAACCAAGATTCCGGTCAAGGCGGATGATTTTTCCTCTGTGGAATTTCGCACAAACATATGCGGCACAGCATTAAAGAAACTAGGTTTAGTTAAGCGTATAATAGGAGGGTCCTTGGATGAAAAAATAAAAGAGACGAGCGAACATATAGTGTCTCTTAAATTTTAGAGGAATTAAGGTGGGGGCCCCTAGAGACTCGGAGGTTACTTGCTAGGCTTAGATTGCTAGAGAAATTCAGAACTGATATTTTTCAGAGCGACACACAGAATATAATCATGACGCCACACCACATCTCCAGGTCTTACAGAAGCGATAAAATAAGAGAGATACACTGCCGAACAAATAGGTATAAAAACTCATTCTTTCCTCGCACAATAAACAACCACAATAAAAACTGAGCTCCAGTGAATACACTCCCATAATACAAGTCACCATTTCACCTCCCAAAACCTTAATTCTTTACAAGGCTGATGTCCTAACGCCCCCTGCCACACGTCCCATGTGGTGGTTCGCAGGGTATTATGTAGATGAAGATGCAAGGCGTTTGGAAACGCCTTAGAAATCAGAACCACTAACGAGATAGGATGAGAATAAACTAAAGGCTTTAGGCGTTCAGGTTTGGAAATGTTTGGGTAGAGAAAAATGCGTATGAATAAGGAATAAAAACAGAATTTCTGGGCACGGTGGACGAAGGAAGGTATTTCAGGAAATTTATAGGTGAGAGAGTAGGTTGACGGAGCTGAGGACAGCAAAAGTGAAGATAATAGAGGAACTCCGGTAAAAAGCAAGGATGGATTAGGTCTAAGCTGAATAGGACAGTTCATACAACTTTAGTGAACACTGTTTTAGAGTAACCGCATTGCATCTAAAATTTCTACTAGCATTATGAGTTCACTCAAGAATTCAAAATTCGTATATCACTTAGAGAGAACTGAGCTAAAAACTTCTAGAAACTTTTGTAACAACTTCCTGTTTTGAAATATTCACACCATCTAATGTTTTATAGTATCTAATTAGGGGTATATAATCTATTTAAGGGTGTTAATGCCTCATAAAAGGTAATATATTTGGAGCATAAGTAAAGCATTTGGAGACATGGTTTCGCCAACCGTTTCTTCGGAACGGAATGACTAGTGATGTGACAACTGGTAATTGGTTTAAAAACATTCATAATTAAATTAGTACCACAAGGAATATTAGACACGAGGCGAATAAAAACTAAGAAATGGTGTAAAAACAGGTATATTAATCAGCCAATATAGTATTTGAAGCTCAAGAGCGATACACAAAGGAATTTTAGTGAGTTTTCCTGAACAAAAAGTATTTCTGTTCTAACCTCAACAATTTTGAGAAATAACTTTAAGTTCCGTGATTTCCCCATGGAAGTTTTCCAGGCATTCAAATAAAATCATTGGAATTAGAATAATCGGACGACATGAACACCGACCGGTGCGACGAAATCATATTAATTGCAAATGCAGAAGTGGCATTAAAACTGTAAATCTTTGACGTACTACTACTACTTTAGTCTCCCATTCTAACTTTGTTCCCTGTGTCCCATGTTTACCCTTTGACTCCTTAAAATCATGCTGGAAATAGGTCAAATATGAACCCTAAGCGCCTTACACCGGACTCCGCGTAATAGGGCGGAGTTTATTTTCACATAGGATAACGATTCCCCTCTTTTTCTATTATTTTCTTTTCCTTTGCTTTTCACAATAATCCCAATCGCTTAATCATCACTGAACTGTATACTTAAATCCCTTCTTTAGGCAGTTGGAACATTTGTGCCGTCCTGCGAGAAAGATAATTTCACACTCCGCTAAGCGACTTTATACCTTTTATTTGCATGCCGAGGCATTTATTTCTGGAGAGACTCCCTTATTCGCCAACTTACTCCTTCCTTTATTCCGCCAACTTCATCAGCGTCTCCTCTTCCACCTTCCGACCCGCCGCTGAATCTCATCTACTACTATCAGCCGTCGCAAGTGATTTCAGGAGATAGGCCGTGATAAGGGTAAAAAAGGGCAAAAGGAATTGAAAAAAGCCGACTAAAGCATCGTGTTTCGGCAGATTTGTTTCTCGATTGTTTCTGCTTCAATCACGAATGGAGAAAGTAATAGGAAAGTACTGATCTTTTCGATAGATCTCCTTTAATTTAGAGCTTCGGTCATTCCCACTGTTCTGTAAGCATGAGGTGACATGAGGTGTGGGGGTAGAATGATATTCCCTTTGTCAACTTAAAACTCTTTCAATCTAAATTTTCATAGTAACCTAAGTTTTGCGTATACTCTCAGATGTTTTAGAGATCCTTCTAACACTTGTATTTAACTTTCTTTCACCTAGAAGCAATTTTAACAGTTCCTGCCGCATTATTCAAGGGTATATTGTTTGGTTTGTAGGCTGTTAATTTCTATTTGTTCAAATAGTTGTGACACACTAGCAGCTAAGTAAAAATAAGAGCTACAGCTCACTCAAAAGCTGGTAGCAGACAGATGGGAGCAAAATTACGTTGCGGTAAGATTCTAGGGAAAGCGGTTGATAGACAAGACATAGGGAAAGATGTGGAGTTGGGGCGAAACCATCTTAACTCTAAAAGTCTGTTTTTTCATTCAGTCTAATTAGTATTCATATCGAGCACATAGCAGAGAGACGTAAACTAAGACATGCAGCTAATACCAGTTCACCCGAAATGACCGGCTTTTAGGAAAGAGAACCGTTGAGTTAAAAAATTCACCATTGATCTCCTATGACCTGTGGCATAGCTAGACACTCTGGGGCCATGGGGCAGATGAAGCGAGAACCCCTCTTCCCCTCCCCCGCGGAATCAGCCGTATTAATATATAACTAAAAACTCTTATAACAATACTGCACGTAGGCACGCTCCAAGCCATGCAAAACACGATTTTTCTTGTTTCCAAAAACTTATAATTTTTACTTTTTTTGGGCTCCCATAAAACCTGGGGCTCCTCGGGCACTGCATCGGCTGCCCCATTGGTATTAAGCCAATGTTTATCACCAAATCTTGTGAGGATTGCAAGCAAGGTCCTTATTCCTAAGATTATTAGCAGACGATACAGTTATCTACCGTGAAATGAGCGACGTCGCGGACTTTGAAGCTCTGTCATCGTACCTAAACAGTGTTCATTCGTGATGCCAGGAGTGGAGGTTAGAATAGAGGTAGAGTATCAGAAAATGCACCAGTGTTAACTTCCTGCGAAAGTCATCACACAAATGCCATACCTATACTGTGGGTGGAGTAAACAGAAAATCTTCAGGTACAGTAAAATATTTTGGAATTACTTTAACTTCTGATATATCGTGGGGAATACACATACAAAACATACGTGGCAAAGCATTAAAGAAATTAGGTTTTGTTAAATGTGTAATAGGAAGGTCCTCGGATGAAAAAGTCAAAGAGAAATGCTACTTCGCTCTGGTTAGGCCACACCTCGAATACGCCGCGAGCATTTGGGACCATGGTCATAAAGATTTTACCAAAAAAATTAATAAAATACAAAGGAAAGCAGCGTGCTTCGTTTAAAATTGCTATGAGCGTACATATAGTGTCTCACAACTTTTAGAGGGATTAAGGTGGGAGCCCCTGGAGACTCGGAGGCTACACGCTAGGCTTAGGTTGCTTGAGAAATTCTGAACTGATATTTTTCAGCGACACAGAAAATATTATCATGACTCCTCACTACATCTCTAGGTCTGACAGATGCAATAAAATTAGAGAGATACACAGCCGAACAGATAGGTACAAAAACTCATTCTTTCGTCGCACGATAAGCGATTACAATAAAAATTGAGCTCCACTAAATACACTCCTATAATACATGTCACCACTTCATCTCCCAAAAACTTACATCTTTAGACGGCTGGTGACCTAACTCCCCCTGCCACACGCCCATGGGGCGGCTCGCTAGGTATTATGTACATGTATTCTCAGGTTAAGAACCTTGTGCTGTAAATATCTCTGTGGCGGTGCAGTGTATGAAAATTGCCGGATTTCCTTGACTTCATAGCGCCGTTATCAGTGGAGGAGGTGATTGCAGCGGCGCCGAGACGAACTCGAAGGTGTACTTTCTCCAAGATTGTCGTATTCCCGCGCTTTTAATTGCACCAAAGAGCTTTTTGTGTTTAGCTGCTCTCATTCCCGCCTTCCACCTTCATAATGAGGAGGAACTAATTAGCATTCTTTGTCATCTCAGCGCTCGCTTCCGCACGTCCCGACAGCACAGGAGAAATCGCATTTTTTCTCCTACAAGAATCGTCATCACACTCGTGACATTAGTATTTCCTCCCACCCCATGTTCACCCCGATGATCAGAAAGCAGTGTAGAATTATCTATTCGCAGCTTCGCGTTTTTTTTGCGCCGATGTACTCGTAGAGGAAGCAGAATTCACATCATTATTTACCGCGCTGTTAGGATGCGTCTAATTGAAGAGCAGCGGAATTTTATTCGCCACGATGCACTTGGCTTCACTGGACTACAATCGACAAGAAAAAGGTGACGATGGCAAGGCTTCCTCGCGGGGACAATTTTTAGGCAAAGTGGAAGCATTCGTTATTTACCTTACCCACGTAAGCAAAAAAGGTAGTTGCATGACGTGAGTGCACAGTTGATAGCTTAGCTATTAAAAGATAAAATGTTGTCAAAGGGTAACTATGACAGAGATTTGAAAATAATGAAAGGCCTGTTGAAATGAGTTTTTTTCTAATCGCTACAATTACCCTATATCCGCCAATACGAAATAACTAAGAGGGTTTTCATAAATCAGGAACTCCAACTGCTAGAGCCGTTTAGATGGTGGCATTTGTTTTACATTAGGAATCATCAACATGCCCGCCACATTTGCATTCATACATCCCCAATATTTTCCCTTTCGACGATTGGAAGACAGAGACTTTTTTCGTTTCCAATTTTTCTGATAAAGAGCATCGATGTGCTCAGAAAGTATACTTAATTCTTCTTAATTTTTACAGTCCAATATTAAAAAAATCTGATAGCAAGTTGAGATTTTTGTGACACCATTGCTCTCTTTAACAGGTGAAATAACATCTTTGATACTTCACTTTTCTTAAGTTTCCCAAAAATTACGATATTCGCATTGGAATATGTTATCAAATTTGTATTGTTTCAACACTTGTTGATAACAACTGACCAAGTTTCGACTACTCATAGAACTCATATATTGTTGATAACGATAATTAAAAATAATAAATGGCACAAGTTGCCGAAGTCAAAGTCGGTTCGATTGAATGCGTGACAAGGACACAATGTTTCACTAATGACTCATTCAGATTCACTTTCTATAGCCTGCAGCTTTATGCGTGGAGATTAAAGGCAGGAAATTCACCGTAAGTAGAAAAATATGAATGAGCATTGAGTAGAACACTCAGGACTACCTCATCCCTATAGCACAATGCAAATGAGCAAATAGAACTTACACTCAAAAGTCTTCTAATTTCACCTAAATATATCATCCTCTATGCTGATGTCTACCGAGAGACATGCCGCGTTATTGAAGTATACGCCACAAGTAAAAACGATAGCAAAAACACACTAGAAACGCACAGAAAATTTGGGATTTAGATGTTAAACTCCAATATTTCATGCTTCAACACCATACCCATCGGAAAGGGAAAAGTTCCTCTAGAGCAAAGCACCGCCAGAAGCTTTCTTTTTACGGAAGCAGGACTGAATTCAGCACATATCGAGATGTCAGCGGAAGATCCACTTGGTGATCCCGTAATTGCACAAGAGCATATTGTCATGTGTACCCTGCTCTCTTCCAGGAGAAGAGCAGGGATTGGCCTGTTATCTAGTTCACTTGAATAACAATGATAGCCAATATGAATTCACACATTTCTCATTCTCTCCTCGTCCCAAAAGTAACTCAGTATTCTAGTTCCTATGATTTCGTACCACCAACCGCATTTTATTTAATCCAGTAGCCAGTACCCTTTCTCCAGATCTAACAATTGCATACTCGGGAGACAACTATTTATAAAACGTAGGGTATAGAGTGCTGAGCCCAAAGATCCGGCGGGTCTAGCTTTTTCCTTGGATATTGAATATTTTGGGAGGCAACCGACGGCTAAGGTCATTTGCACCATAGAGGAAAGTTAAGGGAGGAAGAGTGGATAGAAACCCGGCGTCGGTATTAGCCTGCTCTTAACAAAAGGCCCCAAGGGGACCACGTCAAACGTCTCATCCGACAGACGGAGTACTGCACTTAAGCGCCCTCCACAAGACACTCAAGTAGGGATCACATTATCCTCTGAAAAACATCCTCCTCGGCAGGGATTTGAACCCTGGCTGTCCATATGGTTCGCCAGTACTTTAGCCACCATACCAACCCGATCCCTAGCTTTTTCATCACCTATACAACTGTAGTCGTTTTCTGATATTAAAGGAACGGCTGCGTACGAAGATGAGAAGCGAAAGAAAGAGAGAGAGAGGAGGAGGAACATATCCAATTAGTCGAGAGAGGTGGAGAGGAACGAAGCGGCCAATCGGAGGTTCTCGCGGTTTGGACAGAGGAGGCAATCATTAAAGGGGCGACACCTGAGACCGTTTGCTCCACTGGTGGGGAGGGGAGGGCGGGGGGGAGGGTGAGAAGATTGGAGAGACAGACATTTGGCCGAGGAAGGATTACATGGAGTGGAAATGGGACGGAGAGAAACTCAGCGTCGGGAGCTCTTTTCGACGAGAGGCGCCAATCCCGGACCGACGGAGAGGGAAGATTATCCACCCCAGCCATCCATCACGCAAATCCGATCCCCAGCGAGCGAAGTTTTGAAACTCACCACGGAGGTTGATGCCCTACTTCCATATCGTTGATGGTTCGCTACCACTCTACAACGTGGCAAAGGACTTACAGTTAGGCGCCACAGCAACTGGAAGAACCGGTTTAAAAAACTCGCATATCATTCAATAAATTTAAAATTGCGAAAAAAAGGAGTTTACTCGAAATTTTTTTCTGCTCATGAAAGAGATCATATATGAATTTCATATTGAAGTTTAAGAAGTTTTACGAAGCATAAAGTAGGCAGAGAACATCAAAGCTACAAAAACTGAAATTAAATGACTAAACTTTTCGGTAGCTTCACAAAATGTACATATTTTAGGTATTAAACTGACAGTTACTTTAACGCAGTACGCTGAAAACGCCAACACTACTATTTTTTAACCTTAGTACACTTATTACGGCATGTAATAACTCTTTTATGAAAGTAATTAAGAAAAATACAAACTACATGACGTTATATTTCTGACGCGACTTGTGACTTAAACCTCACTCGTGTCAGTAAGAAGCGCACAGCCGTATCATATCCCACGGAAAACGTCACCAATTTTCAGGAAAACATCTCCAAAACCCATTTCTGATATCTAATGGCTGATATTTTGATATAATTATTAATGTGGTATCAAATTCTTTTTAATGAAGCCACATCCAATCCACGCTCAGAGCAGTTATAGCTCGCACAAACTATCTAAAATAAACGCTCAACTCGCACAGACTGAGAACGCTAGCATAAAACCAAAGTGGATGAAATAGCCACGGAAACATAGTTCTTGGTCACATATAGGCATGGATTTCCCAAATTCTGGAAAAACTGTCATTCAATAACATGATCTAGCCAATATTGTTATTCTGAGATTCAGGTCCGAATCAGGAAAAGTAACATGTTTTATTTTTCATAGGAAATTTCGAGTGCTATTCCTTTTAACAGAGTTTTTCCACAATTAATATGGTTTAAGAATAAGTGCAAGTCAAATACTGCAAACTTATGACTGAGTTTCAGGTGTTACATGGTGAAAATGTTCTATATCCTTGATGGTAGGAATAAAATTACTCAATTGTAATTCCCACACTCTTTTTAATGAGAACTAACCATGGTTTTGATACTTTACGTCATTTTCGACATTTCATGTCATTTCACTTTAAAAATGACATAAAGTGTCGAAATCATGATTGATTTTCATTAAAAGAGTGTGGGGATACTTATTTAATTGATTTATTATAGGATTTATATCATGGATACTGAAAACTTAATTCTTTTTTATGGCAAGACTGTCAGTAATCGGTCGACTAAAATCAAAGAAGACCTGGCACTAGAACTTTTATTTTGCTAGGACTATGTCATAGCATTTTTGTCTCCATCCAGTTTCACCATCGATTTCCTATCTTCCCCAACCAAATATAAAACTTAAATTCCCTCTGAAGCGCACGTTTCTCATTCTTCTTCATCTTGAAGCCCTCAAATCACCGTCCTCCTTCTTTGCCCAAAGATGAAGCTTGAGAAGCATAACACGATACGTTCCATACTTAAGTTTACAAACACACTTCTCATCTTTACTCAAAGCATCTGTTATCAATTTTCCTCTTGGCAAAGGATTCTTTATCAATAACCCTGCTTTCTGAACACATCGCTCTCCTCCTTATTCCAACAATACAGCATTTTCTCAAATTATATATTGATCCTCACGTTTCTATTTATTGAGAAATAACCTGGAGGAAAAAGTTAATTTGGCCTATCAATCACTTATGCGAAAAAAAGCAAAAATTGAAACGACGCGTTGAACTGTATTATTCCCAAATAAAATTCATCCAGCTCCGACGAATTAGGTTTTTAGGCAGAGCCTAATGATGGTGTACCGCATCTACTCTTGATCACCTGCGTATAATGAACATTTTGATGAAATAATAAAGTTTAGAAATTCATTTCATGATGAAACTACTCAATTACTCCAAGTACTATACCACTTACAAGTTACCCGCAAAAAGGGAAATGCTTGACGTAGATCGTCATTGAAATGAGTTCTTATAATCATATGCTCAGTCCAAACCTCGGTCGTTGAAACAAAATCAATATGGGAGCGATTTTAAAGTTATCATTCCCTGCTGAACTCATTCCATACACAGTTGCCCAAGAGAATGCGACCCAGTATCTTTATCTCCGATTAAACATTTTTATGATTTGATGATCGATGTGGGCGCGCTTTACCATCGAAAAAGCTCAAGTGAATAAAGAACAGCGATACGTACTTAACAAATTTCGCTATCTCCGTTAACATCGAGTTAATTTTACGCAAAGGCATCTTACAATAAAAGTAAACCAGATATCACAAAATCTGGTTTAGGCATTTCAATAAGTTACGGGCCCAATAGAAATAAGATTGAGAATATTCTCCGACATCGACCGATACCGATTCAGTGGATAATAAAAACAGAGATTCGTTTTCTAAAACAAATGTCGTTTCAGATTCTTAGGGATGGAAAAAGCTGAGCGAAAATTCAAAATGGATGAATTTAAGAGTAGAACTGAAATGAGTGGATGCGAACTAAAGATGAGAGACCGTGGTACGGAGGCGAGGTTAAGAGAACGAAAGGTGAGGTATGGTAAGGGCATTAAGGTGATCGGGTGGTGTGCTAGCTGAGTTAATTTTTAGCTTCCCACGCGATAGAACCCCGGTTCCTATCCCGGAATAGGTGAAGATTTTTCAAAGGACCCAAGCCCAACCCTTACTTTGGGCCATGTGGAGAGCATTTTATATCCCTCGAACTGATAAATGCAGACACTGGGTTTCTCTCCAGCCTTCCTCCATGCGTCATATATTTCCTTAGCCGCCCCACCCACCCACCACCTGGACTCAATGGTGCAAACAAGCTCAGTTACCTGGTACCTCCGGGAATAACCAATCAACCTTGGGGTGAGAAAGTCTAGGCGGGGGTGGGAGAGAGAAGGAGGAAGTGTCAAATAGAAGGGGTGACAAGAATGGCAACGAGGAATGCCCTCAAAATGACCAAAAAGGCCTTCATCCCCGTATCCATTTCAGACAGCACACCTGCGACAACAGCGCGCTGAACGGATAGACAAAGAAGTAGAGGCAGAATAGGCACAAATTCACACATACACACGAACAAAACCACATGAGAAACACCGCCATAGAATCCACAGACCCCGTTCGACGCAAGTTTTTATGCCTTTAACGCCTACGAACCACCCGCCCCCTCTACCTCGACATCCCACCACCGCCCCCTACCGCTCTTGCATCAGTGGTTGCCATAGCTACAAGACGATGACGTCATACCGCTCCACTTGTCGCTCGGTCGGTTTAGAGGGAGGAGGGGTGAAAGAGGAGGGTGTGGTGGAAGGGGTGGGAGTTCAGAGGGGGAACGTGTGATGGGTGTTGAGGACGTGGGCCTCTTGGATAAGAAGGGGTGTGTACTTTGCAATGGGATGGATGCCGGTGGGGTGGGGGGTGTGGGTGCGGGAAGGAAGGCCGTCAGGGCCGGCGGGTAAGGGATCGGGTCGGGTTTGACCGGTGGAGGCGTAAGCAAAGGGAGCGGGGTATTCCGTGAGGGACCATACACCCTTATCCCGGAGTTCGTGGGGGACCATCCCTCCGGAACTTTTTATGCATTTGTTTCATTGGACACTTGGAAATAAAAACTGGGATTAAAGAGTCTTTCCTCTATTACAAAATATATGGACAATATATTAGTAATTGATTACTTAACGATAGAGTAAACAGAAAAACAAACGAGGAAACATCATGAGAAAACATTTGCGTGAAGCGTGGCGCCCTACTAAATGGAAGTATGGATAGATGATAAAAACAGACCAGAAAAGACTACAAGCAATCGAAACTTGATGTAGAAGGAAGACGTTGAAGATGAAATGGACGGAAGAGGCAAGAGATTAGTAACGTCAAAATTTACAAAAGTGTAGAAGAAGAAAGAACCATATGGAAAACTTGATAGAAAAGAAGAACCAGATAAATTGAACACACCCTGAGACACAATGGATTTGTCAAAAACATAATTGAAGACAAAATAGAGGGAAAAGTCCCGAGAAAAAAACCCAGGAATAAATACATAAACCGAATAAAGAGGGAAGCACATAGGAAGAGATGCCATGACATATGGGGACTAGTATTAGATAGGGAAGGATGGAGAACAGAATGACCAATGACGATGAGTGATCGAAAGATAAAGACGAAGTCCCGGTTGAATCAAGCACGATCAGTTATCGACTTAATTTTCAGATCATTATTTGCAGTCGTTTGACCAAAAAATGGTTTGCTGAGGCTCTTCATTCCTCTCTCTGAAGACCAAACCGTTTAATTCTTCTATGCGTCTTCCCCAGTATGGTCTTCTCTTTGACTTATTTCACGGTTTGGCTGAATGCAATGAATTCGGTCTTCCTTGCATATTCTTCCCATTTTTTCTCATCTCATCCGTTGGTCCACTCTTTACATACTTATCAATAAACATGCTTTCTCCCCAGCTCATCATAGGACTATTCATTGGTGTTTCCTCCGCCCAATAAATATTCCTCATTCTTCCAAAACACAATTTCAGCTCCAATCACAGAAAATACCCATAAGATAAAATTGACATGACTTAGAAACAGGCGATCATCTATTTGCGTTATTAGCCGACAAAGTATTTATCGACCCGAGAATAAACGCTAACGATTTATGACAGTGGCTAACTATAAAAAAATTGACGAGGCCATTTAAGTGATTGAGTAAACATGGACAGGACAGTGACACTGGCTAAAGAGGTATTACTGGTTACTGTACTTAATCACTTAGAATGATATGATTAAAGCGTTTCATTCATTTAACAATTTGAATTAATTACTATTCAACAAAACTTTCAATCACCGCGATAACACAAATGATGTAGTGTACATTAATGGGTAGTATAGCAAAGATATTTGCCAAACTTGAAGAATTTTACCACAGACAAACTATCTGACTTGACCGGAATTCGAGACGCAACCAAGCTTTCCTAATTCAAAGCGAATTTAAGAAGGTTAATGCGAACAAATAGTACCTGGCTTAAAAAACCTGAGTTCCAGGTTCGAATTCCGGTCAAATCATTTTTCGTGGAAAATTTCACCCTCTTGGGAGCATAATTAATTTCTGCTATAGCAGTAATTTCCGCATAATTATTATGATCACGGTCCAATTTTTGTTTGATTTCAAGGCTTTCAGATTTCATATTGAGATTGCAAATGGTAGGGACTTCAGATGGGTTGGTGGATTCATGAAGCAGAACGTGGCAGAATGGAAAATAAAGGCTACGCAGAAAAATGGAGGAGGGGGGCGGGAGGACTTTGTAATTTCCACCCTTAAGAGGGAAACGAGGGATCCTGGGATATTCAGACGGATTTGCGCTGACGTTTCGCCGATTCCATGGCTCAATTTCGCCACATCGCTCGAGGTCATCACCACGAAAACTGATAAATGGAGCGGGTAAAGGTATGACCTTTTCAAAATCATAATTAAGAATTTTTGACGCTAAAGGCTCTGTTAAAATAAATTTTTCGCCTTATGTAAGATTTATGAAAGTTTTATTTCACTATGAAATCACTGATTTATGCAATGATATTTGGGGGTAGAAGAGAGAATTGGGTCGAACCTAGAAATTGTAAACCAACCGAAAAACTGACGACAATTGTATGCAAAAGAAAACAGGCGGCACTTAGAGAGGATATAATTCTACATTGATCTACTTATGGTCAGGTGCAAAAACGACATAAATATTCTATAAAGTTATGGGACTCATAAGCATTCAAAAACGGGTCGCAGAAAAATTCGATGAAGTTATTGGTTTCTTAACTTATGGCATGCTGTTATGAGTTACATATGTAGCTAAGATGGTGGATGCGAAATGAACCGCTTAGAGACTTAATTACCAGATAAAAGAGTTGTTTTGAGACAAATGACCTGTTAATTTACTCTTAATGACTAATTATTATGTGTATTAGCAATTATTCATATCCTAAACTTTCATAATTTGTATCCGGTTGTATAAGATTAGATTGAATATTCGAAGCTATTGACTGCAGCCCAAATATTGTTATGAAATCTACAACTTTATTGATCTCATGACTATTGATTTCATGACTAAATGTTCTTGCAACCGTCCATTAGGGAGTTTTATGTCGTCGAATTCTTTATTAAACAAAGTTTCCTTGCAATATCCCGGCGTCTCGGTATACTAATTATAACTACAGATCTGATTTGCAAAATGACGACAATGAAGTAGGTGAAGCTAAATAAAAAATCATTAAGGATGAAATGTGCGTATGTTTTCTTTCCTCGGTGCATGTAACTCAGCTGAGCAGATTTTTCGCCATAAAATCAAGCATTCCAAAGAACTTAAGCATGCGAAGACGCCGTAAGAGTTTTAATCACCACTGTATGATCATTTTCGTCAAATGTAAAAGTCGTAAAAAGATCTTCCAATTCGTCGCCGAAGCTAATTACACCCCACAGGACGTAAGGCACTCCAGGGTTCCCGGGTGATGCTCATAAAGAACTTCTGAAAAGGTGGGCGGAATTCTCTTGGCTCGAAGGAAATTTTGCCAGGCCAGCGGCGACACTTAAGTCCGGACTGCAAGAGATGAAAAGCAAGAGGAGAGCGAGAGGGCAAACGACCCGAGGGTAGACGAGCCGAGAGGGGAACAACACCTCAGGGTGAGGGTTTAATTTCACACTTCCTGCAGTAAGGGAGTGAGACATCTCAGGAGCGAAATGAGAATGAACTTGATGGCGTGCGATGTAAAGATGTGGAGTTTCGACGAGGACGGAGGGACATTTGGTAATGATCAACACAATTGTTAATACTGGATACGATATACGATACGATACGTCGTATTTGCAGTTAACGCATGAATATTACTACAATATGATTTCTGTTACAAGATCATCAAACGTCTCGGTTCAAAAACAAAGTGTCCAAATATTTTCATAGTTTTTAAAATCCCTGAATACGTTTAATTTTGCAAAATAATTAATGCATCAATATTTTATATCTGATTTTATTTCATCAATTTTATATATTTTTTTACTCATTCATTGGTCGTTCAATACAAAGATAGGTTGACTGCAGCCCTCCACCCTTTCCCTATCTAATGCTAGTTCCCTTACTTCCTGGTACCTCTTCCTATGTACTTTCCTATTTATTTGGTCCATGAAATCATTCCTGGGTCTTCATCTGGGGACCTTTCCCTCTATTTCACCTTCAATTATGTTTCTCACAAACCCATTGTGTCTCAGGATGTGTCAAATCCATCTGGTTCTTATTTTCTGTATGGTGTTTCATATGGTCCTTTTCCTCTTCTACTCTTCTGTACACTTCATCATTTCTTATATTGTCCGTCCATTTTATCTTCAGCATCCTCCTCCCGCATCAGGTTACAAAGGTTTTTAGTCTATTCTGGTCAGCTTTTCCAATGGTCCATACTTCTGATCCATTGAGTGCTAAGCTCCCCACGAAAGTTTTAATATACTGTTTCCTGGTTTGTCGTACAATCTTCTTTGAGCACAGCAGTTGTCATTTTCCAGCGAACGACTTCTCAGCTTGGGCAATTTTCCGCTTGATTTTTTTACTATGATATTAAAATTCATTTTGATAGTCTCGGCTCTTTTCAGAGTGAAGATAGGTCTCATTATATGAAGATCGTTACTAGCTCACTGTCATCGTTGGATATCTTTTTAGAAATTTTCGGTATTGTCTCAGAATTACAAATACTATTCTATTGTCTTTAGTTGACATAGCACATGATATCATGTCCCCTTCTTACCATCCAAATCACCCTGTCACCTTCTTACCATATAATCTTTTCAATTTTCCTCACTGCATGCTATCCTATAGAAGGATTTAACACCCTTACACAAGTTCTCCTACCTGGATTCCTTTCCACCTCCCACATCCTCTTGCATTAATTGGATGCCACGTACATCAATACACTGTGAGGCGAATTACCTTGAGTAATTAATTCCGGGCGATTGTAGAAGAAAATATACGGAAAACTTGCAGAGGTCATCATCTCAAACATTTCGCAAACGAAAGACAGAGGGCACTTAAACCTTGAATTATGGAAATCATCAACTCGTCAGGGAACGATCAAACAGATTTGTTACGGATAAGCATAAGAAAAGAAGCAGAGATCTGCTATTACTCAGCATTGTGATAGAAAGGTCTCCAGTTGGCTTTCATATCGTAGTACTATAGCCATTTAAGTTATCATAGAAGCCCTTTAAGACCTGAGATAATTTTATTTAAAAATAGTTTTTCACATTTTCTCCCTATTACTGACCACCATTAGTCTCCAAAAAATAGATGAAAAATTATTTCACCACTAATTGATACCACAATCGTTTACGCGAGGTTTTTTCTGCGTCTGAGACGGCGGGAGACAAAAAACACTAGACATGCCGAACCCTCACGATCGTGAGGGTCAAGGCCTTAAGGGATAAGCGCACCTGTAGGGCTATGGCCGTAGCTATACCGACTCACAAGATTATCGAATACACTCATACAGGCAATGGCTGTTGCCTTCCTCTCCGGGTTACCGGCCGCATATTAATTGCAGGAGGGTACCGACAAATTACACAATATATTCCATTCAGCACAGGACAGTAATTCAGTATGGTGGGGTAATAGGGGTAAAATATGGAGGGACAATAAATAGTGAATGATTTTGCATACAGTCTCTTCATTAAAAGCTAACGAGAATTCATAATTTTTTCAGTCTACCTAACAGAGATCTACCCCACACTTACAATGCTCTCTGCATGGCAGACAAGCAGAGATCGAAATTCCGTTGAAAAATGTTCGCAACCGCACATCTAACAGGGTGATTCTAAGCTGGTGGATGGAAATGATTTAGTCCAGCAACCACAACAGATAAAGCTTCTCTTGACGTGAGGTTTTCTACCATTAATAATTTTTTTGTGGTCCAGCATCAAAATTCCTTTGCATTTCAACACTCAAATATAAAAAATTTGTTTCACGCAAGTACTACTAAAAGTGCATGATTAAAAGCAACTCTCCTCATAGCACCAAATTAAGGTTCATGATTTCACAGAAAAATTCTGCACCATGGTCGAAAACAGCCAGACCCTCGCAGTAAGAATTCTATACTTTATCCACCGCATTTATTCCTTCCCCCACCAGCTCCTGCGCTCATTTTTTTCCTTTCACACATTCTAATTTGAATACCTATATTCACGGAGTTCACCGACGGTCACCCAAGATTCGGCCGTGTATTCAACAAAACGAACGCACCTCATCTCTCATGGGTCCGAAGAAGGTCTCGAAGGAGACTCTTGAGCGGTGGGAGAACTTAGTCAGATACAAGAAAGCGGAGGAGTAAACGGACACAAACAGAAAGATGTGGGCGAGGGGAAAGGTTTGCTCAAGGCTTGGTGGGTGAAGGAGGGTGGAAGAGTAGAAAGGTGTGCGTCCCAGGGTTACGAAGGGACTCACAACGTAGGACGAAGGGCTCGTTCTTGCCTTCTCGCCCTTTCGCCGGCCTTGTTAATGTTTGCAAAGCCGGATGGGGATGCGGAGGAGGAGAGAGGCGAATGTGAGAGGTGGGGAAGGGTGAGTGGACCGCAGCTTAAAAGGCAAAGAGCAAAGAGGAAGGGACGGTGGAAAGTCCAATTTATGTGCGGCCGGTCTATAAGGAGGCTGGCTGAGTAACTGAGTAGCGTCATGTTAAATTCCATCTTTTAATTATCCAATCTTTTAATTAATCTTTTTTATAAGCCACAAACACACTGTTCGCGCTAATGAACAAGCCATATACACATAAAGAGAGAGATAATGCGAAGAGAGGAGCGTAATAAAAACTAAGAGATAAAGAGACGGAGTTATAGAACATATTTTGCATCATTACAGTCTCTTGAATG
The DNA here is from genome assembly GCA_963169105.1 of Ceriagrion tenellum. NCBI lineage: Eukaryota > Metazoa > Arthropoda > Insecta > Odonata > Coenagrionidae > Ceriagrion > Ceriagrion tenellum. Next base: position 28,162,295 of record OY720639.1, read on the forward strand.
CATTGATGGGAGGAATAATAAAGGAAGTCTTGTCCAATTGAGAGCATAGACTGCACCTCTCATCGCAGCACCTAATCAAGGACCGGAAATCCACTATAAAATCTCCATGGCTTCCAGAATTCAAACCCGAGCAAGGGGAACGGGAGCCAGCACTCTCAACAATACACCTTGACCGTATTCTCTTAGGGTTTTCGCCGCGTCGATCCATTTTTGGGGCCTGACTAATACCGTATAAAGAAATGATCTGTATTTCATTCAGGACCTGACGAAGCCAGCTGGAAGGCAGGCCAAACTGTTGTCCCTCTAAAATGGATCGACGCGGCGAAAACCCGAAGAGAATACGGTCATTAAATAACCGCGGAAGCCTCCGTACCAACAATACACCTTCTTGACTACCACTCTGCGTGGAAGGTTCGGTCATCAATCAATATCAACTAATACATGGCGACCTTTAGCACCGAAAGTGATTTACAGCTACACAAGAGCAGCAATTATTCCCGATAAAATACGCAAGCGATACCTTCAGATAACAATGCTCTCAACAGGTAATATTATAGAATGCAGACCTTTAAAACAAGCAACTAGTGAGTTATGAATAAATACGTAATGAATCACCAACACGTTACAACAAATTCGTAGTTGGCTTAGAGGAGGCAGGGGAAAGATATAGGAGCTTTTCCGCCAGCTATTGATAGAGGACCTTAGAAGATCACATTCCTCCAACTTTAAGTATTTAAAATACTGAGGTCAAAGTAGAATGTTCGAAAAAAATTGCATCACAAAATTAATGATGCAGCATTTATTCACAAATCCGCGGGACCTGCAATTATTTTTACAAAAGAGTTGCAGACAATGTAGCATTGAAATCTTTCACTCAATTCCAAAAAGAGTCATTAAATGGAGAAAGAAGAAGGAATATTTTGATACAAGTTAGTAGAAATTCTACTCTTTTACATTAAATATGCCAAATAAAAATAGGAATTGAAACCTGGAACAAGCAGTTTTATTCAAGGATTCGAGATATAAATGTGCTCCACGTCACGGCAAGCAATCCAATTACGGACGTCTTCTTGCTAACTTCACCATCTCTCCACTAAAACTCCTCACTTTTATGAAAATATCCCAAAGCTTACCAGTAAAAAGGCTTTCTTAAACGATAAACTTCCAGTATAGTCATAAAAAATTGCAATCTTTTGAAGGAATAGAGTACTTTTGAAGAAAAAGAGTAACCAATGAACATTTATACTACGAAATAGGGACGTAACTTTGCCAGATCATAGCATCCAACAATATAAAAACCATTATCATTCCCCAACGGAAATTCAAGAATGTGCAGTACTCGATAAGAACTTCTACTGAAATAAATAATAAGAAAACCAAGTTTTCTCCTTAAGCACAGACTGAATAATGTGTAGCATAATCTTGTAAAATAACTAACAATACTTGAAATGGTCCTCATTTGAAGATCCCATTATGGCTTCCAGTAACCACCCCTGGATTACAACTTCTGGAAGGAGATTTCTTTCCCCACTCTAAAAATACTCTTGAATTGAAGAAAATGCGGCTTTAAAGCTTGCTTATTTTAGGCCTGCAACTCGTTGACATAGCTTTGAGTAAACGGGCGAACATAAACACGGAATTTTTTCCTTAAATTCCATTTTCCCTAAATTAGAGATTATTAAAACAAGAATATCATTCGCGCATTCACAGGCAGAGGCTGCACATAAAAGTAATCTTTTTATAGAATTGAGTTATAAAAAACTGATGATAACTTAAGTCCTTAGAATATCCAAAAGTCATTCTGGATGTACGCTGATTCCCCAATTAAGTTGATTGCTACGGAAATAGATACGCCTCATCTCCATTAAGGCGCTTTTAATTATTTTTATTTGAATTTGAAAAAAGACACGCCTGGAGTCAATGATAAACTGGCTATACATGATGATTTAATAACCAAAAAGAGCCTTGCTAGCCCAGGTTTGGTTTTGATTCGCATAAAAAACTCTTGGTTTGACATCAAGTATTAAAAAAGACATAATTATGAAGAATCGACAGAGAATAAAAAGAATTGCAAGATATACTGTTCCGCTTCGTCAAATGTGCAACTACTAGTTGTCGAACATGTCTCGTACTTCGCTTTATATTTTGATTATATAGCTTCATGTAATACATAGAAAAAACGTGTATTACTAAGTCAACGCAATGATGGCTTTTCTCCAATAAGTGCCGTAATTATAGTGAGATAAAAACAACAAAGAACGGGTTAATTACTAACGCTAAGAAATTGGTATTGTGATACAGAGTAACACATTTACAATTACCGACAGCAATATCAATAAAATTATATTCTGTAAAATGTAGCTGTATAGTCACCAAAATATCACCCTTAACTTTCAGAATGTAGTTACAATTTTAGTATATCTTTATCACGACTAGTAAATATTAGTAAACTACATAAAATTAACTGCAGTACTTCCAGGAAAAGAAAACATTTGTGTCCAGCAAGGGCTGCTCATGTCACTAACAAAAAAGCAAATGGTGCCATGAGTGACGGCTTCCCTAATTGTAAATATGTTTAAAAATTACCAATCATAGATTTGCACTAAGTCAGCAGAGATCGAAATGGCATCATGACCTTTTTTTAAAAGGAGCGTGGATTTTCGTTTCATCCGCGAGCCGTAACGAGGCCAACGGTCGAACTTTTTTAAAACTTCAGGACGCCTTCTTCCACAGAGGGAACGACGGTGGTCAAAATGAGGAAAAGGAGCATTTTGAGAAATGAAGACGAAGGGGTATTCCAGATGAAAGAAACCTTTTATTATTATTTTAGGGAAAATTTTCCCCGACGACCCCAAGAGCGCTCGCTGCCACTGGGGCGGGAGTATTTTCCGCCTTGTGACCCCCGTCTCCCGGTCGAATGAAGACAATAAGGAGATATGGGAGGATGCTGGATGACAGAGAGTGCCCAACCCACTTCACTCGGATGAAAAGCTTTTTGGAGTAAGACGGCGAGGCCCTGCGAGCTCAACCTGTCTCTTCTGCACCAGGAGTAAAAAGCATAAGGCGGAGCCTCGAAAAGATTCCGGGAGAAAGGAAAATCTTACATCCGATTACTGACCTCCATTCGCGGATGAGGGAAGAATATGAAGTCGCTTGACCGGAGAGTTCCTCATTGTTTTAGGAGCGGCAGACTAGAGTAAGAGCTTTGGAAGATCTCTGAGATGACGAGAACAAAAGACCGTTTGCCATCGATGGAAAAGAATAACCTTTCCTTCATGGCCGTGGGATAAGTCGTTCACTCACACGATTCCGATAAAAGGATAAAAGTATTGATCAATCGCAGCGAAAATTTTTGAACTGACTTAAGAGGCATTTTTTTCAACACATCAATTCCATAAAATACGTCGGAGCTCATGGAGAATAAAGAAATAATTATATAATCTCAGATAAAAATGCTGTGCGCATCATTAACAATTCTCTCCATGCTACTTGGCAGACTGAGCAACATCCAAAATAAATGGGATAAATCCAAATAAAAATCACTCGAAACATTTCATAAAGGCCCGCCGGCCTGCAAATAAGTGACACCTTCAATCATCATTAGCCATAATATGATTTTCTACGGAGTTAACAGCAAGATGGCATGGTACAGGGTGGGGCAGCATAATTTTCTGATTAGAATATTTACCTTAGCTTGTAAACCTTGGTAATTGTAAGGAAAAAGTATGTAATATACCTATGACTTTTGCATATACAGATGTTGGAAAGTATTGATGTATAGGTTTGTGTTGTAAAATATTGATTTATTTACTTGTATATATATTCTGATTGAGTCGCTGAACTTCTTTCCTCATTGCATGGACACACATACGAGTATTTGTGAAAAAGTGATTTGCTGGGAATTGTGATTGTAGTGATTGGTATTAAATGTCTGCCTATTTTGATTTTGAGATGGTAACATAAAAAACATATTTTTTCTATATGGGGTGCCGAATTCCACTTTGGAAGGTCGCTGGTATATGTGATGGTTATATATTGATTGATTTTGTGTCCAATGGTGGAATAAAATTTATAATTATTATTAAGAATAAGAAATTGAAGCCACTTGTTAGATAACATTTTTAAAACAGAGTAAACGTAAATTTCCGATGTCGTACAATATGGAGAGAACATAAATACAACTATATCTATAACATCTATTGTTTTATAGACCCTTCAAATCAGCAAATGATGCTGCCGCACCTGGTATTTACGTTAGCGTGATGCTGAGAGTTTGGTTTTTGTACATAACATCAGATGTTGATGTGATAGTCATGGGCAAGGGAACGTATTAACTTTGATACTGAGAATATATTCAACCAGAAATTTAAGAAAGACAACATACTTAACAAAAAACAAATGAAAACATATAACGCACAAAGTGAAAACTAGCAATGATTCTTTAATTTAAATGACATGAATGGTCATTTGTAGGAGGCAAGAGCACATCACATAAATACTTACACCAAAGAAGAGTCACTGCAAGTATTGCTGCGAATCGTTCAATAAACACTAACCACTCCAGACTTAAACCTCAATTTTTAATGGATTGAATTAATCGATGACCTACATAGTTGTCACCTCAAACTTCATTTTTTTCCCTCATCGTGGGTAAATTAGGAGTTGTGAAGCATTTTGGAGCTGTTACGTCTTTGACAACCAAACAGTATTTAGCGTGAATAAAACTAGGTATGATGCACAGGCCTAAGTTGCTGCTTTCGGTACATAAACAAATTAATTTATTCATAAAGAGAAAAAGATACTATAAAATCAAATACTAAACGCAAGCTATCGGTCTTTGACGCATGAAATCTTTGAGGAGAAGACCTGAGATTCAAAAAACAAACACGCCTCTAAACACATCACACTTCATCAGGACACTAGATCGTATTCCTTCAATGTCCGTCTCCAAATTATGTTTCACTAAAGAAAAAAACAAAACAAGTGCAAAGTTTCTATATTCTGTTCAGGTTGACCGATTCCTATTAGCTGTAACTGTTGACTAAAGCGTGGCACGGGCCTAATTGGGCGAGAGAGATCATCAAAGTATGCAACGCACATCGATGAGAAAAAACTAAAGGACACCACTTAGTCACTTCAGAAGAGCATCCTTCACTCCATCCGAAACACAAGGAGTCGGACGATAAAGAGCGAAAATGTCGATTTTGATGGATGAGACAGCTGGTCAGCATATGCAAACACAAGATGGCTTAAGGGATGAGGAAAAATCGCACGAGTCACTAGGCGGCTTTGAATTTCCCCTTTTGCCTCCAAATACCTTTGATGCACACTAAAGAAGAGCAGCGAATGTGACCCTTCATTACAAGCCTTGCAATCAAAAAGTAGTCACAGAATTAAGATGCACGGAACCATTACGTATAAACTATACGAAGTAAAATAATTCATCAATTTTAAGCAAAATGAGACTGGAGCCAATGGAGTAAAAAAATCATTTAAAAAATGAATCATTTTTTATCAGCTGATCACATAAAATTTCTACTGGAAAAGATTAAAAAAATGAACTAGAGACAAAACACACTGAAAACCGAGTTTCGAAAAAAATCTTCATAAAAAATGCAAAGGGAAAAATTATTTCTTCAGATGCATTTTACGGGTGGTGCAACATATCATGTATCTGAAATGTAGCCATATTTAAATTCAATAATTTTCGACCATTTATCAGAAATATATATTTCAGAATTTTTTTAGCGCTCAATAAACAGGAAAAATATTTACCAATATCATATACCAGCGGATTTTTTTCATTGCAGATTCAATGTCATAACATACAAGTGTAACAATGTATTAGTAAAATAAAACCTAGCGTGGATCTCGACAGTTAATAGGCTACCGAAACAACAAATACTAGCTAGGTGTTACCAACTGAAAAATTGTCTGTTGACTAAGGAAAAGCATAGGCTTTGAGAGGAAAAAAGTTTAACAAGCTACAAAAGTGGGATGAGGATGCAAGGCTCCATGCTGTTATATTTTTTTAGTGAACTTCTTGTTACGCGGCCGAGAGTTTCAGCTACAAGATCACGTGATTAATAAGAAATTCCTTCCGCTCCTCCGTAAATGACTGCGCCTCAATGGCATCAACGCCCGGATAAAAGTGAGCCGAGAAGTAAATCCCAGCATCGCCCAAGAGATACCCCCGCCCCATCCTCAGGCTCGGGAAAGGTCGACGAAGAGTTTTTTTCATTCACGGCATCCTTATAATGAAAACTCGAGCTCATTTCAGAGAAATTGGATTTCGATAACTCAGTTGGAGTCTCCGTTGGTAGGAGATTAAAAATAATCCTCCCTTCCGTCGAAGAAAGGCGCTAGTAATGAATGAAGGAATTATAATCGCAGAACTTGAGAGCGATAATCAAGAATTAACTCAACCTGCAGAGTTGCCGCCATTATGACTTAAAATGGAGCATCCACTCACCTAGTGCTTTATGGCAATTAATCAAGCACACGCCTAAGAGAAGACGAAACAAAAACACAAGTATTTCGAGATAAAAATCTTAACCAATCTTCTTCGACGAAGTAAGGCGATAAACCAATCTCAAAAAGGGAACGAGTATATATTCCTTAAACATTAGAGAAAAGAAAGCAATTTATTAATAAAAAATATATTCCTAAAATTACTCGGTTATTTTTTAATCTATTCAGAGTAATTCTACAGGTAATATTTCTCAAATAAAAATTTCTCGATCCATAAAATATAGATAGATAATAAGATCTTTGAATATTTGGTCATTCATGTATTGAACTCACAGCCAACGTCTCGTCAAATATATTGGCATCCTCAGAGCTTATTTTAATTGTTGGTTGTTTATCACTTTCACTGTTGAGTTTTAATTTTTTTATTGCTCAATAGTAAGCTCACTGGTAGATAAATTTTCAATTCCTCAACTTATGAGTTTACATTTACGTATTACCTGATTTTATGTCTCTTTGTTTCGTGTTGCAAAACCATGAGGATGCGAATATATTTGGCGAAACGTTGGCCGGGAGTTAAATACACGAACGACCAAATATTCAAAAATCTTATAATTATCTATTGGTAATACTTCTTACAGATCATGCCTAATACCTCAAAAAACAATGATCCATGTTTAAAAGGAACAGGGATAGTTCCCTCGTTTGACTAACTACATTTTAATTGTAAAATGTGGATCAAGTCAAAAGCAAAGAGACTACAATACGCAAGGAATGGAATGGTAGCTCTGTATATCACTGCCCAAAAATTAACATTGTATCCATAAAATGTACAATGCGACAGGAATTTTAGTATTTATTAATATCATAATGTATTCCCATCTTTTTCAAGGATAACATAATAGACAAGAAAGAAGCTATTTGTAACGTACGGGAAAATAGAAAAAATGTGAATAGAAATCACAACAATTCAAAGGCATGGATACAAAGATATTTGATTTGGCAATTATAAAAAAAATATTGCCATAATCAGCAGCAACGAGATTCGATAAAGATCGAGAATAATGAATCCCACATTCAACTGCTATGAGGCAAACAAGTATTGGTGGTATTGAAATACCTTTATTGTTAAAACATGAAAAGAATTTACCCCACATTCAAGACCAGGGACGCAAACAAGGAATGGTGGAATGGAAAAACCTCGATCATCCCTCATTGTCTCCACTTAAATTTTAAGGATGAAAGATTAACAATTCACCGGAAGTTAAAGGTCGTAGGTATGGCGGTATAACTACCCACGCAAATTTTTTAGAAAAAAGGGCAAGCTGTGTTTGGCGTTCGATACCTTTACATTAAATAAAAACTAAATCTTGTGATTTGATACTGAATGAGAGGAAAACATTTTTTTTCAGACGATTTAACTATGCAAATAATTGGATAACTTTACCTCACATTCAGTTAATTTCTAATGACAAGACCAAAGTAAATAACAGAATAAGTGGAATTTTAGCCATTTCACCCGGTTTCCGCAGTCGGACATATTTTCTAGCCCTCTCTATTGTAAGATAACCTAGGTGATAAAAATTAAACTGTGAGAAAATTATTTTCAACCACATCATTGCTCCTATTTCTTCCATTTACGTAGTTCGCGCTTAGAAACATAGAAAACACCCGAGTTAGAAATTTATTCGCCTGATAAGTGGTATAGGGCAGGCAGCACAAAAGAGTTTCATCTTTGTATCAACATTAGACTTGTGGTCACGCTCACAGGTCTTCTAAAAAAACTTTCTATTTTGGACATAATTTGCGAGGAAGACTATTCACCAAAATTGTATGCAAACCGAGATCATGTACATTCCATCGAAAAATCAAGCATTACAAATATAATACTAACGCAGATATCCATCAAATGTCTTCCGCAGGTCTGATGAATTCCATGAAATAACATACATTCCCATGTAATGATTGGGCATGATGATATCAAGGAGTTAGCTTCATAATCTTCTTTGGTTAGCTAGCAATTCTGGTATAGATGTGAAATGACCCTTCCTGCAATCGCCCACTCTCTAAGTCATTTTCAGCCATCCTTATGAAACAACATACCATTCATCATTCATGACGTTTGCATATTTTCCAAATCAAGCCACTGCAAATGTGTACATACCCTCCCATTATCTCCCCGTTCATTAATTATGCTCAGCATGATCAACCATTCGATCTCTCCGAGTCTCATGTTTTCTCACAGCGACCTCCATCGAGGTATTCGAAGTGATTATGTCTTTTCAAGTAATTCGAGTTTCAAGGATTCGAGGTGTTCGAATTGAACACGCTGATGTTACATTTTCTAGCAGCATCGGATGAAAAGGGAAGACAGCAGTAATTCGTGAAGATTCGCTCCATCCTTTTTAAGTATTCCTGTTCATTGTGATGATCCTAAAATGAATGTCCAAGAGTAGTGGTACCCATGAGCTTTCCCACTAATGTTCAGTTTTCACAAGCTCAGTAGTGGCGCAGTAAGGTACTTGTGTTTCGACCTTTTGATTGCGGGTTCGAACCCCGCCTAGAATTTTAAAGTATGATCTGGATGAAAACAGAAAATGAGAGATAAAATTTTGAATCAAACATTCAATGTCGGTCCATTTTCAAGAAAAATCTAAAAGGAAATACAAACTAATGCTTCTCATTGGAAAGGACATCCATTTCGCAGTCGATCAGTATTGATATGACCAAAATGGAAATTACGTATGAAAGTCTTGAAATTAGCGATACCGTCCAACAATGAGGCTTAGCTTTAAATAATCTCTAACACCAAACATTTTCAAGGACCTAATGATTTAAAAAATGTCTTTCTCCGCCAAATGAATTACTTGTTTATACCTGTAATCCTTCTCGAAGACTTATGATTAGCATTCCACCGGAGGATATACGAAACTCATCACTAAATCGATTTTCTACTCGCAAGAAAAATAGAAGCAATATATTTTCCGCTCAGATGCGAACAGTGGTCGATACTTCACCGATTATAAGAATAAATATCGATCCAAATTGTCATGGACTTTCGTGCCTACACATTGAAGTGCTTCAGCAAGCGGCCTAGGAGACTACTTTAGCGGAATTAACTTCCCTGAGTCAAGCCGTGAGAAGGAATGAAATAGCTACAAGAAAATCGGAAGTTACCTGCTCTCGAAGAAATAATGAGGAGCTGACGTAAGAAGTAGGAAGAAACGATAAGGAGCAAAGCTTTACTACAGGCCGAGACAGAGGTTAGAAAAATGGGTAAACGGGAAAAGGGAAGGAAGAAACGAGGTTTTACCCACGGAATGATGAGAGGAATGACAATCATTGAGGAGGAGAAAGAAATTGTGACGGTAAATAGAGGTCTGCCACAGTAAAAGTCTACAAGATTATTATTTAGTCCCATTTGACCTACCTCAACCGGCTAACTACCCCTAATAATGACCGTATTCTCTCCGGGTTTTTGCCGCGTCGATCCATTTTTGTGGGACAACAGTTTGGCCTGCCTTCCAGCTGGCTTCGTCAGGTCCTAAGCCAGCTGGAAGGCAGGCGAAACTGTTGTCCCACAAAAATGGATCGACGCGGCAAAAACCCGGAGAGAATACGGTCATTAAATAACCGCGGAAGCCTCCGTACCAATTCTACCCCTAATAATATTCGGAGATGTGTCATTGGTCATCCAATCCTCAGAATGATTAACTTCAGCCCTTAACCCTTCATGATCAAATGCCATTTCTCTCACCTTCTGATATTTCTTCCTCTGTACTTTCCTCTTCATTTGGTCCATGAACTAATTCCTGGTTATTCATGTAAGGACTTTTCACTCTATCTTACCTTCAATTTTGTTCTTCAAAAACCCATTATGTCTAAGGTTGTATCTAATCCGTCTGGTACTTCTTTTCTGTGCAGTCTTCCGTATGTTCCCTCTTTTCTCGAATGATGAAGAAAGATGAACTTACCACAAAGAACTTCTTTCTTCATCATTCGGAGATTTTCATTCATTGGTCGTTCAATCAAAAAATTGGTCGACTGCTGCCATCCACGCTACCCTGTCTAATGCTAGTTCCCTTACATCCTCTTTCTATGTACTTTCCTGTTTATTTGGTCCATGAACTTTTTTCTGGGTATGCCTCGGGGAACTTTTATCTCTACTTTGCCTTCAATTATGTTATTCACTAATCTACTGTGTCCAATCCATCTTGTTCTTCTTTTCTGTATGATGTTCCCAATGGTCCTTTCCTATTTTACTCTTTTGTACACTTCACCATTTATAATTTTGTCGGTCCATTTTCTCTTCGCAATCCTCCTCCAGCACAAGGTTTTGAATGCCTCCATTATTTTCTGGCCAGCTTTTCCAATGATCGGAAATTTATTCAGGTAAAATTCACGGTTATGAGAAAAAAATGAAGACCTAAGGTTTCGTTTTGCTCTTTTGTAAATCTCACAACCATTTCTCTTTTTCCGACGAAAAACAAAACATATACCGGTTAATTAGAATATGCTTTAGTCGTGAAGTGAGTAGGGCAGTATTATAATATTCACTATTGCCGATGCGGAAAAATACGGACATTGTCTTGCATTTCCTTCCTCTTGGGTGCACACTGTCTTCCAATCTCACCTTACACAAGGTACATAAGTAAGTCTTTGTTTTTCCCACTGCCTACTGTGTTCTTGTTCCCGCTGTTGTACAGAACTTAGCAGAGTGCAAAGCCGAAGAAATCTTGCAAGCAAAAACGGCAAAAATCAGTAATCGAGTAATTAAAAGATTCTTCCATATTTCTTGGGAAAAAACAGACGATTCTAACCACTGCTATTTCAATGTTTTTTTTTACAAGATATAGATCGATTAAGTGGCCGACCACTGGGGTAAGAAACCGTTCACCGGTGAACTTTCTAGTGTTTACGCTTCGCTAACAACCTTCAGCCTGTCTCCTACACTTCAACCAAAGCGGAATCGGCGACCTTACCAGGGGAAATATCACTGCTCCCACCAGTTTAGCTCTGCAGGCATTTTGGATGCCCTTCCACTGAGCCTAGGTGTCGCCAAGAGGGAAAAGCATTATGTTATCCGGAATTATACTGAATTCCAAGCCGGACAAAAACTTTTGACACGAATGGAGATAAATTGGAGGCACCCACGCTCAAAACTTTCAACTGGACAGATAACATATAACGCATGGCACGGAGAAAAACATCGTCAGTAATTTTAACAAAAATCATAATGAATGACAACCCATTGCTACGTTTCGACGCGATGGAGCGACCACCTTCAAAGGAACGATCATCCTCCGGCGGATATACATCCCTTGTAAAGCAGGAGATAAATAAAAAATTTAAAAAAAGATAAACAATAAAAGCAAGGGATGGGAAGTGGCAAAAACTCCGACTGCGAACTTCCTGGTATGACTGATGAATTGATAAAGTGGCAAAGGCCGAGTACCAACAAGAGCGTCCAAAAATATCACCACCACCGCGAAAAATTCACAAGGGAGGGCAGGGTAGGCGGGTATTTATCCGAACAGTCCCTTGGCAGCATCCACATCCCAGTTCACTTATTACGTGCGCTTCCAGTCTCTCGTACGTTCATGTTGCGTCCTGGTACACTGCGAAAATAGATTTTACAGGAGATAGGGGCAGAGTATATCAGTGTGGGTGTTATAGAAGGTAATATATGATTCCCGGAACGAAGCGTGTATGAAGATTCATGGGAGCACGAATAAAATAAAAATAGACTTTTCGATTCAATATTTTATTTCAAAAGTGGAGGCGAATCCATAATGAGCTTAGTGAGGGAAGAGGAAAGGCCGGATTTTATTTTTCAATAAGTTAGCACGTTTCCATGGCTACCGATAAAAAACATCTCTTCTGCGAAAATGTCATTCATTAATCTTAATAATCTCAAATCAATTCCAAACTTTCATTCCAACGCAAATAAGTTTCCAAAAGCAACGTTTTACCGTACAAGAAAATTACTATTTACACGGGTAGAGAAACTGAACCATTCTTCCATGAAACTCATTAGAATCATATGTATTTTAAATCTTTTATAGTATTCAGAATTTTTAACTCACGTTTCAGACTACTTCATTTTCAAGTTATCATTTCTCTCACCTGTTCCAATATTACATTATACACTCATCGTGCCCCTTTTCGATTGATTATTATTCTCTATTTTGCATATGAGTTTTAACATCCTACATTACCTTACATATATATCGTTACTTTTTTATTATTATACATAATTTATATCAATTAACAATAAGTCATCGTTTGAAATAATAAAGATGACACAAATATGTTGCATTCTGGAGATTTATCTGCTTAGTTCGAACTGAGCGCGATTTGGAATACCATCAACAATTCAATATGTATTTTTGGGCACCAGGTACTCATATGAAACTAAATAGATAAAAAAACTGGACCCCTACTTCATCCAGAATGGGCAGATTTCCAGTATCATTAGACCCGATACAAGGTGAGGCGAGCTCCTATTCTCGTCGAACATAGTGGCCACCATATGACGGGAAACGCAAACTGGGCCTGAAATTATCCATTGCTTATTCGTCACGGTTATTTGGGTTTTTTTTTCATACGACTTTAACGTGGATAAAAATAATTGTGAAAAGAAATTTCCAGAAGAGAATTACACATTTCATGTAGTAATCTCTTTAGGGTTGTAATTATTAATATTGTGATAGAAGGGTGAGGTAGGATGAGGAACTTTTACAAGTCTATTGGAGACGGATGCTAAAAATAGAACGGACAGAAATAAATCCCAATGAATTATTAGTGAGAAGAAAACTTAATATGTTGAAGAATATACGGGAGTTAAATAAGGAAAAAATTTAAGAAAAAATGGAGAATTAGGACATACACGGGTAGAGAAACGATCATTTCTCTCACCTGTTCCAATATTACATGATACTCTCATCGTGCCCCTTTTCGATTGATTTTTATTCTCTATTTTTCATATGAGCTTCAAAATCCTTCTTAACCTTACATACACATCGTTATTTTTATCTTAATACTTCATTTATATCAATTAAAAATAAGTCATCGGACACGATGGATATCATGAAGAGGGGGCAAGGGAGGGGGCATAAATCCTTTACAGATTTTTACGTTGCGTAGGAATTTCTTTGAAAAAAAAGACAACCATCCTCAGATCGGTAAATTAAAAAAAATAAAGAAGACCAATTTCGACACTTAAATAACGCTGTTTCCATTCACCATGTACTTATAAATAATAAATATAAACTTCTGATCCGAATCCTATTCTAGGAGATTTTCTCTAAACAGGTCCTACAAATTCATCTCTCAGGATCTAATCCGTTCTGCCATATCAACCGTTTTTTGAAGGTGGCCGCCGAGTCACCACAGATAATTTAACTATCATAGGGAAAATCTCAAACATACAAAATGAGTTGTTTACGTTCTGACTAGACCCGTGCGCCGCCGCCGATGGTTTTGATGACGCCACCGTCGCCGATGGATTATGTACGGCGCGCCGCCGATAGCGCCGCCGCGCACAGTGGGCCCAAATCGGAAAAAGCTGGCCAAAAATCAAATTTTCAACTTTTTTTGAGACTTTTTCGACTCTTGTTTTGTTGTTCCCCTTTATGTCTTCTATAAGTTGCATCCCTAAGTGGCTTTATTCTGCTCTCTGTTAAGCAACGGAAATCAGTCAAAAGTCAGAGAAAAATGGCAGTCAACGGCGACGGCATTAGGTAGTTAAAATATGTATCATTCGGCTAAAGCTTCGGGCAATGGATTATAATATTAAAGTATATTTTACTGCAAAATACATCCTCATCATATAAGAAAATTTATTCTTATGATAACATTTCCATCCGCCGGTCTTCCGTGTCGGCGGATGGAAATGGATGGCTTCCGTCTTAGGCGGTCATTTACCGCCCATTGCTCCCGATGCATCGGAACTATACTTGTATTCACTTGTTACTGAAGACTCCTCATAATAACGTAAAACTAAATGACTAATGAAAAAAGAGAGCAGCTATTCTACCCATATTTGATGTGCTGTTGAAAATAGTCTCTCCATTAAATCTGTGCGATAGGAATTAACAAAGTTACCATTTTGTTTTGAGCCAGCAACCACACGTCCACGCTTCCTCGACATGCTTTTACTCTGCTCAAGCCTTTAGTCCCCATGAGTGCGTTATCCTCAGTTTCCCGCTTGATTCCGTCCTAATCAACATTGTGAAATAGGAGATTCAAATAATGATATAACAGGCCGCATAATCGAACAAGGAGACGGATATCCTTAGTGCTCCATTTCTTTATACTATATCCCAATTTCCCTTCCTCACTCACCTACCTAAGACACTTCTCGTTAATATTTCCGTCAATTGCGCATTTTCAGTTCTCCCTCCATGGTTACATCTCAAAGACTTCTTTTTCTTCCTTTTTCCCTTTCGAGGTTCCATGTCTTCCAGCCAGTCAATGCAATGTAAATGTGTCTGACAACGATAGTTTGGCCATTTGGTTTATATACATGCTGTTGAGGCTCAAATATTACCTACATTCAATATAAAAACACTAGTCGTGTGTGTAAACAATAACCCTTTTGCATTTTGATCGTAGGTAAACGAAGTTCAAGGAAGTAAATCAACAATGCAATCATAGTGTATATCGGAGGATGACGAGTGCATTCGTCACTTGGCATTGAGATGAAAGATTCAATCGGCGTCATGAAATTGCATTGAGGTTTTTATTTTCTTAAGCATAGATGATTATGTTCTATGCATAATCTTCCATGAAATTCCATTTACATTATGCAAATAGTATCTGAATCGATTCCGATTCTTCACGTAAACAAGCACTAAAATAACATGAAGAGAAACCTAAATTACCTACATTTGGTTAACTTAAAAGCCTGGTTAACGCATGGCTATAGTTTTGTATCGCTGTGATGTTACTTTACTTTTCATCATAGACCTATAAAAATTCTGAAAAACCATGATATGGGCAAGCTATTTTAAGTATCTCCGGAAAGGCTGTAATGAATGGTTAAGCTTGGGGGACCCAAGTAGTGAAATGAATATTCTCTTCTCCTGCGAAGCTTGAAACAAGAAAAATATGTCCTCTTTCTTTTACCGCCCTTAAATTTGAAGTCTTTCGATATTCAGTAAAATATGTACATTAATTCACGTAACGAATTATATGAAACGTATTTTTGCAGTTTTATATTCCGATTTTTTACTGTAGCGTCGCATTTGAGATAACAGGTTAATTAGTAATGAATTTGTCTTATACAATTTAGTAATGAAAGGGTATAATATTAGGTTTGATAGAAGTTGTGCGATACGATATTTGCTTAAATACTTAAAATTAAAAGAAATTTCTCGCAGACGTCAATAAAAATGTAATAAAATTAGTTTAAACATTAAATAACAATTGAACACAAAATAATGAGAAACAATGACTAATTTCTGCCATAACATGCAGAAATACTTGTAAATACATTATGGCTGGAGAAGTACGCCGCCGCCGGTGAAAACCATCGGCTCGGCGCGCAGCCGGCCGCCGACATATTTCCAGCCGGCGTCCGCCGCCGATAGTTTATCCATCGGCGCACAGGTCTAGTTCTGACAATACGTAGCGTAATGAACTACCTCGTATTATCAAGGCACCCACGGGACGAAAATGTTCCAACCTCCTTAAAGAGTTATGTTTTTCAAAGAAAAATAGGATATATGCACCGTTGATTAATTATCCAATATTTATTAAACTTTATATTTACGATCTTTCAATAGCAGAGCATACGTCATTAATGTTGTTTCGCTATTTTTTGGATGCATCTTTGCCGTTGGGCCTTTAATTTTATCCAATGAAAGTGGCTACACGCAGGGAAAGATGAATCAACCTCACATAAATGTTTCCTCCAACACTCTTGAACAATGATGCTTCCTGTCCAGAGAGAATTTCAATATCACCCTCATTCCTATAACCACGAGAAAAAATTGTGTCCCTACGCCTCCGAGCAAACATCTACTTGCAAGCTCGTAAGGAGAGATGAATTAAGAGACTAAGGACCCCCTAGCTAAGCATTGAACCGCAAGGAACTTCGTCTTCTGGACCGCCGAGGCAGATTGAAAAAGAAAAATTAAAAAAAAAACCAACTAACGAGGATAAAATGAGATCGCGTCCTAAATTATGACTTCGCGTAGCGCCGACGTCCTCGTTTATCGTCCGCTGTGAGGAAAAATTAGGTATTTTCTTCCCTCGCGAGGAATCAAGGAACGTCGTCTTGAAGGGCTCAGATAGCGAGCAAGTTTGACGGGGAGGGGAGGAAAATAAC
The DNA here is from genome assembly GCA_963169105.1 of Ceriagrion tenellum. NCBI lineage: Eukaryota > Metazoa > Arthropoda > Insecta > Odonata > Coenagrionidae > Ceriagrion > Ceriagrion tenellum. The sequence continues at coordinate 28,179,096 of OY720639.1, forward strand.
TCTAAAAAAATTGTCACCTAGAAGAGGAAAATATTGCCTCGGAAAACTGATGGAGCTGAGTAGAACTCTTCTCACCACTCAGCGGGTAAAGGAAGATAGTGGAAGACGGAATAAAGAAGGGTAACTATGGCAGAAAAGAAGACATCCTCGTAGTCACAGCACTCCGTGTAGGTAAAAAAATCACAGAGGCAAAAAATAGGAAGATACCACTCTATAGAGAGAGTAAAAGTAGTGAAGAAGTATGAGGATCAAAGACACTCATAACTCCACCTCCCAACAGCCAAGGAGCCTACGTTGTTCCGGCTCTTGGGCATAGTGGGATCGTAAACACGAGAGATATAGGAAAAGTAGTGGGGCTGGGAATGTAAGGAGATGGGAAAGAAACGATGAGAAAAAGGTAGTGAAAAGTAAGCACCAAGGTACATCAGAAATATGTTAAATTATATACTGGTTATTTATAGCAGGCAAGTGCATCCGTATTTTACGAGCTGCCCGGATTGGGGGTCCCTCTTTTGGCCAGTGGGCTCGATTCGGTAACAACCTATATCATGTCCACCACAACTTGGAAATAACCTTCGAGCCATTTTTCTCTTTCACTCCTTTAAGAGTTTACCTAAAACATTTTTCCTTACAGCACTCCAAAAAGAGTTCTCAATTGACTACTCTCTAAAATATTTTATTTGAAGTAAAGAAAAAAACGTCATGATGACGAGTAATGCGACAGTATTTTTTGTTCTGGAAAAGACAAAAGTCCAGTTTAACCTGAAATCGAACAACTTTATCCCCGGCTTTCGATACCAAAGGTACTATTACTTCACCATACAGTGCACGTTACTTCGAGACACGGTTTATACTACTATAAAATCCGAAGATTCCTGCGATATTGAGAGGAATTTATGCATGATGTAGAAATGAAAAATTTGCAATTACCCACAGAAATACATTTTACTGCGATCTAGGTTTCAATGTTCTTACATCATCATCAGGTGAAAAATGAAAGTTAAATGCACACAAATGTGACAGAGATTTCACAAGCAACACCGCTTTAAACTAACTCTCTATCAAGACGGAATAGTCATTGAAAAAGAAGGGGGGAAAGGACTATCAAAAGGACTTCAAACATATTTCCATCAGAACCAAGCAGTCTCGAGTAGTTCGATGTTCTTACATCATCATCAGGTGACAAATGAAGTTTGCAATGCACATAATATATAGTATTGAAAAAGAAGGGGGGAAGGACTATCAAAAATATTTCAATGACTTTATATTGCGTACACTTTACTTCATTTGTCACCTGACGATTATGAAAAAACATCGAAACCTAGGTAGCAGTAAAATTTATTTCTGTGGATAATCGCAAACGGTTACAACCTTTACCAACATGCTTTACCCCTTACTTTCGTATTTTCCCATACATAATCCTTTAGATTGGTTAAGTGAAATGCGTACGATAAGAAGAAAATAAGTAACAAAATGTTTCCATAATTTCGAGATGTATTAACCCGTTTTGGTGGACACCTACATCACCGACTACAAACTCGTTAGGCTATGCATACCCTCGGCTGAAAATCACCGATCTTTCCACTCGAAGATGGTTCATTATCAATAAGTGCTATAGCGATCGAAATATCAACGCGGGAAGCCCATTGATTCGCTGTTCAGTCGTAACTAAGCTGATTTCAACTGCAGCTGGAATCCGACTTCCTTTCATGATATCCACGCATTGCCACCCACCACGTTTTCGTCATATACGAGTCAGTAATCATTACATATACGGATGTCATTTATATACCAGTGAGTCCATCTGAGAGACGCCATTACTCGCGCGCAGCTCTCCCCCAAAGTTGCAGAAAGGTTAATGAGGATCCACGTCAAGGAGGTAAGGCCGCCTCTTCCAAATGGGTCAAGTGCCCAAAGGGACGTTAGGGGGAGATGAATAGCAGGAAGAAAGAGCGAAATGAGAACGTGAGTTTTTTATTAATATTCTTAACGACAGCGTTAAAGGTAGCATATTATGGTGCACAACCTTAGACAATTGCTATCAGGCCTCGTAGTAAGCAAATTGTCCATATGAAATTATTTTTCTCTACAAAAGTACTCCAACCAATATTTCCCATGATTACACCCTTCCTTTCATAATTACCTGAATTTAGACTCTTCCCCCATCAACAAAATACCCTGTACGCCACCTCAAACGTATCTGGCAGAAAACGACACCACAGACAGAAAAAAAAACAATCCTTAAACACACATTATCACTATGGATTCACAATTTATCTGACGTCGCTGATAAGAAATGCATTACTGAGGATATTTCACAAGCAACAAGAATCTATGAGCCAGTAAACAGTGAAAGTATATGGAGAATTCGTTGAAACCGTGAAATATATGAGCTGTACAAAGAACCTTAAATTTCCACACACATTAAGCTCATGAGGCTCCGATGGGAGGACATGTCCAGCGGATGCCAAAGACGAGGGTGGTAAAAAAGTCTTCTTTGAGGGTACGGGAGAAAAGAGACCAGTGGACAAACCAAGGGCAAGGTGGGAAGATAATATAAGCAAGAATGCAAGAGACCTACTAAGGATCAGGAACTGGAGAGAACAGTCAAGAGACCGAGATGGATGGAGACGGAAAATTGACGAGGCCAAGGCTCAACTAGGGCTGTAGCGCCATTGGAGAGAGAGAGATTGAGCGAGAGATTCGTGCTATGACCCTTAACATGGTAGAGAGAGTGATGATAAACTTCGCGTAGCGGGTCGACGAGGGTGCCAAAAAGGGCCAGAACTTAAAGTAAATTATATTTTACAAATGATTTATTTCTGTAAAAAGTAACATAATTTTAATAACCATCAGGTAACGCTGACTCACCCTGTGTATCACCTCTTAATATTTTTTAACCATTCTTTATGGACGATAACTGATTCAAGCATCTTAATCCATGCCTATAATTTTCCTACGAGCTACAGGGACATGTGATAGAGGACTACAGGGACTTTATAATCTACCATGAAAAGATAAGTTGGTCACAAAAGGGAATAATAAGAGGGTTTTGGTAAATATTTTTCTCGCTTGGTCAATTAATCAAGACCTCTCATTCATCTCCATTTCAACCCCATGAAACCAGTTCATCCTGTGCTCCTCTTTCCCGTTTTCGCAATAGGAGTCCATAAAAAAACAATATGGTAGACTCTCATTTTCCATTCGCTGTACGAGTCTCAGCCATTTCAGAGAACTTCCTCTAATTTAATGGATAGCAACGTATTTCAATGTACCAATAAATATTTTGTCCAGTGTATTTTGTTTATGAAAAATTACAACAGAAATCAGATTAACAGATCTTTCGGTACTTTTGCTACTTTTTTTTATAATCTAAAAACGTTATGGGAGAGAAAAATGGCATTCTGACTGCATTGATATTTCAAAACGTAAGCTTCACGAAAATCACTGAGTAGATATACGATGCGAAAGCATAAAAAAATGACTAATTATAACTCCAGTGGCACAGTGGCAGTCAAAGAGATGCCATCTGATGATCTTCAAAGAGCTTTCAAAAGAGTTCCCTCCACTTTGTAACGGGGAGTGTCATTCGAGACCGCGGCTTTACACATCCCCTTCTAATTTCAGCACGACTGACAGAAGGGATGACAAAAATACAAAAGAGAGAAAAGGCCAAAGCGGAAGGCTCGTAATATCAGAGCGTTGCGTTTGATCAATGCGCCCTAGATGCAGACCTTGCCCCAATTACACTCTTCTAAATATGAACCAAGATTACGTAGTGCTAGCACATTTCCGGCGTATTGAAAGGTTTGTACTTTTCCAAATTATGTATTGGAAGCAAGACTTGTATTCCCACATTGCAGCTCGTTTGTGCGAATATAATTACGCCTCGGTTACGCTTGGCGGCTTAAAATAGTCCTGGGTCAAACTAATAAGTCTCTCGTTGATTTTTTTATTTATTTTTATTCTGCTTGCACATGGACAACCTTCACAAGCCAATTCCTAAATAGTAAAACAGAATTCAAGAATAAGTGCATTATTCAAGCAACTAGTAACTAAGAGCGATGCTATTTGTTTAGTCATTATACAGAGGTGTAACCACTGATTTCAATACTTAGACATCATCTTCAAGCATGACATTGAACGACAAAAATACATTTACACCTGCAAAGATTACTACATTTGACCAATTATATGCCCATTATCCCCATAAAAAATCATAGAAAACTGTTTCAAGCTTTATTTTGTGGAAGTAATCCATTGGGGAGAAAATGAAAAGTAACTTGGTTATCCCAATTCAAAGTGTCGAAGCCCGAGACATTTAAATAAAGTCATGAAGAGAGTCGAGCAAGTTCTCCAGCAAGTAATAACCTCCCCTACTTTTATTTTTCAAATAATTATTGAAAAGCAAGAGCATAGAATCAAATTGGGCACGTTACGCACATAAATCACCAACGAACGAATTTTAGCACCCTGATACCGCACAAATTAAATGCGACACCGACAAGGATTTACACATCTGCGCAATCCGTCTCACTGCGCAAAAAGAACTTGCTTAATGCCGACCCCTTCGAAATACAGCCACCGATATACCAACGTAATGAACCGTATAGGCTGGTTGGTAGCATTGTACATTTATATTAGTCAAACCGTAGCCTCACTTCATAAACTAGGCTGTTACGTGAAATAGGAGCAATAGATATTTTATACTACAATTGTCCATTTATTTTTGCCAATAGACATTTTACCAAATCTCAGCCATGATGGAAAAAATCAACAACCGAGAAAGTTATCAAAACATTAGAGTTCATGGGCAAATTATAAAATAACTCTAAGAAAATAAATAATGAAGAACATTTATATGTGGCTCAAATAACGCCTGAATTTTCAAAATCTATGCTACCGTGAGAAAATGAAAAATAGAGGAGGTCGAAGTATATCATGTGCGAATGGATTAGAAATTACAAACTGGGCTCCTTCAAATGATGGTACATATGAGGCCGACTCAGGTCACTGCTATGAAAGCAAGTACTTAATTTTTTTGCATGACTCATTGAACATAAACATCTGAATACACTGTGCCCATTAAAACGATTCTGGAAATTAGAGGGAGGTGTGGAGGGGGAGAGAATGTGAAGGCGGGAAGGAACTCCAGCGTCGGCTTGCCCTCGCTGATAAAGGCGCAGAAGAGGTTCCGCTACGTTTCCCCTGTTCAGATGATCATGCTGCGAGCTAATGGATTAATTAACGCACCATCCCTCGTACGGTGTACAATATCCTCACCACAATATCCGAAGGGGACCGAGGATAACAGTGTTAAGACAACGCCGTCGCCGCATACGCTTGACGCTGGATGTCGTCACGGCATCTGCCATATCGCCACGATATCCTCAGTGAGCGAGGGTAATTACTTTGCGGTTTTCTCTCATTCAGTTCAGCGGCACCCCATTAGAAATGAGCCCGAGACCAGACACCGCCACTAAAGCTACTCACCGGTTACCAATTACAACGAGGGCGAATTGGATAGGGTCTTGGAGCAGAAAAACATCGTTTTCATTATATTGATGATACTGTCTGAAGAGAAACTTCTATTAGTTTATTCACTTTTACTCCGTTTCCTGAGTCCTCGATTTTATTTCCCACAAGCATCGAGCTGTAATAAATGATGAAAGAGGTAAAATACCTTTTCTTCCTGAAATATTGTCACAAATGAAGTATTATTATAGTACTAAAAGTGTCCCAAAATATGAGTTTTAACCCTTGTCCTATCTCTAGGAAACTAATCAAACTGAGCCATCGTATTTTTGCGTTTGAAAGTAAATTGTAGGGTTAATTTCTGTTATAGTGAATATATCATGAATAAATGATATAGGCAAAATATAAACATTAATCAGCATTAAAAATATTTTTCTGTGAGTTAATTATTTACGCGGGCTAAAACATCAGAAGATCTGAAAAACATCAATTATAACTATGCAAAGAACTGGAATGATAAGCTCTGATGTTGGCAACGGCTGTAACATCTTTTTCTACCGAAACTCGTTTATTGGGTGACTGAATTTTATCCGCAAACATTTTATACCAAACTAATACATTTTCCAGTCAAAACATGGGTAATATAAGAACTGTATCAATACTAACGTTGTAATGTAGAGCACGGAGGGTACGGTTGCAATCGGCAATATTCATCTTGGATTCCGCCGAAACCGAATGAAGTCAATGTAATTTGTCTGAATTCATTGAGATTATGTGATGAGTTTTTATTCACTGGGTTTTGGCTTCCCAGTCTGGGGAATAAGGTTTATTGAATTATAAAAAAATTACACTTTTTGAAATACCTTTTGAGAAGAAATACGAGGCTGTGTAGGCAATACTTAACAGGCGGTATTCATAAATAATTTACTGTTCTTGCTTTTTGGAAGGATTAAGTGAGATGCTTTTGAGCCGTTCACAAAATAAAAAAAGAATTGTCACTTTAAAAATTCCATGTAAGGTTGGTGTCACTTATTTGTTCGCATCGGTTAAATTCGCCTTTACGTGATTTTCACTCGGAAATGAGAAGATTCGTCTTATGTTTTTTTTCCTACCTCGGCTATGCGAAATGAATACCTTTCCCGTTTATTTTACATTATCTTTGAACTTAAGAAAGGGAGACTTCAAGAAAGTATGTCAATCTCCTCATTCAAGGTCAGTATTTCATCCGATTAACACAAGGGTATCTTTTAGACACTAACTTTAAACGTAACGCACCTCGCTCATAATCGTTTTCATTCTCCAGTTCCACTGACCATCATTAATCAAGAATGGTATCCTAAACACCCTTGCCACTCACCCGAGTGGAGGACAGTGGGTAGTACGTAAGTCCTACACAAGGGTCGAGCATTTTCATCGATTATAGTTTGGTTGAAAGTTCCTGGCACTTTCACAGAAACCCATTTTTGTCCTAGGTGTGTCTTATTTTGACAGATTACGGCTGATTGAAGGAGCAAATGAAAGTGATTATTTTATTTGCTGGCTTTAAATTTACCACTTGCGATCGACGCCAAAAGCACCACATTTTCTTCTTATACGCATTGTACTGAAGTGCCAGGAACTTTCAGCCGAATTATACCCCTTAGGTAACGTAGAGCAACAAACATTTAATAGCAAACACGTGACGTGTGGGTTGAGTTCTACCCAGGGGTCAAGGTTAAAATCGATCCCATCCACAGCAGGGCACCTCGATTGGGTACCATTAGACACGTGCGTACGAAATAATTAAAGGCCTTAATTTTTAAAAGCCTCGTTTAGTTCATTGGTGGTTCGATCCTAAGATTGGTGGACTGCAGCCCTCAACCCTTTCCTATCTAATGCTAGTTCCCTTCCCTCCTGGTATCTCTTCCCATGTACTTTCATATTTTTTTGGTCCATGAAATTATTCCTGGGTCTTCCTCTGGAGACTATTTCCTCTATTTTACCTTCAATCATGTTCCTCACAGACCCATTGTGTCTCAGGTGCTTCCAATCCATCTTGTTCTTCTTTTCTGTATGGTGTTTCATGTGGGCCTGTTCCTCTTCTACTCTTCTGTACACTTCATCATTTCTTACGTTGTCCGTCCATTTTATCTTCAGCATCCTCTGTCTGTTCAATCCATTTCAAAGCCTATAAATTCCCAATTCTCCGTGAGCATGAAAGGGATTCGGAATCGACCCCTAACTTGCTCTTTATATAATTGCCCACGTCCTTCATCTACAAGGGATGAAAAGACGCTTCCTAACGATTCGATACGATTGAAATTTCTTTGCATCGACAGTTTTCGATGTTTGCTTCTGGTCATTATCCGCGGACAGGCCAACGATGAGAGACAATTTGCTGGTAATCTTAATATTTAGCGAGTTATATTTTATTGATCTATTGGTTTTTGTATCCATCTTAGACAGCATTATGGTCATGTGATATAGTAATCAGAGTTAAGTCCAGTTTACGCGGTACATTTCACTGTACAAAATAAAGTATCAAAGGATGTACAAGAAAATTGATGGAATTAGAGAATGTTCTCTCTCTCGTTAAGTCGTTCGGACAACGATACAAGTTACCGCTTTACACGGTAAAAACTTCGTCATGAAAGAGTTTATACATTCGTTAGATCTACAATAAGTATAGAGTAAAGCGGTATTTGTGATGATCTTTATGTTATCTTCAACTTGGAAGTTGACGGTGATGGAATTATTTGATTTATTCATTTGTTTTACCTTGGTCCATTCAAGAAGCATATAAAAGAAATTGGAGTATTCTAACACCAAACTTGTGTTATAAGGACAACCGAGATACCGTAAAATTAAGAGAGTGCCAAGATGTAAAAAGAATCAAGTATGTCTGGAAACATGGTACACCGATGAAGATATAGCAGTCCACCGCCTTAGACCAGCAAAGAAGGAAATACCTTGCAAGGAAGCCTAAGGTACAAACAGACAAATTGCTTCAATTAAGAGAGAAATGTATAAAGTAACAGTTACTGAGGCCTTAGAAAAATAGAGAACAATCAGCGTGAGATACCCTCTATTATTTACACAGAAAAGTCAATCATAATGAGATCTTAAAGGATTGAAAGTGATTACTCTGGAAACTAATAATTTAAGTGGAACCGTTTGGGTCCACCATCATTACTTCCTGGTTATTCTTAATACGTAAGCGTTTAATGATTAACTATAAATATACCTAAAATATCAACAATTTGGAGCATAAAGTGCACAGATTCAGAACTAGCCTCGCAACCTATACATGCTACGAAATATTCACGGAGGTTTTTGCCAAGGCTGCAGCATGAACGTTACATACAGTCACTTCATAAAGTATCGCGACACACTACTCTAGCGGTTCGTATAGGTCGGATGTCGAAGCTCGAAATACGTTGGCTATCCTAAACTATTTCTGGTGGCTGTGTCCCTCTTGACTTTCATTAAATATCATACTGTACCTGGAGAAGCTCATAGTCAATAGATATGGCTCAGGATAGCCAACGTGCTTCCATCTTCGAAAGCCGACCTATACAAACCGCTAGCATAGTGTGTCGCGATACTTTATGAAGTGACTGTACATGAGGGTATGAGTAACGAATTATAATGATAAGCATTCATATATTAAAAAAATAATCTTAAATTTTATTGAACTAAATATTCAGATACATGTTCTGAAAGTTGTTCTATGTGACAGTATTCTCCTCTGACTACCTTAACCAACTTCATGAACATCCAAACTATTACAAAAAAGGGAGTGTGAAAATTAAGTCATCTGAGTAAATAGTGAAAAAAATCACGTTGAGCAAGCCTTAGCAAGGACTTTTACGTCTTGATCGTTTAAAAATATTGAAAGTTTTAAAAAAAAGATCCCCATGCTTTATTTATCACAAGTTATTGTTTCCGATACAAATCATTTGCAATACACCGGATTATGCGTGTTCAATCCTGCCTGTACTGCCTGGGGCCCGACTTTAATTAAAACGTGATTTTAGGGAGACAACAATCATAATTAGCCCCTATTTATTCACGTAGATGCCTTCCTTCGAACTTCTTTTCCTTATTACCCAATCAAAATTCACGGGTAAAATGTCCATCGATAAAATTACGGAGCGTGCCTCAAACGAGAGCTCTTGGTCCACGTACGAGAAAGGTAGATTAATAGAGTCCAAGTTCAGATTTATTCCATCTCATGGTCATTTCCAACCTCTCCTGATATATGCTATCAGTTTGCAAAATCTATTTTCCTCAACTCTCTGTGTATATATTTGACTGAAACTCTGTATTTTGCACCTGAAGATGACATAATATGCTGAAACCCGGGTCGTCCATTAAATTTTCTAAGTGGAATTTGCATAGTTTTTCTTTTCCAACATCATAGGCCATAATTATGACAACCCTAATCGTCACGACTTCGATCCTCTCCCACTCTGACCCGACGTTGTCAATTCCATCACACTCTATGTACCAGCCTTCACTCGTCAGAGCGCCCACATCCATTTTTTCTGTCTATAATTGAAACTGCGTCAGCAACTTTCCATTTCTTTCCTATCACCTCCAACATTTTTATAGCGGCAAAAAATTGTAAAAATAAGAACTTCGTCGAAATACTAAGAAAATACGGACGAATACGCAGCAAATACTAGGCTCGACTGATCCCAAAACAATTTAATATTTTTGTCATCAGTCTAAAATGAGGCTGTGACAGAGAAAACGATCCCATCATGTATCCCATTATGTATCACAATTTACTTATCTCGGAAGGCGTCAATGGACAGACAACTTTTTGAGGTTCTGGTCTTCTTCCCTGGAGACGGTTTGCGTTGAAGACTCTTATCCTTTAAACTAGTCACAGGGAACCTTTTTTTTTGGGAAAAAATAAGTTTGGGTCTCTAAATACGCAATTGATACTTCCGAGGGCCAAATACGTTTTTCATTGAACAATTTCATACCCCTTGAGTTATTTTCAATTTAAATATAGTTTTCTGAGCAGGGAAGAGATAGGAGGACAAACTTTAAATCAAAGATTAAATTATAAAGGCATAACTTGGAGAAGTTAAAGGAAAATACCAGAAAACTTGGAAATAATAGGTGGGTCACTAGGATGTATCAACCGGATCAGTTTAGAGCCGCAGGTTTCTTAAGCCTCCTTAAACCAAATCAATTGCTGAGAAGACACTAATGGCATGATAATCTCTCCTGAGCATCTGTGCAAGTAACAGCAAAAAGGTTGGGACATTCTCGTCATAAAAAAAAATAATTTGACTCGATTGAGATTCGATCCTACGCCTCCCAATAGCCGATTAGGTTTTTTTTAGACAGTTACTAAAGCATGGTGTTATTCACTTCCACCTCGAAAATTAGAAGCCTTGACAATGACAAAGATTTGCCGTTATAACCTCGAAAAATCCTGAAAATGTCATCGAAATGCTTCATAGCCGTGAAGACTAAACCTTGTAATAATGTAGATTTTGAAGTCACTCATCTAATCTCGATGATATCAAAATTTTGACTATCATGGCGTGCCAATGCTACCTTTGGGCTCGAATTCCAGTCAACTGGAAAAATTTTCAACGGCTTTCCTTAGCTATATAAGGAAATAAATAAGAAAAATAATAAAAAGACAGTCAATGATGAGCGAAGACCTCCCAATCAACTGACACAATAATTGCCACATAGTGACCTGATGTTGGTGCTAGTTATTGCTCATATTCAACGCACCAGAGAGGGTGGAGCGCACTGACTCGATTTTGGGAAGTCTGACGCGTGATGAAAACTTCAGTACATGACGGGAAACAAAATTCCCGCTCATGCGAAAGTTTGAACGAGGAAGCTACGCCGCGCATCAAGAACCGAGGAATACCAGCCGTAAATTCACCCGGTGGCGCGCGTTCTATGACAGGGGAACACAAAAAATAGGTGCATGCGGGACAATTAAAAGAAAAAAAATACGGTCGACTCCCAGCTCCACGTGCATGACCTCTCAATGCCAAACGGAACAGGGGGACGGTGTGCCAAGGAAATGGGGGTGTGTGTGGCAAGGCTGTTATGACACTTTGAATGGTTTGGTCGCTGATGGCTCCACGCATGGAGCGCGAAACGGTGGGAATACGGATGATTGGAATAGGATGGTCACGCCCACTTTGACCATCTACCTCGACCACGGAATTGAAAATAATATGGTTTTTGAAGTAACTGCCGCATCTTAAGTTCGGGTGAAATATAAGCCCAATTTCATTCAAAATGTAATACGGACAGGTGTAAAATTAGCAAAAATGACTGGGTTACCGGAAATTTTATTGTAATACATCCTTATAAATTTTATTCTTTAAATTTTTACACAAACCACAAATGTTTCACACTCACCCACGACCAGGCTATGAAAGAATTTTCCTGATGATGACCGCATGACTGTGAGGAATATTAATCTAAACCCGGGTCTAGAGTTAAATTAAAATCTTAGAAATTTTGCATAGGTTTGAAAATTAAAAATTTTCAATGTTAAAACAATGAAATTATTCATAGAACTGCGCTAGGTGCTATATTTTATTTTTTTTCATTTATTTATTCATTTTTTAAATTTATTTATCAATATATAATGAATGACGATAAGAATATATTTTGCCAGTAATGATGTCTTAACGAGATTTCCGACGAGATCAATATTTTTCGGTAGTCTTAACATAATTTGTTTAAATGATATTCGTAGTCTGGAATCATTTTCGAAAATACAAATCCGAATTATTAGGAGACTTAAGTTAACATACCATGATAGTAGACTTGCCACCATAGAAAATCCAACATGGTAGCGCTTATACTTCAACACTTTAATCTCCGTAAGGAGTGGATCATTGGGTGTATGAGACTCACATACGGGGGGAACCTGTCAAAGCCAGACCCACCTTACGTTTCAAAGAACGTACGGAGTAACTCATCACACCATATAGCTCTAAACTGCTTTCTCCACTTAATTTTTGGTTACCGATTACTAGGCATTCTCATAATGCTTGAACCTCTCTATTTTAATTTGACGTGCCTGTTTACACAAGCGCTGGAGAAAATGGTATATATATTAAATTTCTATTAACTTTTTTTTTTTGCTGTCAGACGATTCTATTGCCTCGTATGTCCCCCGAATCGCGATGGGCTGCTGAGCCTGTCATCAGGTTTTCCAGGGACCAGACCAACAGAACTTGACATACATCCATGCCCTGAATGGTGAAAAACCCACCCAGGCGGGACTAGAACCCGCGACCCTCGGTATAGCAGGCGAGGACTTTACCCCTCCGCCACCGGGGCCGGCTCCATTGCTATATGCCGTAAAAAAATTTCCTGACCCTATTCGAGAAGAAATGGAGGGAAAATTGAGACTTTGTAAATACATTCATTAAATATAAGCATGTAAACCTTATAAGGCTACTACGACATCATTCAAGTTTACCGAATACTTGATACTAATGAAAATAAACAGGGCGCACATTGTTTCCAGTTAATCTCCACAGTTGTATATCCACTCAGTGCAACTAAAGACCGGAATATGGGTTAAACCATTAAATATGGATTCAGTAACAGAGTAGCCGTAAAAAAATCCTTCCTGTCAGCCCCAGTAGCCCCGATGAAGCGCCGTGAAAAATTAACGAGACCAGCTTTTCACGCCGGAACCCGGAGTCAGCAGGTCATAAAAATCCAGAGGTTATGTAACTTTAAAAGAGGAAGGAGACAGAGCGGCAAGCGCTCCTTTTCCGGAATCCGGAGTGACGCACTGTGGGCAATGCCGCGGTTACCCGACCATTTTCAAACATCAAAAGCGGAAGGGCTCCAATTTCTGCGGAGTACATTTGCTCCTTTAATTGAAATGGCATTGACATCGTAGAGAGAGGGAAGAAGAAGAGACAGTAAAACACTGACGGAAAGGGGTTGAGAGAGGCCTCAAATGAATTTTCGTGACCCTTTTAAGCTCCACCACCTCCAAAAGCGGCAAAAAACCTCATTCCTCCGCGGGGTACACTTAACTGTAATTGTGTCATTCTCCCCTACGGTAGAGAAGGAGAGATATCGCAATGTCTACAGCCTTAATAGCCTCCCTAAGAGGCGGACCGAAAAGGCGACTTCAGCGGGTCGCATGGAACATTAACCTCTTTTTTCTCACCACCACACCTTTGCTTCCCCCGACAAAAACCACCACCCCACCTCAAAAAAATAATAAAACCCACACAACCCCTGATATATCCTTGCTCAACCTCATAACGACATAATTCCTATCGCGAAAGAGGCGGACTGGCCAACGTTCAAGATGGCACATTTTCAACAGTCCTTATTTTATCGGAGAAAAAGTCGCCAGAAGTAACTGCTCCAGAAGATCTCCGAATCTGGAACGCTTTTAAAGTGGTTGCCGGAGAATTGAATTGGATGAATACTTGTGGCTTCAACTCCAAAACCTCTCACGCTGTGTGATATTCCAATAATTGATATTGGATTCCTCTAAAATGATGAAAAAGAATACTAGGAATTTTTCACAGAATTTTATAAAGGTACAACTACCTTAAACGCATCGGCGCCATCCACAGGTACCGCTGAAAATGAATTTACACGTGGTCACGCCCGGAGTCACCGAGTTCGGATTCCGCTTCTTTAACGCATGCCACAGTTCTACACGTCAAAGCGAAATGTTGCGGTCATTTTCCCGAGATACGCATGTTTCATGTAACATAAGTTGCGAATTCAATCCATTAACAATTGGTAAAAGCCCATTAAAAATGTGTTTTTCTGCAAAAGGCGCTTGATGGTACCATTAAAACGCTAGTGAGGTACCAGTCATCATCTTACCAGTTAGGGAATTAGCTAGAAATATCTAAAAGAGGATTAGACGGACATTGGCAACAAAACGGCACGTACTTCATTTTGTAGGAAAAATTTATGGACGTTAAAACCCATCCACCAACGGAAAGAACAGCGAATTGTCATTATGAATAAAATGATCCCACATCTCAAAGTATCCCCCTCCAACGAATAAACGTGAAGTAAATCGGAAAGATAAATTAATCTGCTACCTTTAGAATTATATTCTAAAAGAAATTCCCTTGATATCAGGTATAACATCTCATCATATTTTATTTTCACAGAATGAAACCAATATGTAATTTTAAAAACTGATCAGATATAGGAATTATATATACCAGCGGTAATTGGAGATTATATGGCATGTGAAGATTTTAATGAGATTATGATAGCATAATTAACCTATAGGTTAACTTATTTGTGAAAAATATCCATTTTGCTCCCAAAATTGTTTTATTTATGGGAGAGGCAAGTTTGGCTCTAGTGCCTCAAAAGTTTCCATAATTCTTATCGACTTCGCCATGGACGAAAATTATATCAGCGCTACCTTCTCCGCAGCATCAACAATCACGCACGTGCAACGTGGTGTAGGATGAACGGCTGAGAACCAAAAAGAGGCGGAGATAAACTAGGGCACGTCCCGCAGCAGCATATCAGTCTGTAGGTGGAAGAAACTCTCTATTACGGTTTGAAGAGGGGGAGAATAATTTCCTCTCTGGCGCGTACGCTAGCAGCAACCTCACATCCTTCCCTTCCCTTCCATCACCGCATCTATTTCCATCCGCCCATTGTTGGGCGGCCCCCACCATTGTGGAAACACCATTCACCTGCAGTAATATTATTCCGTCCCTCGTTTCTCCTCTCTTCCCTTCCCACCGATCCCTCGCCTTCCCTAAATCCCCTCCTTCCCCCAGACCTTCATATGTCCCAGACCAGACGCCCGTCGTAATTACGCACATAAACCCCGACGGGAGCGAAATTTGACGAACGGTGCGGAAGCGGTGATGTGGAGAGAAGGAGAGAGACGGCGGGGAACAAGTGTAACGTGAATGCATCCTGCATCTCGTTGTATGCATCATTCTGTTGCATTGCTCTTTTCCGAGGAACTACTTGCATGGTGGAAGACAGGTAAGCTGGGCGAAAAAAGGACCACAGATAAATTATATGATGGGTTACTGCTTTAAAAAATCTCTAACCACGCGTTATTACTCCACGTAATCCTCCCCTGGAGGCAAGGATTATGTATTCGAAAGTCGGTTTAAAAAAAGGGAAATAAAAAAGACATTACAAAACCGGCCAGAGAGAAAAAAACTTGAAAGAAAAACTTTCGAAAAGAGGCATGCAGGAAAAAGGCTATTGGAGTAAATCGGGGAAAATTAAATGATAAGGGCAACAGGACCGCTCTCCGCGAGGATGTGTTAGTGGCAAACTGCCAACCAATAAAATATTATAATTATTAAAGAATAAAAAATAAATATAAAAGAGTTAAAGAATAAAAACATATGTTATGAACTAAGAACACAACAGACCAATTGCACTAGTCCCCTATGAAATGGATGCGATACATATTTTTTTCAACATATTTTTTTCAACAACAGACCAATTTTACCTCCACATAACTACTTCCACGTCCGTGCTCATCAAGTGCAGCAGATTTGTAAGCTTCAACCTCAACGAGGCGAGAGAAGTTGATGAGCATTATGCTGAAAGCATACAACCTCGAAGGACACCGATCCTTTTTTCCAAAAATAAGTGTATTTAAAGTCAAGAAATTAGAAACAAACCGTTAGAAAAAGGAATCTGACACTCTGACATTTCGGGCCATGATTATATGCGAAAACAGTCGTAGGAGCTGGTCTTATTACTCACGGATTAAATCAAGCGAGTAGATTATAAGATGGCAGGAAGGATTTTCGGGTTTCTCTGGAGACGATATATGCAGATCAGAGGGAGGGACATAGGGAGTGATGAAAGTGGGTCGAAAATCTGTTCCAACCCTCCCCGAGTTGACTTTAATCGTCGAATGCGCCGGTCCGGAGCCGTGGGATGACGCAGATATAGGCGACCTGAAAGAGGCTCAGCACAACAATGGGAATCAAGGCATCCGGATTAGGATCCTGCATGAGACATGCTAAAAGGCGGAAGATGCGGAATTGAACTGCACAGGTGATGATAGCAAGACGAAGGTGGAGAAGGATGGAAAACCAGAAAGGAAGCTGAAAGGAAGATGAACGGGTGATGTGCGGTGACAGGGGAAATTAGATGCTAAAATTAGCCCTCTCACCCCCGTAGCACACAGAAAGGGAAACAATAACATGTAAATATTTCATTCAATGATGAACATGAAACCCGTAATCAGGAAGCAGACGAATGAGGGGAGAACGCTTATGAAGGTACGAGAAACTGCGACAGAGGAGCTATCATACACCTGAAAATACATATGGATCAGAGCAGCTAGGATAGGAATGATTTCTTTTCATATTGGCAAATTCAACATTCATACTTTACATACTATGTTGGAACAGGTCGACTTATTTCGGAAATGCAGAAAGTTTAGAAGGAAACCCGGCAAGGCCATTCGTAAAGAGGCACCTCTTAACGTCACTCGTAAAGTATCAAAGGGTCAAAAGTCATGACGGGGATCAGATTGGTGTGGTGGATAGAGTACTGGCTAAGTATACGGACGTCTATGGTTAAGACACCTGCAGAGGAGGATGTTTTTCAGGGAAAACCTGGTCCCAACATGAGCGTCTTGTAGAGGCCAATTTGAGTACATTACTCCGTCTGTCGGATGAGACGTTAAACCGTGGTCCCCTTGGCGCCTTTTGCAAAGACCAGGCTAATGCCGACGCCGGGTTTCTATCCACCCTTCCCCCCTTACCTGTCCGCTACGGCACAAATGATCTTTGCTGTCGATCGCCTCTCCAAATATCCAATCCTTGAATCCAAAAGTCATCACAGGCAGTAGCCATATCCATTTCAAAAAGAGCATCGATGAAAATGAATTCATAATTACTTTCTGGGATTGATTTCAAAACGGCCAGAGTTTGAAACAACTATCCTTAAATGTACCTAATTTATCTCATCAGTTTATTACCTAACGTCATTTGTAATGCTTCTAATTCAAGCATACTCAAAAAACTAATGTAAACAGAATATTATTTAGAAAAATAACTTTCTCTATTCGAGACATACTTCGAACATTTAGGTTTCGATCAAATACCTCCGGTGAACGAATACCAAGCGGAAGGACGTAAACACGAATGAAAATAACCATATAAAGTAAATAAAATGGATATCAACCTGTTGGTAAGACGATTAAATAAAGCCCACACAAACGAAAGGAAGTAGTTAAACTAGTCGTGCACGGATGTTTTTTAGAGCAATCATAACGGCCCGGCGGCTTCAAACCCAAGTTAGTGCAAATCACACAGAACCGCGACACGTGTTGCCTGCATACATACAATGCGGTCATCGAACGACATATCACCCGGCTCCATTCCTTTCAAACAACAGAATGCCAGCGTTCGTGCCGACCTAATTCCAAAGGAATCCTTCGCCTCATCCGCATTAATTAAGCCAATCAATCCCATTCTATTTCGTCCCAACTGACCCACGTGGCATTGCCTTTGTCGGAGAATTCTCGATAAGGCGATCGCTAATTCCCCATGTAGGATGAAACGGGAAGGGAATTGAAAAGCGAACTGAGACGGAGTAAGGAAGGATGAAGGAAGAGAGGGAGGAAGAAGAGACTGGAATGAGGAGAGGAGAGAAACACACTTTGCCCTATTGTCTTCCATCGCCGTATGTTAATAGGGTGGTAGCAAGGGTAGGCTGGGGCAAGGGTAGATCCTCGGATCCCAGTGTTAAAACTGAGCACACCATGGGACGAAACTTAGCCTCAAATGATCGCTTTGCCGGGAGAATACCTCAGCCGCCCGAGAACAAAAGGTGGGAAGACTTTAGCATCCAGTGATGGCTTCTCACCTTTTCCTTCCCCTCCTCTTCCCAAAGACAGACGTGAAGAGAGACGCTCTCGCAGCTGAAAGCCACCGGTTGACGTCAATTGGGCATCTTTAGGTAAAGCGAGCGAGATAGTTCCCTAGTCATTATAGAGACCATATTCGAACTATACGTTTAAATTTCACCAGCTGTGGGACGCATCAATTAAATATTGCATTATTATTGGTGCAAAAATATTGTTTTATATGACAGAAATTGTAAGTAATTAAATTAAAACTTCTAAATAAGTCTTTAAATTGACTCATTTTTTTTCGCGCGGTGCGTTTGAAACTCCTTCAAAACGGGAAGTTTTTTGTGATACCCAAGAACCTACTGTGGTGACAGTATGATTAATTTTCAAAAATAGTTGAGAAAACATACAAACTAAACACTGTTAGTTCTTTTACGACATATAAGTGTTAGAAATACCTCATTTTGTGAATAATGTCTCTCTAGAGTGCATACACGAGCAATTTCCCATGTAAAAGGGCTGGTATTTTTTGCCACTTATCTCCGAAAGTAATGTCGTAAGAGGTTGAATTTTTGGTGACATTGGATAGGTGAGATATTTTATTTAAAATGAGACCAAATTCACTGATTTCTAAGTAAAATGATTTTTCGCTCGGGTTACCTTAAAAAGGGTTGACTTCCAAAGGTAAACGTACAGCATGGAACACTTCCTCTGCTCTAGTTGGGGCGCGGAATAGTCTCCTCAAAAAAAATGCATGAGCTCTAGCGAGAGCACCTAAGCGTTGTAATTCCCCCATAAACTCATGGGAGTAGATTTCACGAAGTTAAGATGCCGATATCTGAAACTGGGCAGAGGAATCATTTTCCTTATCAGAATATCTTGCATATCACCTAGTACAATTTTATAAGGGTGATAATCGCCTTTAAATTCACAAATGCGATCCAAAGATTTTGATTACCCATGAAAAATATTTTTTGGAGAATAAAAAGCGATTAAATTTACATCTCAAATGCCATCAAAAAAGCTAAATAACCAATGAGTAGCCTCGTATATCAGTTATAATGAACCCTGAGGTAGAAACACCAATTTCGCTTAAAGAAAAATATTTCGGTTTTGCGCGTTACGACGCACATTTTTTTGTTTCCCGAAAATTGGCAAGAAAAACTCTCGGGTCGGCGAAGTGCATGAGACAAGTCTGTGCCCTTTCCGCACGGCGCTAGACTTCTAAACATACGACCACGTGAACGATACGATACACTGCATCATAAACAGAAAGAAAGAGTAGTTCTCTATAATACTTTTAACGTCTTTGTACAATATTACAAATTCTTTCGCTTCCTATACCGTCACAAAATTCGCTTTTTTGCTATTCTTTCAAGAAACTACGGTGATACAGAAATATAATTTTTCGTACCCATTATAAGCTTCTACAAGTTTTTTAAATTTATTGGGTTGATTACTTAAAAAAAAAAACAAAGATCGTTCCCATAAGATAAAAATCACACATAAATCTTGTTGATCTCTTATATAAACAAGAAAGTAATTTCTGCCGCAGAATCGACAAACTTTACGAAAGTTTGAAACTAAAACGAACACTATCAAAGCCCTGTGTACAATGGATGAAAAAAGCCCAAACTTGGTGGCTTACATCTTTTCTTTTCAAGTATCGGTTGCGGATGTGGACATCATTACATTTGACGGTGGACAGATTGAGTCACGAGATCAACTTTATCACTTATTGAGAAGACACATCCCGAAGCTTGAGCTTCAAGTGCTAACTTAATCTTATCTTCTGTTTTATATCCAAAAATAAATTCCTCCAACAAATTTTCCTTCCTTGGTTCCTTGTGAACGAATCACAGAAACACAAAATGTTACATATCACGGACACGTTGCTTCAGGGATTCCAAGTTCTGGTAGGATGGGGAAGACGCATTGCGGAAGAAGTAAAAGAGAGCGAATCTTTCAGAAATTGACAAACGTGATTGAAAACTCGTCGAGAAATGGAGCCACAGATAGAGAAGGTATCATATTGACCAAAGCGAATACGCGAAAAAATTATTTTCTCAGCCATAAGCAAGGGAAGCTTGTGACCACATCGATTAAACATGAAATTGTTGGATGTTCTCTTAACGTGCCACCACTCCGCCAAAATTTTACTAATAAAAAAGCTTATATACTAAAATGTAATATATTCCTTCTATGTGCCTTCCATACTCTTTAGAGCTCCAATTACATATTAACGACAAGTCAATTATTCTCTTCCGAATCGTAAAAATAAATTTTTTTTTCAAGACTGTCCTAAAACTCACTCTTGTAAGGAGTAACAAGAAGCACTGTCTAGGGACAAAATGAAATCGCATACCCAGGCAATTTCGTAAACAATGCAGAAATCTAAAATGGGAAATTTACAACTCTGACTGACATTGAAGGGTAACGAGGTTTTAACTAATTGCACAAACAATACACAAGCATACATTTGGTTACGCAAGTGGAAAGTAGAAAATCACATTTAATTTTGTTTCTTAAGCAGCTCAAGAGACCGATTCAACTAATATCATAGCAATGTTCCTTAATTTTTTAAACTGCAACAAATAGATGCCGAGATATAATTTTCACTATTGACACGCTCCTTACTGTGCTGTGTGCTTAAGTTATTAAGACATTTCATTCAGGTATCACAATGTAATCAAGAGTCAGACTAATTGTCGCCCATAAATATTTTTCGAAAAATGAACACAAGTAAAATATTTTTATTTTTACTCATGGAATATTTGCTTCAAGACGGTTTTCATCACGATTGCTCGGGCATGAGTTCTAATGTAATAAAAATTTAACGAAAATTCATTAACAGTGACCCATTAATGGCGAATATTTGAATTGAATCCTGCGCGTTCGTCCAGCCGGTGGTGGAAAAGTGTTACAATATTAAAAAAAAGCCGTTGACATTTTCCTTCAGCACAAAGCTCAAATATCCCCGACTGTATACAGAAAAATGTCCTCTGAAAGGTAGATTTTATTCCCAGAGAGGTACAGAATCTGTATAAGTAACTCTTAAGAATACAAGGATATCAAGCGATTCATTCAGCATTTTAACACGAACATAAGAACGGTGAAATTAACATTGCAATTATGCATACTCACCCAGTATTGGAAGTCTTAGGGCAGTATCTGAGAACAGTATATCGTTGGTGGCTTCGATTGTATTTCCATTCAGGTGACACGCGTTCACTCCCCAAGAAAAAAGTGCAGAAAAATTCAACGTCTTAAAGGGAGGCCTCTAGAGGTCCACTCCGCCTCACAGACATAAATCCTGCGGACATCAATTCCCTCAGAATAGCACACAATCACACACGTAGGGATAAAAATTCCACATTCATTGGCGACATGCATAGTCACCGGCCAACTCAAGCATTATCCAACAAATTAAGCGCCTAAAGAAGACCATCGTCGACGCTGTTTCACTTTATCAAAAGTATTTGTCCTTTAAATGAGACTACTATCGCTGATGAACGGCGAACGCCAAGCGGATTGGGCTTTCCATTTGCCCAAGTGACGACTAATGTCGGCTATTCTCATCACAGCGAGAATATTAACTGGTAAACTAGCATGCCTCGAAGATCTGAATTCCTCCGGGAACTTTCTGGAAAGCTCAACTATCTATAATTAGAGGCTATGGAATAGCGTAGGCCTTGTATACGTAAAGGAATAGAATTATAAAAGGTGAGGAAGGTACTTCACCATATTACGACAAAGTCTACTCTTTCAGTGGCCTTACGGTACTTAACATGCCATGATAAGAAGTAAGAAGTATGCATGCAGAATGAGAATACTTCAACATAAGGAACAAAACTGTGCATAGAGTATTCCTTGAAAGCGATAAAATGGGCGGGCTACATCAAATCCTTTCTGTTGTAATACAAACAATAACATTGGTTCATGGGATATTAAAATGTTGAGGATACTGCCCACAAAGAACTCCATAGCAACGGAATCGATGAACAGCTATCTGTGGAGGAAATACTGATTGATTAGGCACTAAAACTATTGTGTCCAAACCACCGGACATCGTTTCTCGTCCTTACTTGCCATGGAAGACAGGATGAAAGAAAATACCTCCGAGTGTAATAATACGGTAGAACACAGGAAGGTTTCCCACGTAGGAGGGCCAAGAGAAGAGTAAGATATAGGCTGGGTGGAGCTGGGAATACGTGATCCGAAGGCACACAATGGAGGTCAACGCCACCGACTGGGTAGGAAAGGACGGAAGTGGATAGAACTAGCAAATGAACCAAGATGAGAGGGCGTAGGCAAGCGTGAAACGCCTGCCTTGAGAAAATAAAGCGACGCCAATGTATTTCCAACGGACATAAGTCCTTAAGTTTAAGTTAGGGGGAGAATCTAAGTGGGAGCTGGGTAGATGGCGAGATGGTAAAATATTGAATTACCTCCTCCACCGCGTCCAGTGAGCGGGGCGAGATGAGACGAGAGAGAAAGAAAGAGCTCGAGAGCAATATCTTTCAGGATTTTTTTTCCTGATAGGCGGGAGTAAAGGCAATAGCTCCTCGGAGACTTCCGAGAAGGATTCCAAATGTTTGAGAAGCCATCACGGTCGTTTGAATGGGGCCTTAAGCCACCGCAAGTGCGTTTGGATGGTATGGGGAGGAGTGCCACGCAAACCTTATACGAGATGAAATTCTAAGAATGGTATAAAGTAAGGTCTTTGTGTATCAAGTTACCTCAAGTATTCAAAGATTTACACGAGATTAAGTTTCGTCGAATTAATCAAACGATGATTTCGACATCGTACTTGATGAATTGAAGCATTCCAAAGAATCTTTTTCCTAAAAGTCGAAAAGAGTGAAGTTTACACAGTCGCTTACTGCAACCAAATAAATAAAATAAGCTAGGAAATATCTTAGAGAGTAAATTTCTTTTTAAAATTCGGTTAACATTTCAAGAGGCCTACCATACGGCAACAATAAGAATAAAAATCTAAATTTCTTCATAGAGAGTTGAAGGGAGATATTAAGATAACGAAGATAATCTTGACGCCAAAAATATGCTGTGACTGCAGGTAGATTAAAACTCGAAGGTACATAGCTTAAATAAAGGTACTGGGATCCGATAGGCATAGAAGGATAGGATAATTTACCTCGAAGAACGATTTTTCAAAAGTGTAAATATGCCGTCAAAAGCCACGCAGACGGTCGATCCAAGCATGTGACATATTTATTTGATTATTAACTGGAAATTTAACTTAGACCATGAGGTGAGCGTATAGTAAATAATATCTTGAAACTGAACTTCATCGAATTGCTTTAAAGATAGCTTTCAGAAAAGAAACCTAAAGATGATACAGGGCGGTGACATACAAAGAAAAGAACATTATAGGGAAAAGGAAAAGAGCGTCGCTTAACTATTTTAAGTGCACAGCAATAATGGATCGTAAGGGCAGAAATATACCTAAAGAAATAACTATCTAGCTTCACTGGTCTCAGAGACTAATGACTTTCAAAATACAACTTCTTGGCAAGATGCTACCAGGAAATACTTCTACTCTTCTGTCGTACCGCGTATGGGGCAGTGGGTAGTAACAGATGGATCTATTTTTGTGATTTCGCGAATGAAAAAAAACATTCTGAGTGATATTGCTATATAAAAATTCATTCGAGCTTTCCAGTTCCATATGGTCATAAACTGAGAGTAGGAAAAGTTGCAGGTAGTAATTAACGTTGCATTCATATCTCCATACATGCCACCAAGTTATCACATACTTAGAATGAATGGTTAGGTGAGGGAGCATAATGATCTCACCGAAGTTAAGAGTACTTTCAGGTCTCTAAAGTCTATCCAGAAATTATAACTGGCCAAATGTCTTCGTCTTTACGGGTACTTCCACACTTGTAAGCCTATTATTCCAGTCAAATTTTCCTCGAAACTGTTTTTTTCCAATGTCTCGTCTTTCAAGTTGACTTTTACATAAACTGAAATTTACCAGAATTCATAACCAAGTAAGTATCCACTAAAAGGTCCCAGATTATTTGCACATCTTAATTAATAATTGACTTATTTCTGCAAAACGATAAAAAACCGTCGAACACATCTTCAGACATACTACTCTTCAGACTATTGCTCCATGAGGTTTGGAAAGTTGAATGAATGGGGTGATTCGCTGAGGAAGAAAACGGATAAATTATTTGGGCAATTTTCGATGGAAGTTTAAAGTAAGACTTACGTAAAAAGGAAAGGGGTTAGCAGAGAGTAGATCGTTGAGCGCTGCAGCAGCTCAATCTTATGATTGATGACG
Source organism: Ceriagrion tenellum (assembly GCA_963169105.1). NCBI lineage: Eukaryota > Metazoa > Arthropoda > Insecta > Odonata > Coenagrionidae > Ceriagrion > Ceriagrion tenellum. The sequence continues at coordinate 28,203,713 of OY720639.1, forward strand.
GCCCATAACGATTTTCATAAGTCGCCATAGCCATACCAAGCTCACAGATCTCAAGACAAACAAACCACTAAGCCGCGACGTTAAATATTGAGAATTCGGGGGTTGGGCGGACCCATCTTATCTCGTAGGGCAATTTCTGAACGGAAGGGATGCCGCGTCGGTCAATCGACCGTTGACCGCATTCTGGAGCAATCAGTATCAATGCGGATGATTGCCGACATGAGGGTCGGCAGGACACACACAGAGGGGTTAGGGGTCCAGAGAATATTCATACTTTTCCGCCTGAAGAAGAGAATGCAACACTGGCTCTTCCGCATAAGTATCACATTTGCTACCATGAATAGGTATATAGTACGGATTGGGATCTCGTTGCCAAAAACTGTTGTCTAGAATTCCGTAAACAAATAACTTTTTGGAAAGTGGTGCCGCCGTGCCGCCTATTGATGAAAGATGGAAGTTCAAATGTAAATACAGTCGACAAATTGTAAATAAACACGTCTTACCGGTTTTTCCATGAATATACATTGGTTTTTACTTACAAGTAACCATAATGTAGTGGATAAAAATGTAGTACTACACGCAGGACGTAATTATACACTTTTTTAATATCGTCCGGGTCTACAGATATATTCAACCTCTAAAAATTCAATAACACAAATGCAATTAACTTATTAGCACTTCGTGAATATCGCTATACGTAAATTTAATTAGAATGCGAGGTGACTTCATGAGTATTCCCAATGGCCATCATTGCAGTGTAGGTAAAAAGGAATGCACTTACAGCCGCCTTGAACAGATTCTTATTTTTCCATTCAAGTCTCCTATTTTGGGTCCTCGTAGACGCATACCCTGTTTTGCAGCCTGGTACGAAGCAAGTTCTGTTCAAACAAGGCATTCTGAATTCTTTATTTAGGCAAAACAAGGTTAATGCATTCCAATTATAATCGGATTCTGGCAAACAACGTAGTCGGCACACGATGAACTTTTCTATAATCTCTTACTGATTTCCTGTAACAGATAATTCCTCTCTAGCATTTAAAAAGTAAATTTTAGATAGCAAAAGTAGCAATATACATTCTAAGCATCAATTAATTCATATCTTCTCGATCGTTATTGAATATTCACCACAGTCTCACGTTAGCAACAATTAACTACGTCTATTTACAATAACAACAGAAAAGACTCTAATCGAAGTGGCGCCAAGGACTGGGTGAACTAAAAGTGGAAATTTAGGCAACCCGTAGCCTAGGAAACAATGCCAAACATCCGAATCCATAATATATATTCATGTTGGCTACCATGAGAGGGCCTTAAAAGAGAGAAGCAGGACGACACACTCTTCACAATTCCAAAATAGTTAAAATAGAAACGAACTTCTGGAGGAAGAATGACCGAGGGGCATTCCTAAGCATATTAGTGCGTCAATATATAATAATAAGATTATGGAACATTTGGTCATTTACATATTTAACTTTAATAGTTGGACACTAATATATTTAACATTAATATACTTAACTTGTTGAAAATTGTGAATTATTAATTTTATCTCTATTTATTTATTTATATTTTTTGTAAAATTTGTAAATAGTTCCTGTTAATTTTATTGCTGGTTGTTTACATATTCCATTACTGTTTGGAGTTGTTATTTACATAGCTACTGTTCAATACTAGGCTTAATAGTAGGTAAAATGTCAATTCTTCGACCTGAATAAATTCCAATATTTGTATAATTACTTGGCTGCATGTCTCTTTGTTTTGTATTGAAAAGCCCTGAGGATGCCAAAATATTTGGGGTTGGCTGTGAGTTAAATATGTTAATGACCATATATTCAAGAAAATTATTACTATCTATATTTTAGCGGTCGATAAAGTTATAACTGATTTATTGTTATTAAATTTCATCTGAGGTGCACAATATAATTTTGAGGGAGAGGAAGAAAAGATTTTCTCATAGAGATATTATCATTCATACTTGTAGAAAGGTATTATGAAATTCCACGATAAACGGTGAATAATGCGTCGAATGTTAAAAAGGAATAAACCATTAGCTTAGTGGATAGTGGCTTATCTGAAGTGCGACCGAAGTCTGGATCCCATGCCCAAATGCTTTCCTCAAAATTTTCTCTCCTGACCAAAACCCAACACGTCCTCCCCAAAGTATGTCCAAGTCGAAGGCAAGGGTTTAGTCTTACAAATATGTACCGCAATCAGCGACAGAAGCGACTTGCATGGTCAAAATGTCAAAAAGTATGACAGCCAAGTTGTCACTCGCGCATGAAATTTCGGATAAAAATTTGCAGTTAATGTCCGAGTAACCTCAAATTTTCCCTGCTCATCTAATATTCAGTGAATCCGTCTATTAAAACAATCTCCTTGTTGCTATAAAATAGTTCACTTACAATCGGATTTTTTACGAACGATACTCAAGTTTAGGATTTTATTACGAACGATCTAGTCAGTCAGTGGCAAAAATAGTTACACTAGTATTCTTATTTTAATGTGCAATTATTAGGCAATACCATAAAAATATTTTTCGAAATACAATTGCTTTTTTACACGGAAAGAGTAAAATATTTTCACGTTTTTGGATTCTTCTATAGCAGCAGTTCACTTAAAAAGGCATAGCTTATGTGTCCTCTGATGCTCTACTTACAGTTCTTTTAATCACTCAAGGAATCTCTCTAATCACTCATTACCATTTTTCTTAAGTAACCTTTTCCAGGTCAAGGATTAACTTACAACAGAAAACTTGGGCGTATTTGAAGCTCTATATGGCTGTTATGCGAAAACACATCCATTGTTTACTTGCTGTGAGTTACCAATTTCATATTAATATGGCTGAGCAGGGGTATTCGTAGCGGGAGCGGGAAAGCTATCATTTTGCGTCGTTCTTCAGAGGTGTACATAATGATGTCCGTCTCGCAAAAGCATATAGAACTGCTAAAGCTAGAGACGAATATAATGTGCAACATATTCGCAGCAATAGCAATGTAATATTTATAAACATTATCGTTGAAACATTGATATCTGTCTTTATTGGCATCAAATAAAAAGGCACTGCTAGTTTAACTGGCCTCTGGGAAAATTAACTTAATTTCCTTACTCATAAAACAAACCCTCCGGGATATCAACCCACTAATAAAAGAACAATAGTTCATAGTATATTTTTCCACCGTCCGTACATAATTTTATTTCACCCGAGTAATGAAAATATCCAAAAATTAGTCCGTTTAAATGCACTACGATGTTCAAATGTGGCGAGGAAACACCTCTCCACCAACTACCGTTGGTTTGGGCTTTGTGGGACACCATGCAAATGAGCCTTTGACATTCCAGCCAGAATCCCTCGCTGCTCGGCATACAATTCGGCCTCGGGCACGATGAAGGAGAATGCCTGCGGAGAGGAAGGCACAAGCAGAGAGGCGCCCTGCTATTCGAGACCGGTGACTACTATTCAAAACCCTCACACTCTCATTCTCCGCTTTAGACCGCTGAGGAAAAGACGAGCCCTTGAGGGCCAAGCAGATCCTGGCCTCTCCTAACCAGCGTCGGCCTTAGTAGCGGCAGGGTAAAAGCATCCCTTTACTATTCCAAAGGTAGGGGGTTTGAGTCCTTTAAAGCTTTTCACCATCCACGTCATCGGGTGTTGGTGCGTAAATTTTTTCATTCAAAAATTTCATTTTTCATTAAAAACCTACGCGGTGGAACGGATGTTTACCACTGTATTCAGTGGTGCAGGAAATAAGTACAATTTAAAGAGGGGAGGAACGTTTAGTTATTCCTAAGCTACCTTCTGAACAAAAAATTACGATTCTCTGTGAATAGATGTAATTTTTATTACCATTCACTCTAAAAGGAGAGTCGCAAACGGTATTATTATTTCTCTCAATTTTTCCACCGTTTCACGCGCTTAAATAATAAGTCGAGAAGATAGAAAAACTCTACGTACCTTAAATTAGCTACGAAAATTCGAAAAACTAAAGAATTTACCTCATTTGATACGGATGACTAAACATTTTCCCAGATATGTCGATCAGTTACATTTTCCAGTTAAACCCTTAAGACAATTCTCCACAGAAAATCTATGAGAAAAACATATTTCGCGGACAACCACTCGATATGTCTCCCGTGACCTCCTGGAACAGATCAAATGTGCATTTATTCTAAATATGTCTTCACGAAAGTAAAATCAATAAGAAAACTACACGGAGGTTGGGCTCATATGGAGGCTAGAGGCCTGGGCTCCGATCCTGAGGGTCTGGATGACGGGAATTGAAACCCGGCAGATGTAGATATTTCCCAAAAGGAAAGCCGAATCATTACCGGGCGCTGTACTGAGAGCCCAAGGAATCCATTACATCGTCCGTTGTATGAGACTGTATACGTTAAGGAGACCTTCTTAAATGTTTTCAAAGGTACCCTAACAACAATTGAGCAAAACAAGCGTCGAGTAAAAATTAGATCTTTACGTGCATTCACAAATATCACTCTCTCTACGGCTGAAGAAGGGTTAAGAGACTGAAACGTCATGAGCAAGCCTTTCCTTTTTCTCTATCTCTATTATTACACCCTACAAAGTTTTCCTTATGTTTTATATGATATTATAAAATTATTCTACCGGTTAGGTAGGTTTTGCTGAATATCAGGGAGTCTCCTCTCGGTTTTCTAGACTTTCCAGGGCCTATTCATCACAAGTAGGTATACCCTTTTCCGCCTCAGCATACGATCTGTCCTTCCTCATCCTGTCCATGAAACCTATCCTCTATCTTCCCCTTCCCCGCTTGCCCAACACCCCTCCCTCTATCACACTCTTCACCAACCCCTCACCCTTTATTACATCCTTCAGCCATCTACCCTGCCTATCCCGGATTTCATTCAAAAGTTTTCTCGCCCACCATCTCCAGCACTTCCTCGTTAGTCTTCCTCTCCGTCCACCTAACCTTCTACATTCGTCTCCACACCCACATCTTAAATGGCTGCAGCCTATTCTCGTCATCCTTTCCCAGGGTCCATGATTCTGGCCCATACAACGCTACGCTCCTTATCAAGCTCTTCACCAGCCTCCTCTTCACATCCTGACTCAACGTCCCGTCATCAGGTCCCTTCTATTACTAAACGCCTCGTTCGCTAGCGCTATTCTCTTCCGTATGTCTTTGGTACTATGTCCGTTTTTTCTAGTGTACTACATAGGTAATTAAAATGCTCCCCTTGCTCGAGTTTATGTTCTCCAACTTTTATCACCAACCTCGATTTCTTTGTCCTAGAGCATCTCATTACTTTTGTTTTCTCATGATTTTTCTTCATTCCCGCACTGCACCTCTAAAAAATCTACCAAGGCTTGCAGTCCCTTTGAAGTTCTTTTATATGATATATATGATGTTCCAAACGGGTAGAGGGAAAAAGTGGACAGGAAACATATATATGGACGAATGGTGGTGTGAAGATAAAATGATGGAGATTCCAATAAGAGAAATCAACTGGACTAGGAATCGAACTACAGACATCCCAATGTCACGTCGGATGCTCAAAACACCAAAGTACCTAGTCTACTGAGAAGTACTGGAATCGGTGGGGATTATTATGAACAAACAACCCCCAAGACTTGATCCACAGAAACGGCCAATAGATGGCAGCCAACTCTACGGTAACAGATCACCCACCGGCAAAGAGAGAATGACAAACAGATAAGGCAAAATGAAAGACTACCGCAAGCATACAGACAGTGGTAAATCCATAAAACACGCGTTTTGGGGCACGATGAGCCTAAGTTGAAAATGAGTCATTCAAGGCTATATAGCCATTCATTCATTCACCCAGGCCACTCAGCGGCGAATACATATATAAATATTTCAGACAAATATAAATTGTATATTGTAAAACTATAGTTGTAAATTGGTATAATACGAAGACATGGATAAATACAATAATTGATTGATGATTAATAGATTATATATACTTGCAGCTTGGCGGTCCTCACAAAGTTAGAAGGTCCGTGGTTCGATTCCTAGTAAAGTCGAATATTTTTCAACATGGAAAAATATATAAGCTAGACTCAATTCAGATTGGGATAAAGCTTTTCATGAAGTCTTTTGCTTATAAGTGAGGCACAGAGCTCAGACGCAGAGCAAAATCTCCTTTCGTAGTACATTAAAATAGTCTCTTGCGGGTAGCCACGCATTTAACGCAGTGCGACCGACCGAAGAGGGGCGACATCCTAGACGTCGCGGCGAGCGCCCGCACTACACCTTGGGGTGCTGTTACGGCCGCGTCCCGACCCCGCTGTGACCCCCAGCGCCGCATAAAACGCGGTGACCGCGACGCTGACGCAGTACATTCACGTTACCGGGCGAAATGAGTTCGCACGCCGCCGTTCGCCCGCAGGAGTCTGACCGCGGTAACGACCAACTTTCTGGCGGCGAGTCAGAGGGAGCACGGAGACTCCCCCCATCACTCCCCCCCCTGGCCTAGAGGGATCGTAAACATTTTTTCTCGTCCCACCCCAAATTCACCTCTCCGCACAAAATCCCGTCACACGGTAATGGAAAAACGACGGTCAGCTCGGGTATGCATGTAACTTCCTGTTTCCCCGCAGGGTATCATAATTTTTACCACTGCGGGCGCTATCCGCGTGCTTTTTTTAAATATATACATAAATTTATTTTTATTTATACATATCTATAATTATACAACATAAGTTAGATTACGTAAGTTAAATACTCTAACTAAATAATGTGAATAAATTTTAAGAAATGGTATCATTTTTTATTTCCGCTTGGAAGTTGTGGGCCTAGGCAGACTCTTCTTCTTCCAAACATCCGTGACCTGGTCACAGATGAAACAGTGCTAGCCAAGGCATGTGATTCACGCAGGTGTTCATTGTTTATTTATTATAAATATATTCCTTTTCAAGTTTATCTCGTTTCAAGAAAAGTAGCGCCAATAAATTGGGGATAGTAAGCTCCAGTTCCGCCTGAGAAAGACAACACCAAAAAGTTCGTATGATTATCTTATTTTATATAATGCATACCTTAATATAAATGGTCTGTTTTCACGGTACTAGTTAGCAAAGAGGCATTTTTTTAAACAAGGTTACAAATTGTTAACGTCGCATTTTACAACAAAAGAGTTCAGTAAACAAAAGATAAGACCACTCTCATCGCGAAGAGAGGCATTTGCGATCTTCTTATTAACACTAAATAAAGGGTACACTTTTCACATAACATTTATATTTCCCATGCAAATGTACTTTTTATTCCCAATCACAACAAAGGAATAATTCCAGCTGTTCGAACACTTAAGAAGGGACATTTTTTTCAATAGGAAATTTCACACTGCTGGTATAAGAGAAACAAAATCATCTAGACACGAAATAAAAACATTGAATGGGGAAGATTTTCACCAATTTTTCCCCTGTTCATCTATTAAAATGAAATTACACTGAGGAACAGTTCCACCAAATTATGGTAGTAACGTGGTACCCTTCTTCTAAGTCAGATCATCATCGCAGAAAATATGGCACTCATGCATGGCAATTTTAGAACGCATGCTCACAAAAGCGTTATGAGTCATTCAATTCTCACATATGGCCAAAATGAAGGAAATGGTATCTTTACGCATAAAATACTTCAATAAAAAGTGATTTACGCAAGCATTAGAAATATGCTTCAATGAATCTAAAACTGGCTTTCAAAAATTAATAAAACTTTTGCATAAATTTAGGTCATGGAGAAACTTAGTCTTTGGGGAACTTAAACTTTGGGGAACACATTTGCTAGCCAACTCTCAGATGGATCGTGTCGCTATGTTTGAAGAGGAGCTGGTGGCGGAGGTTCGGAGGAGGCAGATGAGATGGATGGAAGACTTTCTTGAAAAGAAAGAGAATATTGCAGGGAGTAATAGAGAGGAGAACACTGGGGTGGAGTAGAAGAGGAAGGGAGAGGATAGGAAGTTCGATCGAAATAAGAAGAGGAAGATGATATGAATAGTTAAAGAGGGATGTACAGCGGCGAGCCATAAATAGGAGGGAAAGCGGTGGCTGGGAACTGAGACTATAAGATAAGGACGGTTCAATAACATATCAATCAGCAGGTAGGATTATTTAATGGAAATAAAGAATACCTAAGTTTACAGATCGATTGCAACAGTCGTATTGCTATCTCGCGTATTCCTACCGCCTCCCCCCAGTATCTTCCCAAATAGGTATTCCTAATGGTTAGAGAGGAGAGAGGAAGGTGGTGGTATATTTTTTATAATGTTATGTATATTATTGTGATTAAAAGTAATACCATTTGACAAATATGGGTGATTCGTGGATTCGTTATTTACCTGGACTGCCAGCTAAGTCATGAATCTTCACACACGATTTTTTTCTCTGATATTAACGTGGATAAGTATTTATATACTGATGTACTATTTAATAGCTGATAAGCGCTGATATTAAGGTATTGAACATAAAAAATGAGAGAATCTTATGAACGCCCGTGCCCTCTTTACCCCGATTAGTATCTTCCCGTACGATTCGTATCTTCCCTGGGAGACGATAAGAGGAATTTAAGAAAGATCACACGGCAGGTCATCCATATGAGTGACAAAGGAAAGTCAGAATGCCAGAAATAAAAACGTCAGGATAAGTTATGTCCAAAAATCAAAATCAAGTCCATCAATAACCTGATAGAACACTTAGACGAAATTTGTGTATCCAGATAGTGACGGGGTGAAGTCCTCGCCTGCTAAACTGAGGTTCGCGGGCTCGAGTCCCACCTAATTGGAATATCCACTGCTAAGTGTATGGATATTTGCGTTCGTCTATTGTAGTTATACCTTCGATTTTTGGGCGATTTGGATGTATTCGGGCTGTTTAGAATCAATAAAAAAAATAATGAAATTCTTATAGAATTAGCTGGAACTGCGCTTCAGGAAACACTGACGCAATAAACAACATCTACATGTTTTTAATTTCCATTGTATCCAACCACATATGTCGTAATACAAAATTTGTTGAAGGGTACTTCCACCTCGAATCATAGTTCGTAGAAAAAAACCGATAATATCACCTTGATCGCAATCAGCACGAAACTTAACAAAAAGGATCAAAACTTAGCCATCATTAGCCATCACAAGCGGCAATCACCACTGGCCTTTCTTTTTCACGTTCATTGTAATCAAAACAAAAATATTCAAACTTTAAGAATAATTATGCTATTATTTGAGTTAGTAGTATAATAGACTGAAGGGCAAAGCTTTATTGTTCGCTCATTTTCAGATATAGTTGTGAGTAGTTCTCAGGAGATGAATTTCACCCTTTTTTCATTCTACTGATGAGTTATACGATCCACGAAAACGAAAGCCTTGAGCAATTTGATTTAACATAGTAACCTTAGCCTAGCAAATGCGGATCACATAGATGCGTATTTTTAACTCCACAAGCAAAAACCTTTAGAGGACAAATTTCCCCTGCTGAAAACGTTTAACTTCACTGAACATGATAGGATACGGTGGGAAGGAGACACCGAAAAAACGCATTAACTTTTAGGGAATCTCAGGAAAAGAGAGGAGGGGACAAAAAATCACAACGAAAGGCAACCAAGAAGCTGCATGCCCTATATAATCACCTAGCTGTTGTTTTTGCCTTTAAAAAGACATGGTTTCCTTAACACCCGCGCGGGTCCTAACGGTCACCATTTCAGGTTATTGTTCCCCAGCGTATTTTCTCCTTCTTTCTTCTTAGAAGCATTTTATGGAATCCTTTTCCTGAGGAATTTTTCGAGGCCCAAATGGTGGGTTCTTTCAAACGTTTAAGCAAGCCAGGTAGCCTTGCTGCCATCAGGAGAAGCGTTATCCTCCACAAACAGTTTCGTCCGAAAATTCAAGCGATTTGGCCTATTAGCGCAGTTTTCCTTACCCTGTGAACCCTCTCTTAAATCGATAAAGCCAGACTGTGAATCTGATTTTTCATGTACTCAGGGAGGAATGGTTCATGGGCATTTCCTTTGAAAACCAGATCATCCTTACTTACTAGAAAACGTGGACATACACTAGGAACATAGGTACACGAGAATTATTAAATATTCAACTATACATTCATTCCAAAAATGCTTTTAGCCGCAAGTATTATCAAGTATGGTATATTAACTCTTTGTTAATTAAAAAAAGCATACAGACAACTAGAACCCCAAAACTTTACTTATTTGTAAAGAGAACTAAGCAGAGAAGATATTATCGAATGGCTATCATAATAAACGTAAACGCTAAAATCATTTAGTCTGACTATGCACATTTCTCGGCTGATAAACTAAAATTCAGCCAAGCCGCATCAAAAGATTCACAAACTCTGAATTTAACTTATTATTTGAACCAACATATCAACATAATTTTTCGAAGATAGATCCTCATCGTAATTAAGTCTTTTGCTTACCACTTGGTACCTCATAACTCCTTTTGGCGTTGCATCTTTGAAACAATGAATTCACTTCTCAAATAAGAATAATGTCAAGCGATTTTTCATGAATGCGATTATAAATATGACAAATAAAATAGCTTAAGCATTGGTTTTAAAGGCGTTCAAGACCATTCAACGGTATCCAACCAAAGATGACTTTGGTTCGTAATTCTTCTGATTTATTTAATGCTACAACTTTAAACTACCACTTTGATACCTTAAAAAGTAAAGCATTTTGTATTCATACTAGGAAACAAAATATTTTCCACAGTTTTCGTTATTTTGTACAATGCGTCTCAGTGACTACGGGGCAAAATCATGAGTTACAACTAAGTATATGAAACTCTCCGTGGGCATTGGTAGATAAGTAATGTAGAGGATGTCGGCTGTCAGACGGTGTTTTTATACATCCTCTGAAACATACTATGAAATAACTATTCCAAATGGAGATTTTATATTGCTAGAACGAGTCAATGCCGTAGGAAGGTGAAAATCAATAAATAATATAAGAAAAGTAGGAATAGAATTATCTTTTGGCCTTTCAGTAAGCGAGAACCCAATGAACATTAGCATTGTTCAGGGATTCTTGAAGAGAGATGTGGTACATTCGGCCAAGTCACGGTAATTATTATCTCAGAAACTCTTTCAACACGGAAAGTAAGATGCTTAGGTAACGTTAATTGTTTATAGGACACGCGTTTATGAGCTTGGGATAGGGTTGGCCATCAATGAAGCCCCAAAGGTGCGTCGGCTATCATCTTTGCTGAATACAGGTTCCCAGCGGAAGTCAAAATATTTCATTAGCTCAAATATTTTTCGTATCATCGAGATAACTTTAACCAAGAAATCACTATTTTGGCACCCTAAAAACAGGAAATGGCGATTAGGTACTATTTGAACCTGGGGAATACAGTTTTCTCATCAGCGTTTAAATAGATTGGAGACCTAAGTAGAGCAAATAAGGCTAGAAGGTGACCAACACCCAATTTGACAGGCTGCGCTCATGCACTTGCATCGACGTGATCGAGAAATTTCGGCGAGAAGTCGGCCAAACTTTGAACTTGACGGGTAACTTTCACGGCTAATTCCACGTCACTGCCGCAACGCCACTCCACAAACGAGCCTACCAAACTCTAAGGAGGAGGCGAGTTAAATTGCAACTTAATTCTGCCGTAAATTACTTCTTATGGGAAGAATTTGCTATCAGAATGAAGACTATCGCTACTTACTCAATTATTTTGCCTCTTTTAGACTCCCACATTAACTTCCAAACCTCCCCCATTATATATAGCATCTATTCCTTAGCCGTCCTCTTCACCCAGTCCTCCCTTTTCATCATTACCTTTACATATACCTTAAAAATACTGTTCCAATGCTGATTGACATCCAGCGTCAGCGTCAGAGACCATCGCGGTTATACACCATAGCTTACGACGCGCGCCACGCAGGCTTTAGGAAGGTCATGAAGCTGTCTCAGCACCCCCACATTTGACATAGAGTTAATGATTAATGGCTTAAGATGCACCATTTCCGGAGGGGTGGGTTATATTGAACATATCAGGGATTTTTGGCGAATATGGACTGTCATCTGAAATTACACTCGCACTATCATTACTTATTTTTTTCTTTAATCGTCAACAATCATGCATGAACAAAGTCGCACGGAGAGAACAGAAGGACCGACGTCGGAGAGGAAGCCAATGCGACCGATACCTCCGCCATAATATTATCATTAATGCTACAAAGCAGCAAAAATTCTGAAAATGAGAGGAATAAGTGTATAATCATCTCTATGTGTTTCCATCGAAGTTTCATTATGCATCTTTTACATAGGTTAAACATTTGTTCCGTTGAAATGGGAATCAATAAAGCGCTCAAGAGTTTTAATTGTTCTCGCAATACAATGATCAAGAGAAATATCATTGTTACGCTATCCCTCGAGAATACGATACCAATTAAGACTCTAAATGCGACATGAGGAGTTTCACAGCACTATGGTGAAAACATTTTTAAAGACGTCTCGATAAGATTGAGCGTTCTGCTGCCCTCACTGGCTATTCACTTGAGTGTTAAATCTATTGCTTGCAGCAGACATTGGAATCCTGCGATCCACGGGATGGGTCTAGCCCACATTTTATTTCCAAGTGGCATATATCTATTATCCATTTGTCGTAGGCATTACCAATAACGTATAAGTTATCACACAATGTGGTTCAATCAACAAAAAAGGGATAATTGTTCCCACCCGCTCACCAAAGTAGATTGCCCAAGCCTAGTTTACATAATTTACATCGGAAGAATAAACGTAGTCAAGTCTAATTCAGCGTAATTTTCATCATATGCATCATAACAAATTCGGCAGGTTTCATGCCAAAAATGTTTTGGCACGAAAATTTTTCCAAAACCGAGTAATGTAACTGAGAGCTCTCCGAATTAGAACCAAAAGAGTATGAATTCTCTCTAATTCATGCGAGAAAAATTTGCTGAACAGGTTCTGAAGTAATACAGACTCGTGAAGATAATAATTAAAAAAGAAGTAAATGAGAAAAATCACCGAGGTAGATCAAGGATAGAATTCATGATGTAATTAATGAGTAACGTTAAATTAAGACTTTTGAAGTAATTCAGAGCTTCACTGAAAGGAAAACTAAGAGGAGAGATGAAGAAACCAATCTTTGGACTGATGAATACTAATAATATTGACAATGGGTGTCACAAAATATGTCTTCGGTAATAAAAATACAGCTCTTTTTACCTCAAATTAACGGAGATGATGCTCCTTCCCAAATGTGTCGGTGACTAAGCATAGAAAGGTGGGCCTCTTCAACGCATCCAATTCGTCTTATCCAACCTGCGAAGGGATAAGGGCAACTCATACTATGGAACTCCCGTCACTCAAAAACCCAAGACCTTCGCCCTCTACCCCGCTCCCATGTTCCCCAGGTTACGTAACCCCCATCAAGACCGAAATCCATTAGCCCACCCCCAACAGTACTTGGCAAGAAGTTGCCCTGTGTCCCCCCACCCTCCGCACCTCCGCCCCCCCGAAACGACTATTACGACTCGCGCTCATCAAAATGCTATCAAGAGGGGGGAGGCACCTGGAAAGGGGGACCGTTACCGCTCACAACCCAAAGCAAGCTGTCACATCGTGCCCCCTCCGTGACCCCGAACGAAGGTGCTTCGAAATTTCCCCCAAAAGGGTAACGTTTACAATTTTCGGCACTTGGATGGAAGCGCCTATCCAGTGCTTGCCTTATGGTATCATCACTAGCACAAATATCCATCAGTCATTACCACTTAGTAAAGAAGAGAATAAATGGAGCCGGGTAGTATGATAGCACAGTGGAATATCAATTCGATCCAAATGCGAAATAGGTCACATGAAATTTATTAATTACGCAGTTTATTCATTGAAAGCATAAGACCGAAGACAATTCTTAATTATAATCATCACTAGGGAGGGAAATATCAAATACAATTTCCTGGTCAGAACATATATTTTCCTAGAAAGAGACATAATCCATAAGACAAAAATATAATGCTCGCATTTGAGGGTAATTCCAAAATTACTTGAATTATATGACGTGGGGATCAAGAGCTTCTCATTGGAGGCACAAAAAAAGAAACAGGCGTGGATTACGCTTCTTTTTAAGAGATTATTTTCATAACTGGGCCAGTAAAGAGGTAGTGCCTCGATATATTTCAAAATTTTTGTTAGCCATGGGTTGGTGAATACGTCCTAAATCTACTGGACTGAAAATAAGTGACCCAAAGAACTATAACAGCATTCATAACAAACAACAGCAGTAGGCAAGAAGAACTCACACTATGTTCCCATTTGATTGCTGACTAAAAATTCAGATCCATCATAAATGACTAGAATCAAATCATGAAATTAGGCCTGGAGGAATACTTAAAAAATATTTTAGGTAAATATGATATTATACATTTCTATAAATATCTAACTATAAGAAAAAACTGACCAAGTAAAGGTTTATGTTATGAAAACTACATAGGTAAAGCATAATGAACGATAATGGGGAAGATAACAAAATGAATAAGTGGCATCCTCGGGCTTCACCAAGAAAACTAGTAAATGCCGCTTTACACGGTACATTTTACTGTACAAACGAATGTATCATAGTATGTACAAGTAACTGAATGGAAATAGAGCAGGTTCTATTTCCCGTTATGTCATTCAGACAATCATGCAATTTGCCTCATTACACTGTGCAATTTACCTCATGCAAGAGTTAATACATCCACTTGTACGATTAAATTTATCGTGTAAAGCGGCCTTAATACAGCTCTCGATCGTCATTGGAATTTCATAGTCTCAACAGTAGCAAGTTACTTGCACACAGAAATTCCAAGGAGGGACAGTGTTGCTGATAAATTTATTATAATTAGAGAAACAGATGTAATAAGAACTAGTAAAAGAAAACAAATCTGTAGAACATGACAGCATCACTGGAGACGCACTAAAATTGGGATGAAATATGATTTATCATACCGTATCTGACGATCATATTTAGCATTAGCAACACAATTACGACATTCCCAATGATTGGAGGGAATGGTGAGCATAGTTTCAATTTGTACCGAGTGAATTAGAACATGGCTGAGACTTAAGAGTCTGATTGATATTACCTGAATAATTAGCAAAAAATTGGAGAATTGAGCCATAAGTGCGGGAAATTTAAAAACCAATTCGCCTATCGAAAGGAGTATTGTTGCGAAACAGTAATATGACTTTGCAAGGATGTACAGGATTTTTAAGAAAAAAGATAAATAAATCGAAACCGTATTATTAGACTTTTCCAAAGCCTTTAGCAAGATTCCTCATGAAAAACTAAGAAAAGCGAAACTCGATAAAAGATTATGACAATGGACGGCGGACATTCAGTGATATAGAGCGTTCGCGATAAACATTAATGATTGGCTGAAACTAAAGTCACTAAAGGCATTCCCGTTCAGGGTAACGAGCTTGACCCTCAGTTGTTTCTATGCTAGGATTTTCCTCCAACTATGTACTTCAAAATGTGATTATTCGCCGATGGCTGCATACCATATAGGCAATTTGAGTCCGTGATAAAATGCCAGATGATATTAATAAGATGTAAAACTGGCTGGAAATGGAAATAAATACAACTAAATGAATTTTTTTCATTTTTGAAGGGAGGAAACAACTGAGGAACGAGAAAAAATTCGATGGTTTAGGGCTTAACTTTGTGAAAATCCATTATGAAATCAATAATGAAAATGACCTTTTAACTTTTCACAGATATTTTAATTTGTACGACCGGCTTCGTTGCATGGGCAACGTCTCCAGGTGTTACACCCGAAGATGTCGCCTATGCAACGAAACCGATCGTACAAATAAAAATATCTTTGAAAAGTCACAAGGTCATTTTTACTATTGATTTCCTGGCACGAGAATAAAAAATAACTGGTGAACTGAATACTTCCAGCCATGCCTCTAAATACTACACGTATATCTTAACTAAGATTAAGGGTGAAGTTTACACAAAACAGTTTAGGCAGCAAGGCATTCACAAAAATCCCCAGAAGGTCATGCATTAACTCAAAGGATGCAAGAAGACTCTTTCTTGAGTATGCCACTACTGCGTGGGAGCCACGTGCGAAGGTAAAAATGTCAAAAAAAACAAAGTCTTTTTTATTATTGATTTCGTGGCACGAGAATAAAAAATAACTGGTGAACTGAATACTTCCAGCCATGCCTCTAAATACTACACGTATATCTTAAATAAGATTAAGGGTGAAGTTTACACAAAACAGTTTAGGTGGCAAGGCATTCACAAAAATCCCCAGGTCATGCAATAACTCAAAGGATGCAGGAAGACTCTTTCTTGAGTATGCCACTCCTGCGAGGGAGCCACGTGCGAAAGGTAAAAATGTCAAAAAAAATTATAAAAAAAGATTAAATGGTTCAAAGGAAGGCTGCCATGTATGATTTATATGGCAAAGAAAGCGGTGCGTAAAAGGCTCGATAAGGATATTACGATGGATTTCGCAAGGATATAGAAGGAAACTACTTGGTATATGCAGCGTATAAGAAACCAACACCTTCGTTTAATTCAGTAAATATTTAAGGCGAGGAATGGATAATCCGAGCAGGCTCGGCAAAGATGATCATCCTCATAAAATTAGGCAAAAGGTTAGAAAGGACGCACTCATCAAAGGAGTACATTTTTAAACGCAACGAAGGGTTCTTCAGTGGCTTGATGCGTTGGATTCCATCTTCCAGGACAGATGTGAGTGTCAGCGTTTCAGAGAAATCAGATTCATGTTTAAACAAGGGGATCAAAGAGTAAAAAAGTATACCAGAGGAAAGTTTACAGCCCATTTTCAAGAGTTAAACTTTATTTAGGAGAGTTAAAAATATAGGTGACACTTTTTTTAGTATTTTTGTTTCATTAATTCGTGCTTTTGGTTCTTGCATTACTTTTACCCTCTTTTGAAGGTTTTTTGCGGAGATTTTCAATACCACCGATGATATAACGAAAAGGAAAAATCTCTTAGTAAATTTCACAGTTAATATGTTATTACCTTGAAAATGATTGCAAAGCAATCGAAACCTTGGTTGGTAAAAAATTTTAAGTGTCGCATTTACGAAGAGATTTTTCTTTATCGTCATGTCTGCGGTAACCTTCCACAAAGTTAAGCCTTCAACCATTAATTTTACCACTGATGATTTTTAGCTACAACATGTACATAATTCATTCAGTTTTCAGAAAACGTAGCTGCTTCTTCAATGATTAAAATACTTGCATGTACGTAACGATGAGATATAGCGTGTTGTTCACTCGCAATGTATTCAATATTTTAATAAAAATGACGAGGATTTCAAGCGATGGCTGAAGATGGTAGCTTTTCTTTAACTAGGTATTGGAAGAATAGCAAGACTTTAACTTAAATGGTGTGGGAGTAAATGGTTTACCATTGAAATCATCAGTAAATATGGTGGAAAAGATACTTTACAGGAGAATAGCTTAAAATCTACAAAACAGTAATGTATGATCAAAGGAGTGGAAGACTGTAGCTAGAGCAGGGATATGTAATGCAGCGAAATTATAAAAAGCGAGTACATTACCCAAGTTTGCCATTAATTACTGGACATTTTTTGTCTTATGTTATTGTGAATAGTGAGGAAAAAGAGGTAATCGTATATTATGCTACTTTCTTCGGCAAACCTGCAATTCACTTGCAACATGCGACTTAGGTGACAGTTGCTATTAACGAGTGCTCAGGTGCAATTTAATGCCACCTTATTCCAAAATATTCTCAATATCAGGTATCTTCTTTAACATAATTAAAACAAGAATAATGAACAATTCCTGGTCAAATGAGATCAGAGAGCAGCCAGAAATATGAATATATTCAGTTTTTTTTTCCTATTCCAGCCTAAACATAAGAGATACCTCCAATTCCAATTTTTTTTAAATTAAAAAATGGATACACCTCTAACTTCCACAACTTCCGTAGATTTATATTATGGAAGGAACTTTACGAGATTGTCTTTACGCCTCTGTTCTCCCTCTTCTCGAAATTGGTCCCAAACCCTTGTAGCAAATTAGGTAGGCCTCGCCGTATATTGATTTCAAATACCCTTGAGCCACTATTCCAGGGACGAAACAATGACGAAGAAAAAACGGAATGGGAAGCACGTGGCAAGATAAACCCTACGCGGCGTCAAACTCCGCGACGCACCCGTTGGGGGGAGGACAACTTCGCCCGCGGGGCGTACGAGAAACAAACAACGGAACGTCGCAAAGCGCACTCTCACCACTGCAAACAAGAGGGAAGAGAACCTGAGAGCATTGAGGCCGCACCACCCATTACTCGATTTGAAAGCAGTCGTTAAACCCAACATCCACCCGGCTCTAAGTAAAGGACCAAGTCAGGGGTGGACTTGCACCAAGGGCCGGCTCGCGGCGTCACACGAAAACGACCGTTATTATCTCGCACGGGCAAGGGCAGTCCGCCCCGGTCACCCACTGGCTCGACCAACAGACGGAGCCGACCATACGTTATGGCTTCCGGGCGCCTTCATACACTTTAAGCACCAAATATTCCCCTTCTCTCTTACATCCCCTCGCGCTCCCTACCCCCATCAACCCCCTCAGGTATAGGGCATAACTCTATTCACGCGAGTCGCCGGGCGCGTTGTAATGAAAAGCGGGATCGCCCGTGGCAACGCCATTACGTCATCCACGTAATCAACCAATGGGGAATCGAGATGCCTTTCCACCCTCCCCCCCCCCCCCCTACTCTCCCTCACTCTCCTCTTCTGTCCCCTCCTTCGGCTCTTCACGGCACTCGCCACCGAATGACTTTTATCGCTCGATACTTTGCCATTGTTGTGGTATCTATATCACCGAATGCACTCAGAAAAGGGGTGTGGAGGGAGAACGGAGAGAATGGAGAAGGGTACGCAGGGTTAAGGGTCCCTGAACATCCCTTTTATTGGTGCGTGGGAGAGGGATATTAAGTCCGGTCATTTGGTCTCTCGAATTCCAATTTTCGCAAAGGCCAAGGCATTTTTAAGGCTTCCGCTCCCATCTTTCCCTAGAGTGCGTGCTATAAAAATAGGGAATAAATAGAGTGTGGAATGAGTGGGTCTTGAAAGGGCATGGATTAGATGGTCCGATAATGGACGGGAATGAAATAAGTGCACTTTATTCTGTTTGGTCGCGTTGACAGGAGGATCAGAGGGGAATCACTCAAACAGATATGGGTACGAGAAACTACTCAAAAAAGCGTTCATGGGAGTGAGTGATTTAAACACTGAATCTAATTATGTCTTTCATTTCTTCATTCAGACGGCATAAGACGAGGCAGAAGGTTTAAGGGACCTAAAAAATAAAACCTAACGGCAAGTTAGCAATGCGCACGAAAATGATATATCTTAGAAATGAGGAAGCTCGGCTAAGAATCAAAAAACGCCAAGCATAGGCTTTAATAATACACCAAAACCGACTAATCATATGGTAGAGTTCCCATTTATAACCATTCCTCGCGCAGCCAACGGAAATGAGGTATAAATACCATGGCAGAGAGAGATTCTAAAAATTAACTCATTTTGGCGCGGGGTCGAAAAATTCCCTGAAATTCACGAAACAACCTAGATTTATCAGTATAGTTAACCCCTTGCTAATCCATATGTTCCTGTTAAGATGACTTCACTGCACAACACACTCAATATCAGATACCAATTTGTCAATTCGCTGAAAAAGCTTTCGAAAATCATAAACAAAACTCGTCATTGAAAAAACTAAGTGCATTAAAGGCATCATTTAGTTACTTAAATATTCAATGTTCATATATTATAACTCCGGTGGTAAATCAATGCTAACTAAAAATAAATTCAGTCTAATATAATTTAAAATAGCTCTACAATAATATTGATTTTTGACATAATAAAATTCAAATGGTATTGAGAAATCTTAGCAGAAATACTCGTGGCATGAGAAGAATACCAAACCAAAATCTTTCCCTTGAAACGTCCATGAAGATATGTCAAAGAAAGGAAATTGAAATGCACCATCGCATAGTGCTGCCTAAAATACAACCTCCATCAACAATAGTTATTTTGAAACATGCATCTTCGACGGGCAAAAAGCAATGAGGTTCAGCACTAAGGTTCAACTCCATGGTGTAGACAAATTTTTTGACAAATTTTAAGCTATCCGGGAGTAGCCACGGAGTTCCACTTTACGGAGTCACCCGCAATTCGCACATCCATGGAGTAGATTTCAGTTCGCAAAAAAGGAAAAAATGTGAACTACTAATAACAAACACCTTTATTCTTCAAAGATAGCTTGAGACAAGAACAACATGAAGGGCATTCTTCTGGTTGTAACTTATTCCAATACAATTTTAACCATTTACGGATAAAGATAAACGCAAATTTTCTAATTTAGCCTTACCTTTAAAGAAAAAGTAGAGATTCAAAAGTGTAAATGGTGCTTACCTGCAAATAAAATAGAAAAAAATAACAATAAAACAAATAAACATATTCACAACTTAAAATTACATCCGTCACATAATTTTGATAACGCGGAATTAAGAGAAAATATCACTTTTTTGAGGAAAATGAATGAGGCCAACGTAAACAAATGTCAGCATCAAGCTTTACATCATCAATGGAATTTCTTTTTTTTTGCTTACCTCCGTCTTCAGACTAATATGCAATTCAGAGCTAAAAGCTAAATAGTTCTATATTAAAAATGAAATCAAAATTTTGTTCAAAATTGTGAAAATCATTAATGTTGTACAAGGTTGAGCAAACAAAAAAGAATTAATTCACGAATTTGATTCTTTCAAGAGCTTATCTTGCTACTGCCTTTCTTTTTAAACAATAGGCTAGACAGTAGTTTTTCAGATAATATGATAAAAACCAAAGCATTGATCAACGTGCCAATCGGCATGCCAATCATACCACAAGTAAACATGATTCCCATTTTTGCTTTCATCAAAAACAATTGTATAATGCTTATGGCAAACCAATCGTATTTACTTAAAAACCGGGTTCATTACTTCAGTACTCGGGAACAAGAAAATTTTATCCCGATCGAACAGTAACGGGTACAGATGAAAAAGCTTATTAGAAGTATGAACTAATTTTCTTCTTACTAGGCAGTATAGTCTTTTGTCCGCCGCTGTGATAACCACTGTTCTAACCGGGCTCCCAAAGTGGTGTAAGTTTGGTGGATTTAGCGAAGTACAATCGAAAAAATGTAGTTTATTTATTCCTAAGCGCGGAAATGCAGCAATTAATTAAAAACTTTCCGAAGGAATATAACTTCTCTCCAAGGGCACAGAGATCTCTTTGATTTTCAATGGTTTTGCGAAGTCGGTCTCACATTTATACCCCGAGGATTGAACCTTTACAACGAATGGCATCGAGGAAGACAACCAGTCAAAAAAAAACTCGCCGCTTATAAGATGAGCCGGAGAGAAGCAGAGCGTCAAACGTGGTTTAGGTAAATAAATGCTATTCTGGCGGCCTCTATTTTCCGCTACGCCGAAGTCACGCCCCGAATAATGAGGGGACCCGTGGAAATTCCCCTTCAGCTCGCTTCCGACGCAAAATTTATCCACCACCTGTTGAAACGGAACGAAGGCCCATTCTGCGGAATCCGAGAGGCGAGAGTGAGGAAATAACGACAGATTTAACATGGCCGCGTTCAACAGAGGCGATAAACTGGGCGAAGCGCGACGATCCACGTCGTGAAACATTTGAAGCTCGATTCTTGAAGTTAAAACAGCTCTCTCTTTCGAAATAGGATCCGAAGTTTAACGTTGGATGAGTACCGTGTTCTACACGATTGTGCTCCGAAGGTTTTAAAAACATGAGCATTCGATGGTGGAATGAATCATGAAAATTAGGTCCCAGATAGTCCGTAGGACATAATCATATATATTTGGAGTCGATGAAGGTAGGTACAAACTAAAACAGAATCACAGCTAGTTTTATCCTATCGTTAGAACGGAAACGATTCTGGCACGCTACATTGATTCCGTCACTTAAGCCTAATGTCTTTCATCCCCTTTCTTACTTAAAATGTCCCCTTCTATAACCACATTCAGCATCTAATCGATAATTAATAACCATTTCTGACCACCAAATATACGAAATCAAATCTCCTCCAACACTTTCCTCTCCTTACCCACCGTGCTCCCAGCACTTTACCGTCCATCTTGATCTCTGTATTTCTCTCTTCATCAACATCTCAACGTATGAGGCAGTGTTATGTATTAACCCAGGAAAACAAAGAATTAAAATCTGGACATTTCAAAATTTATACTACTTGTCGAGTGCAAAAAATTTCCACGTCCCCAAAAACTCGCGAGCCACTACATTGTTTTTTAGGTAAATACATCCCTCGTCCAAAAAACCTTATCTAAAGCACCAAAGTTCAACTGCACCCCAATGTGACTCAAAATGCTGTCAGTGATACCATTTGGACTAATAAATTAATATTTCTGCACCGGAATTCCCACATTATTTCGAGTCCTTGGTTTGTTCAGCCTCCAGAGCTCTCGATACTGAGTGCCTCTCCTGCAGCTTTTCCTAATCCTCTTCTTCGGAGTCAATATTTTTGCACCGCATATTAGAGTCCTTACAAGACTTACCTAAACATATTTTCGCGTGATACAGCCAATCTAAATCCATTTGACCAGTTAACCCAAATTCGTGACAAAAGATAATATCGATAACTCTCCTATAGAAGCACTTCTAGCATGCAAAGAATGTTGTGGTTCCTTCGCAGCCGGCAATGCCAGTTTCATTGATATTGACTTGTTTATTCAGCGTGGAAAACGATTTCGGCTAAGTAATAACAAATCGAATAAAATCGAAAAAAAAATAAAATAATATTAGCTTCACTCGTTTGTCACAAAAGACGTGCCGAACTAAACATAATAATTCGATTAAAGATGGAAACTAAGTCATTTTACTATTTCCTTTAACGTATATTGAATTATTCTTCCGTTAACGGGTTACCTTTAGATATCAACTCGCTAATGAAAACAGTGCTTGCTTCCTGATACGCCCAGCTTCCCACGACCCACCCAGATGACACACAATAGCCATATTCGTTTTTGTTGCACATCATTAACATGAAGGCCTAAGCAATTTGTAGAAACAAACGACAAAGTAGGTTAACAGAATACTCAACTGGGAAGAAGGGAAGTGCATTACAAGGAACTCACGGAAGCGTACGATAGTAATAACGTACATGGTGACGATAACGCGAGAGACTCATATAAAAAACATCGCCATGTTGGAGAGAGATAATGGAAGGGGTAGTTTAACTTGTTATGATAGCGACCCACTTTGATTCATGACGATATTGAGGATGTGATTCATGACTCGAGGTTTCCAAGTAATATCACACGCCCGGCGCAGAAACTAATATCCGCCAGGACACACAGCATACATGGCACGGTACTTCCCAGAATCATATAGAGGGACGCAGTGTGTTCCATGAATCTGCACTGAGAAAAAAATGTCATCACTTACCTCCAGCTAACAGAAACATATGTCCCGTTGAGACTCCGCTAGATGGGAATGAAGGGGATCTATTGAGGCATGCTCATTTATGTTACTGTGTTCGAAGTCGTTTCAAGATCGTTGAACTTCGACCAGTGACTCATTTTTTTTACCGAAAATGTAATTGCTACTGCGAGTATAATTCTTTTTATATATTTTATTTTAATGAGAGGGAATGTGATTACGCTAAATCGATAAAGACGAAATAGTTTTACTGAACGAATAATGGAGTTTATGCGCAAAGGAAGCGAATAATTCTGTAATAAAAAATAAAGACGCCTCATCTGTGTGCTGTAATATGTTTGCATTTTCAAAAGCAGAGCGATGACCATTCTTTGTGTTCTCACAACATACTCTTGAGAACCTAGGAGAACGTTAAGCTCATACACAAACATCTACTGCATGGATTCGGAGCGTAGCTAAAATCAACTAGTTGAGCCAATGCCGATTTTTCTCCATGGTCCTTCACTGTGAGTGGCAAAGGATGAAAGCAAGACAATTGCGGATTGCACTGCATAGTAAAGCGGATTAAGAAATCTACAGTTGAGTTTTTTTCGATAAATCTCATAAATGTAGAGAGAAAAGCAGCAAAAATGATGCTTCATGTTCCCCTGCGTTTTTCCAAAAATCCAAGAACTGGCGCGCGGCAAAAATGAGACATCTTCAATAATTCAGTTTATTACATGCTGCCAGAGAAATCAGAACTGATTATTCATTTATACTATTGGAAGAAAAATCAGTAAAAACAAGAATCACTGAATTTGAGATAAAGTATAACCGAGAACATTGCATTAAGTTTACCTCTGAATGACTGGCAGTCATTCAGAGGTATTTAAAACGAATAACATACTACGGATGAACAGAACCACCAAAAAACATACAATGACCTAGGGATAAATATGACGAATAAAAAATTTGAGAACAAGAATGCACAAATACATAGCATAGGCATACTTTAAGAGCGCAGTCTTATACGGCATGAATGGAAATAAAGATAACTATAAAATTGCATCAAAAGAGTGAACAGCAGCAGAAAATTACAAGAAATGAAATAATAAGAAAAAACTCAGGAGGAAAGTAAGTTACCCTTGTAGATAACGGAACGGGTAGCGACAGCATACCAAAATTCAGATAGGTAAATACTGATAATCATATTAAGCAAGCAGAAAGATTAATAAATTCCTGAGAACAGAGTATGAACTCAGAGTGCACGAGTTACTGATGATCATGCTACACAATTTTGTCCAAATCTACCCTAAGGACATTAGTTCAAAAATATGAATTAGGTCACGGAATTTCTTAGAGAATCAGGCATTCCTGGTTCCACTCCGCATTTCATCCCGCGTTCCGGACTTTTGTAAAGCAATAGAGTAGGTACCTGATGCAGGGTTCCTCCAAATAGACTAAAAATTTATAAAGGCATTTTATATTTTACGCTGACGTTGACTTTAAGTTTTACAGAGGACATTATTATGCAAAGCCGGAATTAAGTCACACAACCAGCCATTTGGTGAACCCGAAATCTATACAATCAACCAAATGAGTCATGCTACACTAATATAACATGATCAGATATAATATTTCCTGTAGATAAGCATAGTTGCACAATTTTTCCTAGTACCAGATGGCAAGGAGTATAAATATTTCAGTGAAAACTGTATTTGACAAAGAAATTCAGAAATCACATGATACAAACCCATAAATTGATGCGTAGCCAAACTCGATTACGCAATACAAGGGTACGCTCTATCAAATATACGCTAAAACAACGGTGAGGAACGGATTTATCGTAACCACATGGAAAAACGAGGCATTGCTACAAAAACCTTCAACAAAAGGACAACACATATCTATGTATCTTCACAATTCTATTTGAATTCACCAAAAAGAAAAAACTTCGTATAACTCAAAAATGCTATTATTTTCAGAAAGTCAGACAATATCTGATAAAACGACAATTTTTCTTCTTTGCAATTTCTAAAACCGTCGTAAATGCATTTCCACCATTTCCGCTGGAGTCGTAAAGCGATAAAAAATGAAACTCCGAGGAATATTAAACGCTACGGGGAAGTAAAAAAGCGGAATGGAGGACGACTGCCAATCATGAGATCCATAAAGACACGCAGACATCGTTCTTAAAATAATATCTTGCATTTAGCATTTCAGCTAGAGTGTAAATTTTGAACTCCAGCTCGTAAAAATGGATCTGTAATGTTTCTATCGATATTTACCCTCACACACATCCACGATTTCCGTAAAACAAACGGATAACTCGGCGCCTCTGCGGCGATTGCACGTCAAGAAGTTAAAAATTGGCTCCTTAAAATGAAAAATCGTTATTTTCCATTCGTTCGGTGTATGTTTATTTAATGTAACACGACACTAAAACACATCATAAAGACTATTATAGGACAAGAACAATCAAGAGGTAGAGGTTTTGAGTGTGCAAAAATATGTGCACCATGTGAAGTAGCCAAAATATTTTTAGTTGCACCATCAGGATCTGCTGCATTAAAAAGTTTTTTTAGCTAAGAAAATTTAGTATCTTCTAAGACAAGGGGAGCATTGAACCCAAACAAGGTTAAGCAACTGTTTATTTTGCTAAAAATACGTACTGACATGTAATAATTCTAAAGACATTGTTAGTTTTTACACTGGGTACATTGATCTTTTAAATAAATGTTTTAAACTTTTGCACATAATTTTTACAGCCCTAAATAGCACTGTTTTTTTAGGTACGCAATTATTAGGTATGCAATATATATACAGGTATATAAGATTAAAATACCGGATCGGATCAGGTTATCGGAACAAAATATCGGGTATCGGTTATCGGAAAAAAAGGCTGTCGGCTCACCCCTAGTTTTGACGCATATATTACAAATACATGTTTTTCGACCTTTGTTTGAGCATGCGTTATAAATTAATTTGGAAAATTTTTAGTAACAAACATCAGATTAACAAACATCAGAAATATTTGTTTTTTCCTCGTGCTCAAGTGACAAATCGATCGCAGGAGTTATTTTTGCTATGGTTCCCAGTCAACTTGTCTTTCCGGTTGTACACTCAGAATACTAGAAAAGCACTTTTTCTTACTTTTCGAACGCACTTAGTCCATTCGTCCCAGTATGTGATATCTGGCCACATTTTCTGCCAATAAGTAAAAGAAATTAAGCCAACTGTCTAACTTTCTTACTTCTCAATGAAGATTTTGTGAAGTAAAAATGGTATAGGCTGCAATTCAGCACACGTCACACAAAAAGATTGATAAAAATTTACTCGGCAACATGTTATTTTCTCTCTTGATAGTGTATGACTGGACCGTTTGATACTTATTCTCTGTGCCACACATAGAGGCATTATATAAAAACATCATTTCTTGTTTTTTGCATCTCCAAAGCAATTTCCATTATTTGCAGACGACAAAATTATAGAATTTCCTTTTCTAGGGACATATGATAGCAATATCATTGCTTTGGTGAATACAAATATCGAAGAATGCTCAGTATGAGATCGGTTAGCAAGAATATTACCCGATATACTTTTGTGCATAGGTACCACCATCGTTAATTCATCATTTTTCAATAAATGATCCAGCTGAGGGGTAATAAACTAATGATCCCAAGTTACATTGCGTTTGCTCCCAACATAAGGTCTACCAACTTATGTATGAATCTTTACCTTACGTCTGGGAGGTTTTTTCTCAGTTTAATTTAACCCAATTAAGGATAGCTCTGAAGAGGATACCCTGTAAAAGAGTCGATTGCCCAAAAAATCTTCATTCCGTACATTATTGGATTATAATGAATACATTTCCGAGAAAGAAAATGCCGATAAACCAAACTTACAGATAATTGGCAGAGACGAACTAATCATGGGGATAATACTTTCGCAAATTCTAATTTATGGCACTCCAAATATGGGTCAATAAAAAATGCATAACTTTTACAATACCACAATATGAAGGAAACTGGCACAACCCGGGTTTCAATGCATGAGCACAATCTTCACCTGAAGATGGTGCTCATGCATTGAAACCCGGGTCGTGCCAGTTTTCTTTATATTGTGGTATTGAAAAAGTTACACATTTTTTATTGATAAAATGTCTTACCACCAAGTCACCAGTGCTCTTGTTTTATTTGGACCGTATGGGTGCAAGCTCATCAGATCTCTCTTTTTCCTACCTTATATAATATTTCAGACGCCCTTACTAAGGACATTTTTATTCTGAAATTTTTCGACGGCAATTATTTATGGATATATTCAGTAAATTATCAGAAATTGTCCATGTATTTCAGTGAATGCTATGGAATGATTGGTACGGCTATTATTTCAATGAAATTTAAATTCGTTGAACGACTAGTAGGGTGATAATGATTCAACTGTAAGGAAGGCACTAATGTATGTTTTTGTAAAGACAAGCCGTGTGACGAGAGAAGTTACCCAGAGAATACTACAAGAGGATGTTTTCACAAAATTAGCATTCCGGAAAGTACGAGGTTCTTTCAGCATTTTCGCACAGCTATTCAGAAAATTTTCCTCTATAACCACTACACGTCACGGGTCATACATCCTTGATCCACCTAGTCTCTTTGGCGTGAAACAACAAATATCTAAGAACATTTTTAAGCAAACTGCTGTCACACCTAAACTGACCTAATTACATTGATCAATAAAAATTACTCCAAAGTCGAGGAACTCTTTCTTTCGGGGCCTCAGGTGTCTGGCTGCTATCGGGAGTCCAGATTCTCCAATCATAATTCCAATCTCCAATTCCGACTCCAATCTCTTGGAGTCGTTTTGTTGCACACAAGTTTTGGATGTTTATACTCTATACAGGTATCATTTAATGTTACCGACACGCATACTTCGATCGCTTCAAGCATAATCCACAAAATCGGCAACATATATCCTACTGATTATAAAATTTCATAAGCACATTTATAACATGCTGGCTTCAGTGGTGTCGCGCACAATTGGTATAAGAGTTACCTAACTAATAGATCTCAGTTTATGCAATGGGAAATAGCATTAGCAATAAGTCAACAATTTCTTGTAATTCCACAAGGCTCAGTTCGGGGACCAATTCTGTTTCTAATCTATGTGAATAACCTGTGTAACGGAAAGTTTTATGGCAAATAATAGACTACTGATTGACTCAAAACCTCTTCTTAAGAATCGTATATATTTTAGGCAGATCTAAACACTCAAAGCGCAGTGGCGGTGCCATTGTAAGCCACTGACTAGATTCAATGAATTAATACAACTCTAAATTCTGCAAATGCAATCTTCACCATCCAGCTAATGAAACATGGTAATATTAGTATTAAAAGAAATAGAGCACTTAATGTATGGCGTACAAAAACGAACCAATTATCAAAATCTTTTCAGGACTGATCTTGAAAAACTGCCTGCAACAACTGATGATGCTCGCTCGCTAATGTCAGTTTTCAATTGCCACAGTAGAGGTTCACAGAACAGAATTAAACCTTGGTAAAAAGAGTTTCAGGCAGCTAGGCAGCTGAGCAGACTAAAAGCATAATAAATATAGCAATCAACAAAATTAATGCATACATCTACTGACGTCAACGTTATGCAATTGAAGGCGTTTAAGATGGAAAGCTTAAATACTAAAATATTTATACTATCCTATTATTATGAGGTTTTTACATCTTTTCAGATACTCAAGTGACTACTTGTAAGATGATTACGATTTAGATATAAGTAGATGTAAATTCAGACCCCATGTATGGTCTTGAAAAGACAAGTTGCGTTACGAGTGAAGTTACCCAGAGAATATTACAAGAGGACAGTTTCCAAAAATTAGCATTCCGAAAAACACGAGGTTCTTTCAGTATTCTCTCACGGCTCCCAAAAAAATTTCCTCCATAAATAATACACCTCGCAGGTCATACATCCTTGATATCGCCCTCGCATTAATCAAGTGAATCACAACAGGCCGATGTGATAAATTCATAGCAACAATTTATCTCCTTCCTGCGTAGTAATCCCCATAAAAGCTGAATTAGGGATGCGATGTTAATGGATTAGCCATTATCTCTCATCACGGACCAGTGATCTGCATGAAGACAGCAGCACTCTTATCACCAATTACAACATTGAAGGGAATATTCCACGATCAGTTTGAATGCGATCGAAATTATTTCGGTTTGACTGACATTGCGGATTGACGGAAATGCTAAAAACGAGTCAGTTCAACACAATTAAATATTCTCACATATTCTTTCCTAAGGAGATATCTAAGGTATGAATTTTTGAGAGTATCCAACTCGAAAACTTGCGCTACCATTACCGCTAAAAGAAAACCTTAAGCTAAGTCACAACGAGCAGACTTAAGCTGTGAATTTGCCCATAAGCCAAACACTGAAGACAAAGGAAATGCATTGATGTGACGGTGACGATTCATCATTAAAGGCCTTTTATGTAAGAATGGATAAAGTTACGAATGGAGCATCCATCATATATCTCTCTAATCGGAGAAAACCTTCAGTTCATCATCTTTTTCCAATGATGAGAAAAACAAAGAATATATGAACAAGGAGAATAAGCCTTTTGTGGGCAAGCAATTGATGAAATAGCCGGGGGATAAAAGAACATGATTGATAGGTGACATACCACGGTATTGGCTAATCCATATTGAGCATTGGAACCATGGGGGACCCAAAGTCGTATTCTATTCAGCTGTTCAGGAAATTAAAAAAAAACATTTATGAAAGAGTCCATTAGTTGGAACTCGATTGCAAAAAAGAGTACAGGCTGGTCATTGAAGAGAACAATTAGATTGACTGACTTGAGAATCAATTGATGCAGCAGCTAATCATAATTGAACATAAATGAACCTAATTTTTCATCCAATACTATTTTTCCAATTACGACGCGTATCTGCACACAGAAATTGCCCCAGTCAGTCCCCTTTTTTCTTTATGTTCGTCCTCCATTAATTTTTATCAGAAAATTCTCAATGAACTTTAAAACGATCGACAGACCAAGGGTTATGTCATTTGTTAAACAAGTTGTCTTTAAAAGGATTAAAACCCTAAGGTAATTCAATCCATACGTAATTACCACTTGAATGTTCCAAAAATTGAGTGTCTTTTTTCGCGAGGTTCTGTTACCTACCGCCAATATTCCCTTCAGCCTCGGTCAGCCGTATGAGAAATTGATACCGCAATTGTGACGAAGTCGTATTAGGTATGAGTATGCTCGGTATAGTCACCGGAAGGCGTGAATATACTGGTAGGATTCCGGAGAGAGATGATGTCAGGAGAATACCAATTCCTGCAGAGGTCAGAGGTGACAGCCTTCCGCAGGGGATGTTGAGAATATAAAATGGAACGCACACATACTCAATCCCTTCCATAATTTAAGATTTACTCAAAATTAAGTCTTTATCTCCACATCCCTACCACAGCATACATCATGCTAACCGTCAGGTCACACGTCACACGTCAAGTACACCAGAATTCAAGGGAAGTTTAAAAAAAAACATTTATT
The DNA here is from genome assembly GCA_963169105.1 of Ceriagrion tenellum. Classification (NCBI taxonomy): domain Eukaryota; kingdom Metazoa; phylum Arthropoda; class Insecta; order Odonata; family Coenagrionidae; genus Ceriagrion; species Ceriagrion tenellum. The sequence goes on from OY720639.1 coordinate 28,234,747, forward strand.
GAGTAATTATCGTCACTGAGCTCATGATGACTGAAAAGATTAAGACGGTGTCGAATAATTTATATAAAATGTGCATCCATCGAATTTCAGCGTAGAATTCACTTCACAGAGAAGGATTCTAGCCCGAGTCCATGAAGTTTGATATATCTTCAGCGACTCATCATGACAACACACAATTTAAGAAGCTGAAGGTTCGAATGATTCAAGAGTAAATTCCAAGAAAATCCTTTAATTATGAGCGGAAATGTTATCTTGACGGGGTATTTTCCACAAATCGCACAATACTCAATGACAATGGAGGCCTCCCTTTCCTTCCTGTGGCGTCTTCATTCGTTGGCTGATCTCAGTACTCCACATATGAACAATTACGCGCACTCATTTCTATTTTTCACTTCCATTAATTATTGTACGTACACATGATTGTGCCATACTCAACCATAATAATCCCCTGGTTTTCTTCGCCATGAGCCTTCCATCTAATATTCTCTATCATCCTTATCCAAATTAAAATTACATTGATGAAATTATCGCAGGTCAAGGATTTGGAAAGACCAAATTGTGACTTTTCCCGCTCAAAATCGAGGACCACAGGACCACCAGTGGAGAGATGATCAAGGCAATACCCTTCCCTCCACACCGGGGCTGGACGCACACATCATGTCCAGACAATAGATTGACTCGCTCCGCTATCGAGGACGCAGGTCGCCATGATCTATCGGAAAGGTTTTTTTTCCTCATTATCGAGGTCGGAGCAAATAGAAGAGCGGGGCGGTTAATAACCTCGAGGACTTCCTCCTGATAACCATTCGGGGGGGTGGGGGGAGGGGGGGGAAGCAATAAGATGGGTTTTAGGAGAGCGGGAGAGAGTTAATTAGAGCCGGAGGCCACTTAGGCGAATTCCTCGTGCCACCACGATGGAGGAGTGATTACGCGGGAGACCGAGGAGATAGGCCGGGGTCAATCTGCGATGTGAGAGATCCGGCAAATGTCCGGGCCCGTCACGAAGCATTATATTCCTGCAAAACAGAAATTGTCTCGCCCCGGCGATGACCGACCCTCGATTCCCTCAACCCACCCATGACCGCCCCTTGACCTCCACACGGCACGCCCCTGGCGTTATCTCCGACGACCGTCCACCGCAACCTTCATCCTCGCCTAAGGATTCTGGGCACGACGTCCCCGCAAGCCAAGGAGCTTATTGCGACCGACCCACACGTCCTCCATCGCCCCAAAAGGACGACCGGAATGATCGCCACGCACCTGAGAAGACTGCCAACAAGAGCGCCGCGGTCCCACATCAAATTGAATGGTGCGATAGGACGAAGTTGTGCGAATTGAAGCTCGATTCTCCGTGGAAAATTACGTCCATTTTGAAGAAGAATAAATGCTGAATGTGTATATACAAACGAATTCCCTCACTCCAATGTTAACATTTTTATAAGTCGAATATCCTACAACTAAAAGAAATCCTAATCGGCCCCGGCGGCGGCGGGGTAAAGCCCTCGCCAGCTAAACTGAGGTTCGCGGGTTCGAGTCCCGCATGGGAAAAATATTACCTTCCCAGGACCTCTGTGTTTGTCGTCCGTTGTTACTGTTATTCACCCGACGTAAATTGGCCCATTGTGCTGTATTTGAGATAGTGAAGATAAGTAAATAAAAAATAAATAAATCAAAATAAATTACACTTCGATAGTTTAGAGAAACCTATATTCACTTCGGCGAAGAATAAATGTTGAACACAGCGCAAACATGGCTTCCTTAATGTCAATATTTACATTTTTAACAATCGAGCATCTATCACGCTAAATCCTCGATGCTTTGGAGAAAGTTGTATTCAATTCAGGGAAGAATAAATGTTGACTACAGCGTATTTTCTCTAATACCAATATTTACAATAAAGCGAACATATTCAGACATACTTTTCGATGCTTTGATGGAAACTATATGTGGACCCCAGAAGTCAAGGGGTCTAAGTGACATTTAAAAAAATAAGTTAGGTACAGGAATGGGATGTAAAAATATACATCTTTTAGGTGGTAAAGGGGTCCAAGTGATGTTCTTGACAGGTGATGCTGTCTAGGGTAATGCCTCTTAACTACTTAGTGGGTTGTACCAAACCTACCAAACATTTTCAACTTTGACTTCAGTTTTCTCAAAACAACGAATTTGTTACTTAGACCCCTTGACTTCTGGGGTCCTCATTTTCAGTTCGGCGAAGAATAAAAAAAGGAGTATACCTCAAGCATATTTTCAGGCTTAACTTAAGGCCATCAGATTTGTTTTCAATTCCGAGAAATTTCGACTTACTGTAGCATTTAAACCTCGGGCCTCGACATGAGTAGCATGTCGTACCATCGAAGCTGATTTTTTATCGGGTGTTACACAACTCAAATGATTGAGTGGTTTTTATATACTTAATATCCGGGAACCCTGTAACCTGAATTCTCCTCTATTTGAAAAAATTCTGCAGCCATCAGCTACAGGGCCCATAATGGTTGGCAAGGTATAAAAAGTATTAATATCGCACACTTGTAACTTCCACAGCAAAGGGCGTTCTCCTCATCCACAGCACTTAATTCACTACAACTTCACAAGTATTTGATCAAGAGGAGATTTTGGCTAAAAGCTATTTCAAAAGTCAATAACATAGCAGTTAATCTATTCACTGATGGAAATACTTGCTATATACTAATGGGAACAAGAATAGCAAATAGTGACCACAATCCGAAACGTAGCAACATAATATTTATTATTATTTTAAGCGGGCCTATAACAACCACGTAATGAAGTTAAAATACAGCAGATACAAACAAAAATATTGAAAATGTTTTATAGTGTAATGAAGTACGAAATAATTTTTAGGAGTCGTTTTATTGCACCCATACTATGAGCTAGGATGTCTATGCTCCATAAATGTAGCATGTATGATATATATGCATGTATATATGAATATGCAAAGTGAATTGAACAGACTAAAACACTGGTTTTCTGTAAATTCTATGGTACTGAGCACTAAAACTAAATATATCATATTTAATCTAAAACCTGTAACCACATAGCACTATAGTTTTTTATATTATAAATGCATGAAATGTAAAAATGACAATGTCTTGTCCTGTAATAAATGTACTACAATTGATAGAGTTCATCAAATTATTTATCTAGGTATCAAGCTAGGTATTAACCAAGTTAAATTAGAGTTGATTTCTATGCGTAGAAAATTTTATCTGTTTAGATTCATCTGTCCAGCGGCTGTTTTTAGAATGGTCTAAATTCCACTAGTTAATTCAAGACTACAATATGGTATTGAGTGCTGAGGGGAGCACATAAAACTAATTTCAATCCTCTGTTGGTAGCTCAGAAACGAACTGTTAGGGATATGTTGCGGGCCCTTAATACCACACATAGCTTCCCTCTTTTTAAAGAATTGAATATTTTACCTTTAAGGCATTTATTTATGTACAAAGTCCCAAGGATTTATTTCAATCGTTGTGGTGAAATGAAGGCACCACGAGCACACGAGCTCCGTAGTCACATAAATGTTGCAATACCAAGACCAAGACACGAAATTTTTAGACAAAGTTATCTTTTCTTAAGGACCAAAATTTTATCCGCATCGCCAAAACATTTTGTAACATTGACAAGTGAAGTTGAATTTTATAAAATGCTGAAAAAATGGTTATTTGATACTGAGCATGTTTCTCATTTATTATTGAAACAAGTGCGAATATGCAATAGTGGTACTTATACATTTTGAGCATACATTTGCCTAATTGTTTGTCACAATGTAAGTTTCCTTTTACTTTAAAGCATATGTGTAATTACGTAGTAATACCACCTGGGGAGTCAATATACAAAAAAATTAATATCTCAACACGCCATCGCAGAGATGACAACTGTTCAAAAGATGATCGCGTCGGTAATCCCAAAGAAGGAATTACCAAAGGGGTACCTATATTCCCGACAAATTTGGTGTTGTTTATTTTTTATGTAATAACCTACGTAATACCTTTTTGTCGTGGAATAAATTCCTATTAATTATCTATTAAAATAATGATAATTATTATTATTATTACTTACGGGAGCATTTTAGCTTGAAAAGTAACTTTCATTGCATATTATATCACAAAATAACAAGAGGTGGCCAAGGGTTAATCAATTTTGATGTAATAACTTTTTGTTGTGGAATAAATGTCTTATTATTATTGTTACTTACGGGAGCATTTTAGCTTGAAAAGTAACTTTCATTGCACATTATATCACAAAATAACAAGAGGTGGCCAAGGGTTAATCAATTTTGATTGAGTCGGATTGGTCCTCCTAAAATAATCACGGGTAGCGATGTTCTTACAAAGCAATTAACTTAAATATTCTAAATAATCCGTAAAAGAATTTAATTTCTAAGGGTTCCATATTTTTCATTCATCTGAAGAATTAAATTCATATCTTCCCAAATCCAGAAAATTATCCATCCGCACGGAACTTACAATTCACTCCATTATCGGATGCATACACGTCACGGCCAGGATTTCTGATAGGATGAAATACATCTCGACGAGACATTCAAAGCTCAATTATTTCCTAGCTTATGTGCACTCACAAATCACCATTGAGACCGATGAGTAACTAACAACTAACTTGACGCGAAGATATATGAATACCGATCATTCTCTCGTGAATAAGAGGCTAAGCCCGTCCGGGCGCAAATTTTCCAAGCTTTGGTTTCATTACTTCGTCAGTCATTTGCGTTATAAACCAGCCTAGTGATGGGGTGATAAGCGACGAGTCACTGAGGGATTATTTGGCGAGAGAGAAATTAAATTTGACGCCGATCCCAAATACCTTATCGCCTAATTTATCGTTAAGCCGGGCAGGTTTCAATGCACTGTAAGCATTCTTTCTATTCGTTCCGTTTGAGCAGTATTAGAGTAGAAATTGAAATACAAAATGCCTGAAAAAATGAAGAAAAAAAGGAATGATAGCATTGGAGAAAAATACATACTAAAATAAGAAAAAATGCGACAGGGACTGGAGTATGGATTAAAGCAAAATATAGTTTGAGACTCTGATGATCTGATCTGATGTTGAGTTTTGCGCTCTATAGCTCCGAAACTGAGACAAAAGATAGAGGATAATGGAAAAAATTTCTTCAAACACTGAGGAGAACACCCATATACACATCTTAGACACCACATACACAGCCGCTACAGCCCACAGATGCGACGTTTATCACCCTCATCACAGTTCAAATCACCATGTAGAGGCGTTTAAACAATTAATGGTTAGGAAAAGATATTCCGAGCAAAAGTAGATTGAAAAAAGCTGCTATTCACCGAAAACAAGATTGTACAATGGGTGAAATGAGCTGGATTTTACAATTTAAAGGACGCTGGCACCGGAGAAGTGGCCGATTGGGTGCCAAATACGAAAGGCAAGGACAGACGTATCGGGAACTAGGAAGTACGATTAAACGTATGACGGATAGAAATAGTATTTGATTACAAGGAAACGGGGTTTTCAGGAATGTCCTCTTCTATAGCCACGCATATCCACTTTTGATCACTAGAATGCATGACGTAATAGCATCACGAGAGAATGGACACATAAGGATTACACTATGAGGGACGGAAACAATGACGCAAAGGTATATTTCGAGATATCCTAATTAATCTTAGAGCTAGGCGGGGCCCAAAGAGAAGCAGGCTTACTATCCTAAATTCGTCTGTTTCAGGCTCAATACTGTGGATTTTGATCGCCACTAAAAATACTTATGTTTTCACAGGTCAATTCAATGCACGACTGGTTCCTACAATTCGGCGACACCATCAAGCCACTATCGCCGTTAATCCGTCCGTAATTTATGGTAATCATTCCTCCGTGGCTTCACTCGAACTTCCCGTTTTAGTCTAAGAAATGTGAGGCCTCAGACAAGCACGAGAGATGCGATCTGTAACTACTCTAAGGTTTGACCAAATATTAGTCTCCAACACCGGTTCTCGATGTTTACAAGAATGCCAATGCACTGATATATCGAAATATTGACACTCATCGAGCAACATCGGCAATATTGTGTACTGGGTGGGTGCATTTACTGGTAAACCAGCTTTCCATTCCTATATATTCCGTTACAGATGAAAATGGTAATTTCACCCATGTGGCAAAGCCGATGGTGCATTAAATAACCTTATGATTTCGATGACCCAGGGTTTAAACTCCGGCGGCAGCGGATGGTTATCGTTGAGATAAAGACACCTAAGACACAGTTGCTTTCGAAACAAGTTCCGCATACCAAACTCAAACAGACGGATAACATAAGAAACGAGAGAGTGTACTGAAAAACAGGGGGACGAAAAACCAAATGGAGTACTATAAGGAACACGAGACACAATGGATGTACCCCCAATCGAGAGACAGCGAATTTGTGAGGGTAATGATTACAGAGGGGAAATAAGAAAAGGAAGAGAAAGTTTCTAAGGAAAGAAGGGGTATAGGCCAGGTAAAAATGGTTACAACACAGAAGAGCTACGCAGGCACTGACGTTAGGAAAGCGTGTTAGCAGAGAGCAGCTAGAATATCAGGCTGAAGTTACCAATCTGAGAATTGAATGACTTAAGGTGACTTTACAGTAGAGTTAGGTATAAATCAAGTAGCACACTCCTATGGTGTAATTGGTCGTTAAACAGAGGATCGCTCGGTTCCTTTCATTAATTTCAGATAAATTCTGACGCCAGGTTTCTCTCAACTCTCCCCCCATTCCCATGTGATGCTTCCTTTGCGCTCCTATCTCAGAGCAAATTAAACTCTAGATATCTGTAAGTCTTCTTTTTACTCCAAGCACGCTCATTCCCGCCTTTCTCCTCTGGGTTCAACGTTCTGTCGTTCTCATAGGTCAATTTCCTTTCTTCCCACAAGTCCTCCACCTCCTCTGATTGGCGAACCATTTCTCTTTATTTCGTCTCTACCTTCAACCTTTGCTGTCCAGAATTATCCACAGCCATTTGCCCGTGGCCTTACTCCACCTGTCCATCTTCATGTAAGGAACGGGGTCCCAGAATGAACTCCCAGTTAGGGTGAAGAGGAGTCTGGTCTACCCCAAAGGGTAGAGCAACGTTAACTCTTCTACAGTGATTCTCGATGTAATTGAGAGCGCCGAACGAGAGTTTCAGCGCGATGTTAGCAATACTTGGTGAACCAGGTTAGAGAGGTTATTAGAATGCTGGATTTCCATCCATTAGGCCCTACTAAATACTAAAGACAAAATTGAAACTGCGGACAAATGTGATGTTTATGCTTTATATTGTGACTCATGTGACGCTAGGTACATTGACCAAATATGTTTTTTTACTGGTGACGTTTCTTCTATGTTTGCCAAATATTTATTAGATTGTAATCATTCAAGTGACATTAAACCTGAAATTTTACATGTACAGGATAAGGGCAAAAATATTAGATTTCCTCGAGCATCATAAAATTTTAAATGCCGTCAAACAAAATTCAAATTTGGTAAATGACCCCACATTTGACGTGCATTCACCACTGATATCAATCAAATTTTAATGTTTGTTTGCGTCATATACTCAACCTTGCCATTGTGTGTTGCTTATCCCCTACCCATCCCCATTGACGTCATTCTTCTTTCGACAAACCTTTTCTTTCCCTCCCCCTCCCCCCTTCTTTTCCCCACCCTCCCTCCCTCGTCTCCTCCACCAGCCCTCTGTTTGGTGTATATGGACAACGAAAATGTTAATTTGTATCTTAATAATGACATAATTTTGTCGAAACCATGGTCGGAGAGAATAAAACAGTGCAAGGGAGAGGGGAAAGGGGGAAAGTACAAAGGGAGTCTCTTTTCATTCCATCCATTAGGTCCCTGGTTCGAATCAAAGATGTGGCGGCTATAATTCACTGATTCTCAGCATTGATTCTCAGATTGAGCATCCGGGTCCGGACGAAATGGTTGATGAAGACGGCGAACTAATACATGAAAACAGGTATGGTTTTCGGAGTTGATGGTTTAATCTTGCATTTGCTAAATATTATCAAGTGTAATTATAGTGTCATTGAGAATATTCCTGCTCAAGATATATCATATTCAGTTGGTTATTTTCACGTCTCATTTTTTATTATGGTTCACACAAATCTTGCAATTATCGACAATGTATGTCACTATCACGGTACAAAGGGGAATTAAGGTTAGAGTATAGGCACACAATTTCTACTCCAAAGCCGGAATATTATATTGATTGAAGCGTTCTAAGTGATTTGAATTTGATACGAGTAGGATTTTCGCAAAGCATTTCACAAGGGACATATGTAACCGACAGACAGAACGAAATTCTAACAACGCTTCCCTCTCAACATATAACGAGATTGGTCTCCAATGCCGATTTTCGAATCCTCTAAACGCAAAGTAACGAAAAAAAATTTCGGCGAATTTTCAGAGAGATAAGCTCCCAACGAACAACGGCATTTCCTCAGGAATTTTTTAATATGAATCTTCACTCATAGTCCACAAGCCTTCGACCCGCCTGCATCCTCCAGGGCTCAACATGTCACAGTGTTCCCAAAGCGTTTATCGAAGAAAATATGCGATTACACGATGACAGCGTGCATGACTCAGGTGCCATGGAGGCTTACTTAAAGCCGATTTTACTTCAGCGAGTACAACTCAAAGGGAGCTTTGTCCACATTGAAAAAAAGAATGAACTATGAGCTTTCTTCAGCTTAATTCTTATTTTTTCATGGAAGAAATCAATGGATGGCGCTCTCGAGGAAAGCACATTTTTTTAAATGTTGAAAGGGTCCCCGAGATGCCTGTGAGAGTTTCTAATGAGAAATTAAGCCACTAAAAAGTCTTCTCATGCTTTTCTTTAACTCGCTTTTCCATGGATCGATGAGTCCATGATACCCACTTCATTTTACCCTACATACTCACCACTTCATTTAGTCAAATTTATGAATCGAGTTAGAATAGGGGTAAAGCATCCCGTGGGTCTACAAGAATCGTCGCATCTCGTCCACAACCTGGCGAATTTTTTAGTAAACAGTCCTAGTTGATAAAATGTTTATAAAACAAGTTGTTTTTTAAACATTTTACTAACTAGGCCAAAAGAGTTTTAAAAATCAATAAATAAAGAAAACAGAATTTTTTAGCATGCCTTTCTAAAAAAATATAAAAAAATCTAAAACATAAATATCTTAACATTGTCCCACAAAAGAAAATAAATTTCTCAAGTGAATGAAAATATAGCCTAGTGCTGTGAATAATTAGATTCGATTCAAGGAAATTAGCCCCACAATGAAATAAGACCACTATGATAAGATTACAACGAAAAGCATGGGGCGCGACCTCATTTATATTTTGCACCCTAACTTAAGTTTATTTAAAGATTTCCTAGAAATTGTAAATTGAAGCTCTCCATTCCTTCAAATACCAAAATCTACATATTTAATGAATTTTTGATGATATCGAATATGAAAGAGCGCCCAACGCTTTTCGTTGTGGTCTTATCATTGTGTGGCTAATTTCCTTGAATTGAATTTCATTATTTCCAGTACTAGGCTAAATTTTCATTCACTTGAGAAAATATTATTTTTTTCTTTTTTAGTACGATGTTAACATATTTCTTTTTTAGACTATTTTTAAATATTTTTTTAGAAAAGCTTAAAAATTCTTTTTTCATTTTTTTCTTTTGTAACTTGGAAAACATAAATGGAAATATTTACTTAAGAAGGTTGTTCTACTTTCCTCCCTATGCTTCCTCATGTGATGAAAACAGCTTCGTTTACGCTGAAATTTGGGCGCGGAGAGCACAGGAGGAGGCGTGATGTTCACTTAGGAAGGTAATAGAATACTCTTCGCAGTAATAAGGAAGAGTGATATTGCAATAAAGTGAATAGCAGAGGTGGGGGAACAAATTCTTTATTAAATGTGACGGGTGTTGTAGGCATCAATTAAAGAGTGAATGCAAGAAAAGCAGGTAAGTGGGTGTGAACCAAAATGAAGGTAGTTTCAAACAAAAACTCGGCTAGTCTACTCGGCCTAATCAAGTGAATGTTTCACCGCAATTTCGTTATTTTTATTTATAGTTTCTCTCAGTTTCGCAATGAAATACCAGGTAGATTTGGCAACATACATATCTCGAATGAGTGTAAAACGAAAAGTTTCTGGGGTAGAATGACAATCAAAGTAATAAGGATGTAAATGGTAAGAAAAAAGACGTTTGAAAAGCACATTAGGATATTTTTGACCTAAATTTACTCTAATCTAGTAAAGTAGGCAAGAGTACTATAAGATAAAACTAGTAAATAAAAGTAAGAATATTCATAATCCAACATTTCTGGAAACGAAAATTAAAACTAAATGGAGAGAATAGCCTTACCCTTTCCTTCCGCGAATAACACCTCCGGAGTGTTTAAAAGTTGAATCGCCAAGACGGCAAATGCGGACACCGGTCGATTAGGTTAGTATAGGTGCCAATATAGAGAAACATTCATAGAGCTAAATACGTTTGAATATGCAACGACTCAGTACCAGTGAAAATCACAATGCACGTATTAACCGTGAGCTAAATCTCGCGCCATTTAGTCTATCATTCTCGATAAAGCACAACAAAAAGAGATTGTAACACTGATACACTTATGCACTATGACTAATTTCCCATTTCTTCTTTCATTCTTACAAGTTACTTCTCTTCAAATTTCGAAAAAATAGATATCTAGTTTCAGTCACAAACTCTTATGAAAGCTCACTGGGTATCATGCATCACTATAAGAAACTAAAACACATAGCTTACGAAAGGAAGTAAAAGTGGTGATAATGAACGTATTAAAAAGAAAAATTTCACTTACTAAAACCTATAATGAAGCTTATACCATAAACTATAATTAACTATTATTTAGCTTAATAAATAGCAATGGGTGAACAACAAAATATGTTATGGAAAGCATATGCAATGTATTCCTCTTTTCTCAACTTTCTCCTTTTAAATGATTGCTGATAAATGTTGTCCAGTACCACCTAAAAGTATTCAATATGCAATGTTATCTCTTGGACCTACTTTCAGAAGCCACGATCGTCCAAGGTGACAATATCGCCCACACTCACTTCACGGCATTGCATATGCTAAAAGACATTGGTTGCAAATCATTCTTGTCACGGCAAATCTTCTCACTGCATGTGTACCTTCAAACATCTTTGCTTGGTCAGCAAATTTTTCCAAAACACCTCTCGTGAATGCCCAAATTCTAATTTCCAGTTAAAAGAGAAACTGAACCTATCCGTGACCAAGGATTTTATAGGATACACACAACATGAGATGAAATAGTATTACCTTGCGTCAAACAGTCGTTTATTGTGATTGAATGCATACCTACTCGCATTAAGATGCTCATGCAATGGTCAATTGGGATTAAATTTGGAGAGCAAGCTGATATTTTCAAGGCTTTCCCTTGTAAACTATGATCGTCAATAATTAAATTCTTCTTGTTGATTTTAGATTACCATCGGTGTCAAAGTATAGTACAAGCCTGTGTAATGCGTGGATCGATTAAAGCCGCGAAGCGACACATGCAAAAATTAATTTCAACCCTCGTTTACCGAGATAGTCTTCTTCTTTCGTTAGCAGCCTTGGGGCAGGTTTGCAGCAACTCGCCATTCTTCTCTATTCTCCACTATTCTCTTCAGTTCGTAATATGAAATTGTGTTAGTGTCTGTCATTATCTGTGTGATGTATGCAAGTGGTGGTCTTCCTCTGGTGTTTCTCCCTTCCATCATCCCTTCGATGACTCTTGCTAGCAGGCTATTATGTCTGAGAGTGTGTCCTATCATATTTGCTCTTCTTGTTTTTAGGCTCCTCATAAGGCTCCTGCTTTCTCCTGCTCTTCTGAATGCTTCTTCATTTGTTATATGCTCTACCCAACTGATCTAAAGCATTCTTCTCCAGCACCAAGCCTCAAAAGCCAGCGACTTCTTCTCTTCTGGCTTCCCTATTGTCCATGTTTCGCTGCCAAACAAAGCCACACTCCACACATACGTCTTCAATAGCCTTTTCCTTATGTTTAGGTCTATAGTTATGGCTGTAAATAGATTCTTCTTTCTGTAAAAGGCGTTCTTTGCCTGAATAATTCTACTCCGTATTTCTCCTATGCTGGTTCCATCGTGCGTTATCAGGCTTCCCAGGTACTAATATTCCTTAACATGTTGTAATTTTTCATTCTCGATATAAATTGCGGGTGTTCTTCTATGATCTTCCTGGTTCTGGCTGCATAAGAGTATTTTCGTTTTCTTTCTATTCACCTTCAGGCTAAATTCGTTTTTCATGACATTATTCATTACTTGAAGTATATTTTGTAGGTCGTCTTCATTTTCTGTTGCAATAGCAATGTCATCTGCGAATCTTAGCATGTCAATCTTTTCCCCATGTATATTTATTCCAACTTGAACCTCTTCTCTTATCCTATTTATGGCGTCTTGGACATACAAATTAAATAAGTAAGGAGATAGCGAGCATCCTTGTCTTACTCTTTTCTTTATTTCAACCTCTTCCTTGTTATTGCCAGATCTTATTATTATCCTTTCATTCTTATATAAAAACTAGGTATTATTCTTCTATCTCTGTATGAGACTCCCATATTCTTTAGCAAATTGAACATTATATTCCAGTTAACGTTATCAAAGGCTTTCTCCCAATCCACGAATGATAGATATTTTGCCTTTCCTTTTCTATTTCTTTTTTCAATTATTTGTCTTAGTGTAAATATAGCCTCTCTTGTTCCCATGCCCCTTCTGAATCCGAACTGGTCCTCTGTTACATAATTGTCAAGGTTTTTCTCCATTCTTCTAATGATGATACGTGTAAGAACTTTAGATGCATGTGTTGTCAGGCTTAATGTCCTAAATTGGTCACCGAGACAGTGAAATAGTTAAATTCCATAATCTGAACAAATAAAACAATATCACTTGTTACTTGGTGGTATGACATTTTATCAATAAAAAAATGTATAAGTTTAACAATACAAAATGAGGTGAAGATGGTGCTCGGACAATGAAATCCGGGTCGTGCAAGTTTTCTTTATATTTGTGGTATTGTAAAATGCATACATTTTGTTATCCATAATCTGACGGTAGAATCCACTGCCGCATAATGAGTATGCGGTCATTTCTGGTTTATAGAAGCGGAAAGGATACCATTGATGTAGAATGCAGTACTGCGGCATGGCAATCCAAAAATCGTGGAATAGAATCCCTATTGAGGCGCTTGGGAGCTTGTCATTAGATCTAGGTCTTACATAAGCCAATTAAATGTAATAATAGAAACTGGAAACCTAAAACCCAAAGACTACTTCAAATGTTACAATGCATTCCGAGGAGAAATGATCAGGAAGGGCTCTCCCACACTATTTACCCTTTTTTCAGCCATATTCCAAAGAGCTAGAGATCGTTATCGGTTTGGATAAATATTTTCCCAAGTATGACGCGATTAAAAGCATGCATTATTACAATACACCTCTCGCGACTCGCAAAGGATATTAATTTTCATGCGCCAACAACACTAACAAAGAATAACAGAGACATAAGCATGATAAACGTTCAGCTGGAGACTTTTCACTCAAGCCCTAATCCGTTCCGAAGGGAGATACAAATCACGAGTCCCATCCTTAAAGTTCCGTCCAGAAGCGTAAATCTGAGGTGCCGCCCATCCATTCTGATCTCGTCGCATGAATCCTCAGCGGTCATCAATATTCATACATTAAGTTCAAGGCCCGTGTCACTTCCTGGTGCAGAGATATATTCAGAAAATATAACCATGAACAGGTGATATTCCTTACATTCAACTTAAAAAATCATGGTGGTGACACATTTCTATAAAACCACATTATTGAAATGTGTCCATCAAAAATATCCATGAAATAAAGAGAATGACATAATATAAGACACTAAAATCGCGCGCTTCATCTTATTATTAATACAAACTTATAAAATTGAAATATTAATAAATTGAAATTAATCACTTGCTATAATAATACTAAATTTGGTTGCTATTGCGTTTAGTCGATTGCTCATGGAGAGTAGTTACAACCGTTCGACGTAGTATTCCCAAATATTATTCTTTCCAAGGTGATACCATCGTTAACTAACTTTTGCCTTAGTGCTAACCATAGACTTGCCAGACATGAGTCGTCTAACTGGGAGTAGTATTGTTGCTTCCACCAGTCGAGTTCCAGCTCGAAATTTAAACAAAAAGCGCAAGACCTTCACACCACGGCAAGGTTGTAAGTCCATGAGGAGATAATTTCCGACGGCTGGATAAAATGATACTCAGTTGAGGATAAGGATAGTTGTAGGCTTCAGACTTTCAAAGAAGAGGAGTCTTCCAATAAGGCGAGGGATGGAAACCCAAAGCTTTAACCAACTTACTTGCATCTTTAACGTGTAATTATCACGAAAAATATTCATCACTTCTGTTAAAAGCTCAGCTCCTCTGTATGGCAAGCAAAATCATCCCAGATCGATGGTTCTTCCTATTGAGGACAAAATACGGTGAGGTAATGCATTATAAGCCCTCGAGATGTGGATATGAAAAAGGGTGGAGATAGAGTAGTACAATAAATAGAAGAAAAATGAAGAATTCATTCATTGGCATGGAGAGAGGAAAGAAGAAGTAACTTGACGAAACCAAAATACGACGTTGACGAGCAGAGGAGTAATGAAATGAGGAGGTGTGAAGGAGGTAGACAACTTCAGAGCGCTGGGAAAGAATGGAAGAGATTATGAATGTCATGCAGAGTCAAGAGATGCCCACTAATTTGGTAAAAAGTTATGTGCCGAAGTATTTCAACCCTTGCAAGCGAGATGAGAAAGCAGCATTTATCCATCAGATATTAAAAAAAGATACACAAAAAGATTTGGCCGCTAGGCTTGTGCGAGACCCCAAGTCCAGGGCTACCATAAAAGAACATGCGAATCTCTGGTGACTGAAAAGGGAGAAATTTTTTGCATGCAGACAGAACGAAATGCTATCGCTGCAGAAACTTAATAAATAAAAAAAGAGAATTGGACCCATCGCAGACGAGGATCTCACACGGGGCGAAAAAGAGGTTCACATGGTAATGCGAATCGCGGAAGCGGTAAAAATCCAATAACATCCGACCAGAGGATATAGGAGGAGGGAGTGCAGGAGGAGTGAGAGAAAAATAGGCAAGAAAGAAGACTATTATAAGGGGAGCGCTGTCGCACCGAGCGCCGTCGGTCGGGACCTTGTTACGTTCGCTTCGTCCGCCCACTGGCGGCTCGCTTGCTCAGGCATGACGCACACGAAGGGGCGTCAAACCCTCGCCACGTCAACCCATCTCCCGACGTCGTCCAACCCCCCCACTCACGGGCCGCCCACACGATTCAACCCTTTCCCGTGTGAATCGATCCCCATACCCGTTTCTCCGTCATTGCTCGGCACGGGGTCGAAAGTTGCGCCGAGGGTGACTCCTGGTCTAGATCCCAATCTGATACTCGCGCGAAGATGAAATCACACACGGAGATAACGTTGGCTCACAAGAGTATCTGCCATATTATACGTATTTCAAGAACTAGACTCCTTTTTAACTTACTTACATATAAGCAAATTAGGAGCATTTGCTTTTATCAGAAGTGCAACACCACGCAACTAATGGAAATAGTTGTAAGTATATACAATGAACTATAAATATAAAGGTAAAATGCGACTTCCTTAACACCAGCGGGAAATTTTTCCACCAATCCTAATAAACGCATCGCCACGAAATTTAAGTCGTATATAAAGCAAACCTTGTGCATTTGTGGAATATTTTTACTTTGCCAATTTCAAAACTACCAAAGTAATCACTCCAGCACAATCGTTTTTGCTCTCTCGCCAAATACAACTACTCCAGACTCAACATGCTTCATAAAAATTACAGTAATATTTATGACAGGCAAAGCAAAAAAAGCCGTTGATTTAAATTACCATATTAAAGATAATGCGTATTACGCATTAACACATCATATTAGGCAAGCAAAACGTTGGATTAATATCATTATCATAAAATAAATTAAATTCCTAAGCTATTTCTTATTGAAGGTTCATCATCAGCCCCCGACGACCGCTATCGCAATTTCAAAGATCAATTTTTAAACATATACTCGCCGTATTTAATCTCAAATTTTACAGTTGACGCAGGACAATAGCCATGTTTTTTTCGTATCCTGGAAGTGACGTGCCATCATTAACCCAAAAACTTCAGCCTTGATGAAAAACAAAAAAAAAACACGCAAGTCGATAGTGACACGCGTTGCAAATATTTAGAACAAAGAATCCTTTCCACCCTTGCTCTTAAATACAACACCACAACTCTGAAACAAAGAAAAGCGGAGAATAAGGAAAGATAGATGGGAGGAAAAGATAAGTTTTCAACGCATTTGGCAGATTTTCATTGAAACTCTCAATTATGTAAATGCACGTCGTAAATTTTGGACAAAAAGAGGTTGAGACCATTTTTTTTAACAAACAACTGATAATACACACATATTATTTAATTGTACGATTTTGTAACATCACCCAAAACAGATTTTAATGTTTTTTATTATCGCAGTAATGAATGAATATCAAAGAAAGCTAAATAATGACCTAAGCACATAAAAATGCGCAGAAAGACCGTATGGTAAGTATCGGAGGGCTTAAACCCCACTGTAACCGCTCAGGCAGCTATTAAAATATATGCAATATACACGCCTATTCAAACACTTATGGAGGATTAGACATAGATTGCAGTGACAAATTTTAAGCTATCCGGGACTAGCCACGGAGTTTCACTTTTACGGAGTCACCCGCAATGCACAAATGTGCGAATTTCCACAGAGAAAAAAATCATCCGCCTTGACCGGGATTCGAACCCGGATCCCTCGATTTCCGGCCGAGTGCTTTAGCAAGTTAAGCTACGATTAAATTGCATTTATTTTCAAGATGGATGTACAGAGTTATTTCAAAGTTCATTTGGATATTTTTAAAGACAAAAAAAAACCATTAAAAAAAAAAGAAACGTTAGAACAATTAGAACATTTTGTAGAGTGCTGTTGCCTTTCGGTAGTCTATAGCTCAAGGTCCTCTCTGCATACAGCTGTCACTGCCCTGGTGTGCTCCCACATCAAGAGTACGTCGAGCAATCAGGGCGACGTCCAGTCACTTCACTCACTCCCTCGCCTTCAAGAGTCTTAGGAGCCAGGGTCGTGTAGACGGTGGAGCGTCGCGGAGGGGAAGGTTGCTGAGCAGCATTGAGAGACCCCCGCCCACATCCCCACCATGCAGTCTTAGATAAACAAATTTGGATATCAATGTGGAGAGGATTTTGTTTTTATAGGAAGGGAAAAGTCGAAAATTTAGGGAAATAAGCCTATCGTCACTATCTGGGCCGGCACCGAAAGTGTCCCAAGTTCTGAGGATCCTCCTTAAGACTAGCCATTCCATAGGGGGTTCATTGCAGCCAAGAATATGATGGCTGTTGGTGTCTTCTTGCCCACAAAAAGGGCAGTTTGGGGATGCGGCAAGACGCATACGGTGGAGGTGTTGTCTTATAGGCAACAGGTCGGCTATCACGCAGTACATCGTACTAATGAGTCTAGCATCTTTCCCACTATCAGCCCAGTTCCGCCACGAATTAGACGGTGGACGAGTAAAGTGCGGGTATTTAATTCCCAGTGCTCTCTCGTAAATAATTTTCGTAGTAAATGATTCTCCCGCACGAAGAATTTCAACTAACTTTTTAATGTTTGTAGAGGCTTTTCGGAAAGTAATGAGATTATCAGCTTTTGCCCATGCATTTTTCATTAAGGTTTTCCTCGGATTGTCCGATCCCGCGAGAATTCGTACGTGTGTTTTCGCTAGCAGTATATCGCATTTTAACGCTACGTCCGTCAATTTTAGCCCTCCGCGATCAAACGGACCGTAGAGCTGCGAGCGGGAGACCTTCCGCATATGTTTATACCAAATCATAGCGTTCGTAGATTATACTATGATGGCATGAGTCTTGTTAGGGAGGGGCCAAACGTGAGCCGTATACCATATCTTGGGCGTTATCACCTGCTCAACTGCGCGGACACGGCCCGTGAGAGGCAGCGAGCTGAGTGTGTACATCCCCACTCCTTGACGCACGGCCCGCTCCACCACTTCCCAGTTTCGAGTAAGCATATCTTCTGGATTAGCGCCCCACCATAGGCCTAATATCTTCACAAATGGAGACACCTCCGCCCAGGGTGCTGGCAATACTGGTCGTGGCCCGCTGATATGGAGGAATTTTGATTTTTTCTCATTGATGATTAACCCGCCGGATTGATATCTTTGAATAATCTCTTTTGCAGTCACCAGCTGCTCGTCTGAATTTACAAATATGCTGATGTCATCAGCATATAGAATAGCTGTATGACGAAAACCTCCACACGTGATGCCAATGTTCGCTGCTTCTAGTGTGCGAATAACCGGGTCCATCGCAATGGCGAATAATAGCATAGATAGCGGACAACCCTGTCTCACGGAATTCCTTATTTCAACGACCGGGGTGAGGGCATTGTTTATTTTAATTATGGCATTCACGTTTGAATATAGGGTGCTGATGAACCCAATGAATTTATTAGGAAAGAGCATGCGTTTCATAATTTCAATAATATATGGAACGCGAACAAAATCAAAGGCCTTCTTGAGGTCTACAGCAAGTATGGAGCAAGGGTCTTTTTCCATTTCGGATGCGGATAGAATTATGTCTCGGATGAGTAAGGTGGCATCTATTATGTTTCGTTGCCTTGAGATAGCAAATTGTAACGGAGACAAAACAAGGTCCGTAACTTCGATCATGCGGTTTTTAAGCACATGCGCCAATATTTGATAGTCGCTGTTGAGGAGCGCTATCGGCCTGTAGTCGAGGAATGATTTTGGGCGCCCTGACTTTGGAAGGAGGCTAATGACGGCGCATCTTTGGCTCGGAGTCAAAGTTCTATCAGTCAATGACTGATTGAGAACATTTTTTAATGTTTTCCCTAGTATATTCCAAAAAGTTACATAGAATTCAAAGGGTAGTCCATCCATACCTGGGGCTTTTCCTTTTGGTAGCGATTTTATTACGGCATCGAGCTCCTCCTCAGCGATGCCGCCGGTGAGTGTGTCTTGCGCTTCGAGCGGGAGGGTTGGAAGATTTGGCAAAGGGGGCATGTCGGCTTCACTCCAAGGGGGGTAGCGTTGGAAGGTGTTCGTGAGGTGTGCGGTGGCTTCCCGGAGAAGGCCATCTTTGTTGTTTGAGAGGCGAGGGGAGTGTGTCTGGGTTTGTTGTAATCTTACAGTGCGTTGGAGGTCAGCAAGTGTAAGGGGACCCCATGTGTCGGGGTTTAATTCCCGCTGCCAGCACCGTGGGGCATATTTTCTTAGTTCTAAATTAAAAATAGCAGTTTTCAATGACGTAGCAAGTTTTTGAAAGGTAGCATGTTTTTCTGGTGTTTGCATCAGGTCATTCAATGCACTTCTATAAAAGAAGAGTGTGAAATTGATCTCCTTCGACCTTTGCCTCTGTAGTTTCTTTATGTAACTCGCTATTTTAGGTTTGAAGACCTTTTCCCACCGATTCGTGATGTCTGTCATGGGGCGGATGGAGGATATTAGGCCTGTGATTCGATCTCCAATGGCTAATCGAATGTTTTCTTCCCCAAGGATGCCTACATCCATTCTCCAATATGGAGAGGGGGGATGCCGGGCAGTGCAAGGCGTATCAGTGAGGTTAAGGTCGAGCACTAGAGCGCAGTGATCCGAGGTGCTAACAGGTAGAGTTTGGATAGAAATGAATAGGGGTTTGATGGAAGAGGAAAGGAAGAAATAGTCAATTCGAGTGCGAGACTTGCGTCCTGCTCTCGTGAAAGGGGCGGGGCGGGCGTCGGGAAGGAGAGAGGCGTCAGAGGCACGCGTGCTTTGGATGAGCCGCGCGAGAGAGCGGCTCGGCCGGTAAGTGATTTTTTCGCGGTTTGTGTCCGAGTCTTCGCGTCTGTATATCGAATTGAAATCTCCCCCCATTACAGCCTTCCCAGTGAAGGTTGTTAAGTATGACAGAAGATCGTCTTCGAAAAAACGGTCACGTGCATGTCTATTTCCTTCCCCGGATGGGGCATAAACATTGATAAAATGGGTTCCTGCGGCAACGAGTGATAAAATACGTCCTGAGGGGTGACGCCGGATGTGGTGACAGGAGATATTATTGTGGACAAGTGTGACAACACCTAGGTTAGTCCCTAGGTTATTAGAAAATATCTGAAAGTTTGGGTCCGGCCAGACAAAATCAAAAGTCGTCTCCTGTAGCAAGACGATATCAGGCTTCAAATTTTGGATAAAGGACGAGAGGAGTTTTACTTTGATCGGGTTTGAAATCCTGGCAATATTTAAAGTCAGACTGCGCATGGTGGTTGTGAGGCGGGGTGTTACTTACTCTCTTTGTTTTTCCCACTTGTGTCGCCCTGGCGCCGTGGTTTCCGACGGCCTGCTTCCCCTCGCCGTTTCCCGGGTCGCCTGGGGCTCTTCGGTGCTGATGTCTCTTGTCTAAACTGCGCCCCATCCAAGGTCTCCTCATCCGCACTCGTCTCCGACGTCGTCTCGGAGACAGGGATGAAGAAACGGTTTCTGGTGACGCTTGGTCTCGACTCGGGTGGGCAAAACAGGGAGGAGTCAGAGTTCGCATGTTGGTGCTCAGTGGACATGTCCCCAGGCGTAGGGGACAAGGAGTAGGATGTCGGAGGTAGTATTGGAAGAGAAAGGGATTCTATGGTCGGGTTGTCCCTGATTGGGGAGAGTGAAACGGAGATGTTGATTTCCGAATCCTCAGGTGTGAGAGTCAGGGTATCAATGTCCTGTGATGCCGCAGGCTGGCTAGCGGTCTTCTCCTCCATTGTCCGGAATAGGTCCTCGCTGATGATCGTGACTTGGGGGAGTTCGGAGGCCACAATTACGCCACTATTTTCCGTCATGGCGTCTTCTTCCCGTTCGCGCTGCGTTACCGGCTTGGGAGAGGCAGGGGAGCAGTCGACTGCGGCGGGAGGGGGTGTCGAAGTGTGGGAGGGGGAAATGTCGGCCACAGCTGCAGGAGGGGGTGTCGAGGTCTCGGGGGCGTCCTGCAAAGCCGAGCGAGCCTCACGCGCTTGTCGCTTCCGATCCGGGGATCCATGGTCCGATTCGGAGTCTGGTCCAATGGGGCCTCGTGGGTAAGGCTGGAAATTCGTCTCTCGGTGCGGTCTCAAGCGCGATAAGGCCTCGTGCTGCCTCTTCCAAGGACCTTTCATCCAGGAGCTGTGCAGAGGAGAGGGGGGCAGCCATTGCCTCTGCGTAACTTCTTCCGTTGGTGTTCCGTGGGCAGTTTTTTCTCTCGTGGCCGACTTGACCGCATCTTGCGCACGTACGCTTCTGCCCCTCGTATATTATGAGAGCACGTTGTCCGCAAACCTTAATAAAAGAAGGTATGTTGCTGTCTATCACCATGCGGGCTAATCTCGTACCTGTGTAGAACCTTTGCATGCGGTGGCTTCCCCATGTACTCTCCCAAATTCTTTGAACCTTTCCAAATTGGGATAATTCCTGCGATATCTCCATCAATCCAATCTCGAAGGGGAGACCAATGATTTTTACTTGGACAGGTGTTCCGGCTGCGCCCTCGATGGAGCACTTTGTTCTCTCGTTTCCTCTTGATGGAAAGGGCAGACTTCTCGGTCCATCTTCCATGATTATCTGCATTCTTTCTTCGGTATGTAGTTTCACAAAAACCATTCTTCTGTTAAAACCAAATTGGATTCCGTAGATATCTTCATCCACGAGGCCCAGCGTTTCCGTTAAGAAAATGTAGACCTCCAGTGGTGAGGGAAAATCGTCCTTTTCCTCCGTCGTGAGAAGAAGGGTGCTTCGTCGTTCAGTCGCCATGGTTGGGACTGGGCGCCTGAGCGGGGGCCGAAGCCGAAGGAGTGCCGGCGAGCGAGGTCTCGCTCGCCGGTCGAGATTTCGCGTTCCCGTTAAACAAGAGCTCGGTAGAAACACGTCCGACTACGATAGCTACCGAGGCGTCCTCCTTCCCTGTGGATTTTTTTGACCTTTACGGGACTAGATGTTCTCGACTGCTGGACATACAATGTAACAACCAGTCGCACTGAGCGCATAGGCGCCACTGCCCACGAGGAAAGATCGTCGTGTATGTCCGACAATCGAGAACATCTCGGTAGCTTAACTGGCTAAAGCACCGGCGGGAAATCGAGGGATCCGGGTTCGAATCCCGGTCAAGGCGGATGATTTTTTCTCTGTGGAAATTCGCATAGATTGCAGTTTTCACACAAAGCTTAGCTTCAAATAACCTTCCAATCGCCTTAGGCTACTTGATAAAAATATCAGCAAAAAATAACATACTGGTATACATGTGGCACTTACACAGTGTTCATTGTGAAATAAGCCGGTAACAAGAAAATACTTAACCGTTGAGATGGTTGAAGATGGACAGTTAAAATAAACATAACATCTGAATTAAACGATTTATATATTTTATTACGAAGATTTATTATTGTTCTAAGGGAACCCATTACGACAAGTAAACTATGAGCAAACTGCACATTCTGTTAAAATACCATAAAACACACATGTAAACAATATCTCGACCGATTTGACAAAACAATTAGAGTACAAGCAGAAATCTAGTTAACAAAAATTCTAAATTAACACTTAAAATAACAATAAAGCTTCTTTTTGAATAGTTGGAAAGACGAAGACTTGACATGAAAAGGTAGTGAGTTCCAAAACTTGGAAGTAGTGATGAGGAAGGAGTTGTATCTTATTAATGTTTAATTATATATGCTAATAAAGTTACAAAAAATCCAACAAAAAAATACGAAAAATTTAAACTAAAAACTCAAAGTTATCTCGCACCCGCACGTTATCAGTAGGAGTCCATTTGCGAACCAGAAGAAGGGTGCGTGTACTTCGGGTGGGAAAACCCTGGCATAAGTGGAATGGTCTCCCCTAGAATAAGCGTGCTACCGAAACCCTTTCCAAAAGGAGTTGTCAAACCCTTTCCACGCCATTCATCGCCAGAAAATCCCATTTTCGCATCCTTCCCCCGTCCTTCGACTCTGTCGCCCAAAGAAGGGATTGACGAACTGAGAAGGGTAGCGTGGTCCCTGGCCTTCATGCATTTCAATTCGTCATCTGCTCACGCAATTTGAAGCAGAATAGAAGAGGCACTGAAAGAACCGTAAAGGAATTCATCCTAGGGTGAGATAGGAGACAGCGCAGGAAGAGGAGGAGAATGGTGTTTGACAGATTAACTGGCAGAAACAAATGAAGGTATTTCTGCTTGAGGCCTTCACAGCGTTGTAGTGCACGAAAATCTATTGTTTCCGGGCTTCGCTGCGTTGCGTTATCATGTTGATGACGTTTCGTGGTCAATGCTGGCCACATCTTCAGATTAGATTCCAAAGGGCTACTGATGGAAATATATATGCCATCCTAAGGGTGGCCTTCCGGTAGCGCGTTCAATCAGCGTAGAGGAATCGGTTTTGGCGCGTTTTTGCTCAAGAGTCTTTTCCACGTGTTGAGGAGTCTTTGCGCTATATCTCTATTAAAATTTTCTTTTACTTTTTCTATTTCAATAGCCTTTCGGATGGGTCGAGGGAAATGATACTTTCCCTTGGCCAAGACTCGGGCGTCACTAATCTGATGTCTCGGGTTAGAAAAGGCATGCTCTGCCATAAAATATCACCAAAAAAGTTACGTAACGCAGTAAAACCCGGAAGCATGGGAATAACCTGCAAATGAAGGCATTTACTAAAATAGGTGTGGAATGGTATGATGGAAAATTCACTCGAAACTCATACACGATCAAGACGATATAGCTAAGGGTGGTAGATGGACGATTAGGGTGGGTAGTGATAGGTCGGAAGATGAGACAAGGTTCTCTATCGCCTTTAATTTTTATCATTCTGCCGAGGAAATGGCATGCAAGAATAATGAGCGTAAATAGTTGTGGGAAGAATGATGGTAAAGCCAGTTGCATTCGCAGATGCCTATAAGTTGTTGGATCATTCTAAGGATTGACAAAGTGATTAGGACCAAGAGGAGCCTGAAGGCTTTTGTGCACGGGATAACGTCAGGCAATCAAGGTAGGGGAAGGAAATAGAGAAGGCCTTTCGATGGGATGGAAAGAAGTAGAAGGTATGTTGCGCAGAAGAATAAAATCAGCACAGAGGAGATACGGCCTGCACCAGTAAAAGTATTGCAGAGGCAACAGTTTAAAGTATTTAATATACTTTTAAAGGCGGCAAAAATGAACAAGGTAAAGTTAGCACGGGAAACAAAATTCGAAAAAGTAAGTCTATTAATGGCTTAAAAAAGACGAACGATCCATTAAAAGAAATCCTACACGAAAATTACTATTTACAGATAGTTTTATCCAATCACACGTATTTTCAGCGTCTTTCAAGTTATTTATTAGTTGCTATTTAAACAGAGATTGAAAGCGATTACAATTTGTTTAGCATGCGGCCGCACTTTTGGGCCCTTTTATATCTTCAGACACACCTTTCTCTTCGTTTTTCGTTCAAATGGTTAAAAACTAAGTTTCGTCTAATAGCTTAAGTATCTACAAAATGGCAATCTAAATATGCCTCTATTTGCCCCCCACGAAAATATCTCTTACTCATAAACTCTAAATAAAAAACATACACATAAGTATGTGTGTTAGTAGTGAAGAAATATTAAAATTCAAAACTAAATCGCAAGTACAAAATATATTTTTGGTGACTCAATGACTCCTATGATTTTAAAATTTATTTCCAACGAAACGAATTCAGAGAACCACCCACTCCAGGAGAAAAAAAAGCCCGGAATATAATTGGAACTAATAGAATGTGATTGTGAAATAGCGCACTAGCTGCGATGACAGCAAAAACTCCCAGGCAATCGCATCGTAACTAATACGTTTAAAATGCATATCAGCGATTCTCTAAAATCCATGCACGAGGAATTTGAGGCAGAGTGGGGAACACTGGTGGTGGAGGACAGCAGAGTTCGCACTCTAATTTGCGAGAGTAACACAGGCAATAAAATCAATCATCCAAAGAATAACTAGCGACGGATGGATTCACATAAATAGGCATGAATAACGATGTGGTTTACTCCATACGAGCTCAGTTTCGGTAATTACGGATTTGAGGGTTTTTCTAGATTGAAACCATGCTTTGCTTCAGGACGGCATTGTTGATCCACGAACCAATAACGACAAACTCATACGGTAGAAAAAAAGGAATGAAAGAAGGCGAACATAACAGGAAATAATACATGTCGATGGTACCCCTACGCAAATATGGGAAATTTTTCAAATAAAAACGCTCATTCCTTATGAATATCCGATATTAAACCTAGTTCGGGGTACATGGAGGTATTTTAGATGGCTCTTCGGTCAAGCATGCCACCTTAACCGGCAAAAGGATGTTTCCTTTCCCTTGTCACTCCATCCCTGTCCTCTGGAAAGTTTCTCCTTCATCCCTCTAAGGCCCACGCTCCTCCATTTTCCTCATTCTCCGGCGTAAATCTGGCCTCTTTTTCAACCGTGAAGAACCGTGCCCTCAGATTCTCCTCATCCGCAAACCAATTTATTCCCGTCACTTCTCCTCTTTTATCTCTTTCTCTCTCTTTTTACTATACCTTCCCTCTTATGTCCCTCATTCTTGGTAATGCTATGCCACCCACTGTGTCCATCTTCACGCTCTTTCACTCCTCTATTTTTGCAGCCCGCCTTAAACCACTGGAATGCCATTTTCTCCACGGGGACAACTTTACATTTGAATATTTTCTTACTATTTTTCTCCATTTGAGACATTGCCAATTCGCTTTCTGTTTGCTTTCTTTCGGCGAAAAGAGATCTTTTTGCAGTCTCCTTAGAAAATCTTGAATGACGAAGGGGAGTAAAATCCATTATAAAAAACTTAAAGGGGGTAGAATAAATAATTTTCCTCTTAGACGATTGCTCGGAACAATGTTCTATTTCCCAATAGGTAATTGTTTTTTTTTGAAAGCACTACTCTCAGCCTCAGGGAGCTCCATGAGTTTCAATCGAGAAAATCTCAAAAGTAATAATGTTTATTGTAGTCACCATCCAAGCCAGAAGTATCGTCACACTAAATGTACTGTATAAAGTTGGCCTGGGGACAAACATAGCACACTCACAGAGGTGGGAAAAATTTGGAGTTTGCGTAATGATTTGCCGCGCTGCCAATAATCTACTCAAAGAGTTAATAAAAATTTAAAATACCTTTCAGTGAGTTAAGACCGTAAAATCGATACTATGGAATAGGAATGCCTACCACACCATACGCTTAAGTCCAACCTGGAGGCTCATCTACTAATGATGATATTAAACACATTCTCTAAACATATATGATATTAACATGGCAGAATAGATAATGAGCAAGAAATTTAAGACGTAGGCGACCAAAAGTATTTTTAAAAATTTTCTCTAATGCACAGAATTGGGAAAGAATACTTATCCAAAAGGTAACACAAAACGTTTGCTAGAAAGCAGGTCAAGTTATTCGCTTCTCCACATAAAGATATTGCCTCTTCGTAACCGCAATAAACTGCTTACATCATGTCCGCTAAGAGGGCTAAATAAAAACTTCTTGTTAATATTAGAGAGCAAATTTATTTTTCATCAAATTTTAAAGCATCCTAAACATTTCCACGAATCAACTAAATCCGCCATTTAATCGAAATTGTGAATTTGGCACACTTAACTGCTGAATGTTGAACTAATGAAAAACTGATTCCATAAAATAACTCATCTTCGCTGTACAAATTAAGACCTGAATAATCGATAACGATAATTAAAAATTATATGAGAGCAAAGAAAACTATACCACCGATATCTACGTCCTTATTTAGATGATAATAATAAGATATGGATGACACGGGATAGGGAAGACGAGGAGGGTACGTGTGAAGCGTACCACTCTATGGATCGGAATAATGGACCATTGGAAAAGCTAAGCAGAAAAGACTAGAAGCCTTCAAACCTGGTACTGGTGGAGGATAAAAAAGCTAAAATGGACGGACAAAATAAAAAATGATGAAGTGTACAGAAGAATGGAAGAGAAAAGGACCATATGGTACACCATACAGAAAAGCAAATCAGATAGATTGGACACACTCTGAGAGACAATAGGTTTGTGAAGAACATAAGGCAAAACAGAGGGAAAAGTTCCCAGAGGAAGATCCAGGAATAAGCTCATGGATCAAACAAAGAGGAAAGTACACAGGAAGAGATACCAGAAGGTAAGGCTCTGGATAGGGAAGGATGAAGGGCTTCAGTTAGCCAATCTTAGGTTTGAACGACCAATGAACGAATAAGATATAATACAAGCTCAATGCAAACCATTCTTATATAGTTATTTACCAAATAAAGACAGTATTTAGAAGCAAGTAGAATTGCTACCGAGAAGAATGATTTTTGCGCCGGGCATGAGCCGGTCTGGCAAGGAGTGTGCCTCCGGTGGACCAGGGCAGTTGACTCTAGGGCAATCGATGCTGAGGGAAGGTATGGGGGCAAAAGAAGAATGCAAGGCCTTTTAAATAATAGATGGCGATGGGAATATGCGGAGGAGAACGGGCCAACTGCCGAAGCAGGAGCGACAGGGGAGATGGGGTTGGAGGAGGGATAGATCGGAGAACAGGACACCTTCGAAGGAGAACCGACAGCGTCGATTGTCCCGGAGGAAAACGTACACGTGAGCTAAAGGACGCCCACTCCAACCCTCACGCGGAGACAGCGGCTTGACCAAGGGAACGGAATTTTGGGATTCGCACATCATGGGAACCAGATTTCTGATTTATAACCGAGGCGATCCCATCCATATTTTATTAATTCCAGCCATGAGTTACAAAATTTCAGCAGATTAAATTTTCAGGACACGCGATAAAATATTGCTGGTGTTAGAACTCTAGCACGTACCCATATAAATTGTTTAAAATGCACGAAAAACAATGACATCGAGAGGCATGCATTTGTAAATGTGCGGAAAATGTTTTCCCGAGTTCCACCGTTAAAAAGACCACCACCGAACCCTCAAAAATATCCTTCATAAGGTGAAATGTAAATGTGAAAATCGTTTCATATTTCATCTCCACACTTTCGCCAGACAAATATTTAATGATATAATTTATCCTACAAATATTTCACTACCTTCCATTTCAATCAAAATTAAACAGTTTTCGCCTAATTTCTTGTGGCATTTTTGTGTAGAGTGACAAAAAATACGCTTAAAATCTACCACCATGATGTTAAACCAAAAGTCTACTGCAAATATTTTATAAATTTGTCCTCCAGCAAAATGTAAATTTTAAGCTTAATTTTCATGTGGCCTGGAATAAACTAACATTTCACTCAGTCCACAATACAATGCAAGAAAAACCTTCAAGTTAGAGAGACTGAAATGGGTAAGAGGCAATTCTTTCCTACGGGTGTTGGGATTGATTTTGTCATCCCCATACAATTTGGCGAGACCCAAAATCAGCGCTGAGATCTGAATGTGACGACGAAGGAGAAATCGTTCTGCGGAATTGATGATGTGGATGTCAGAAAAATAATAGACAGTATTGTGCACAAATTCTAACAAAAGAATCTTTGGCCTGATATTGCAATTGAAGAGAATAGGCAAGGAATAAGAAAGATTTAATAACACTTAAAAATTAAAAAAAAAACTAGAAAACCTTTGCTGAAAGTTTACTATAAGACCGGGAAGAATGATACGTATAGTTATGCAGTTTTATAACCTCATTTTAGAAAATATACCAATTGAAAACGTATGGAAAAATAAATTATACCAGTAAAATTATAAGAGAGAAATTAAGAGCCATCTTTAGATGAAACGAGTCTTATGCATGACCATATGTAAGAGTCTTAAAAATCTATAAGTAGAAATTACGGGGACAATGTATGTGAAAATGCACTCTATTTTTAGCGATGTCCATTGTATCCATGTCTGCAATTTAAAATCCAGACGCAATCCGACGACGCAAATCATAAGAAAACGCGCGTTTTTTTCCTTCGCCTCAGAACACGCTCGCCACTTGATTTGTGATGTTTCCTCAGCATTTCCAGGAAGGACGGGATTGGATACTTAAAATGACACCCTAATGAGCTTTATTAGTCCTAATTGCTGACATCGATTTGCTGCTCGCTCCGGGCATTATTACCTGGAATCCGAAGTTAATTGACTCAGAGTCCCTCCCCTTTACTTCTTTCGCACTACAAGGAGTCCTGAGTGTCGTCAATGGAAACAGGTGGAGAATAAGATGAGGCGATAAAAATACCAGTTCCCTCGCTGAAGTCGTGTGGGGCATTTTTCAACTCGAATCGAGAAGAATACTCGTGCGACCAACTTACTCGAAGGTCTTTTAACGAGATAGTCCACAGATCAAGGCACAATCAAACAATTAATTCGTTTATAGAGTCAGCTCAAGGACAAAACGTGCAATTCCTTTAAAGTAGTGCTCTCGCCTTATCTATATTTTATGGAATTTCATCCCCATTGTCGAGGGATATTTCATATCGTCAACACAACCATTGAGAAGTAGATCTCTTTAAGTCGCCATTCGATCGCACTCCAGCATGATGTGTAGTCTAACAACGCATCTCAATTCATCAGTGTCACTGATAAAAACACAGTCGCAATCTATTTCGTCGGTAAAGGAACAATGCTTCAGGTATCAATCAATTTTCATAACATTTCAGCAGCAACTCAACGATCGACCGTTGCATAACATTGAACAGATTGCTAATTTCTTAAGTTGTATAAAGTAACAATATGGCTTAAAAATCTATCTATCTGTTGTTGTTGAACAGCCTTCCCAAGCCCGTTCGTTCCATGACGGCCTCTTTCAGCGGCCGTCATGAATTACCCACGTCACGGTGGAGACAGCCAATAGAAATATGTTTTGCGGAATGGGAGTGGGAGTGGTAATTGCTCCGCGTAAAAATCGATAAACAACCATGAAATTTGGAGGGTGGATTTTATTCCATTCCTAATTACTTCAAAGCATTTAAATTCAACTATTTAATGAAGGGTATCCTCCTGTTCAACCATTTTTCAAATTCTACAGGGCAGTACGGATGTTCAACGAACACGGATGCATATTCAAAATAGGGCCGATTGTTCACAGACGCCCATGGAAAACTTCCAGAATATTTGGGATTTTAGAGGATATAAGAACAAGCAGAAAAACAGAAATCGACACTAACAACCGAACAGTCAACCGATACTAACAACTAATTCTCCTTTTCTGACATAGAACCCGCAAACCTTCGGTAGAATGTTCTTTCCATTCGCACACACTTATCTAACGGTCATTACATTCCACTGCAACTGATCATTTTCACAGCGATTAAGGAGTAAATACTTGGAAAAATTGTTGTGTTTCTCAAAAAAACACTAAAATAACAAGCATCTTCTAAAGAATTTTCCACTGATTATCCAGCGAGAGTTCAAAGGAGTTAATGGACAGTAACGAAAGTTACGATACTGAAAAACAGTCAGGCTTAATATTCCTCATTGAGAGCAAACATGACATGACATAATAATTCACTGCAATGTTCGAAACCAGAATTTGAAAGAAATACTGTAGTTTATTTAGCTGAACATTACGTAAAAATATTTTTTTGGCATAGGCATTGCAATGAGAAAACTAAACGTCAATCAGTTCTCCACTTTAATTAGAGAACCAGCGATATGATCTCCAACAATCCTAATAACCAAATTTAATGCCAAAAATCTGTACTACCAACACCCGCCTCATTTCAGCCAATGATTCACCTATTAATATAGTCATCATTGCTTCATTCTCATTATTTATTGATGCTCGATGGACATCGTCGTTCTATCAAATGCTATCACGACTAATCACATCAATTGGTCGTTCAATCCTAAAATTTGTTGACTGAAGCTCTCCACCCTTACCTATCTAATGTAAGTTCCTTTACCTCCTGGTATCTTTCCCTTAGTGCTGTCTTCTTTATTTGGTCCATGAACTTATTCCCGGGTCTTCCTCTGGGGACTTTTCCATCTATTTTACTTTCAATTATGTTCCTCACAAACCTATTGTGTCTCAGCCTGTGTCCGATTCATCTGGTTCTTCCTTTCTCTATACTGTTCCACAAGGTCCTCTCCACCATCGGACATCGTCGTTCCTCCTCTGTACACTTCATCATTTCTCATTTTTTCCGCCCATTTTACCTTGAGCATCCTCCTTAAGCACCAGGTTTCAAAGGCTTTTAGTCTTTTCTGGGCCGCTTTTCCAATGGTTGTGCTTCCGATTCATACAGTGCTACGCTCCACACGTATCCTCCTCGTCTTCCCTATCCCGTGTCCTCCATATCTGATCATAATCATCTATATAAGGGTGTAGGTATCGATGAATTATAGTTTGATTTACTCTCAAATAACTTGGAATATTCCTTATCTATAATTTAGGTGTAAATCTGTAGAATAAAGATGATTTATTTTATGGAAGCAGTTTCTAATTCGTCATAAGTTAGCCAAATTCATAATTTTGA
The DNA here is from genome assembly GCA_963169105.1 of Ceriagrion tenellum. NCBI lineage: Eukaryota > Metazoa > Arthropoda > Insecta > Odonata > Coenagrionidae > Ceriagrion > Ceriagrion tenellum. Next base: position 28,266,361 of record OY720639.1, read on the forward strand.
CTTGATTGGCGGCTAAAGTTGATTCGTGAAAATCTTTATGATGTTTTAAAAGTTGATGATAAATTAATGGTCTCACAAGTACGAACAAGAATTTTTTATTTAGTCCTCTAAGCAGATATGATGGACGTACGCAGTTTATAGCAGACGGAGAGGAAAAATGTTTATGTGGAGAAGCGAATAAGTTTACTTTCTTTCTAGCAGACGTTTTGTACTATCTTTTGGATAACTGATTACTGTGGTTTTTGGGAAATTTTTTATCCAAATGGCTGCCTGTGTCTTAAATATTTTGCTCTTTGTCTATTCTGCCATGTTAATATGAAGTTTACAGAATGTTTACAGTATCATAAAAGTATGTGTGCCTTCTGGTCACGAATGTTTTCACGTACTGTTTCCTGATTTGCAGTCCTATTTTCTTTGTGCACAGCAGTTGTCTTTTTCCCATGAATGCCTCAATAGCTTGGACAATTCTCCGCTTGATGTCCGTTGTACTTCTTCCGTCCCACGTGATGGTACTTCCGAGATAGGCGAAGGAATCCACTTGCTCTAATTTCTCTCCTCTCAGGGTGATTTCTACATACAGCTTCCCTCTTTCGCACGACAGATAATATTTACTAAAAGGTAACTTGGATTGCACTTGGTACTTCTTATTCTTGGACATCTTAGTACGTTCAATGCTACACATCCTTCACTACTCTGACATCATTCACATTTCATATCGTCTGGAAACACAATTTTTTTATAAAATAACTCGGCAAAATAACAGTAGCCACAGTGGACAAAATCTAATCGCGAAAGATGTTTTATATCGATAAGTATTGCTCCCACAAACAATCCCCAAATCTATGACCGATAGAATCAGTGCTACTCAGACTCCAGAAAATGAGATCCGTGTCTCATAAGTTTATTCGCCAATTGTTTATACCATGAACGGAAAGTATAATATCGAAATAAAGTCACACAGATATTTCAATGAAATTAATAAAATATAAAGAGATTACCCCAACCCCTAAATTTCTAATGGTACAGGTTGCTATAGAGAATTTCACCCATAAAATAATAGCATAATAGCCTAAAATTAAGAATAATAAAACGACAAATTAGAGAGAGAATCAAATAGAGACATTACATCCGCTAAATACTTTGGGTGATATGGTAAATTTCCTATAATGAATTGGTTAGTCAGTTATTTGAAGTAGAGGCCGATAACTGAGGTCATTTGCGTGGCAAACCTGTCAAGGCAGCACCCTGCTCTTCACAAAAGGAGCCAAGGGACTCAGCGCGACGCCAAATCTTACAATATCCTGGACTTGAGTGCCCTCCACAGAGTTGTCGAGCAGGGTTATGGAAGCCCTCGGGCTAGGAGGCTGGGATTTTGACCAGCACAAAAACATGATTAGCAATAAGGGGCAATGAATTTAGGTCGACTGTGTGAGGGCGGAGAAAGACACCAAGTCCAAATAATACCCTATATGCCATACCCAATTGGAACGCCGCAAATTGGCGGGACAAATCAAATTTAGAGCTTTCCTCCCCAAATACTTTGGATGATAGCGTTAAGTTCAGCCGATTAGGGGAAACATTTTTATCTTAGATAACAATCTCCCCTAGGACCTTTATTTCAGCGATGGTCCCTTCCAAGGAATGCGGGGCCAATTTATTCCAGCGCGGATGAAACTTCCCAAGGACACAAAACCTTCTTAAAAGTCATTTCCCAAGGGACTAATAGGCTTTAATTTTTGGGTAGGCAACCTCCACCATCGTGTTAAAGTCGAAGAGATGAAACTTCCGCCGAACAAAGCAAAAGACTATCCATGAAAAGATTTCTCCGATAAGAAAATGAAAACATAAGAAGGTGAAGGACGTGAAAAAATTAAAACGCCCTAAGCAGCTTTGCTGGCATCGAGGGAGCAAAGAAAGGGGGCAGGGAAGAAAATTGTCACTTTCTCGAGCATAACGAAGAGCTACTGCCAACATTTTGGAGTGAAAGGTTTCAACTTCAACAAGTCGAACCATTGCAGTACAGAGAGGAAAACACATGACAAAACAAGAGAATACGCAACCATATAAAACCCCCTCGTCAGTAAGACACTTCCGTAATAAACGCTGGTTTCATTATCAGAGATGTTAACATAACAGCCGGTTTTTTAATAATCTGTCTGTGATAGGATTTTTTCCCGTTTTCACAACAAAACCAACAATGTTTGTTCCCATTTAACCCATACTTAATTTCAAAGCCAACTGAGCAATGTTGCGATAGTTAAACTTGGCCCAATGGTTTGTCATACACTAAAATATTCACTCTCAGAAGAAAAGGTTCGGTGGTTTTCGACGAAACGTTTGCATACCCATACGCCCATACGTATACACTTACATATAAGCAAATATTCCCTTCAATGCAGACCACTATCATCATCATCATCTAGTATTCTGCCGAGTAACAGGTCCCATCCACTGTCGTTGTCTCAATCCTTCTCTATCTCAGGCCTGTCCCTTTGTCTCCTTTTATCCTCCTCTCTTTATATAATCTATTACTTTCAGCCTTCTTCGTCCTCTCATTACTCCGTCTACCGATCCTTCCAGAGTTTTAGTTATTATCCTCTTCATTCGTTGTATATGCCAAAACCATTTGGGTCATTCCACTTCAATTCAACAAACGCTTGTTCCTTAGAGTCTCAGATTTTGCTCAAACTTAGCGAATGAGTAGCATGTGACCTCAAACAAACCAATCGGAAACCGTTTTGAGATAAAACACTTTCGCATCATTTCATCATCATTAGTCGCCTGCTTTCTCAGGTCTTTGGTGCCTCCATCTCTCTCTGTCCTCTGCTCTCCTCTTCAACTCTCTGTAACTCCCTCAATCCTTCAGGTCATCCATCATCTTTCTTTTCTTTCTTCCTCTATTGTAGTTTTCATCCACCATTCCTTCTAGTACATCTCGTAACAAACATTTCCTTCTCAGTACATGTTCCGTCCAGGTATTCTTCCTATTTCCAATGGTCTTTAAAAGCTATCTTCCTTCTTTTATTCTCTCTAGCAGCTCTCCATTCCTAACAGTATCAAACCACTTGATGCAAAGCACTTTCCTCCAAATCTACATTTACGTCAACTCTCTATTCTTTTTCTATCCTTCTCTGTCATATTATGCGTATTTAACTTTTTTCACAATTTAAAAAATATAAGTGCCCTAAATCATGTTTTCACTTATCTCTAGGATTCCATTCATTGTATAGGAACGATACCTCATACATATGTATGCCTCATTTGAAAGCTTATTCTTTTGCAATTTTGAATTAAATTTAAAAAGGAAAATAAGTTGAACATAATCGAATTCCTCTGTATTTCCCTAGCTTTAAATTCGCGTTAAATGCGTAATAGCAGTTATTTAGCAATAAAAATAACAAATTTAAACCAATAGTTGTTAATTATATTGTTTTAATACGTAACTGAATGACCTGTGCACGCTTATTCACGTATCACATGTCTTCTACATGCTCTACGGCTCAGCCCGAGGAGGCTGGCGTAAGAAAAATACAAATGTTATTTATATGTTTATGGATTTCCATCAAATTTTATTTCAGAAAAAGCTAGTTAGGTATGTATAGACTGTAAGAAATAAATTTTTGGCTAATTCTGAGATGGAGTATATGAGAAAATTTAATTAAAAATTTTATATACATAAGAATTAAACAAAAATAGGAAATTCAAAAAATCGATTTTAAATGGTATCACTATCTTTGCATAACAATAAGCTTAAAAATGAGGTATGTAAAGGTATGACGTATAGTTCAACCACAATAAATAGAAGCCGAAATAAAAATAAAAACATGATTTAGAGCAAGCACTTTTTGCAAAAATGTGAAATGTGAAAAATGTGAAAAAACTTAAACACGCATAAATCATGCAAAAATATTTTTCCAGAACGGTTTCCTAATAATTCGTTTGCGGTCACATGCTAGCTATAGGTACACCAAATTCAAGCGCAACCTGAGACCCGAAGGGACAATCGTTTGTTGAATTGAGGTGGAATGACGCATTTTCATTTTCTCATCCTAACAAAGAGCATTAACTTGAGTGAATTACTAGGATTCCTTGATAGCATCTAAGTACATCGCTGTCATCTTTTGATTCTCGATGTAAACAGGCATCTAAATTTTTATTATATTGAATTGGATTTTGTGGAGGCGACCGACAGCTATGGTCATTTGCACCATAGAGGATAGGTAAGGGAGGAAGGGTGGATGGACACCCGGCGTCGGCATTAGCCTGCTCTTAACAAAACGCGCCAAGGGGACCACGGTTTAACGTCTCATCCGACAGATGGAGTAATGTGCTTGAAGTGCCCTCCACAAGGCACTCAAATAGGGATCAGGTTTCCTCTGAAAAAAATCCTACTCTGCAGGGATTTGAACCCTGGCCTCCCGTGTGGCTATCCAGTACTCTAGCCACCACACCAACCTGATCTCCTAAATTTCTATTAACGCACTCCTAGTTTTCGGGAGATAATATTACTTTCCATTTGTTGACGCAAACGCACCGGCTCCCATTCCTCGAAATATTCGCTCATCTTTTTCCAAAAACAACTCTCTGATGTTACAGTCAACCACTCAAAAAGATATTAACTATAACGAATCACCTCTTTCGCAGACCAACATGAGGAGAATAAAAGGAAATTTTATGAGACTATAAAATGGATTAAGGCAAATTCGAGGAGTGAGCAGATGGCTACACGGAAATGAACGCCAAAATCATTTAATTTATGAAAACCAACGCAAATCGTGGTTGTCATGAAGTAAACAATTTTGGCGCATCTGATTGATATCACATTGAAGATGATAAATATATATTTTAAGGATATGATGATTTTAATGAAAATTCTAAACAGCACTTATTGCGGCTAATATGCTTCCGTAATAATTAATGTACAAAAACAAATTCCCAAACTCCTCCAACCTACGCCCATCCTATTCTTACCATAACTTATACCTTAACTTCTGATGTATCATGCGGATAACACATACAAAATATATGTGGCACAGCATTAAAGAAACTAGGTTTTGTTAAATGTATAATACGAAGGTCCTCCGATGAAAAAGTCAAAGAGAGCTGCTACTGTGCTCAGGTTAGGCCACATTTCAAATACGCCGCAAACATTTGGGACCCTGGCTATAAGGGTTTAACCAAAAAAATTAATAAAATACAAAGGAAAGCAGCGTGCTTCGATCAAAACTACCACGAGTGTACATATAGCGTCTCACAACTATTAGAGGAACTACGATGGGAGCCCCTAGAGACTCGGAGGCTACACGATAGGCTTAGGTTGCTTGAGAAATTCAGAACTGGTGTGTATCAGAGCGACACAGAGAATATTATCATGACTCCTCACCACATCTCTAGGTCTGACAGATGCGATAAAATAAGAGAGATACACTGCCGAACAGATAGGTACAAAAACTCGTTCTTTTCGCGAACAATACGCGACCACAATAAAAATTGAGCTCCACTAAGTACACTCCTATAATACATGTCACCGTTTCATCTCTCAAATGCTTGCATCTTTACACGGCTGGTGACCAAACACCGCCTGCCACACGCACACGCCCGCGGCGGCACGCAGGGTATTATGTAGATGTAGAAGTATTCCACAACGTTAGGAAACAGCGCAATGCTCCGAAACACTATTTTCGCTCAGCTTCCATTAAATCTTTACTCTGAATCAGTCGTGATTTCAAAACGGTTAGTAAATGTCTCTCACGCTTGCATAAATTCCCTCCAAGTGCCTATACGTGTATATTTAGCTCTTTGGCCATTTTCTGTCGTGCCTCAACAGTAACTACCAAACACACCCACACGATTCGTGAGAATAGACCCGTGTAGCTCGTGAGGGTCGGCGCGCCATCGATTCCTTCTGGAGGAGGACGCGGCGGACGGGGGAAAAGGGCCGTTTCCTTGCGGAAACTTATTGCAGGGAGAAAGGAGGGATACAAGGAGCGATCTATATCAGAGGGAGAAGGGGGGAGCGGCAAGAGTTGCCGCGCCGCAGTGATGCAAAAAGTGGGGAGGGAGACGAAATGGGGTTGCGAAAGAAACACGTGAATAACGTTGGGTGGAGATACGAAGGCAAGAGGCAAGCCACGCGCTAAAATTTAGACTAAGAGAGATCTCCATTCGCCCTCCTTCGCCGACCACTGCACAATGCAATAATGCACTTGTCTTCCATTCGTTACAGATCCATTGTACCAGACATGCGTATTTCGAAACAGATGGTGACCAAAACTTGATGTGTGCTAAATAACAAAAGAACGTTGATAATATCATACTCGATTGCTGACAAGTTCGATGATTATCAGTAAGGGTGTCAAACATACACATCTTAAAGTTCCCAATTACTTTTTCTAAGATAAAAAAGCCCAGGCTTTTAAGCTCTTATTTTATATAAATTCACCAACATTACGTAAAACATTCAGCCATGACAGTAGTTCACCAAAAACTGCAACCAGCCGGTAGGTTACAAAAAATTATCTAACCGCACATCGTTTCATTCAAACGTCATTTGCGTGAACGTTAAGGTGCTAATGTACTCCAATGTTCGCTAACTTCAACAACTCAAGCGAAAAGCTCCCCAAATTTCTAGGGTAAGCTCAACCAGACATTTTTTTCTAACGATGTAACTAAAATGCTTCGACCTCCGGTAAACATGGATTGAAGATATGTTTCCGGAATAACTTAACGGGACTGGAAATTTTCACTAACTTGCATTAACAGTTCGCTTAGCACGATTCCTTACTTAATGCACGAAATTCTTACATCGATACGCAAGTATGGGTTCGCACAATCTATCTACGCTCGATGTTACGTTGAGTTTTATACGCTCATGATTAGGAGGACGTTAACCTCCTACCATTCATCTTCCAAGAGCTATGTAATGTACGATGCATGGGCAGAAGGAAACTTGACGACACCCGACAGCGGAGAGTCTGAGGTCAGTGATGGTGAGTGGCGCTTAGTTGAGCCATCAAAGGTACTGAAGGACTCCATCGTGTGCCTTCAACGGCCCCAACTCTCACACATGCCTTCCTGACGTCATTGTCTTCATAAGCGAGTGCCACCCAATTCTGCTTCATCGATAAATGCAGAAGATGAGGAGGAACGAAGAGGTGGACGCGAAGCAAGGGGACGGATCGAGGACAACGAAAGACCTCGGAAGAAAACGCCTACGTATTACCTAAGGACCGTATCTCTAACTACAAGTTTGCATTTGAAACAAAAGCGCACAGCGGCAAAAGTGTTGGAAAAGAGGAGCAAAGTATGAGTCAACAAAATGTGGGCAACCTCCCACAAATATATAATGAAAAAGACAGGTAGAGACTATCTATTATATCCCCTCGAATTCGTTCCAGTATGGTTTAGTTGAAGTCTTAAAATGGCGTACTCATTTGAGAATGAATGAGAAAACTTACTAACTACAAAACTAGTTTCGACCTCGGTGACGGCGTGGCTAAGTTCTCGTCTGCTAAGTTTGAAGTCGTGACGTTCGAGTTCCGTCGCAATTTAATTTACACCACAAGAGGCATGGGAGTTTATATGATATGCAAAGACTAATAATGTAAGAAAGGTCTATGTAGGTTTAATTTCAGTCACAACAAATAGTAATTCACATATTCCTTTCAATTTGATGTCTTCCTATTTCTCAACCATTTATGCACGAATCGCATCGAAAGTCAAGCACGTAATTTTCATTATTTTTCCGATTAAATGAGAATCTATTAGCTAGGTCACAATACTCTTGGCCATTCAATGAAAATTAGTAGGCCACAACCCATCCAAGATGGGCGACCATAACGAACACGATACAGAAAAGAAAAACAAGATGGATTGGACACACCCTGAGATACAATGGGTTTGTGAAGAGTATGATTCAAGGTAAAATAGAAGTCCCCAGAGAAAGACACAGGAATAAGTTCATGAACCACATAAAGAAAACAGTTTCATAATCGATTAATGTTGTGTTTGACATTATGGGCGTACATTTCGTTTATATATGCGTGTACCATGTGTACTGTTATACATTTGCGTGCGTATTCAAGTGTAAGAATCCCTGCAAACCGGCAAATAATGTTCTATTTCTGTACACCTTTTAATACAAAGTTTTACAATATCTGTTTCTTCGTCCTGTTTCTAATGTGATTATAGTGGATAAGATAATATTGCCGATGGTGTTGCTATCAAACTGCAAGGCACTATAATCCAAGGCAAGGAACGGTGACTTGATAACATCATCGGTTACTGTACAGTTGCACTATTTGATTACGAGATTACTGAACAGAAAAACTGGTGCAGACAATGACGTACGGAAGGCACCACTTAAATGCGGAATTGACCAGCGCATGTGCACAAGATGGGCAACAACGCTTCAGCTGTGCGACTAAAGATTTTTGCATTTTTTTGGGTATCATGGTACCAAACTTAAATAAAGTTTTTAATACACATACGACGCCTATTCGATGTATCTGGACCGAGCTATTTCACCTCAAGCGAATGGTAGCGTTCGCATTGGCTGAATGCACAAAAATAATGAATCACGATACCGAATTACGGCTCGAAGCGGAAATATCGAAATGGGATTCCTCAGTCGTAAATTTTCCCGGCAATAATGGTACCGTTTTGAGGCGGGTCGTTAATCCAACACATTTGGGTCCATGAATCATTTACCATGAGCGAACCCGCGAGGTGTGTTCAACGCTAGAGAAATATGGACGTAGTTTTCCGGCCACTGTTCCCTGAGCCACAAGATAATTTTTATGAAATGGAAAGTTTCACGTTACTCGGAAGAAAGACAATCGAATAACCGTCGCAGAATTTCACTGACCCATTAATCAGGAAATAAGAGCACAGGTCTTCGAGTCACAGATCCGGCTCATTCAACAGCATATTGTCGTTCAATGAATTTAAACTGCATTAAGATAATACCCATACCAATCACTCAAAATTATTCATTGCAACACATGAAAAATTTCGCGTAACTTACTGAAGAGATTCATAAATAATTTCCCTTTTAGGAATAACAGCAGAATAAAAATGCGTACAATAATACAGTAAGGGCGTATGAAAGCCAAAAGTGGCGAAAAACGCATATATTATAAAAAATTTGAAGAATAGAATGCGAGAAAACGACCGATATTTTTAACCTTCCGTTCACGAGAAATGGCCACCTCTCATAAAAAGCTACAGTATTTTTATTACGAGAAATATAGGACCTCAATAGCTGTTTTAAGTTTCCCACCGAGGCAATGCAATGCCTACAGCATTAAAGCCGAGATTTATCACCATAACGCAGCAAACATATGTTTTTCCGCATATTAAAGATTTCACAAGGCAGTCTTGAATTATTATTCTCTTTTAGAAGCTTCCCTTCGCCTTCCTCAGTCGACTCAAGGTCAGACACAAAGCGAATAAGTTACCTTGCGCAATGGAATCTTTGCACTGGAGCACCTAAGCCTCCCTAAACATGAGAGAAATGTCTAGGCATTTGTTGTTCACCATTAATGGATGAAGGAATTCAGGACGTCAAAAGGTTGCATCTAATATTCCGTCGCCATCGAGACAGGACATTGAAAAAATCGACATCCTATAAATCTGCCTAGTCGGCCGTCCTGAATGAAATACTGGCAACGGGGTACCTATGGCATGCTAAACGAGATTGCATCAGGAAAACATTCGATTAAAACGCTATTAAAGTGACTATTAACCAAATCCATATCCTCTTACGTCATGCAAGAGTGCGGGCTAGCATTGATTCAGAGTCCAGCACGGTAAACAACTAGAAAACCCCAATTAGATCAAGTTTGAATAATCTAAACGTCTGGCCTCGAATAATAGTCAGAGGAAATTCGCTCGCAAAAAAATGGCATAACATACTCTCTAAAGCACCGTATTCACAAATATTTCACTAATAATACATGTTTGGTATTCCAGGGCTAATTCCAGGCCAGATAAAAAACAAAGCTATCAATTACAATGAAAGAAATAATTTTACTCTGCTCTAACGTGACCGTAACATTCTAACCAACCAAGGTTTCCAATTCCTTGATTTACTTCGTTTCCCTCTCAGCTTAGAATATTCATTCAATGTAATTAATGGACGAAATTTAATTCCACAGGAATATTCCATGTCTAATGCCAGTGGATGGTTGCGAGATTAAATTTCAAAACAGCAAGCCGATTACAACAAATTTCACGGGGACCAGCATTTTTCAACCATGACTTATTTCTGTTGCAATCAATCCATACAGCAGATACCATATCATCGATTATTTAAACTTGCATAATTAAGATAATCATTATGCAAGAAAAATACAAAAACATTCAGAAGAAGATAGATCGCGGGTACTCACGGAAAGGAAAGTTATAGAGCGATAAAACCGAAGTGCAAGGAACATGATAATATTGAACACTACATAGCGCATAGGTGTGACTTAATCATCATAAACATAATGATTGTCTACGGAAACATTCCGGGAATCGATAGATTTTAGACCACCACGACCACCAATTCCATGTTTTACACCGCAATACCACCGCAGGCACATTTTGAAACTCATAGAATGTATACATTTAAATGGATTTGCTAATTATCAAAAGTTTTAGATCGCTAGATTCATTTATATGAAAGAACTTAAAATGTTTTGAAACATGAAATTAACCAATTCTTTAAAAATATTGCACGCCTAATGCACAGAAATTGCAAATAAAATGGCAAATGCACATAAATCTGGCAGGGACGAAGATCATTGGTTTGCTGCACCAATTTAGAGGAAACTTAAAAGTGAGCAGGCGACATACAGGTTGTACATAGGCATCTGGAGTCTGATCTTGGCTTAACATAAAGCATGGACTCGCAATATCGCTATTTTTCAATGGCGATCATAAGAACGAATGCATATTCACTATCCTTCAATTTTTAAAACCGCTGTCTTTAATTAGTGGAGGGCCTACCTCCGACAGAGAGTACTGTCCCTTTAGAGCGATCTGTGTTTTGGATAAAAATGACGCCAGCGCAAAAGAAGGAACCATGATCCAATGCCAGGCATTCAATTTGTAGTAAACCACTGCCTCTGAACTTTGCATCTGGTGCCTGATTTTCCTTAACATATTTGATTTATTCTGACCAATATGCACGCAAAAATATGTATACAAAAGAAATGAAAAATGGCAACACCGAACATGATGAACCATCTACTTTTGATTCACGAAACTGTCAAGTTGCGTCTTAGGAGCTGCATAGATTATCGCATTCAGTAGTAATAATTGATACAGTTCAAACACATTTCTACTTAAAAGCATCAGTACCGATAATTTAAGTCCAATTCATAAGTTAATCCATTTCTTACAAAAATATTCAACTCATTGAGAGCATAATTCATGACTCCATAATCATCCAATACCAATGCAATTTAGCCCTCATAGGCAGGTGAGTTTGCTGAATAGTTCAATTTCGGATGCTAACCCTGAAAACAATGTAAGTAATTATAAATTTTTTTAAGTTCGTTTATAAGTTCAAACGGACCTTTATAAATAGGAATAATGTCATTAGATACTCCGTACTATTTTAGGGTTGTTGCAACAGCTACGCTGGTTTTAATTCACGTAAAATCAAAGCACGGCGTCAGTGCCAAATATAGCCCAACATACAATGGCATACAGCAACATGAGACGATAAGGAGATATCCGAGACAGTTTGCGAGAGCCATAGAGAGATAAACCACGACTATGCGGACATTGAAAAGGGACGAGGAGAAATTAATAGGTGCCTCGCGAGCTCTGCGTAAGCGACAGGCCAAAAAAACACCCTTCCGCCGACTATATGGAGTACGGTGACAACGGTAACTAGTCTTTTTCCAACGCGGGGAATAAAAAACAAAAAGCAGGGTATCCGAGTCTTTCCGCGGATTCCCGGGGTCATTTGTCACAGACGGATATATGTCCACTTCCATCAACCGAAGGGCGACGCGCGGAGCCCAATGGTGGTAAACGCACACAGCCTTCGTAACAGATGCGGTCGAGAGTGGGACTTCGATAATACAATGTCGCGGAATCGGGAAAATACCGACGTTTCTCACCAACCATTACTGGTTTCCGAAAGGGAGTTGGGGAATGGACAATCATAGTTACCGATGTATAACTACCAACGTATTATGGTCGACGGTCGGCACCATTAAATGGCGTATTCAGAAACTAAATTATCAATGACACATTTGGAATCAAAGCGTGAAGCTATGCGAGGATTAAAACATGAAAACTGCATTATGCGTGTTTGGTTACGAATCCTCATTATTTTATACTTCTTATTAACTACTAAACCAATGAATTCCTTTGCACTAAGTAGATAAGTGCAATAACAATATCCATCACATCCAACATCCAACGACTTTGGCTCCTCCACCGGTTTAAGTCGAGGTCGAAATTCCTTATATATTTATTCTGGCAATTCTTAATGATTATCAAGCGAGAAACAAGGATTAGCTCATATCAAATTCATGTCGACTGTCCCCAAGGCAGCAAATACAGGTGCATCAGGAGGAAATACATTGCAACCTCTCGAACACTCCAAAGAAGAATAATCAAAGAATTCGAGAATTATCCAGGCACCAAAGTGACTCGACAATAGGGAGCTAGGAACGACTTGGAAACCCCTGAAATAACACACACCGAATGTTATAAGGACATTTATGACCTGAAGACGCCTGCAGGATGGCTGGAGAAACTGTTGACGCCAAAATACAATTAATTTCGTATGAAATCCCGAAAGCAGAGCAACATAACTTAGAGAAGCCGCGGACTCTTGAGTGCCAACCTGATCCAACACCTCCCTCAGCTTCCATAATATAAGATGCAACTTTATCGGGAAAAATTCTTCTCATAATTTATAATTCTCCAGATATATTATCTGCTGGTAGATTTTTCATGCAAAATATTTCAAAAAGTAATGAAGGATTACTCTGCAAAGACGATTACCTCGCATTTGTATTCAATCTTCCAGGACTGAACTTCAGTGACTTAAAAGCATCGAGTATAGACCATCATACTCGTATAAAATTGAAGCTCGATTCTCTACGCCTCCTTCATTTTTGAATACATATTTTCAACTCTGTTTCTACCGGCTTTTTTCCTCTATGGCTTCCCAGATGAAAGTAATTCAGTACTCCGCAACAATTTTTCTTATTATTTTTTTAATTCCCTTGAAAATTCGGCGAAATTTTCCTAAATATTTCGTGAACAACAATACAAAGTGGTTTGAAAGCTTTACTAAACGTAACTCATGGATATTCAATTTTTATCCAACACAATTGCTTCATATACATTGAGACAAACCTTCAGGGAACTACCATTACGCCCACATTAGAGAGTAAAGTATCAAAAATAGAACTCTGTAGCTTTCGCTCGAGTTTAATGGAACTTCAGGATAGTATTTATTAATTTACGGCATGATCGAAAATGTCGCACAACTGGAGCACTTAACCCTACGCCCTAAACAAGATATAATCATGGACACACTTGCGAAATAACAAACATATAACTATACATCTTTGAAAAGTGAGCAATATAAAGAACAGAATACAAATGAGTGTAGGCACATATGTTTCGGTTGCTAGCGGTAGAGGAATTATAGGTTAAGTGCCCGTACGACTGATCCCAGTTTTGAATATCCACATCTTGCATGGATGTTATTTTTGCCTAAGCATAGCGCCTTTTTCAGTTTCCTAGGTCAGATACCTGTACCCTTAGTTGTTGTACTACCTCAATCCCAAGGCATTCAATACTCATAAGTGCTAATTAGATGGCACAAGCTTTAAAATAATCATCGCATTCTAATTCTTTCAAGCATAAAATAAACCACATGAATTTACACACCCTTAGACATGATAGGTTTACAAGAAATATAATTGAAAGAAGGGTCACGAGAGGAAGACCCAGGAATAAGTTCACAAATTAATAAAGAGGAGAGTACATCGAAGCTACCAGACAAACCTTAGCAATGAACCACCAATGACTGAGAAGAAAAAAATACTGACCTTCTCGAATGTCGTGCCTCTGAAAAGTAGTAACAGAGGCTTCTACAAGGCCGCCTCGAGGTTTGAGATAAACTAACTTTGAATATATACCCACATGTATGGACTGATCATCAGACTCCATTCCGATAAATAATAGTTTTAGACAAACAAACCACTGAATCATATGCATGTCCCAGCCAATAGCACACCATCTACAAATACATTCACTTTTTTACAGCCACGCCGCACAATATCACATCCAGAGTCCATCTTCCATTGGCGGTTGGGAAACCACTGGAAGTCCTATCGCCCTTCTGAGGCCATACTTCGTGGAAAAAATTCGAGAAACCTGCAAAAGATTCCGACCAGATGAAATTGTTCGAGCGGCGGCTACGTGGGGGGGGGGGGGGGAATGGGTAAATCGGATTCACCCTGCAAGAGCAACAAGTGGCTGCCTCAAGGGAAACGGAAGAAGAAGCAATTTTCCCACTCTGGATCGCCATTCAAATAAACGGGAAAATTTTGGCAAGAGAATGAAGTTCCAAAGGGACCGCGGGAAGGACGCCAAGATCACCACACTCATAAACTCACACAGGTACCCGTAAAGATATTAATGGAGCTGCATAATCCACTTCATCACTTCAGGGCAAGGTTTCAGTTCGATTTTAACTATGGTTCATCCTCTCATGGTTTGACTCTGTCTCGTGTTGGTCGACTGACATACTTTTTAAGATGGTTTGAACTAAAAAACGGTAAAAACTTTATTCAAAATAATAAGCAATAATAATACGCTTATATTATCAGATATCAAGTATATTTTATTATTGTGCCCACCAAGCCGATAGCTTGCCGCTCAACGCACTAGCAGAGAAATAAAGAGCCAAATGCAAAGTTTCTTTTATATACCAACTAAGTTACTGTCGAATCCATGTTAAGGGATTTAGTCACGTCTAAAAACCGAATTTAATGCACTAAATAGTAATTGAAATAAAGAAGAAATACCTTCTAACTGTGCAATTCTTTGCACAATTCAGTAGGGATTCTAAAATGGCGGCTGATGGCGGACATATTCAGAACCTTTTAACGGCCCGGTTGCTAGAAGGTACAGGTGACAAGGAAGATTTAGATGGGGAAATAAGAACAGAAAAATAATCAACCAGAAATAAGACAAAATGGAATTACAACTATTCACCCACATACCAGATTTGAATCGAATTTACGCATACATTAATCTGCTTCAGAGTACCAAAATAAAGGAAGTGTATGGCAGCTATAGTTCAAAGAAAACCGTTTCAGTCATTTCACAATAAACTCATGTTTTTCTCACAGCATGCAACATTGTTTAGCTCTGATAAATGCTCCTTATGAAACCAGACATGCACTTTTGCAGCCAAAATGTAAATTGGAATTAAATGAGAGAGCTATATGCGTATGAAGGTTACATCACATATGAAAATGAATGATTCATTCTGCTCAATTAATCTTCTGAAATGCTCACCACTGACGGTGTTTCAAAAGGGATGCAAAAGCCAGGCCCAACGTACTGGGGCTCGGTGGAATGGGAGCTGATCCGAAAATCGATCCCAGCTTCGGTCAAGCAGGTCACCGTTGGAATATATAAAACATACTCCATCTTTAACATTTTTTAAACGCTAAGAGGTCATGCAGTGGGTAACGAGCCGTCCATAGCATTTTTTTTGCATTAGGATCCACCCGTATGGAAGCATTACCATAAAATAGTATTCGCAGCAAAATTATAATCTTCAGACTTCAGAAATTGTACTTGCCACCTCACAGTGCGCGTATAGCACGGGTCTGTTGTTTTTACCTAACTAAACGGAGCAAATTTAAGCTGCAGACTACTGGGAGGGGTACATCATTTAGAAAGGGTAGATGACAACAACTATCTCCATAGTTTAGTTTTCACAGAACAACGATGCATTGACAGAATAACAAAGAAAAAATAATATCCGTAAAAAACAGATAGAAAACAATTAATAGCAACTAAACTCATAAGCCTGTTTAACCTTTACAATAATAAATGTCGCACAGAAAGTACAACTCAATCATCGTTAATACTCTGCCACAAAATAAAATTCTTCCGTCTTCATGTTCAATTGAGGAGTTGATATAAATGAAACGAACTGATATAAATTATTAAAAATATCGTCAAACTATAGGAGAAATACTGCGAGGAAACAAGAAGGATAAGATTCATAGTGACTAAGTACACAACATAAACTACAAAAGAACGAAAAAAACAGGAGTTACAAGATACTTCCGAGAGAGCTATACCGCTTAGAGGCGAAAATTAATACAAGAATGAATAAAACTGGCTAAATAAGTACACATATGGAATAAATTAAGGTCACAGGCGGAATACACCACCTGTCCATAGTTAGTACAATACAAAGGATTAGAGCTAGAAAGTTATAAACAGATACTATTACCCATGTACATACAATACCAATCTTGAGCCCTAGATGACATAAAACTTGCAACAAACGAAGTATTCCGCTAACCCTGAGTTAGGACACCAAAACTACGAATACCGTTCGATCGATTGTTCTCTGCGTTGGAACCCATGCAAGCTGGCATGATTTGTAATATACAAAGATTCTTCAAAATCACAGGAAGAATGAAATAGAATACTACAACATATTCTTAAACTTTTTTTCTAGGTAAAAGGCGTTTTAGGGAGACATCCATAAAAAAGGGCAAAAGAAAGTTTTTTTGTAAAAAAGGGCAAAAGAAAGTATTTTTAATTTGCCCAACCAGATAGATGGTTTAAACACCACGCGTTGAGATGCATTTTTTTTAGCTATTACTAAGCAAAGAAAACTATATACAAGGTTTTATAAAAATCTAATTAAAAGCACTGAGTCGCAAAGAAATATGCACGGATCAAATCAATGTAATAGATCGATAAAAATTAAAGCAACTTTGTAAATCTTATCAAAATTAATCTTTGTCAAAGTAAATCTTTTTCAAATACTTTAAGTACCCTTTAATTGACATGAGTAAATTCTACCAAGTTTTAATACACCAATATATAATACATTAAAATGCATCCTGTTTGAGTGTGTATATTTATATGAATATTGATGTATTAGATGATACAGAATATTCAATCAACCTTCACATAAAATCTTCTTAACAACATTTGGAGCCGCAAAATCCAATTAAACACCATTATCACACCCTAAAAGCCACGTGGTATTTGATTTTTCACGTCGATCCGTTTTGCAACACCATTTCGTATCACACAAAATTACGTCAAAGTCCTATCCTCTCTCTCGCTTAAAATTTAAACGCGCCAAACATGATCTAACTCGATCGATCGAAATCCGATACGTGTCGAAAGGTGGGAAGGAAGCAAGGGAGAGAGAGATGGAACAAAAATAAAACAGGGAGACACACGGCGACGCCGGCACACAGCTATTATCCCAGCCGACGTTTTGTACCCGAAACTTCTCCCCCTCACAAACGCGCAAAATCTCCTCTTGCCTCGCTCGCTCGCCTCAATAGCGGTGGGAGATCGGATTTTAGCGGCATCGACGGGATTGGACACCGGCAGCCATCAGATATTCGATGAATTCCGATAAAAATTCCCCAGTCTCCGGACTTCCTCCGTCATTTGTTTCGCCCACGATCGGGCGATAATCGGCCGCGATCGTCGTCTTTTATTGTCACCCTTTCCGTTCCATCAAACATGCCCGTAACTTCCGCAGCCCCCACATTTCACATTTTCACCTTTAATTTTTACCTCCATAGTCATATTTATAGAATCGAACACATTTAATTCTTTAACGTCAATTACTTCCTTCGCACAACATTTCAAAATATAAGCAATATGCTTGTTGCTCGACAAAAATCCGCACTGCATCATGATACTCGACAAAAAGATAATAACTTTTGAGAAGTGTAAGGTCATAGAAATATGCCGTTTCAAAAGCGACCTCGACCATACTCAGTCATTGACCAAGTAATCTAACAGTTAACGAATATATTTTCCCCCAAGAATAATTTTCTTTCTCCTCTCGCACTTCACGGATCCGACTTCCGTATTTCATTAAGACATTATTGGCCAAGGTGTGGTTCCTCAAAATGGGGTAATAAATTATAAGTCGGAGTTAACGGAAAAAGCATAGGCAAAACTATTTAAACAACTTAAAAATTTCTGAGCATCATTAACCATCTAGACTAAACCGTTACAACAGGCACGATAAAGAGTTACCAGAGAATGCAAGTGATATGAAAATAATGAACAAATTATTCTTAGCCCTTTATTCATGAAATAAATATGGTGGGAGATCGGATTTGTGTGGTGGTTGGGTACCGATAAACCATGTGGGCGGTCAGGGCTCAAATCCCTGCACATAAAGAAATTATTCAGAAGATACTCGATCCCTACTTGAGTGTCTTGTGGAGGTCATTTCAAGCGCAGTACTCCATCTGTTCGATGAGACGTTAAACCGATGTCCCCTCGACGCCTTTCGTTAATAGCAGGCTAATGCCGACGCTGGATTATTCTTCACCTTCAGTTGTCGGTCACTTCCCCATAAAACCAACCATCCATAAAGTTAGTGACTCCAAAAGCCGTTAAAAATAAAAAATACTCAACTGTTGTTTACGGCTATTGCTGTCACCACCTTTATTGAATCAATTAAGCCGTAAGAGCTCACCTCACTATCATTTCTACATTCATGACTGGTCGGCGTAAAACTACCAGTTTTCCAACCAATGTTAGAACGAAAATATTTAACCTGATACGCGTTTAACTTTTAACTTGTCTTCTTTACGCCGAAAAAGTCGAAATTTTGTACCTTAATTCGAATCTCGTTTATTGACCTCAATCGGTTAAGGACGATGATTTGATTTTCAGTACAGTTGAATATTAAAAACACGCACGTGAACCATTAAAGAGCTCCGTTGTCAAACGGATATGGAAATAATAATTCAAAATATTGAAATTTTAGCCACTGCTTAAGAGTTTGAATTAGGATGACTTACATTCCTGGACACCCATTAACTTAATCAAATCGAGCGCTACAAATATGGTACTCATCGCTGGCAAGTGTAGTACGAAATGACCACGAATGTGATCAGAAGATAGAGCTGTGCAAATGCTTCAAAATCGATTCGAATCGACTCGAATCAGGCTTAATTCGATTCCATTCGCCTGCGAATCGGGATTCTTCGAAACCGAATGATTCCAAATGTTCGAATCTGATACATTCGTCTTCGAATCGTTGCATGCATTCAAACATGACGCTCATTCCCAAAATGGTAAAAAGTTCGTTTAGACGATGCTTTCCTTGCGCGAAACGAAAATTTAAACGACCACATGTTATTCTGTGCTATTCTTTGTGCCTCTATGTATATAAGCTAAGGAAATGCCCTGAAATATTGTGAAAATCTTAATTATTTTAACTGCGCATAAGCTTTTGCATTTTATTTAGATTCGAATTCGATTCGCAAGATAATTTTTAGGGTGATTCGATTTGCTATCAAAATTTAAAAAAAAGTTCGTTCCGATTCGATTCGAAATATCTTTGGGGAGATTGGATTCGGTTTGATTCGAAATGAAAATCCCTGATCCGCACAGCACTGGCAGAAGACAATATAAATCATAAGTAATACATACAAAATTAAGTGCAATCCATAATTAATTTCCGATTGATTCATGAGGAATGACTTACACGGCAGTACACATCCCGTTTCAACTCTATAGGTTTCCATTCGGAAGGCAGTTATGGCGCTGAATTCAAAGAAACTGCCGAACAAGCAGCATAGGCGCGGGGGCTCTATTCGGGGGAGAGAAAACCTTTTATTCCGTTCGCATCGGCTCGAAGATTTAAAGGCTCAATTCTCCCCATTACTCTTTCCATCTCTCACACGGGTGGGTGGCACAGACCTGAGGGAAACACTGGATTACCCCCAAGAAGTGGCCGGACTCGATACGGGGCGAGGAGCATGGAGCGCGTGCCCCGGGGGATCGACACGCACGGAGAGAATGAAAGACATGAGGAAACGAAAGAGATGAACATAGGGAGCGGGAGAGACGAACACTCAGCGGGGAATATGAAGGTGTTTGAAAATTAGGTAGAAAGAAAGACCGAAAGAAAGGAAAACATGAGAAGAGAAAGTGTTGCCAAGGTTCGGAAAAATTAAAAACAGCTAAGATACACTAATGAGTAAAGGCGGATTTATACATGGAAGTTGACTCCACTGGAAGTTTTAATTACAGCGATCTCTACTTGTGTATCGTTAACAGCAGTAAATCACCCTTCTCGCACGTATCGTCCATAAAAAAGAGTGATGAAAGCATGAGAATCACACAATGAATGAGGAGAAAAAGAAAATCACCAAATATCGACAATGGTTTAGTACAAGGCAAGACTCCAGTTCCAAACTTATGATTGGAACCTTTAAAAATATGCAAACCAAGTAAAATACGTATAATAAATAATTTTATCCAGAACAGTCTTGAATTAAGAAAACGTTTAGTAGCAAAAAAAAACATTTCCAGGTAAAAAGAAATATTTACATACGGAAAATAACTCCTCCCTCTGACCAATTGAAATATTTGTATCATTAATCCTTGCTTAGAATCATGTACCCGTGATTTTACCGGATATACAAGGTTTTTTTCGCAGACTACAAATGGCCCAAGTATATTTAAATCAAAGTCCAAATAAACAACAATATATTGTCCGTAGAAGTGCGAACCGTGGTCGATTACAAATCTGCATTACCCCTACTGCTAGTGACGAGTAAGAAGCTACAATCACAGTAAGAAAAGCAAATTATAAGTTTACAGCCGTCAAAGGTGTTGGAAAAGCGCCAAAAACCGATACCGAAAATGAAATGGTATCGAAAATTTTTGAATCTAGAGATGAAATAATCCCAATCCAGACATGTCAACTGTTCAAACCAACTACTGAAGATCCAATTAACTCGAAAATATATAATATTAGCAGTTGGAAATATTACGCTCCCATGAGCATTAAAGTTTACATATTCGCCTTGCTTAATGCCCAATCCAGACAGTGATAAGTAAATCATGATGTCAAAAAGCACTTTTTCACAAATTATACAATCTGCTTTAGTACTTGTAGGACCTTTTTTTTGTTGTTTGAACTGCGCTCCAAAATATAACTTAGACACAGGGGCTGAATGAAGTTTCTTCAGACATTGGTGGACAATATTTTATGATAGTAGTGAAGAAAACGACAGATTTGATGATCCATCATCATATTCAGAACGGATTTATAATTAAAATGGAAGATTTTTTTATGTTCCTCGCCTTTCTAAACTCAAATGTCTATCACTACTATAGTTACCCTAAAAAAATCATCCATTTCCGTTACATAATGTCCATTTAAGATCATATCCTTCCCCTCTGCTCATGCGGTCCGAAATTTCTACCATACTCTGCGCTATCCGAACTCTACCACCGCCACAAGCGTCTTTTAATTCAGCACTCACCACTCAATACAAACTGTCAATTTGAAAGACATCGCATGTCCGAGAGCATCGGTAGATAGCCAAGCACGAAAAAACGCCAACACCGGCATATCAACTATCGATATCTCAAGAGCATCGCACACCGATGCTTACCCATGGCGTGGGATGCGTATACATCCCTCGGGTGGGATAAGGAATGGACTGTTAGGGAAGGAGATCGAAGGGGGATTTAAAAGGTCGTTTCTCCCCAAAGGTGCGATTCGAGATCGGAATGGGAATTAGGGAAACGAGTAATAAGGGTCTTTCGCCGGGAAACTGGGAAAGGTAAGGAAACTTGAAGCAATTTGTTCTTCCAACGGAGTCATTGGGATCATGGGAGTTCGAGGGACGGGGTAATGTATATTTGTCTTCCCTCTCCAGCAAATGTCTCTTCTTTTCGGACCACACGTTTTCATTTAAACGCCGGTAGGGTGAGACAAGACGATAGAACAGGAAACCGTGGATCGAGGATTACAAGGAGAAAAATTTTATTTCATCACCATGTTACTAACAAATAAACTTCAAACGCATAAATACGCGAGAAAAGCGTTTCAATGTCAACGCTGAATTCAGAGAAACCAGGCGATATTTGTAAAACGAAGATATTATAATATACAAAAATTTCCCAGACAAACTATGGCGAAAATCTCAATTAAATCTTTAAGCTACGCTTCAAATCTGAGAATGAGGCAGCTGTGGTCAACCAATCTTATAATTGAACAACCATATACAATGGATATAACAATGATAACAAATTTTTTGAATGAAATTATTTTTATATAATCGTAAGTTTAGGGAAACAGGTAATTGAATGCGAATGTCTAATTACAATTCCTCGAATGTGTGACTGGAAAACAAAGAAGCAGATTTAACATACCAGGAATGTTTGACCAGAATTGACTGCACTTGTTACGGCATCCACTGAAAACGGTAGAAAGTGTATGCGTAGTTATAAAAATTTACATACTAATTAAAATTAAACTACACCATTTTCCACCGATTTAAAACAATTAATGTATTACACGCACTTATGAACTAATTAAGGGGAGACCACCTAGTGAGAAATCAACAGCGGGGACAAATTATAGCGGAGTACGACATGAATGCCGGCATCAAAGGTTTTCATCAAACGGTAGCCAAACAAATGGCCTCAAACACTGCGACAACGTAGGTTTTCAAATCGAGTCCAGGTCAGGTAAAATTAACAAAAAAACGAAATATGTCTTTTTGCAACAATTAGGTACGTACCGTATATTGAAAACTTTTTCTAATTTATTTATTAAGAAACCAACACTCACAAAAACAATGACTAGGGGTTTACAGAATCTTAACTCTCTTATTTCCGATTCCTCACTATACCCATTCAATGGTAAGGTACAAAAAAATTTAAGTTCCCCATTAATTCCTTCAACTAATATAACGCACCGGTTAATCATTGTATTAAGCTAGATAAATTAAGTTTTCATCATAAAATTGGTGATAGTATAGGACAAAGATTTTGAAGGTCGCGTCTTATTCAAGTTCTATCAATTTCAAGCGTACTCTGCTTTCTCTTGTATTCTTCAACAGACTTATAACCTGATCATACAGAGTTACTGCTTCTTTTCCAACACTTATGATAAGAAAACACGAAATATCCATTTGAAATGCTCTCCCACTATGTTTTGTTGCTGCAGAAGAGTGAGAACAGAAAAAGATTAGTACCTACTGAAGAAACGACGTTTGAGGTAAAGCGGCCAAAAGAGCTCACCATTAGTCCTATACAGTAACTTATTAAGGCATCAAAGCGAATATATGACATCTATTAACACAAACCTATTAATAAATACTGGCGGCCGTGGTGACGGGGCTAAGACCAACAATTCATGGGTCGCGGGTTCGAGTCCCAGTTGAGTGGAATAATTATCGTATGCATCATGCATGGAACAGGAAACGTAATAATTGACTCCAAAAACCTAATTTTGCTCACAATTAAGTCCCGCCATGTACAAGATTCTTTAACAACATACCCCTCCGAGTCACCAACAAGCATCGATTGTCATGGTCTTGCAGATATTCTTATTGATGATTAGGTATTTTCTATGATATTATAATGGCTTGATCATTACCAATGATCTTTTAAGGGAGTCCCAAAACATTCCAACAAACAATTTTCATACACAAGAAAATCTCTTAGGTTATGTAGAGTAGCAACAAAAAATCGTTTGGAAAGATAAAAGTACGACAGAAGATACCAGCATGTCTCGAATAGATAGGGAGTAGCACTGGGGGCATGATAAAAACCGAGGTAGCGAAGGAGAAAGAACAAGGGGATGGAAAAAGCAAGAAGAGAAGGCAGAGGACGTTGAAGGAAGAGGGCAGATGAGGGAGAAATTCCGAGAGAATGAAGTGGTACGGGAGTGAAAGGAAAGATGGAGAGGCGGGATAAGAAGGAGGAGAAGAAGATGACGCTAAGGAGGCAGGACAGGAGACGGAGGATGAGGAGGTAAAGCGGTGGAGGGCGAAGGACGGATAGGGTAGGGACGACGAAAGGGTGTGACTGGAGGCAGAGATAGGGCAGGGAGTGAGCCAGTCCCTTTAGGAGGGGTTCGAAGTGCTGCAGCGAGAGAAAATTATTTTCATATTCTCTTTTTTTCTGGATGAAGAAGAGAGAGAAGAGGGGGCGCTCACCACTGGGTTCTGCTGTCGTGGGTTGAAAAAAAGTGCAAAAAAAGAGAAAGAAGAAAGAAATGAATTTTCGTTCGGTTAAATTGGGTGCTTCGGGGGGTGACGTCGAAAGGAAGCCTGTGTGGCTGTGGTCGTTGGTGGTGGTGGTGGTGGTGAGGAGAGGAAAGGTGAAAGGGGAGCGTGGAGATTGTGGAGGGGTGGGGCGCGGGTGTAGTGGTTTGGGAAAAGAAATACGAAGAATGTGAGGCGCACCTAAATGCAATATCGCCCTCTTGCCATCTCAACTGAAAAAAATAAAAATGAAACCATTCTCTTACCACGAATACTTCATTGACTTCTCCCACATGAACAACTCGTGACGTGGACGGATGGCATTGCTAGGATAGGGAGAAGATCGAGAGTTAGCGGATAGATTGGGAACCCTCGTCATCGAGGACGCAAAAGTAATCCCTTCCATAAATTGCCACCAGAGTTGCGACATCTTGTAAAGTTTGACATGAGCATGAAAAAAAAAATTCTCGAAGGAATTTTCAAAGCACAAATTTTAAATGGGAAGAGAGAAGAGCAGGACCTTGTAGATTAGTCTCATAATCACTGCGCAATTGAAAATCATTTGTAATTCTATTATTTTTCGAGTCATGTTGCTCATATAAAACGAAGAGAGGGCATATACAGCGCATTTATTGCGAATATATGATGAATCCAGACAAGTAAGTAAAACAAGAAAACATTTCTGCAAATTTCTCGGGCTCGCCACCGGGTAAGATATTCATAGGCAGCCAACGTTTCGGGTTCCGACTCGTTACCCATTCTCAAGGCTATTGGGTAACGAGTCGGAACCCGAAACGTCGGCTGCCTATGAATATCTTACCCGGTGGCGAGCCCGAGAAATTTACACAAATTTAATTCGCCGGGAAAGTGTAAAATCATAGATAAGAAATCATTTGGCTTCAAATAAAGCGGTTCATCACGAATAATATCATTTCAAAAACGGCCATTTTAATCACTACCTCCTCTCCCAAGACGAACGTGAATGCTTTGGCTTCTTCATGGCATTTACTTCATGATATTTACTTCATGGCATGGCATGGCAAAGGCATTTACTTCATGGCATTGACTATAAATTGTCTCGGCAATAAACAACAATTCTTTACACACTTTGTTGTACTTTTTGAAGGGATTTACATACAGTAATTGCGAAATGTACAAAATTCATTTCCTTGGCAACCCTGTTCCTAGACACAAATACATACCGGTAACATCACTTACAACGTATACTGAGCATTGGAGTTTAATTAATGGAAAAATGTCACAACACCCCACCTCTTAAGTTGATGTCTAAATGGTTAAGTGCTCATTAATGAGCAAACTACTACAAAAGAGCAATTTATTTTTAATTTACTCCAGCAAAATAGCAGTGAGGAATTTTCTGTAGTCGCCCGATGCTAGATAATCGCGCTTATTTCATTTTCGCAAGCATTTTGAGCGTATAATCCATACTGATAGGACTTAGAGACTCATTTGGGCGGATGTGACTCTGAACGTACACAGACATATCCAAAGAGACAACGCAGTGCAGAGCGGGAGCATGCCACTCGCCTCATTCCATTCAAATTAGAATCAATGAAGAATTCAGATCACTCACACATGAGGTTACTCATCTGATTCAGGAGCAGTTGGCAATCACATGTGCCGGCGGCGCACTCTCTCGAAAATATATACGAAAGGCCACAAAACGCCACGAAATACATATGTGTAACGTGTGTTGCCTAAATACTAGAATGTGCCACAATTCTTGATACGAAATTTGTACGCTGATCTAAGTTTTTAAATCCGAAATAAAGCATCTGATTCGTTAGAAAGTCTTACTTCTAAATAATACTGATCCTAACGTACCGACACGCAACCAAACGCGATCGTCAATTACACGATAAATCAATTAGTTGGGAAGACACCCACATAAATACAACAGCGGCAATGTCATATCATGGATTTGAGTTCCATCCGACATAAGATTTTAGGTTCTACCGGTGAAATGAATAAAGAAGGGCTTCTCAAGATTCAATCCGGATTGAAAGGTCCATGACCAACGTTTCCGCCGCTTACACTACAGCCATACTCAGGACATTTGGGCCCATCTCATTTCATCACCCTGAGGACGGCTGCAGTATAAGTGGCCGTAACGTTGGTCATGGATCTTCCAACCCAGATGGAATCCCGAGAAGCCTTTTTTCATTGAGTTCCATTTGATTCTTTTTCGAAAATGTAACTCCAGCCCACAATATTCCGGCTATTTGTACCGGTAAGTGCATAAGCAAATGTACCTACTAAACTACATCGAATGAACATGTCGATCACATAAAATTAAAGAAAAGCATTAGCTCATTATGGAACCCATATTTATTTTATTTATTGAGGAATAGAATTCTATCAATAATTTCTACAATCAAACCATTAACGATGGCCATAAAAGTAATAATTTTTTAAAGCTCAACACTTTGCACTTCGGAATAGTACTTGCGAAATCTCTAAACAAGATACGAAGAGCCTCTTGGCATGGTTCCGATAACAAAAAATTTAAATTTGCGTACAATTTTAAGAGAGTCCGGAACTAAAATGAAAAATAATGAAATTTAAAATCGAATAACAGTAAAACAGTTGGTAATTCACACCTCACGGACTTAATTTCTAGAACGTAAATGCTATGAGATATAAGCATTGAATTCCAGGATTTAGACTCGAGAGAGAACTAAAAATATCACTGAAAATGAAATCAAATGGAGGCTCATCCGGACACCACTCAGACAAGAGAGATTCGCCTCGGAACGCGCGAACTTAGTGATAAGATTGGCAATTGTGAAGGCAGCCAACGAAGCATATTCCTCATGTTCTGCAAGCCATGGAGGACTTAATCGAGTTTTACACCACCCCGTGGCGTAATCTGTTTCCATCCACAAACGCGGCCGGGGTCGCATGCTGACGTTTGAAGCATCCTTGTGCGCGATGAGCAAGGGAGACAATAAGGTCCAAAAGAAACCGCAGGTCAAGTCCGAGACGAGAAATCCGTAAATCACAAGGCAGTAGACATTTAAGGTAGTTTAAGCGGGATAGTTCCCTAGTCATTATGGAGACCATATCCCAATTATACGTTTTAATTTTAGCAGCTGTAAAAAAAGAGAATAAAAGGCTGCATTATTAATGATGCAACAATATAATTTAATAAGACTGAAATTTTCTACGGGTAAATACAAACATCTATTTAAGTTTATAATTTGACTCTTGTTTTTCACGCGTTACGTTTAAACTCCTTCAAAACAGAAGGTACTTACGTAATCCTGAGAAAGTTACTGCAGTAACGATATGATTTATTTTCGAAAATAGTCGAAGAAATATACAAACTACGAGCAGTTAATTTTTTTACGACATCTAGGTGTTAGAAATTCCTCATTTTTTAAAATAAGCTCTCTATAGAGAGCATACACAAACCATTTCTCATGTAAAAGGGCTGGTAATTTTCGTCAAAAATCTCGGAAATTAGTTCAATAAGGGGATAATATTTTGGTATGTTTTAAAGGGTGGGACAATTTTCTTTAAAACGAGACCAAGTTAATTGATTTTTATGTGTTATGATAACTCGCTCAAACTACCTTAATGATGCTAAAAGTGCCACAGAAAAGCACATTAAGGAGAAAAATACATCATTTAAAGAAATAGCAAAGTTTACGTCAGCCCGGTAAATCCCTTCCCACAAAGAAATACACGTATTGCGCTAATTTTATTCGCAAGCAGCCCGTTGTTCCTTTGCAAAATTAAATCACAATTACTGGGCGCACAAATTTGTGACGAAATGAAAACAAAAGTTAACTGAATTAAGATTCTATTTCCTTCACATGAACATCGTTCCCCATGGCAAATTGATGTAAACATATGAGGAAATAACGACCGCAAATATATTTGACGCCGGGTTTTTTCCGGGTATACAATAAAAATAAAGGCCCATAAACAAATCAACTGGGACTTTTAAGCGCCTTTCATCACAATGGAAACGATTTTTTTATTACTCCACTTATAAGATGGAGAGATAGAATTTATAATTATGGAATATATTAAAACAATCTGTTAGGCAGTGTTAGTTTGTAGGTTTTGAGATAAATAGTGTGATTACTCGTTATTGTGCATAGTACACTTGAAATTATGAATGACCATACTTTATTGGACAAAGGTAATTTTTTGTCATCAAGTTCTTGACCTACGTAAACGTCATAGAAAAGTCGATTCGAAAGTACTGAAGGGAAGATTCGAATATAATAAAAAGTACACACTTTCACGACTTAAAACTGGCGCATCAGCCACGAAAATTTCGATAAAAAAGGGGAACATTTTTCAATCCCCCTAGTAGAGAAAGAAGAACATAAAGCTTGATAAAAATGAAAAAAACAGAAAACTATGATTCGGTTTGTGCTAAACACGACCCGAAAGTCACGTGCGTCATAATAACTTGAACCGTCTTCCACAGTTTCCATTCGCTAATGAGAACGCTTAATTTGGGTAGATCCGAAACCGGAGGAAAAGTTTTAATAAATTTCTAAAAAGATTCAGAAGCGGGAGAAACCGTTGAAAGAATTTTTTCGCCCGACATTTTTCCCTTGAAGCGAGCAAAGGGTGTAAGGAGCGAGGGTTCTGGGAGGTAGGGAGAGAAGAAAGAAAAGGAAGAGGTAAAAAATGAAACAGGGTTAGGGGGAGGCGACTTCGGATAAGGGGCAACGAGAGAGTAAGGGAGACAAGGGACGAAGCGTGACGATTTTATTGTCCTGGTGGGGAAAAATAATAAAAACGGTCGCAGAGGGGGAAACTGCTGAAAACAGCACGTTCCCAAAATAGCGCGAATAAAGGCATTGTTCTTGAGATTACCGCAACGGAAGCGAGAATGCAATGCTTCCCATGAGAGACCAGAAGGACAGCTAAAGGCGCCCGAAAAATAAATCTGAGACGGTTGGCTTTGTGTGGAGGGGACAAGTTGGGATTTCTCGATTGGTACGATATCCTCGCGGGAATTCCATTGACTAATATTCCCCCAATATGAAGAACTCATCCAGTCTCTTTTTTCCCGCTTGCCATATTCAAAACCACTCAACATATCGAAAGAAGATAATTTTGATTGGGCCTCACAATGACGTCAATACTTAATGACTTTGTGAGGTTATGTGGTTCACACTCGGGGATTGCGTGGGACTCGTGGGCTGAGGGAATCGCAAGGCATTTCGTCATTAGCTCCCAACATGTTGAAGAAGAGTAAAAATAACTCAATCAAATATATAATGAACATATGAATAAAAAATACATGTTACAATGTATACGAGAAGCATGAACGCCACAAGGGCGTTCTGACAATTAATTATGCTCATTACGGCTGGAGTTAGTTACGGGCGGTGAGCCTATTTACTACATGAAGTCCAATTACATTTATTTTCTACGAAGAAATACAACAAATTATGATGAAAGGAGAATTAATTTATAAACTATAGCAAAACTTCCAAAAGATATATTTAATGCACCAATAAGTTCAAATCAACTAACTTAGATAACTTTCACGCATAGGAAATCCATGGTGTTAAATAATTTACCTCTTTTATTGGAAGTCATTTGACCCTCGAGAGCGCGTTAACTCATTCTTCAAGCAAAACATCATTAAATGCCGAAAATTTTACCAAAGAAAAGACTACAAATAAAATTTTTACACTTTAGTCAAACTTTAGTCGATAATCACGCTGTGTTAAAAACTGTTACAAGCGTCCATATCGTGTTTCACAACTTTTAGAGAGATTAAGATGACAGCCCCTAGAGACTCGGAGGCTACAAGCTAGACTTAGCTTGCTTGAGAAATTCAGAACTGGTGTGTTTCAGAGCGACACAGAGAATATTATCACGACGCATCACAACATCTCTAGGTCTGACAGATAAAATAAGTGAGATACATTGCCGAACAGATTCTGCAGAAACTCATTCTTTCCGCGTACAATAAGCGACCACGATAAAAAATGAGCTCCACTAAATGGACTCCTACAATACACGTCAACATTTAACCACCCAAAACCTTACATCCTTGCACGGTAGGTGTCCTAACACCTCATGCCACACGTCCATGCGGCAGCTCGCAGGGTAGTATGTAGAAGAAGAATCACAAAGAGCTGCTCCAGAGGGAGGAATGATCATCAGTGGTCAACGAATTAAGAACCGTTCCACTCTCATTTACTGCACTCTCTCACCACATTTAGAGGAGAGCCCATTCTCCACATGAATAATTCTTTCTTTGAAAATTCACTATCCATCAATGATAGTATCTTTTCATGATTGTACAGTGTCATCACCATTTCAACCTGATGGTAGAACATATATTGATGACTACCGCCTCATCACTATGCTTTCATTATTCCATATCCATTTCCCAAGATCACTCTAAAAGCCCCATCAAAAGAATAGACAAGAATATATGAAATTATCTCCTCTGAGAACCACCACTCGGTAACTAAAATGAACGTCTATCCTCTGCCTTCGCCAGCAGCCCTCCAGCTAAAAGGCGGTTATGTCATTACCAGCAAAAGCGAGGCTGCAATCACTGTAACAAGAGAAAGGGGTAACTTTATGGAGTCCACCCAACGTAATTACGCCTTTACAAACTGTAGAATACCCCGCAGACCGGGAGGAAATTACAAGGAAGTGGAGGGAAAGTTGGAAATGAGGGTTGCCCGTGGCTTCAACCGGAGATGAACTTGGACTCTGCTGAGCTGCAGCTAAAATAGCTGTCGTATTTCCTTATCGCGTATAGTCTACCGCTATCCAATATAATTGAAGTCTGTTCCGCGCAAATTCTATTACATTGTTGTCTGTTTCAGCATTGGCTCATGGCGCATGAGTGCTCAATCTGATACAAGGTGGACCAGAAACCGAACGCTGCATTGGACCCGCTATTTGCGAAAGACTGCAGAGAGATGACGGTTAAACATATCTATCGACGTACGGACTGCTTTACTTAAAAAATTTCCTCGCAGGCCCCAAGTAGAGTTCGAATAACAGAAAGTTTTCCGATAACACTGAGATTTCAATTAAAGAAACCAGTGCTGCATTCGCCGCGCCAATCCTAACGTCATAAGTTTAAAAGGGAAGTTTCGAATTACCACTTTTTAATGCATCCTTTGAGGCGAGGTGATGACTTCTTCTCATTTTCCCGACGAAGGTAACCTTCGAAAAGGCACCTGCAATACCTTTCGGAAAAACCAATAAAGGTTATCTGATATTTCCGCATTTTCTTATTCCCTGGACGGCTGGTGTTTCCACTAGATTACCCAATTAAATTCAGGATTCTCTGTGCCTCTGAGATTTTTACTCCTTGACAACTTCACCCTTAAACGCTTCATTGGAGTTAAACAGAAAGACACAAAGTTTTCTCGAAAACCATTAGTATTTACCTGTTTCTATTCTATTATATTACCTGAATGTATGTCCATAAAATTAGCTGACTTAAACATAGTGCAGAATAATATTTCCAACACACTTTTCCGTGATTTTTAAAGTACGAGAGAAATTGTCAAATAGTGGTGAACTAGTCATCTCTTAACTCTTTCACGTCAGTATTCTATCCTTATATCAAGTTGATTTCCTTTTCCTTTTCACTAGAGCTGCCTTCATCTTCCCCAACTAATTGGTACAATCATTCCATTAAAAAAGTTTTTTCCAGGATTTCCCCACTCCATCACTTTATCTTCGTTTTCCATCAGGAGTTTACCCTTTTCATTCTGCATGGCTTTAACTTATGCATAACGTTGTTTGAAGTGACTTCCTAAGTTTCACAAGGTCCTTAAACTTTTCCAAGAAATAAGCTGTCTTAATTTTCTTCTTTCCATAAGTTTTCCACCAATCCTCGCGAGACTTATGATTTTAGGGCCAATTATACCTCAGATAGTTATATCACCTCATTCTTCGTGCTATGATGATAAATTCTTCTCCTCGATCCAATAATGCGTGTGTGCTAATGGTACGAATATAAATAAGATCAATCTTTCTTCTACATAACCTCATCTGGTCACCATTCCGTTTCGAGTCTTTTTATGCACATTTTATCTTCAAGTTTATTTATTGTCTTCTGCCAGAAAAATACTATGCTCTTCTCCATGCTCAGCCAAAATATTTACCTCGTTTGCTATTAATTTATCAAATATTGGCCATTGAGTAACAAAGCTTCTCTCTTATGGACACTTCCGCATTCTTAGCTCACGGAATATTAAGTTTTGCATAGCTCTCGGCAGTTATTACGCTTAGACTTATAAACCATAGCCATTGGAATAGCTTACATTCATTACCAGCGTTCTCTCCACACGATACTGTCACCGCTAGTTAAGAAATGAATATTTCATAGTTTGGATATAATGAGCATATGCTAAAAGCACGTTTTTTCTTCATTTCCACCCACCTAATATATATATTTTCCTTATTTGCCTAGCAGGACAACTCCGATGATCGCAGTCGACTTTGCAGTTAATATTATACGTGAAGCTCTTCTTTTTGCTCATTTCCTTCATATAAGTCGCCCACATACTTCCCCAATATTATAAGACACAAATATCAATCTGCCTACCAGGCAACTATCAATCTCCATGCTCATATCTCAATTATTTTGGAAGTACGCTCATTTGTGAAGCCTGAAACTTTAACTTGTACACTCATTCCCTATGAGAGAATTATTTTGAAACCTTGCAACAGTACATTCTCGAGAATAAGGAAGTAAGAGTCTTCAAGCTTTTCTTCTTCATCTTCAACCGTTTACAATACAAGTATTCAATTAAACCCTTCTCCTTAATAGACGATATGTGAAGCCAAGACCTAAGTATCTCAAAATGTCTTCATAATAATAGTTGTAAAACACACACGCCAATACACACGTAAGCTATAAAAATTAATTCACTCATACAAACACGTGAGATCTTTGAGTTGTCATTAAAAAAATTATAGCAATAAAAAGAGAAACGGGCGAGAAAAAAACTCTTGATTGATTCCATGGACTGAGGAAAACCGTTCAATAGACGATTTATGTGAGACGCTTGAAAAATGTCGGCGACAAGAAGTTGAAGAGGCACATTCATAGAGACAAATAAGGCAGGCATCAGCAACTCAGACCACCATGGCGACATAATCCAATAATCATAAATAAACAGGAGAACAATGTGTTACACATTACTTCACTAGGTGCAATTTAACATGGATACTGACAGCCAATCGTAATACATGTCTAACTTGACATTTGCTTCCGTCAGACATACTACTTCAGTTTTCCTCTGCTACCTCAGCAGTAATATTAGAATGCCTTTAGATTCTTTAACTAGACGGAGGCACATTTCATACGAATGGGAACAAAATCTTAACAAAAAATGCCAAGGCAGCCTGATGAGCCATTTAAAAACTGCAATTCAATGAGTGAAAGAATTTTGTTTTCATCAAGTAACAGGAAAAGTCAACTACGCGAATAATTACATTTACTATAGAAGTATTGAACATACAATACCAATAAAAACGATAAGGCTATAAAACAAGGTGCGCCTTTTGATGTTGAATAGAAAAGTAAGGTGCAAGAATATACTTTCCCAAATAATTATTTAAAATAAACAAGCGTATATTCAAAATATTTGTGATCAACAAAAGCTACTTCTCTATAAACGTAAACGCATAAAATCGTATTTTCATTATTTGTAACATAATTTTCTGTGTGAATTCAGCACATTATTGGCAAGATTTAACAGATAGTAGCAATCGCAGTTTATGCTTGCTTAGTTATCAACCGAGGGCAGTAGGTTTCGCTGTATCACTTCAATTTTCCCATAATATATGCAATGTTCGCCCTATTTACACTCCCAATCTCTCTCTTTAGTACCTTCTTCCTTCTCCTTCCTGCATGATAAATATTATCGCTTTTGTTTGAACCAAACTCAACACTCAAATTACATTAAGCAATGAAAAAATACATTATCATGGAGATTCAAGCAATATTATAAATCGTTGTTGGTCAAAGAAAAGTAAAAATAATGCTGTAGATATATAAAACTTTATCATTGGGAATTATATGCTGAGAGGTGATGTGGTAATTGAAAATTGTAAACATATACATCAAACTAAAGTCACAAATAACCAAAACCGCAAAATCAAAGTCATGTCATACCCTTGGGTAAATATTTTAAACTTAAAGACCCCAAGGGTCAGCTAAGTGAAGCGGAGACAAATTGTGTCAGTGCACGTAAAACTCTTTAATGGTTTCTCTTCGTTAAAGATTGGCCCAATACAAAAAGTCAACCTGGCATAACATTATCTGATCCTTACCGGCCGCCAACAAGGCTCCTGAAGAATCCAACGCCTGAACTTCATTGTGAGGAATATAACAAAGTATATTTTCCTTCTTAAGTCGTGTCTATTAACACACCTCGTATAATCCGACACAAAAAGAACACTTGACGCACATCTCCCGACACAGAACACGCAAGACGAAAATATAAACACGTGATAAAGGGAATAAAATCACCAAGGAAGTAGCACACACGCACACTGAAACACGAGAGAATAGGAAGGGATAAGAATCAACTCCCTTGGTAACTTCCACTAGTCTCTCTCCTCTTTCAAACTTTGACCCGGATAGCGTCAAGCTGGTCAATCCTCATAGAAGGTGAAGTAAGCATGGACACAGAGAGACGAAGAGAGGGTGCAGACGAAATAAACTAGAAGAATACCGAATGGAATAAAACACAACGACACCGATTTTCAGACTGACGATCTTCCAAAAAGCCTCCCTCACTTAAAATCGGAGATACAAGAGGCCAGACATATTCGTGACCTGCTACGTGGACAGGTACCCACCCCTCTCCGTTTCCACCCTCTGACCGATACCCACCCACTCTATTTTTCTCCGCCCTCCATCGCCTCCCTCGCGCTCCCCTCCCGCCCTCCTGGGCAAACCCACACACAAAAGCCTCCCGACACCCTTCACGAGAAAGACTCGCATATAACTCGACGCTTTCCGTGCGCGTCCTCGATAGCTCGACCGACCGGCAAAGCGCTCGGCTCCCCTCTACTTTCAATCCTCTGCCACGACCGCACCATTCCCACAACCGAGACCCCGCCTCGCCCCCCGAGCTTCCAGACAGTTGGGAGCCGCACCCATTCCAGTTTAGGGCCACTTGCGGCGACGAACGGCGGCGCCTCAAATCTCCTCCTCCCGCCAGAGTCTTTCGTGTCCCCCCGCAATTGAATCGACGCGTTTATAAAAGCCCCTTCCATTTGCTTTGACCCCTTCCTTCACGGCGTGAGTACCGACTCCTCCTCACATCCCGACTTACCTTAGTTCGCACGTACGTACGAGGATTGAGGTCGCGGGGAGAGCTTTAAAGGGAGAGTGGGGTTTCAGTATCCTGAGATATCCAAATGAAAGATAGGCCAGGTTGACGCAAATGACGGTCAACCACCTTAAGCTGACCAACGAGACGATACAGAATACATAACAGAACAGGCATAAAATATTCAACATTATAAGAACACATCAATCATAAGTATAATTCTCCTTGAGTGAGATTCGTAACTCTCCCCTCCACTGACCAAAGAACCCTAACTCTTTAATTCCTTAAATAATTCAAAATCACCAATGAATAATATGAAATGCTTCACAGCATGATCGAGAAACACGTGTTACAGCAGATAATAAATAACGAAAAATGAAAATTAAGACACATGACACACATAATCAAGAAAAGAACTATATCTATCAATATTATATTTTTTAATTTTATATTTGAATCATTAGAAGGGATTCTGTAGTTTATAAAATGTATATGATTTGGAACAGCGTTCTGTACTAATAGCCATAAAAAATAATATCACGAACGTCATGGCAAACAGGATTAGCATAGACGAAACAAAATTATCTTACTTGAATTTAACAGACACAGTAATCGCAATCATTTTAAAATTTTTCAGATTCGATTTGACTCCATAAACCAGGGAACTAAATCCCACTAATACACTTGGGAGTCCCAAGCAGTTCATGTTAAGCACTTATAGAGGCATTTTACATTTGCTTCACTCCTTTTTCTTCGATGTCAACGTCCAGTCTTCTCCACTCATCCCGAATTCACCTTGCTGGAGCGGCAGAACTAAGAGCGATATCTCTGTAAGCTATTTAAAGAAAGACTGGATTCAAGGCACTGAATAACTCCAGGACGGGAGCAGGTGAGTATAACGCCATTGATTAAATCATGTAAAGTCAAGTCAAAACAATTCAAAGGTTAGATAATTAACTACCCATTTATAAAATGTCGAATTTAATTTGAAGAAGTATGCCATATGCCTCACCGCATGGCCGATCGTCATATGACACACTGAAAGTTGTAAATATTATAGAAGATAGGACGATAAGCATCTAATAAATTCGACAACTGTATTTTTTGGAATAAGTGGTATCACATGAATTAATTGTCTAGAATAATGTCCGTATCTACTAAAAATGACAAAATAGAAAAGTGAATCTCTCTATAGTTTCACAAAAAAGATGCAAAATCGCCTTAGCGCAGACAGAAATTAGTTTCACTAGATGGATTAAAATTTTACAACCCCAAAAATGGGAGACAAAACAAGCGCAGCCATTACAACCGCAGCAAGACAATGGTGCAAAAAAAAACGGTGAAAAAATAGGCTTTCTGCCGGAACAAAGTGCATGCAAGCTTCAAACTCAAAGACCAGACGCGATTAGGAAAATATTTCCAGATAATTTGAAATTTCTTACCTTCCAGAATATATTTATGTTTTCTTGGATAATGCTGCATTAGCTTTCTATCACGAATCCGAGGGGATGGCAGAACCCACATACGAACAAAATCAATCAATAGAGAAGCCGATCAATTCTTCCAGGTAACGCAAGATAGGATGAACGTCTTGAAATGTGTCATGGGGATATTTGTTGATCCGTCAGTTTTATATAGAATGGTTTGATGGCAAAAAATACATGAAAACGTAAGATGTAAGTTTTATAAGACGCGTTATTAAAACCAGAAGGCTTTTCTCTTCCTCCACTCTCTCAATAAATGAATCGTCTTAAACGTTCTACAACTTCCTCAATAGTTAAGCTGTATAATGATCAGAATATGTTACTCTGCACACTTTACGGTGTTTTAAATACTATACACATGAGAGGCAGATGTTGACACTTCTCCACTCATCACTACTTTACTCCAACTATATGAATGGAATAGATAGGATTAAATCATTGAGAATTTATTTTTAAACATTCACGTACAACCAGCTGCAATTAGAGTTATCGTAGGCCCGTACTAATTGGCATACAAATATTTTTGTATCCTCATTTGAGAAAATATAGTCCGTTGCAACGTTAAATTAAAAATTGGCAAAGAATACTTGAAAATTGGCAAGAATAATGGAATCTTTTTAATTTACTGAAGTTTATTTACGGCTCATGTACCATTTAAACATCATTTAAGTATAATATGCAGAATTTATAATCATTCTCGCAGAAACACGCTATGAAAATGTTCACTTGTCATTGCAGTAAAACGCAAACAAATGAATAACAACACGGACTAATGTCAAAATCAAATTGCGAATACGATTCGAACTGCAAAAATATATAAACACAGGTTATAGGATTTTGAAAAAAAATCATCCCATGAATCTGGCTTTGATATAAACTGAACGTCCTTTGCAGGAACTAATAAAAGGCTTCCATAAAAATACTGCACCCTCGGAGCGGCAAAAAACAAATAAAAAATACGGTTAATTTTTTACTTTAGGAAAATATATGGAACAATATACGGCAGAGCACACTCAGCCTCACATCAGACGCTAAGGCACAAAATTAAATTGAGCGATTCAAAAAACGCTAAATGAAATCCACAATAAGCCTGGACAGTCGTGGATATGTTCTCATCTGATAGAATAGGGATGATGAAAGGGGAGAGGGAGAAATATCTTTGCTGACCTACAGATATGGCCAAAATTTCCTGAATGGAAGACTATAAAGAGCAAAAGATAAAGCAAAGCATGAACGTGGAGAGAAAATTGAGCCATCTCTCTATAATTGATTTTCCACCGTCGTGATCAGTAAGAGCGTGGCGCAGGTTATCGACTGAGGCGGCCACGTGCTGAAAGGCCTTTGCACGAAACGAATATGGCAACTGGGCATAGAAACAGATAATAAGGAAGGTTATTGGAAGGGTGGGTCCAGTATGTATTTACATGCAAGCCACAGAAAACATTGGTGGCAGTGAATGCTAGGTGCTGAAAGGAATAATAAAGAGGATTACGGAGAGGGGAAAGAGGAAGATAAATGATGATTTGGTGGATTATGGGATGGTCCCGTTTTTATTTTGTCGTTAATGGTTCAAAAGAAGATTGAATTCTTTGGCTGGAAAGGGACTACTGGGAAGGAAAGTACTCAAAGAAGTAAGAGTGGTGGAGAGCTAAATATAATCCTCCAATGGAAAGTAAGGGAGAGTGGTAATGGGCACTAAGACATAAAAAGTAGTCCCGCTTCATTCCTACTATATTGAGGACGACACATACGTAAGACACATTCTTCACGCACAAATTGACTCTGTACACTTAACCCTTCTTTTCTCTATCTCCCTTTTCCACGGCTGGTTTTCTGACACACCCTACCACACACCTCACCGGCAGCTTGCAAGGCATTATGTAGGAGTAAACGGCAGGAAAATGAAAGCAGCCAAAATAAATTAACAACTAAATATTGACCTAACCCTACTATGCCTTAGCACAATCGTTTGACTGGTAGAACTCCGCAGTGAAAGGTGGTAGGCATGAAAAAATGATTGGAAATGAAAAAAAATATTTGGATGGGAGACGGTTGATTAAGACGAGTGTTTCGGAACAAAAAATCTATTTCAATCAGTGAGCCCAACTTGAGAAGAAAAAAAATCTTCATAACAATCTCCTCAATGAATCTGTATCTCTCTCATATATTAGCTTTTTTTAGCAGATCTGAACAGTGAGAATGGACAAGATGATACTTGCATCATCAACCTAAAGTACGCGAGATCGGCTTTTTTTCAATTATTTTCATGTTCAGCGTCACTCAGAAAAACAATCGAACAGAAAAAGGAAATGCGACAAGAATGGGATGAATGAGTAGGGTGTTTTGGAGGAACGAAATACTTCTCTGTTTATATTGTGATCATAAATTGTGCAAGGAAGAGGACAACCATGAATATATGCAAAAGAGGCTATCCCTCTTATTTTATAATAGTTCTTCGTTCACCTGACGAGACGTAAGAGTAGGACAAAATCTTCCGACCAATCTCAACCTGAAATGCCATTGATTCACCAAAAACATGATGGCTTGTGCTGATATCCCTATGGAGTGAGGAAGAAGGAATCAAAATATTTGATGACCTAGAAGCACTAAGAGCAATTATCTATTTAACTATTATTGCAAGCATGCCATACTCGAAAAACAAGCCAACTTTGAAAGTCATATGATTCTCTTGGAGGTCACAATCTTGAATAATCTTACTTAATGCATTACATGTCCATGATAGAAAAGTGGGATGATATTTGGGGAGATAAAGGGTATCACGGATCAGAGTAACAATTAATTTCAATTTTCGGATTTTTTTATACACAACTGCAAATATAAAAGAAATTTATTCTATAAAATATATGCAATGAAGCCTAATATACTAGCACAATTGTTCCGAAATTATGCACGAGACCTTTCAAAAAAGTTAAAATCATGTTTAGCTCTCTTTCACTATTATGGTTCAGTTCCAAAAAGCTGAAAATTTGCCATCAAATTTCTCAAAACAACTTAAATCTGCATGTGCTGCTATTAAGTCCAATTTATGACCGCGAGTAATAAAATTGAGAGGATATAACTGGAAACATCAGCGTAATATATGACCAAAGAGACGAGTTAGGGCGGTTGCACCGCAACTTTCCCGAAGAAAGCGCTCTTATGTCGCCACAAATTGCAATTTATACTAATAAAACAATCACTGTCATTTTTACCCTTTTTGAGACAGTATTGCATGAAAAAATATACATAATTGCGCGATACACAAATTTTGTCCCTCAACAACGCACCTTTTTCAGCCCTAATTTGGTTAAAGCTTGTACCATCACTGGCAGGGAACAACTCTTAGAGCTATTGTGTTCAAAATGAACACCTATTGAACTCTTTTAATAAGCAATTATAATCTCTCTAAAATAATGCGATGAGGAGGAGGGTCGAGTAAATTTCAGAAGTTTTACTAAATAATAATAAAACGTGCCTACACCTCGCAATTTGTAAACGGGACCAAAAGTACTGTATCCGCTTAGATATTATTCAGCCTAACTGTAACAAATGTTCTTAAAACTGCAGAAATAAGTTAAATAAGCGCTAATAACAAAATACCTTATCCATGATGGTATAAATGATTCATGATACATTATACATGAATACATATGAATACATTATGAATATCCCAAAATAACTTTCACGTGAGTGTCTTCAAACATCTGAACTAGGTAATTTTAATTTTCATCGATTGGAATAGATTTACAACAGAAAATATTTTATAAACAATGCCAGAATATTTTGACGCATTTCATGGATTTACGATGAACTTTTCACAACAATAAAATAAAAATTTCACAATCAGCAGATGAATGCCTCTAAACGAAACATAAGAGAACTTTTATCATGAGAAAATTACTGAAACAAAGCAAGATATTTTATATACATGGGTAAGGAACCCATGTTTATCAAACAACATCCAATATTCATAGATATATATCGATCGACCTCATCCATTTGAAGAAGAAGTGTCTATGTGCGGTTCAAAGGATATGAACCAGCTCCATGCTGCCGACCGCGTATGAAACATTCTTTTATGAAATAATGAATGGCGTCTCAGCCTGTCCTCGAGAAGCAATTAAATATCCACTGAGCCTGCCTATTAGAAAAAGCACCCCTATCTAGTTTTATAGGATCTCTCTAAGCTCATTGAAATGTCACACGAAAGACGCAGTCATTTACAGAGTATATTTCGATTCCCTCTACTTGGATTCCTTAGAGACCTAAATATAATAACCAACGACATAGTTACCTACTCATATTTACTTATAATATTTACTCCCTCCTAATATTATTTCTGCTGGGCATCCTCCCACCCACCTACCTATCTCCCCCATCAAAACATCATCCTCATCCGATAGTTCCCTCTTCAATTTCTCTCCTCGCCAATCACGCCGAAGCGGAGGAGGAAGGAGCAGTCGCCCACGTTAATTGCGAGGTCCAAAAAGATAACTTTAATACCTCCACGTGCCAACGGGATCAAAGAGCTTTTCCTACACGTGGGATGGCAACACCCACTGTGGCATTATATTAAATGCCTCCTCTCCTTTCCTTTTTGAAAAGCTAATTCAAGAGAAAAAACATCACCAGCACGTCGGAGGCAATGGGAGAGCTTATAGTAACAGGAAGTCAACAGATAAGTATTAATATTCGGAGGTTATATCTTGATCTCAACATTGAATGAATTAATTACCAGCACGGGGAGTTCCCACAAGACCAAAATGCAACTTCAACGAAATTAAATTCATGCCATGACGTCAGAAAAGTAGCTCTCCAGCATGTTGCCACTCGACGCTAAGCTGGTAAGAAAAAGAATAGCACCTATCTAAAAGATGATCTCTTATCCAATATCACATCACGCTCACAACGATATTAAACCTCTGCAATTACATGATGACCTTATCAAGCCAACCACTTCTCTTTTATACATAATGCCGAAAGGAAATATAAAAACGCTAAAATTCACATAAGTATTTGCAGATTGATTGTAAGACGATGAAAAGGTTGAAAAAAATTACTTATGTTAAGGTAAGAAATATCAAAAGTCGTGAAATATTATCCGAAGAAAAGAACAATAAAATTCAATACAAATATAAAGGAAAAATTCTCATTGCAATCAAAGAGAAGCAATACGACGAAAAATGTGGTCACTATTTCGTAAAAGGGATCGAAGTGTTGCATGATTTAGAAACGGGCTATACAATACGGGGTTCTTATCCCAGTAATGGCGGACACGTTCGAAGCTCCGATTCCCCGGCGCCGATGAGAGTTTTAGAACCCAGATTACTTTCATATTGGTGCTCTGTGGAGAACAATTCAGGTGCAGTATCGTACCTTGGTAAAAATCTTAAAATATGAATCCATTGGCACCATTTTTCAAGAGTAGCCTGATAAAAACGCGGGCTTTATTCCGCTCTCA
Organism: Ceriagrion tenellum; assembly: GCA_963169105.1. Lineage (NCBI taxonomy): Eukaryota > Metazoa > Arthropoda > Insecta > Odonata > Coenagrionidae > Ceriagrion > Ceriagrion tenellum. The sequence goes on from OY720639.1 coordinate 28,308,902, forward strand.
ATTACTCTATTCCCTTTCCCAAATTTTCCATTTTTTTTAAAGTCGTAAATAATATCTGTAGTAGAATGACTTCTCAAATGGCGAAGTAGGTAACACTCTGCAAACAAAAACGCATTCGCCGTTTTCAAGAATTGCAAGAATAAAGATGTAGGCATAAGTAAAGGAACCTTCACGCAAAATTAGGGTGTGATTAAAAAGTAAATGTAAGAAAGTAAATGGACTCACGAATTGTCAGTTTTAAAATTATTTCCAAATCAGCATTTGCAGGACGAAAACTGCCAGTAACAAGAGGGACATGAGCGCAAAAAGCTTTTGGCTACAAGGCAACGTAATCTGGAAGAGTCTTTGCAAAATTATATTGGCAATGTTTTTTTCTCTGACAATTGTACAGATCTTTCTGCAAAGAAGGAAAATTTTTTCACGAAGATTATAGAATTTTGCTTCGGATCAGCCGAGTCATGGAGCAAACCAACATGCAACCGAAGACACTTAATTCCCACTGCAAGCTGATAAATTTTCTCTCTCCGTCTAAACTTTCGGCCTGGCGTGTAAGTGCTTACAGCCATAAGAGAAATAAAATATCATTGTTCGTTTTCGAGTCACTGACTGAAGAGTGGATGCAGCATCAAAGTAATGGCTGCTAAGGCAACCAGCTAGCACACTCAAACAACAATTCACAAATATAAGTTAGAATAACGGTTTAATAAAATGTTTGTTTTCTATGAAACATTCCTCGATTTTAAGTCACAGCGACCAGGGCACGCGACTGCGTAAACCTCACGTGAAATCTTACGACCCTTAAATTCGCAAAATGGCCGCAACAGAAGGAAAGTTTTCAGATCGGGTAGGAGACTTGACGGGGACCAAGAGACGGAAAACGCAAGAATAATACATTAATAAGTTTAATATAATTGTGAATCAGTTACTGTGCGTGATAATAAGAATCGGCTAATGAAACGGAAGTAATTAACTGTTTGAATAATATAGCGTTTAATTTCTTTCTAAAAATCGATCTGAAACCGAGCTCATGGCCATACTTTGGTGGATTCTCCACGCATGATAATTATTCTTTAAACGGAAAATCGCATTCTCAAGATAAACACGGCGCTCACTTAAGAAACCGGTGCAGTTTAATGTGATAAAAGGTACAAATTACGCGGACCATATTTTCTTCTTCGTTTCTCTACATACCCGGCATTCTACACTTACTGGAGGACATTACACACAGGACTTGCCGGTTGAAAACAAGAAAAAAACTTAGAATTACCCAAAAAACGACAATTTACTTCTAAGGATTCCCTCTATGCGTCACTAGGTTGCAAGAAAGATACTATCGACTCATTGGCGGGTTAAATTTAAGCTTCGTTTCCTTTCCGGATATTTTTCGCATTGACAAACCGAAACAGCCAAAGCCCTAAAAAAGTCATCAATCAGCGATGAAAACTTAAGAGATCACTGGTATCGGCATCGTTGTTACCTTTAAATACAAAGATTAGGCTCGATCCTAAGTGATATTTTCGTCGGTGTAATGTCTTAAAGAGGGTGTCGCATTTCCTGTTAGAGATTTTCAGATGGTCCCTCCGAAATTCATAGAGATTTGGAGCGCCCGTAAGGTCTACTTTTATCACCTTCAAATGGCGATAAAATGTGCAAACATATTATTGGTGGAAGCCTTGAAATGAATATATGGACGCAGCATAAGGATCTCTTTATATGGCCGTCGTAGGGGCTACGAGATATCCACACCTGCACAACTGTAAGGCAATGTGGGTTGCGGTCATCTCAGGATGCTGCCGTAGCGGCTGACACAAGAAGGGAGAGCCGGCGAACTAAATCAATGAGCATCGAATACGTGAACGGCATGGGAAAGAAGGAATGAAGGAGACGACAGAAAAAGAAGACCGTCATCATGGGCGTGCGCAGGGAGCAGAAATTCCTCTAGCGGCAGAGTGGAGAGGCTTGCCCCGCAATCCGATGCGGGAATCGCATTTCAATTTTTTCCTGCCCCTCTCCAACCGAGAAGAATGAACAAGGGAAATCGCATGTGAGTTGATTGATTACGATGTTCACCTCCACGCGAGTCCAAAGGAAATTGAAAACAACCGAGGAAATGAAGTCCTATGCGCACATGCTGACGCGTTTGTCAAGAGGAGACAATGCTTACAAAAAAAACATGCTTTGATATCGAATAGACAGAATACATTTCGGGATCTAATGAAGCAGAGAAATGTTCAGCCTAAAAGTGACCTACAATAAAGATGCATTAAGGCTAATACAACGGCAACGAATGAGATTAAAGTTCGCGAAAAACATGAGCAAAATTTTTATCGGGCAAGCCAAAATTTTTATCGGGCAACAAACAGAATCAGTCTCGGAGGCAGAATGAAAGAAAGCGGAACGGTCATGAATGTCAAACAGCAAAATCAGATTAAGTGAAAATATATCAGATGATAGTAAAATGGAACGTTTCCCAAACTTTTTCGACACATCTTAGTTCCGTAAAACTATACCCAGACGCAATCATCCCGAACGCAAGCTTTTTAGTAATATATTACATGAGCAAATACTAAATATTATAGAAACACTAATGAAATTTAAGTTAATATTAAATTCAATAGAGAGATAGTTAATTTTCTAAAAAAATTTCCGATCATGAATAAGTATGAATGATACCAGTGGGTGAGTACAGTGCCCCAAGCGCCCCGTACCGGCTCCTTAGTTATGTTTACCCACATAGTATGAACCACCGCCAACAAGGGGGAGCTAGCGCCATTGTGAGAACCACTGATTTAATCAATTTAAATACGGTGTTCAAACTGAAAAATCGACTGGACTTAGGGCAGCACTTAGAAAATGACAGATGCTCAATGAGACAAGAAGGATAATGCTAAGAGCTGGTGGAGGATACAATGTCCTCAACTAAAACTCTCAACCCTATTCCCACAAAAGCATACCGTTGTTAATGAAAAATATCATTTTTTATGGAATAAACTAACGATCAATAATGTATCAAGTCTATTATGCAACCTAATAAGCATTATATGGATGCAAGTTCTATCATTGCCGAAGTGAAGATATTGATGTCCAAGATATTGATGATTTGTCCCGCTAGGGAGCGGGAATACGGAGCTATTGATGCAAACAGTTATCCCAGGGAAGGACACAGATTCCAATCCCAGGGAACTCCAAAAAAAGTAACGGTCTTTTAGGCCAACTAAAGCTTATGATATAAAACTCAGATAGTACGAAAAAAATTGAAGCTTTCTCAAACGCTGAATAGTAAGCTAATACACCAAGAAAGTTCATACAATGCTCACCTCGAATTCTTCGATGATAATTGTTGTGAACACATTGAACTGTATATAAGTGACCGTATTAAATTTTCCACTTTATCATCATAAAAATATCTTAAATTCCAAGCGTTATGCTAAAACTGGCATTTATCTAGAAATTCAAATGACGTAAAGGCTAGTGATAAATTGCTGAATTGTAATGGAATGAAGCCGGAATTTCTAACGAAACACCAGAAATTTGGGATCTGGGTCTCAGATTGTACTATTTACACAATTATTGCTTTACTTGCTATTCAGTACTCTTGGGAGTACTATATCATTCTGAGATATCATTCACGTACAACTGCAATGCAATTATACTTATTTGTGGCTAACAATTATTACTTTAACTAAAGTGATATACTGAACAATTTCAGCTGATTAAAATTAATGCAACTCAATTCCAATACATGAAAGTGACATACTAAAATTTAAAATAATAGCCAGCCTTTTCCACGGTATTTCAAATTAATGTTATTTTTGTGTCTCCAAAGTCACCACGAACAAAGACTGAATGGTTTCCAGCTCAATATGTCAGAGTTTTCGCATTACATCGAAAATTGCTCATTTGCGTATGATTGAAAAACTTCATTCTACATAGGAAATTAATGTAAATTAGTTTTTGTCCTAGAAATACACACTTCGCAAGACAAAAGTTGAAGAAGATTGCTGTATTGAAATGCCATAGTCGTAATAAAGAACTGGCGAACTTTAACAGATTCCACGTCGTTTTCTGTTTAAGTGGTACTTGACCGTATTCTGTCCGGGTTTTTGCCGCGTCGTTCCATTTTTTTTTTGGTGGACCTGACGATGCCAGCTGGAAGGCAGGCGAAACTGTTGTCCCCCAAAAATGGATCGACGCGGCAAAAACCCGGACGGAATACGGTCATTAACTTACCACGGAAGCCTCCGTATCAAAGTGGTACTTGATTAGCAGCAGACTTTCAGGCTAAGTTATATATTGCATGTTAAGCGCAAGAATACAAAGCCTTTCCGTGTACGCATATTAACTGAGAGTTCAAATTTTTCATTCTACGTCAGACTGCCGATTAGTATATGAGAGCATTCCCGATGGCATATTGTAAATACATTGAATTTCATGAATAGATAACATTTAACGAGAGATGGTGAAACTAGGTCATTGAGTATTACAGTGACATTATATAAATGAATAAGTTAGAAAATTATTCAGTTCCTACTATACCTAATTGAACTAAGTATGAGAAAACAATCCCTACGCCAAAAATGCATGCGTTTATGTTTATTTGACGTAAATATGGAAATGAAAAGTCAGCCAAGAGCCAAAATTGGAAAGGTTCGGTCACATCAAATAGTTCTATCAACTTCTCTAATGAAGGACTCTTCGTGCTCATAGCCAAAACATATAAAATCATCAAAATTTATATTTCAGTACGTCTAGGAAGGCAAAAAATAAGCAATAAAAAACAGTACAGTCTAAGGTACAAAATTAAATTGAGCGGTTCACAAAACGCTATATATAGGATAGTAAAACTATTTTCACCACTAGTATCAGTGAAGTTTCACACATCTTATCATGAGGAAACAGAAACTACGACGGCGCAAGCACAATAGGAGAATAAACACAATTCTAGGAGAATAAACACAATTGATAAAATACGCATTTATTCCCTGGGAATC